>CM031233.1:290874685-292074685 GCA_018340775.1 Taxus wallichiana var. yunnanensis | reverse complement strand
ATATAAAAGCAAAATATCCAATTTCATGGAAATTAGAAAATACTTTAACTTTCAAATTTATTATTTATGTATTAACATTAACAACAAACATAAAGGAAATATATTGCAAAGAAGGAAAGTATTTATTATGTAATAATAAAAATGATTTCATAAATAATTTAAATAAATCAAATTGATTTCTAAATAAGTATTTTGTACCTTAAGAAAGTCAAAAATTAGCAAAAAAATGCAAGAAAGAAATAACATAATGTTTTTTTCTCACATAATACTATCAATTTTTTTGTAAGGTAAATGCAAACAAGAGGAAAACAAATTTCAAAACCATTCAACAAACTATGTTTCTTTTGTAAATATAAATACAAGAGTTACATTTCTACTCATTCCCAAGATTCAAAGTAACCAAGAGTTATCTACTTCAACAAGATTCTTGTACAAGTTTGGGATATGGATGTTAAAATCCCAAGTGGCAAGTAACAAAAAATAAGACAAGTTTCAAGTGATACAAAATGCATAAAGAGGATTTACAAGGAGATGTAAAATTCTCACATAACCATATCCAAAGGATTTACAATACAAGAGAGTTTCATAAAGAGAAAAAAGAACAATAAGAGCCCAAAATGCCACCCACTCCAACTTGAGAGCCAACTTCCATGTCTTCCCAAAACCATGCAAGGAGAAAAGAGCTTGTTTGCCACCCAACCATAGGCATCATCACATGCCTTCCCAAGGTTGGGATGCATGCTAGCCTCCCCCAAGCCCATGGGAAAGAGGTCAACTAACCAAAAACTTGCACAAGATGAAGGGTTCACTAACAATAATACAAGCACACAAAAATAAGACACATACAAAACAAGACTCCAAAATTTACAAGGAGGAGAACCCATGTTCTTCCTCAAAAGTGGGGAAGAGAGGAGAAAGTTCTCCAAAGTTATACATCAAAATTATTTGCACAAATATACACATCTCCATATCCTCCTTATTGCTCCTAATTCAAACAAAGCCCTCCTTATTCCTCCCCCTTTCTCCAAGTCCTCCTTGGAAGGATTTTCAAACCCCAAAGGGGTTTCCTTACCAAGAATGGGGAAGGAGATTCAAGCCAAATGAATCAACTTCCCCACCTCAACCATTTGAGGGGAAAACAATAAGACCCTACAAGGCTTGTCCATCAAGCCTTGAGGATTGAGAGGGAAAATTCCTCTCTCTTCCCCCACACTCCAAAACTCCATCATGCCATATGATGGAGGGAGTTAAAGAAAACAAGCAAGCAACCAAAATCCACATACAACAAATAACAATTTTAAGCAACCAATCTAACAACTAAAAGGAAAAAAACACAACAAAAGACATGAGAGCCTACCTCAAGGAAAGCTCTCCAAAAAGCTTTCCAACTTCAAGTTTTTCCACTCTTGACTCCAAGCAAATCACAAGCTCCAAATCACCCAAGCATCCAAGCAAGAAATTCCAAAAAAAAAGTCCCTCTCTTTTCCCATGAATGGGAATTTGAAGAGGAGCAAGCAAGCATCCTCACAAATGAGGGGGTGACATGTGTCACCCCTCTCCCTCATCAAGGTCAAAGATGCCAAAACAAAAGAGAGAAAGGGTAAAATTATCTTTTTGCCCTCTTCTCCCAAATTCCCTTAAATGTTAAGCAAGACAAAATAAGTGGAACTTTTGATAAACACTCAAATCCACATCCCTTACATGGATGTGACTAAACAAGAGGTAAAAAGGAGGAAAACTCCTCTAGCCTTGAAAATAAGCCCCCCTACCCATTAGGTAGGGTCCAAGGGCTCATTTTTATGTTAGGGGACTCCCAAGCTACAAAGGGGTCCCCAAAAATGCCCAAAATACCCTAATTTCGGGTTTTGCATTTTTGGCACAAGGGTAGAGGGTGTGGGGACCACCCAAGGGTCTCACATGTGACCCTAAACCCTTGTGATTAAGTGACTCATTAAACAAAATCAAAATTTAAAAGAAAGAGGAATTATTAACTCCCAAAACAAGTTTACAACTTCACTAGCAACCCTAAACAAAATTAATAATTCAAAGCACAATACATTACATAAATTGGGGTCACTCATAGTGCCCAAAATAATAATCTCCTATACTAAGGCTTCACACAATGAACATGGCTAGGACTCAGCCCGTGGGCTGCTTGTGCAAGATTGAGTAGCTGGCCTGAATCCCACGTTCTCCTATAAACCTGTCACCTGCACACTCATTGCACACATTAACCACACCTGTCCGATACAATATAATTCAATGACATAGTAAGATATCAATGCGTTCTAAACTAACCTAACATCCTACTAAAATCAAGATGCGACAACGTGCACAATTATACTCAATATTCCAAAAGTTAGACAAGATGATACGTGACATATAACCATAGAATTCCACATGCAACAACTATCCATTATTATAATTATGTTCCAAACACAGCATCATATCCATTAGTATCCATGACATTATAAGAAAATGCGACAATATAGAAATTAAGCTAAATTGGCGCTTATACGCCTAAATGTCCACACATGTCTAATAAGATCAAATATCTAAATATAATGTCCAAGATATAACCAATCACTATCAAAACATGTCTATGAGAAACAAATGATTTGATATTTAGGTGAGAGAACATGACAAACCCCTGGATGAGTTTTCCCAATGTAGCATCCATGAAAAGAGGGGTAAATCCTAGTATACACATGAGATTTAGTCTCAAATTTATCCGAACAACCCCAAAGAAGAACACAATGGATGTATTTATTTCCCACCGTCAAGGGGGTAAAGTAAAGCTGGATAATCTTAGAAACCTTGAAACCAAGATCGCTTGAGATAACCACACCTAGTTGAGTAAACCACCTAGAAAGACATTCAGTCTTTGGATCCAACTTGACCAAATCATTGTTGTAAAGAGCCAACATTCATCACGAAATGTGTGAAGCATTACTTTTGCTTAGTTTTTCACTTGCCCTAAGGTGAGGCAAAACTCTACCAAAGTGAGGCCAACATTTTTCATCCCCACTTGTACTACTTCCTTCACTTTATTTTGACACTTTGTTGATCAAAAGAGGAGTGACCACATGTGTATTTCCAATTGATTGTGTCACCACTTTTATGTTTGTTTACGCTCATCCATGTTTGCAGATGAGTTATTAAACGTCTAAAGTGTGTGGAGATGTTTTCATATCATTGGTAGCATTTTTTATCTTGATACCCAAGTCAATATTGTCAATCGTAGTTAGGCATGATTAATCATCTTGATTCTCCTTTGAATTGTTATCTTTTTTTGTATCATATCGCAACAATTTTAACACTTGCGTCTTGTTTCTTATAATCTTGACCTGAGTGTATAGATTATAATGTTATGTTACGTGCATTATAACAATTCCTTGGTATACTCTAGCCTTGGTTTTCTTTCAAAAATTACCTCAATTTTGAAAGGTGTTGTTACCTTTGTGCGCATCATGTCAATATTATTTTGATACTAATACATTACTTTTCTACAAAGTTTTGTTAACGTATCTTAATGGTATTGTTGCATCGTTCATATTCGTAACTCCCACTTTTTAAGATATAGGTCTTGATTGGACTTAAACTTGCTTTTAGTATACCTTGCTTGGAAATCGTATCAACCTTTTGTTATTACTTATGTCTTGTTCATTTTTGAACTTGGCATAAGTGGTGACATTTTGTTGATCATCTTACGTGTCAAACTATTAATTGAATAGACTCTTAGGAAGTAATCTATTTGACTAATTGGTTTACCAACAAATTTGTGTGATTGTGTCTCATTCGTCACATCGACTTATTCATTTCTAGGAAAATCCTTTGGGTCTTTGATCTTCTTGTTTTTGCCTAACTTCATGATCATTTTTGAACACGTCTTTCAAACCTTCACAAAAACATTTCCTATCAAGTAACTTTTGCATCAATAAAACATAGGAAATATTTCCTTTGTATCCTTTATGTTAAAATTTTGATCAATCCTTTGACATTTACGCCTCCAAACCTTATTGGATTATCAATATTGAGTCATCATGATGTATTTTTTCTTATCTTCCTTTTGGAAAATCACACAAGCATCCCCATATTTACGAAATGTCTAGTTGGTTATCGTTATGTTTCCAAAATCAACATGAAACCTTCTTCACTTTGAAGAAGTTTGATCATACAATCTAGGTCTAGACTTTTGAACCCAATACATGCCGAAAAATGAATGATTATCACAAGGTCTCTTATACATACAATAAGGAATAAAAATTTTGGAGTTCACATCAAATGATGTCCATCATGACCAAACCTCATTTGGTTCTTTTCGCGCTAGAGAACCCATTAGGGTAACCGGTTCCTCACCTTCATCTCATAGTTCGTGGTATGGTTTAGACACCTCCGATTCAAATTATTATTCCAGTTCCCTCACTCTTCTTCCGATTCTAATCCAAACATTTCCTATTCTTCCAGGATTCCAATCCAAATATTTCCTCCGATTCTTCTCGATGATTCGGATCCAAACTACTATTCGAGATGGATCTAATTCAAACCTAAGTCATGGTCCTCCCTTTCTTCATAGGACCTCTATCATCATCCACCTCAACGATGTTCTCCTCCTCTAAAGATTTTTGTTGCCATAAATTCTCTTCATCATTCATCTAATACGACTCATATGTCGCGGTTCTCCCTATCTTCGCCGGATCCTCTTCATCATCCATTTGATATGACTCCTACGTCATGGTTCTCCCTTCTTCACAAGACCTCTATTATGTGTCACATAAAAAATTTCTCCTCTAAATAAATATTTGTGTAAGCCACAAATTATTTTCATCATTCATCTAATGCGACTCCTACGTTTGTCCTCCCTATATTCACGTAACCCTCTTCATTATACATTTAATATGACTCCTACGTGAGGCCCTTCCATTCTTACATTGGACCCCTTTTATCAATCACCTCAACGTATTCTTCCTTTGAAGATACGCCGACTACAAAAATCCCTCCAATCAAACATTAATAATACAATTCTTGAATCATGGTCTTCTCTTTCTTCACAAGACCCTTGTTATTATTCTTCCAATGTGATTCTTGAATCACGGTCCTCCCCTTCTTCACAGGACCTTCTTCATCAATCACCCCACAAATTCTTCCTTCTTTTAAGATTCATGTGACTCAAATTCCTTCTAGTCGAACTTCCGAATGAACCCATGCGTCCTTGCATCTACAAACTTTTGACTTAATCCTACTAGTTTACAGATGATATACCATCATATAGGTAGGTCCACACCACCTTCTTCTACTCCTGAGACATCTAGGTCCACATATTATTTGTCCCCCATGTCATCTTCTTCTATCAATCATCATCAAACATCTTCTAAGTCTTTCACACCAATTGAACCTCTTTCTTCTAATCAACCCCTTGTGGTCGATCAACAACTCATATCAATTGACCTCTTTCAGAATGAAGAAACAATCAGGGCATTTATATGGGCACATGAAGATATTACTCTAGTAGATTATGAGAAATTATTCTCTTTAGACTTTGATGTGTCTACATATTGTGTAAAAAAAATTGATTCCTTTTATCAAGAAATAGAGGAAGAGCCTCGAGATCATGTAACTTGATCCTCCTCTTATTCTTCCATCTTCACTTTCTTCATTACATAATAAAACTCATAGGTCTTGCATTGATCCATGGCCTATCTTTTCATCACCCAATCACTCTTTGTCTATCACAATTTCTCAATCACAATCTCTTGTGAGGTCACCGCCAAGTAGCCCTTCATCTTTGTCTAGGTGTGGGTCACCTTCTAGTAGTCCTCCCTCTTCTATTTGTGGGACATTTTTAGTAGTCCACTATCTTATATTCTTGGGGCACAACCAATAAGCCCCTTGTCTTCTATTCTTGGGGCATGACCAACAATCCCCTTTTCTTTTATTCATGTGCCACCCTAACAGGTTGGACTATCTTCTATGTATGGGTCACCCCTGTTAGTTCATCATCTTCTATTCTTGGGCCACATCATAGTAGTCCATCATCTTATATCTATGGGTCACATCCTAGTAGCCCTTCTTCTTCTATTCTTGGGCCACATCCTAGTATCCCTTCATCTTCTATTCATGGCTCACCTTCAGGTAGCACCTTTCTTTGAATTCTCAAACCATGTCCTTTTCAACCATCACATTATTCTTCTATCAATGATTATGGAAAGCCCACCATCATTCCTCACATTCCTCCCATCAATTATAAACGTCCACGTTCTTCTCCCACTTATCAATTTCAGACAATTCATGCATTAGCTTATAAGAAACCCAGACAATTTTTTTACCAAGCTAAGATCAAAACGCCGAAGAGCTCCAAATCTCCCAACAACCCAAAAATTCAAAATCAAGCGCAATTCAAAAATGCACACCAACATACCCATCAAGTATGGCGCAAAGTGCAGAAACCTATGGATAGGGAACTCGAGCTCCCACATACAAAACCCATGTTTTAAAACAAATCACAATTATTTGTTGAGTGTGATCTCACCACGATCATCAAGATCGGGGATAATATCACTCTTGATAAACAAACACACTTAAGCTCTCTTATCAAAGAAATCACAAACATCATTATTGGATCCTATCATGTAGAGTGACATGTTTCATTTCGACAACCATCAAAAAATCAAAAAAAATCATAAAGTAGTTCAAAAATACAAAATAAAAATAAAAATGAGAAAACACTAAAACCTTACAAAAAGAAAATCAAAGGTAAAAAGATCAAACATTGCAATCAGGTATTACGTACCGATGGATGTTCTTTCTTCCCTTTCTTTCATATTCTTATACAAGTTATCCACCATTTCCATCCCTTCGATGTTATTGTGTATTAGCCTATTCGCACACATTTTGTGATATTTATCTCGTATGGTATCCGTTTGACATCGCCTTTCATAACCTTGGTAAATTAAAGAACGGCTGACCTCTTAGAGATCATGTCACTATCTACATATAATAATCTTATTTAGAAGAATATTTGGGCATATTTGTTGACACTATCCAATGTCATCATCACAATCACTTCCACATCCTTCCATCAAGCCATCAGTGGTTCTTAACCCCTTGTCAAATAAGAGAGCTGAAATAAGTTTTTAGAAAGCAAAAGAATCAAAATCAATCAATCAAAAAGAAAAAGCTAAAATCAAAATCAAATTGATATATAACTCTCTCTTGGGGTATTTCCAATAATCTCTACCGGGGCTATGGACGCCTAACTGGTAGTAGAGAAATGTTGTGATTAGAATCAAATGCATCTCCATCGGGGCTATGGATGCCTAGCTGGCAATGCGAGCAATGTATGGCTCTCCTTCCATAATCCATTCACAAATCACCTTTCAAACTAAATCATTCCTACACATTGGCTAGTGTTTTAACTTGTTTCTATCAACTCTTTCCTTCAAGAGGTAATTCATTTCCACGTGCACACACGGGATCTCGATGAGTAAACAGATTAGTATGTTACCAAGTGTTACTTTTTGGACCTTGTTCAAACTCTTGCTTTAGCGCATGTCTTGTCTCAAGATTTTTACCTTGGGCTAATCACTTTTTCATCGACCACCTTCTAAATATTTTCATAGCATCCTCTGTTCTTCAAAAATCATTTAGAACATCCATGTGTATCATATGTCCTCTTTTCCATGTTTGCAGCACTTTTTCCCCTTTTAATAAGATAATTTTCTACTTCTTTTCTCTCATGTGTTTATTGGCCATCTTACATTGCAGGGCATCCTTGCTCCCTCATGATTGAACCTATTTTATATTGGCCTTGATCCCCCTTCAGTGTGTGAAGATTTTTCCTTTGAATACTCCCACCTAATTGCTGGGGCATTTTTGCATCTTCACTTTCTTGCACATACACGTGGCATTCTTCCCTTGTACATCCCATCTATCGCTAAGGGAATCCACGCTTCTTTGTATTCCTGTACATAGTTTTAGAAAAATTTCAAAATAAAAAACATTCAAATATGTTTCTAAAATTCAAAAACAAAAAAAACATCACTATTCTTTGGTTCTCGCATGTTCTTTTGTGTGACTCACGATCATCTTGATCTACCTCTATTAACAAATTTGGTTTTCTTACTATGTCTATACTTTGGGGCACAATGAGTTGCTTGGTACTATTTCATAGTGCATGATTTTTTTATAGGACCCGAGTGTCCTCTCGTTATTCCCCTTTCATGTATCCTTGCATGGGGCACCATCTTTTAACCCTTGTCATTAATCCGAGTAGGTCGGAATCAAATCTTGATAACAAAAAAATATTATTATCTTTCGTTGTTAGGTTAGCTTGTTTACTTTCTCGTATTGCATTGCATTATGTATGTTGCAAGGAGTTAGGAATATTTACTTTCTCGTATTACATTACATTTTTATGTTGCATTGAGTTGGTGTTTTTAGCAATGGACAATTGTTTGTAGTATGGCTTTTCATGTCATTCTACTTTTTTCGTATGCTTATATTTTTAATAAGGACCGATGATGTAGATCTTTGGCAATATGATGACACTAAAGTTGTTTCAATACACTGGATGAAATCTTGCTCTTTTCTTTTCATCTTCATTCCTCTTCTACATCATTCTCCTATCAACACTATTCTTCTTATTCACCTGGGGCATCCTGCCCTACCCATTCTTCTATCCATTTCTCTCACCTTTTTCAATCGTCGATCACCTTCTTTCATCACCCCATCAACACTCGAGGGGGCATCTCTCACTTCTACTAATTTTTCTTCTATGCCTTCAAAATTTTATTTTTTTGACTATCTTTGAAGTGGCGTCACTTACACCACCCCAAAGAGGGGCAAATGTAGACACCTATAATTTAGCTCAAGTAATTTAAATACTTAAATTGCGCTAATTATACCCTTTCTCAAAAATTGATGACATATCGTCAATATCACATATTTTCTTCTATCATCGTTAATTAATTACATTGCGTTAATTAATTAACTTTTATATCCAACAACAACGCCAATTAACAACCTTCCGTTTATCACTCCCCTTTCTATCTAGATTAATTAATTATTTCTAATTAATTAATCTCCCCTTTCTATCTAGATTAATTAATTATTTCTAATTAATTAATACCCCTTTCTATCTAGATTAATTAATTCTCTCTTCTATTTAATCAATAAATCATCATTTATTTGATTAAATTACTCCCATATTCTAAATCATGCTAATTATTCCTCTAAAAACTTCATAAGCTTGCACACTTATTAATTAATCACTTTTGTTAATTAATGGACCCCCTCAATTCCCATGGGTCACTAAAGGACAAATTAAACTCTCCTAAGGTTGACTCAACCCTCCTTAAACCTTCTTTATCCACAACTAACTCAACCTCTTTATTATCCCACATGTAAAGGGATGTAAAGATTATTTTATCAATTGGGCAATATAAATAACCCTCCTACCTTTCTTCTTACACCTTTACACCTTGCATTCTTATAGCTAATCTATAGGCATTTTATCTTAGAGTATCTTTCATTTGAGCTAATAGCCTCATTCTTGCATTTCATTCATCCAAGATTTTGGGTCATATGGAGAGAATCAAAATAGTCTTGTAGCCATACTTTGATGAGCTTCCATTCCCAAACCCTTGAAGATCAAACAATCAACTTTGATTTCCATGGATCCATCTAGGTTCATTTATTGTTTTTGGTGATCTAAAGAGTAGAGATTCAAATGCTTAGCATATTAGTTTGATTTCTATTTCAAGTTATAATGCATAATGTTGGTATTTAGTCTTGTTTAGCTCTTAACATGATGATATTTGTGTAGTTAATTCATGTTTTGAAACTATTAAGGTGTTAGTTTCAATTCCCTTTGCATAGCTAGCTAATACATTGATACAACCTGCATTTACTTCAAGATACCATGTGAACACACGTGTGTATGAAAAATTATAAAGCATACTAAGAACTATATTAAAATGATAAGTAAAGGTGCAACATATAGTAGTATAAGGAAGAAAAGTACATCTAATCAAGATCTAAGTAAACATGTATTTGGATTTTTTATTACAAATATGTGAAAGAGAAAAACAAAGAAGTGAGGAATAAGGATGTCCCTGTGTGTGTGCAAAGTGAGGTTCATGTAGGAATTCCCTAAATAGTCGAGTATGAACCAAGAACAAGAGTGTGTCATTGAGTGGTGTGTGGGGGAATTAAATGCCCCAAGTATGAATGCAAAAATTATCTATGCAATGAGAGTACTAGGTAAGGGCCCATGATCAAATGATGTAAAGATTCACACATGTGAACATGATCTAGGACTTGATGGTAATAGGAGAGCGTATGATAAAAGTATATGGAATATGTATAGACTAAGTATGTGGAGAAAGAGAGTGCAAAATATTTCTAGATGGAGCATGTGAAGAATATGACCTATATGAAGAGATGCCACTTTGAGGTAGGCTTTTTGATCTACAAATGCAACGGGCCTATGATTAGGATCCATGTGTAAAGTAAATTGAGATGGATGTACAAAAGGTACTATAGGAGGAGCAAGGGCTCCGAGATACCATAGGCGTTGTCAAGGCTAAGGAGTTGTCGTGAATAGGAGAAGATACACTATGGGTAATAGAAACCAAGTATGGCATGGCCATAGGAGCCAAGGAAAAAGGTGTTCATGGTGGAATGCCTTGAATAGTAATAAGATGGATCACATAGATGAAATTAAGGTATAAGTGAATAATAGAAGGCACTCGACTTGGAATCTTAGATCCAAGGGAGTATTAAGAGCATGTCAGAATGTGTAACAATAGATCCAATAGTAAATAGCATATAAATAGTAAGAGGCGAATAGTAATGGGTATAATAATGGCTATGAGAAGTGGGAGACATGCATGTCATCTAAGATAAAGGTAAGCCAATTGACTACAAGAAAGATAATGAGCATGTATTATGCTTGAATGTAGGGTGTACCATAACATTTTTGATAGCATGTGGCCTACAAAAACATCGATATGTAATATATGGGAGGAAAATGAGGAAGAAAAATTATAATTAGTGAAATTGATAGCAATAGTGATGGGAGATCGGTAGAATCGATAAGGAATCCAAGGGGATGATCCAAAGAATTAGGAGGAGGAATTGTGTGGTAGGTATGATTAGAAGATGTCTCAAGGGATAACTTTTCATGCTTAGGTAATGGTTCATTGAATATTTTTAACTTTCCATTGTCATTGGTAGATTTGGAATTGGAAGTAGTGGATTTAGGTAACTAGATATCGTTATTTTCAATGATATCTTGAATCAAATGGTGAAGATAGAAAAACATATTGATAGAATTGAAATTTCATCTATGGTAATCACAATGTGCATGTTCTTTTGGTGCCCAATTTGAAACATCCCTATTTTTCTAAGGAGAAATGCATTTTTTCCCTGTTTCTGAGGGAAAACAGTTTTGGGATTCTCATATACTTCGAATTTGACAAAAAAACTCATTTTTGTGTTTGAGTGTTATGTGTTGTTTGCATTTCCTCCATTTTTCTAAAGGAATCCCCAATTTTACTTTGTGTTTTGCCCTAATTTTTCCCATTTCAAATGCCTCTGCCATTTTTTCTCGACCTTTGGAGCTCGAAATCTTTCGATTTGTACTTATTTGCCCTCAAAAATCCCTTTCCATGGTCATAAATTTCCTAAAATCACTTTCCATTTGTCTTTTGATCGAAAAATTCTTCACCCACGAAGAAAAAATCAATTTTGGGGTCACTGGCAATTTCTACATTTTTTGACGGTCATACGGGCATCCTTTTCCCCGTCAAATTCTAGCTCATATACTTTTACATACGTGGTCATTTGTAATTGGACAAGGATCAGCGGGTCATTTCTAAAAACTTAACGTTTTGTGTTTTGGAAAAATGTGCAAGTTGCCCCCGCAGCTCTGCAGGCCCCAGAGGAGATACACGTGTCGCAGACAGAGTGAAGGCAGCGGGTCGTTTTGTGCCTTAGGGAACTTTGGAAAATGTGTGGAAATGAAGAAAATACCCTAAGGCCCACATCTAATCAGAGGAGGACACATGGTAGGCGGGGAGATGGAAAGGCGGAGGAGTTTGATACTTTTCGGCCTTTGGTGAAAAAGAGTTAAAGTATAAAATTGGACCGCAAACTCGTAGCCAATGGGATGAAGACACGTGTTAGCATCGAGCACAGAGCGGAAGATGGAGCCTTGGAGGAAAGTTATAATTTTTTCCCATTTTGGAAAAGGGAGAAAATCATCAGAATGGACCCGCGAGCCCGAAGGTAAAAAGTCAAAATTCATCTGAGGAGTCAATGGCGAAGGTGCGGGCTGGTGGAGGAAATGTTAAAAAATTTCCTTCATGAAATATGATTAAAATATGAAATGAGAAGCATTGCCCCTTAGCCAATCATATGAGGACACGTGTCTTGTGGGAGGGTGGAGCCGCGGAGGAAAATTGAAAAAAATTCCTTTGTCTAAAAAGATGCAAAATGTGTAAAATTGAGCCGCGACTCCATATCCAGTCATATTATGCCACGTTTCATACCCAAATCGCAAAGGCGGAGCGGCGAAGGAAATCAAGAAATTTTGCAAATTTTCAAAAAGTTGTAAAAAGGTCAAAAGTGTCCCCGAGGCCTATTTTTCCCGAATCTGCCACGTGGAGGGATCAAATTTAAAGATACGAACAGATCAATGGTAACTATGCATTTCACCAATTTGGCCACCATTGGAGGTCCATGAAGTTTGGAGATGTGTTTTTTACATCAATTTTTATCAATTTTTTTGCCAATTCATGTCGTTTTGGCTCGCATGGTCCAAATTGATCGAATTGAGGCTCAATTTGTGAATCCAAATCATATTTCAAATGAATTTTTACTCTAATTCATAAAAATGTGAATTACCAGATCCAAAGTTGCAGAGTAAAAATTAGGAAGGGAAAAGATGAAATAATGAAATGAAAGGGGTCTACATGTGTGGGGAATGAAAAACATGCTTCCACTTTGAAGAATGATGAAAGTTTTGTAATGATTCACCTTTTGAAAGAACAACTGCAAATTTTTGCAAGTTTGTTAAATGTCATTTTCCAAAAAATATTACAAAGCAAAGGTGCTCCGAATATTCCACTTTTGGAGGGAATATTTGAGAGGCAAAGTGAGTGAGTGAGTGAGTAAAAGTTATATATTGCATGAATTTGTCATGCAAATGGTCAGAGAAACTTAGAATTTTCACGGAAAATCTGGGAAGAAGCCCATTCTCTGAGAAACCACCTGAGAACCATTTTAACTCCTTTTTTGCATCAAATTTGTATCATGTTAGGTTGGTTGCAAATGTATAGCCACTAACAAGCTCTGAGATTGTTCTTATAACACTCCCCTGCTGATAAATTTGGTCATTCTCGGATTATTTTTGTTTTCTCTTGGTAAAATTTGCATTTACTTATGCTTCGAATGTTTTCAATTTGTGTTTCTTGTTCCTATTGCAATCTGGTGTTTGGAATTTCCTTTTGATCATGCAGATCTAATTTTGGTAATAGCTTAGTGGCATTTGCAATTCCAAAATTAGAAGGGCTTTCATGTGATGAAGGGATAAACAAATTTAAATTCACTCGCTTTCCTTGATAGATATTTGATCAGTAAACCTTTGAGGGTACCTTAGGTCCGATAGAATAGAAATTTCTAAATGCTTTTCGATTCATTTAACTCAAGATTTTGTGATAAATCATCGAGATTGTGTGGAAGAGTGCAGATTTGGGCTTCCATTTGATGCACATATCCTGGTTGAAGGAACACCTTAACCTCTTTGAAGCATTTTTGTTGTCTGAGTCTTTCAAGTTTTGCAAAGGTCCTCAAAGAAGTTGGAAAATTCTAGTTAGTCTTGTCTAAATATCTCCCACCCCAAAATTCATTTCAAATTAACTCATCCTACCTATAATACCCCTGCATTGTATTGTGTGTCAACAAAAGAATACAATCCATTTACAAAAATGCACAAAGCAAATCAGGATCATACCATGTCTTTAGTAGCCTTAGCCTTGTCTTGAAAGCATTTCCATCATTTAGTAGTGACAACTCTATTGAGTTTGAATAATGGGAAATTGATCATGTTTTCTCAAGGCCATCTCCATACAATCTGCATAGTACAAGGATATTTTCACCTCCTTCACAAAATAGAGGCTACAATATAGGTTCTCTTACCTTGGTTAATAGGCACAACCTAAAATAGTGAGGATTAGATCAAATCCTTCCAAGGTGCTACCCACTTCTTCAAAACCTGAGTGCTAACAAGTCAGATAAATTGCTTCCCTGGCTATAAAATGACATATAAATCATTTATCTGCCTCTAAGTGTCTTGTAAAATCCATGATGCAGCTCAAGTTGTGAAGGAGATTACATCTAGGTACCAACATGTTCATCAAAACTATTTCCATGGGGCCGATTATGATCATATGTGAGAGGAGGTGGAAGAGAAATTAGATTTTATTTCAATGAGTTGGGGTAATGGCATACGGGTAGGATTTGACAATCAAGTAAATGTACGCCGAGGGTTTTGGAGATAAATCTAAGGAGGTTGAGAAAAACAAATTATAGTATGCTTAGCATCATTAGACTTGGGTTTAAAGGGAACCTTGCTTGGAAATTTAGAAGAGGAATGATCGCAAGTATTATAACCATATTTGAGTTTTCCCAAAGAAATTAGATTATTCTCACGAGACTTTAAGGTATGACATAGATGGTCAAAGGAATGATAGGAATCAAAAAGCACACATTCTTGTAAAGGAGGCAAAAGACTTTGAATAAATAGATCTTATAATTTAGATTCAGCTAATACATTGGTCATTTTAGAAAGATTATTCTTGTAACGCAATATGTAATCATTAATATGTTCATTAGATCCTTATTTAATTTTATTCATTCGTGCATAAGATATTTTTGTTCCAATATTCATAGAAAAATGAGCTAAAAACAAATCGAAAGAGTAGTAAAAGATTTAACGTAATGCAAGGACAATTCGTTGATCCATCACAAAGCATAATGGGGTAAGCTCCTAGGAAACAACTTGGTCAAGAGAGTGTCATCACATGTATAGTCCAAGCAAGCAACATGAAAGGATATAAGGTGATATTGAGGGTATCTTGACCATCAAATAGAGGAAACTTTGGTGAAACAAAATTGGCATGGAGTGGATAAGAAGACACTTTGGGTGCAAGAGGACTGTGAAGAAGAAGGGAAGAATCAAGGGATGGAGAGGAAGAAGAAGTATCTTGTTGCAACTGATGAATTTGTGCTTGCAAATCATGATAAAGAGACTCTAAAGAATGGGTTCTTGAAGAGGAATTAGGTTGAATGTGTGAAATAAGAGGAGAATAATAATGAGTAGAAGGGGTAGGAATAAACATGTGAATGGTGGAGACTCCAATATTAGAAGGAGAGGAAGAAAGTGGGATAGAAGA
Source organism: Taxus wallichiana var. yunnanensis (assembly GCA_018340775.1). Taxonomy (NCBI): domain Eukaryota; kingdom Viridiplantae; phylum Streptophyta; class Pinopsida; order Cupressales; family Taxaceae; genus Taxus; species Taxus wallichiana. The sequence goes on along the minus strand of CM031233.1, from coordinate 292,059,230 downwards.
AGTAGTAGTGGTAGAGAGTGCCAAGGTACGAATCATACTATTATGGGTAGCATTATCACAGGCATATTGGGAAGCCAATAGAGCATCTAAGATATGTGGAACATGGTCGATGATCATGCATTATAGAGTGAAAATTGGTAAGGACGTCGATTAGGCTTAATCTCATTAGTAACTACTTCATATGAATGTTCATTGTCATATGCTTCTATGTCATGGAGAGGGATCTGCTTGGAATTGTTAAGAATTTTTTCATTGATGGAGTCAGCCATAGTAGAATAACGATGAAGAGTGGGTGGGGCAAGCTCTATATAGGTTGGGGATCCAAAGCGAGATAGTATATACAATGGGCATAAAATAAGAGATCCATAATGGGCATGTAAGAGATCAAGTTCACCAAATGATTTAATAAAATTTAAATCTATGTAAGGACATTGCTGATAAGATATATATAACAATAAATATGTAAGATCTAGCTAAATAAATACAAGAAAGAGTGAAAGATAGGAGATAAAGATGACTCATGTTGTAATTGTAGGTCTAGAATGATTCTAAGATGATGAATATGATGGAAAGATAGATTCTAGACTATATAAACTTTGTTTTTAATTCTCGAATGTGATGATCTCAAGTATAGGAGTTCGTGGAATGGGACAGGGTCATCCGTGTACTAGTGCCTTCTTTGGGAACTAGTGTCTTTGGGATAGTTATGATTATGGTTCTTCTTATGTAATTTCTTATTTTTGTTGGTTATGTCAGGAGTTCACTACACTTCTACTCTGTCACACTTGTACCTACAAAAGAAACCCTAGCTACTTGTAAAATACTCAAGTACACATTAGATGAATAAAAATATGCATATGCTTGAGTCATACTAACCTTGGTGATCACCCCAATGTGATTGTCACTAAGCGATGCACTACATTTTAGAATCAATGTAGTTTTAGTGTGTGTGTGTGTGTGTGTGTGTGTGTGTGTGTGTGTGATTGGAATAATTTCCCTTGAGCTAGGATTCCCTAGTGTCAGTCACACAAATAATATCAGGATACAACTACTTTTTCCTAATGTAAAATGTATGGTATGGAATTTAGAATAAACCCTCTTATGTAGTGAAGTATGTAGTCCTTGATGTATTAGATATAAAATATTAGATCCTTGTAATAATATGTGCCTCTTGAATGCTTTCCCCTAATGAGGTTAAATAAGACATGTATATATATGATTCATTCACTTAAGTTTTGTCATTAACAAGTGAAAGGTTGACCCAGGGTAGTAAACAAAGACATGAAAGAAGTAACATTCAAAAATCAATAAAAGAGAGAAAGTGGACAAAAGTACCCAGAGGGAACAGTAGCACCCGGATGCTCCTGTCCCTAATGGGAGGTCTGTCTGAGGGTGAAAGAAATATGAAACAATGGAATCATAGCTGAATACGATGTCAACTAATGTGTAAAACTATAAGGTGTAAATCCAAAAAGACAAGTAACAAATATAAGAAGGATAAAATCAATATCAAAGCAAAACAAGTGTTTTTAATGACTAGTTCTCTTGTTTAGGAATCATACATATAAATGAAATATTTAGAGGATATATGTATATAGTATGTTTGTGATTTATTCACTACATGAACACACACATTATTGCCTCTATGTAGAACTTTCACTTCACTTATATGAGTATATGTACCATGCATAATGTTTGTATCACATTACTGCTTGGTGGCCTTAGAACTAGATTGATCATGATGCATATAGACATTATTGACACGAGCATCGTAGGAATCCATTAGATGTGCCATCTCATCCTTAAGATATTTGATCTCGACATTTGTAGCTTTAAATTGGATGTTAAAATCATGGTGAAATGCTTGAATAGATTATAGGATAGCCTTATGAAATATGTCATCATTATGAATATAAGGGGTTGAAATACGACTTAAAATTGAATCTACATGGGAAGATGTTATATCAATAGGGATTATTTTTGTTATAATACTTCTAAGATAATATGTTTATGTGTGTGATAACTTTGAAGCAAATAATATTAGGAAACTTGGGAATTTTTAGCATTCCCATGATAGCATAAAATGATAGAAGAACCTCCAAGTAGATAAGAAATAATATTAATCAGCTCATTGAAGGCCTACATTGAAGAGACCATAAAGGATAAGACCTAAAGGGAATGTTTAGAAAAAGTGACAATCATTAAATTATTTAAAACAGCCCTTTATGAAAATAAATATCGAATTAAATGAAATTGAAAGAGGTACTTTACAATCATAATACATGTAATAAAAACCTCCAAGTAATTTGTAAAAAGTTTAGACTTTTACGATTATGCCTTAATCACTTAAAATAGTAATTTTGAATTTCCAAAAATTATGCTACAAATTATGTCAAACAAAAAGAGGTTTTCATTAAATGTACAAAAATAAAGAAAAATCCAAGGAATTTGAAAATGAATTCATTATGGTTTAGATATGTCTCAAAAAATAAGGATGTCCAATAGGTATGTGTAGCAAAAAATCGATCGACATTAAATTATTAAAATGACCATTTATGAGAATAATCAGTGAATCAAAGGAAACCAAAATATGTATTTTGCATAAAAATATGTGGAAAACCTCCAAGGAATTTGAAAATATAGCCATTATGTTTGAGATAAGTGATGAAAGGTGATTCGAAATTAGGAAGCCCTAGTATGAGACATAAAAGGAAGGGCCGACAATGAGACCCTATGGAAATTTGTGGAAACCAAATTTAGGGCATGTGATAGATGAAAATTAGGTTTAAATGTGAATATAAAACATAGAGATAAAACCCTAGGGAAACTAGGGGTTAGAATAATGTGTAAGAATTAATCGCAATTGGGTTCACCAAATGTTTTCACCCTAATTAAATCTCTAAATAGGTGTATTGATTTATAACCAATAAGAAGGATGAAAGTGTGTGTCGTAGGGAGATTATTCTAAACCATTAACTTCCAACATTAACCATGCACAATCATAATAATGTGTTCATACTTGAAATGATTGAAATGATTGATAAACAATAAGTAATTGCTCAAATACACAAGATGAGAGATAGACTTAGTTGTACATGACAAAAATTGTGATGATTTGGATGTATAATATAGTGTAATAAGTTGAGAAGGAATTGTAGATGCTTTTATAAAATTCCTAAACATGAAAACTCAATCGAGTAGGACCATACAACTTTTTTATGGTCTAAATCTGATTTGTATGGTTGTGACTGAAATCGTATGGTCTTAGACCCTTTGACAATCTAGACCTGCAACTTTTTGTGTGCTTCACTTGTCTAATAATAGTCTTCATTGTATGTCACTCTTTCTCAAACCAACTCGAGATTACATGTAATCATGTGAAAAAAATTTGAAATCCGAGTAACTTGCAGTGAGGTTGGGCTACCCTTGGCAGTTATACTCCTATTCATTGAATGGATCCAATTGTTTCACTACATACCCTTATTATGAGATCAACCCTCATGTAGTTCTCATAGGTTCTCGTGTAAGTGTGAATAACTAACCAACCCCTATGGGTCCCCTCATGTCTCTTGACCCCAAGATAGTGGGTTAACTACATAGTATAAAATGTAGACAATACAGTAGTAGTGAGATTTGGTGTGCCTTAGTAATGTGACCTAACCCTTTGTTTATTGAAACCCTTATGAAATTCTTGGAGTGACATTACTCTTATCAAAACATGAATTTATGATATTTACATGCTTGGAAATGGAATAAGTTAGACTCTTTGACCTAGTTGATTGCTTTAAACTTGTACTAGCGATCGCTTTAAAGTTTACTTTTAAGGGTAGATTTATTGAATTAGTACAACCAATCCTTGTACCAAAATGCATCCCCCATTCATATATTTTTTAAATGCTCAGTTCATGTTGGAGATTATGAATGAGAGTGTGGGCCTTTATGTCATTATGGCATTCTAAACTTTCATTATCAATCCAATCTACCTATAAAATAGATATGACATATAATAATTCTTTTGGGGACTTATCTCTCCTAGATAGTGCATCAACTACCACTTTTTCTTTTCCTTTCCTTTCCTTTCATTTCTTATAAATTAGCTCAAATTCATAACCAAACATCTGTGTGACCCATTTTTATTGTTCTTCATATGATTAGAATTTCTCCAAGAAATATTTCAAACTCGTCATGATCTATCTCGCACCTTGAATCGATGAACCATGAGATATGGTCTCCATTGTTTACCGCATGTAAAATGGCCATCATTTCTTTCTCATAAGTTGTTTTTATAGTTTTTTTACATTTTATTTGACATCTCTCAAATGTGATGGGGTGGAAATTTTCCAAATCCTAAAGCATCACATTTAATAATGAAGGGTTTGGAGAAATTTAGGGTAGTAAAAATGGAGTGGTACACATGGCCCTCTTCATCGTCTCAAATTCCTTAGGTGTTTCCTCATTCTAATGAAAGGATTCTTTCTTCAATAGAGTTATGAGTGATGCTATAATTCCACCATAATTATTCACAAATTTGTGATAGTAACCTATAAGCACTAATAATCCCCTAAGATTTTTAGGGTTTAGATATATTCCAGTTCACCATGGATTGGATCTTGTGAGAATCCAAATTTAAACCTTCTTCATAAACAATATGACCCAAGTATTCTACCTCCATGACTTTAAAATGACACTTTGAGTATTTGACATAAAGGTTTTTTTGTTAAAGATTTTCCATAACCTTATTGACATAGGCCATGGCGTAATTGGTCCTCTCATGTCTTGTTGTAGACTAAGACATCGTCAAATAATACCAAGACAAATTTCATAGAAATGGCCAAAATATTTAATTCACCAAACTTTGGAATGTAGAGGGTGCATTTGTAATGGAAAGTGGCATTACCAAAAATTCATAGTGGCCTTCATGTGTCCTAATTGATGTTTTATGAATAGCTTCATCAAAAATTTAATTTGATGATCCCATTTGAAAATATAATTTGTAAAATAAACAACACCATGTAACTCATCTAGAAAATAATCAATGAAAAGAATAGGAAACTTATCTTTTACTGTGTATTTGTTGAGCTCCATGTAGTCTGGACACATGCACCAACCTTCATCCTTCTTTTGTACCATCACCATTAGATAAGAGTATGCACTGTAATATGGTGAATAATACATGATTTCAACATCTCTTGTACCATATTTTCAATCTCACTCTTTTGTAGATAAGGGTACTTATAAGGTTGAATATTAGGTGGTTGGATTCCTAGTACTAGTTGAATAACATTCAATCGTGATATATTTTGGGGGTAACTCTTTCAACATATCCCACAAAATAATAGAGTGTTCATAAATAATTTCTAGTAGATCTTATGGTAAAATACCTTTTGATGGTTAAGATTATATTGAAAATAGTTATGCCACAAATCCATTTGTGCCCTTCTTAAGCATATTTTCTATTGGATGCTAACTCACCAATCAGGAGCTTTAGCATTCATCTTGCACAACTCAAAACTCCTCATTCATAATGGAACTGCATGAAAAAATCTTGTAAGTTCATCTCAATATTTCCCAACACATTAATCCATTGGAGTCCTAACATAATGTTTACATCTTCCATTGAAATAACATACATGAGGCTATTTATCAAGTAATTTCCCTTAGATAGTTTAATATTATGACACTTCCATGAATAGCTAACTTTCCCTCCATCTCGCCACCATGACTTAAAATTTCATGGTTAAATAAAAAAATAAGCCTAAGGACAACTTATGAGTAATGAAGTTATGAGTACTTCCATAGTTAATCAATATCATCACCCGTTGTTTCTTCACAAAACCGATGACCTTAATGGTTTTTGGGGTGCTAATGCTTGAAATTACATGGCAATATATGGTTGAGATTTTTCACCCTCTATCTCAAGATCCTCTTCTTCTTCCTCATTATGCCCTTTAATATACAATAATTTCTTCTTAGCACATTTATGTCCTTTATTCCATTTATTTTTACAACTAAAACATGTTCTTTTTTCTTGTTTCTCTTCAATTTTTTGATTCAACCCTGTAGGTGTAGACACTAAATTTTGAAAATTTAATATTTGACATTTTTGGTATTAACAATGCACTCTCACTAAGGAAAATACACTCTTTCTATCCCTACCTAGTATATCCCAAGGTATCTTGTCTAAAGATTTTTCTTCATACACATCTATATGCCAACAAATTCTAGGAATTACATGCATAAAATCCATAGACAAACTCAAATTAACAGGATGTAACCTTTAGTTCTCATGTTTCTCATCCTTATGTAAAACCGTACACTTTTTTTGGCTTTTGGAATTTTTCTTGGCCAACTTCTATGATTGTAAACTAACATATCCTCCATCTGATCTTTAAATTTCATATTCTTTGTTGGATCATTTACTCCCTTTGGGTCAACCTTTCCATGAAAATTTACCTTCAAAACCCTATATAATCAATTTAAACTCACCTCGTTTAAGAATTTAGCACAACCTAGCATTTTCATGAGTCCCTATTGTAAAAGCTAGCACAAAACACACACAAGACTCCCTAAATCTCATCAAAGATCATGCACAATCATTACATTAGCAATCATCATAGGTCTAAAGCATCCTACCAAGTCAAAGGATCGCTTCCCAATTTTATAAGCACTCAAACATCTTCACTTCAAGTTTTAACAAGATCCAAAAATAAATCAAGTATTTTCAAGGAGTTGTTAATTTCCAACTCATAGTTGTATTCATTTAGATATCACATGTTAGGTGGAGAATGGTTTGTGGTATGAGTCCTCTTGAGTAGTTCCAATGTTGGCGATACAAAGATTGCACTTCAACCCAACTAAATTTTTTTGAGTTTTGAGACCTTACTTAGAATATTCATAGGGCTTTGCGCATGAGTGATAGTTATAGTTTGACAATGACAAAAATTTCTAGGAAAGCGATAACCTCTGGAAGTTACAAATCCAGATTCATGGTAAGTTAAAAATCATATTGTATGTGAAAACCATACATATGGTATTAACAAATCTATATGGTCCTACACCAAGTCATTTTATAACTACATTTCTAGAATGAAGCATTCTCGGTTTCATCGATTTTCATATCCGTGGCTTCCCAAATTCATCTCGTAATCAGCTAAGTGCACTCATCCTCTTATGTTTTCAAGTTCATATCATATCATGTACATTAATTTCAAGAATTAATGTGTTTTTGTAATATTGTATAATTAATGTTGGAATTTAATTAATCGAATAACCTCCTATAGATCACTTTACATCATTTTATTGTATTTAACTCACTAAATCTCTTATAATCTAAAAAGGGTGTAAAAACATTTGGTGAACCCAACTTGTGATTCGATCTTTACATCATCCCTAATTGCCCTAGGGATTGTTTATGCTTCTCCCCTTCACTATTGGTGTTGTATTTATATTGTTATTATATATCATCATGTCATTGCCTCCCAATATTCTATGACATTTGAATCAATCTCAAAGGCATATATACTCATACTTGGTGTTACAAAGACAACCCCTTTGCTCATCTTTATTTTAATCATTCAAACAAGGTTCTTAATGCTTGATCTTATTCTATTGTTGATATCTTTTACAATGTTTTTTTATTCTTAATGATGATCATTTCCAAAGTGAAATCTCTAGTAAAAACTCTGAAAATCATTCTCATGACTTTTCAGAAGATGAGGCACAACATCTTATGTGTTTCTTACAAGAAAAACCTGCTAATGTTGATATTATTCTATATGTTGCAAGATATCAACTTAAACATGCTTCATTATCTCATGTAAAAACATCTATTTTTCCTACATCTACGGTGCCTAGATCCCTAGGGGTACCTAACCTTTACATGCGTAATGTCTTTATGCCTCTTTTTATAACCACTATTGTTACTACACATCTTGTAGGCCATTTTAATGGTTCTCATGTCTCTTCTTCTAGCATGTAGACACTTGAAACCCTTGTGCATACACTACAAGATCAAATATTATAATTATAACAAGGTGCATCCACTTCTCCACATGTTATGGATTCTACTCAATTGTTTCATAACCCATTTTCACCTGAAGTGGTTTCTTATCTTTTGCCTATTGGTTTATTTTTTTACTAAACTCCTTGTCTATGATGAAAAATGGGACCTTGTTGAACATATTTGATCATTCCATGTGGCTTGTTTTTACTATGCCTCTCATGAAATCTTACTCACCAAGATCTTCCCTAAAAGTCTTAAGGACTTTGCACTACAATGGTTCTATGATCTCCCCACACATTTTGTGCACTCTTTTACTGCTTTGGAAAATAATTTTTGGCACAATTCTCTATCATCATTCGAAACAAGGTTTCTTACGCTCACATGTCTAAAATATGAAAAGGATCTAATGAACCTATCAATGATTATGTCTTACGATACAAGACCATGCTTATTAAGATAAGCAATATCTTGGCTAAAATTGAATTACAAGATATTTTCACATAAAGTTTTATTTATTATTTAATATAATCAATCATAGTTGAAAAATTTAAATCATTTTACCATCTATGTCACACACTCAAAGAGTGTGAAGTTAAGTTTTTATATATGAACAAACTCAAGTGCATTGCTAGTACTCCCGCTACATCTAATGCTAAGTTTTCTAGAAAATACACATTCAAAGGCAAGACTGATGTTAAGAATATTCTTAAGGACATTATCAATGTTATTTCTCAACCTACTAAGTTACAATTACAAACCGACAATGATAATTTATAATTTTACCTTATGGCTCACATTGTATTGAAACAATTACTTGAGTGTAATATCATGTCTCCCCTCCACCATTTGAGGTTGATGCGGGTAAGCCCTAATGTAAGAGTTTCGATGTTAATGATTTTTTTATTACCACCAATGTATTGGTCACCTCATCGATTGATGCACCAAACCTTGTCATGTCATTTAAAATATTATTGACGCAAATGCAATTGAATAGGATGATCCCACTAAATATTCTAAATGCTAAACTGAAAATCTTCAAGGATCCACTTCCTAAGCATGACAATGACAAATTTGGTTGTGGTGGATTTTGATTCACTTTTATTACATGGAATAAATCACCAAAACTCATAAAATAGTAGGTTTTAATGAGACGTGCATGAAAAACAGTGAGATGTAGGGGTATAAATGGGAACGGTCCAAAGAATGAGGAAACATGCACATAGATAGATAACTAGATAAGATAGATGTTAGATAACAATATGACAAGTTACTTAGAAAATTATAATCCTAGGAACCAAAGGGCTTCCTTTGACGAGTGTCAACTCATTTTAGACAATCAAGTGATAAATAATGAAGTATACAATGTGACTAGAACTATGATATTTAGATAATGAAATGACATAATAAATCAGTATTCCATAGGGATAGGAAGTTTGTGTTCTATGTTGAAGATGGCCCAGGCAAGGTCTACATCAAGATGAAGCCCCTCTAAGTACTTGATCCAATATTTCTCGGTTCTTCCTTTTTCTTCTTGAATGATCATCATTTGATCCTCAATTTCATCTATATTTGGTGTTAGGATGATTATGTAGAGGCTCAACTCTTGTGCAATGTCATATTGATCCCAAGAAAAGACTTGGGAGATGATCGAAAGGACTTAAATGTTATTAGTTCGGTGTGCTTCACCTGGAATGGTCATCTACAGATAGAAGATACTTTGAAACCCATAGGTTAATTGAAATTAGATTGTAAAATGGATTGAAAATAGGAGATATGTGACTCAAGGGCTAAAAAGTAGGAATCACTAGCGATTAAGTGCATTCACTAGTGATTGTTGGCGATTGTTGTGTTATTGGCTTGTTTTTATTAAGTATTGGAATAAATATATGCCTAAATTAGATTACAATTTATAAGTAAATGAATAAACAATGAAGTATAGAATTTGACCCAAGAAGAATAAGCTAACAAGTATGAAATCCTAGTTGTAAAGAGGAGCTAGAAGGACATAGCTGATTCACAATTAAAACTAGATTGTGTTAAAGTGATGAATTGATGAACAAAGAGGGGAAACCATCACAAAAAAACCAAGAAAAACTTACGACCACAAGATCTTCCTAGTACCGGCGCACTGGGAATGGGTCGGGGCGTTTTGGGCACTACATACCTGCTCTGGACACTGTGATTGCTCAGACCTCGAAACTCTTCTTCGAGAGGGTCGTGAGGTGTTCTTTTCCTTTTCTTCCTTTCACTAGTATGTCATGCAATGATCATTGATGTCATTGATAACTGCGCAATAAATAATTGACCTATAAAACACTCAAAAGTGCATCAAATCCCAAAAAAAAAATAATACAAATGAGGGTTTTGGATGTCCTTAGTCGTTAAATGAGTTATCTTATGACTAAGTGTTGAACTATATTTCAGACATAATTTAGTTCCATGTTTGTGTGTGAAGAGATTGTGCCCTAGGTGGCTCTTGTTTGCATCATACTTGATAGCAAGCAATAGCTAGATGTAGAAAATGTAGATTGATGTGTGCATGAAAAAATGAGCTTACCCTACTATGAAGTGTATGCATAATAATGCGAGTACCTTTCCTTGTGTGGATGTTAAATGGATCCTTGAATGCTCTTAATATGGCTTTGGATGTAACCTTAGGTGGAGATAGATAATGCTTATTGTTTGGTCCCTTATTATTGCCACATAACTTTATATTTATATGATTCCCTTACTTGAGCTTCATAATTAACCCCAAAAGGTTGACTACCAAAAATATAAGATGCCGAAATGGCTAGAAAGGACCTAAAATATGTGAGAAAAGTACAAAGAGGTTAGGGCGCCCATAGGGGATGGGGGCCCCGGTGTTGGCTTCTGGTTGGGCACTAGTGTTCAAAGTAAGAAATTGTAAAGTGTGAAAATACAGATGGGCTAAAAAGAGTGTAGGACCAACGAGAGGTAATAGAGGCAACAAAAAGTAAGCAAAGATGGCCAAATACATGGGTTAATTAGTATTTTTCTTAATTATGAATTATATGAATATTAGTATGTGATCAAGACTAAATAGATACCCAAAGTGTGTGATTTAGTGTCCATATTTTTTAATAAAGTGCAAATTTGGTCCCAAAAAATGATTTGATGATTTGATTGTCTTTTGAAAAGATGTGTAAATAAATGTAAATGATAAATGTTGTAGAGATACTTACGGTTGTTGTGAGCTCTTTGTGACTAGTTATGGATCCACGAAGTGCTAGAAATTTTGTGAATGATTGTTTGAGTTTCTAAAATGATAGAATGATGATACAATGTGCGAGTTATGAAGATCCTCATCCAAGAAATTTGGTGAGTTTATATAGAATCATTGGCGATTAGTTAGAATCACTAGCGATCCGGGAAAAGTGGGGAAAATCACTTGAAAGTGGTTGAAACCACTTCCAAAATGGTGAGTTTTGGGTTAAGGATGAAATTAAGATGAGTAGGAGTATGTTGAGGAGGTTGGGAGGTTGTGGAGGTTTTGGCCTTACTAGGATAAAATAGCTTTAAGTGGTTTAGGAGGTTTAGGAGGATAAATGACTATTTACGAGGAGTAAATGGATTTTATGGGGGTAGAATGAGATTTAGGACTTAGGTATAGTGTTTGATATATGAATATGAGTTGTGTGGGTAGGTCATCGAGGGGTGCCAAAAAACTAGTGTCTACATTTTCCCTTTTTTCAAGTGGTTTATAATGGACAAACTAGTGGATAAAAAATGAGTGATATGGTTGGATTTGTGAATAGGTGATCCCTCCTTGAAACTGGGGGTCATTACGACAAATTGAAATGGTCATCATTTTGAATTGATTGGTGGATGAAAAGGATTGTGTAAGGTTACGTATATAATTGGATGTGTTTTGATTTAGGATGCCCCAAGATTGGGCATGAAATATATTTCCACAAAGGTGGGCTTACACGACCGAGAAGTCAAGTGATAGGGGAACCAATGGGTTCTCAACCTATAGATGTATGACTTGTAGGAAGTAGTCAGGAAAAGGTTCTAAAAGCTACAATCCATGGTGTGTCGGGAAATGTGAGCTTGGTATGAAATATGTTTCCACAAAGGTGGGCTTACATGACCATGAAATCAAGTGATAGGGGAACCAATGGGTTCTTGACCTATATTTGTATGACTTAAAGGAGGCAACAGGAAAAAGATTCCAAAGAGGTTTTCAAAAATCCATGGTGGATTGATAAACATATGATCTATATAAATAGAATGAATATGGATTTTAAGAGGGTCTTGGGGCCCAAAAAGGAAGCACATACTTTGAAAATGTGTAATTTTATGAGGGATGTGTAAAGTTGTAGGACCATTGAATGGGTCAAGGCATAAAAAAGTAGGGATGATGATCAAAATCAAGGTTTGGACATCAAACAAGGATGTTTTGGATAATGGGAGAGTAATCATTGGTGATTACCCAGAGATCATCAATGATTTATGTAATCATTAACGATTATCCAAGATCAATCGAAATGATCAGGTGGTGAAAAATTTGATATAAATAAATAGCCTGGGGGTCATTTTGGTGTTATTGTGATTTTGAGAGAAAAACATCTAATATACCCTAATATTCCAAATTTTTAGTGTTTTTAGAGTGATGGAGGTAGTCGAGGTGTTCAATGACATTGAGAAACCTACCCTAGCATAGGTAAGTTTTTTGATTTTTTTGAATTTTTTTTTTGTTTTTCTATAAATGAGAAAATGTGATGGAAATAGCATGAAATTTTTAGAAATCACATGATTAGGATTCATCAACAATTCAATAGATTCAACTAGAGATTCTAGTGATTTGGTAATTAGATGCATGATTTTAATATTTGTTGTGTGATTTTGATGAGTTGTGTCTGATAGTTTGTTGTTTTTTTATGGATGCAGGAGAGGGATCGATTGACTACACGGGATCAGATCCCAAAGTTATTGGATAGTGTTCATGTGAGATATATCAGAGGATGTTTGGGGGCATCTAGAGGAGGTTGGTTTGGGAGGATGCATCATTACAAACATGTATCCATAGGGATATGGGATTATTGTTGGCTTTTTTGAGAGGTGGGATCATGTTACGGGAACTTTTTGGTTTCTACAGGTGAGATGACCATCACTTTAGAGGACATTCAAATGATTATGCATCTTCCATTACATGTGGGTGAGTAGGTATATGTATAGATGAGGTGGGTAGGGGGCTTCACTATGTATGGTGTTTATATGGAGATGATGCCTAGATGTTGTATATTCATCTAGGGGTTTTTACATATGGTTTTTTTAGTGATGATGAGGAGGGTCGGGCATTGGTTACGATGATGATGATTGGTATCAGTTTTTATGCCCTACTAGATTCAATAGGTGGTAGGTTTTCTTGGATGTTGACTAGAGTGGTGGGGATATGTTAGAGCACATGATAGTGTTCGTTTGGGCTCCTACTTTATTGGCTCAGACATACAGGGAGTTATGGGCTTGGAGGACATGGGAGGATTTTGGGTTGATGTTGCATTTTTTTGGAGTGTTGGGCATATGAAAACATATAAAGTAGTGGCTCAAATAATGAGGGATTACCATGGGCCATATGGGTTGACCTACACTATAGTTGGTTTTATGAGATGGCAGTCATATTTTTTGGTGATAGGGCCCATGAGAAGAGAGGAGTATTACAAGCATCTCCTAGTAGGATTACAGGAGATGATGTATTGTGGAGGCCATACATGGGTTTCCCAGTGTGGGTCGGGGGGTAGAGGGGGAGTTGAGGGATACTCAATAGAGAGATGGGGTGTGGGGTTGTGAGATGATTAGTGGGAGTTGATTAGATTTGGTCATCATCGGTGATAATTTGGCTTAGTACAGGATGTTCTTGAGGTAGTTGTTGTTTATAAGCATTATGATGATGGGATGTAGATGTGGCATTTCGAGAGGTGTGGGATCCAAGTATCGATGGTGGATGAGGAGGGAGTGGGGGTTAGGATCGACACACATGGGGAGGAGGTAGGTGTGGATTATGTCAAGGTTACAGAGGCATATGTTGGATGGTGGCAGGGTCAAATGGATGGTTTTGAGAAATGAGTGTGAGCATGTGTAGAGGATCCACATGAGGGTGGTGTTAGGGGGTGAGGGGATGGGGATGATGGAGTGATTTGTTAGAGGTGGTTATGGTGAGTTTGGAGGTAGAGAGGATTGCATGATGATTAAGTGGGTCACTTTGATTTTTGAGTGAGATAGTGCTATAGTTCTCATATGTCATGACTTAAAGAGAGAGACATTTTCTGTTACGAGAGAGAGATGGGATTGAGCCAAGAACTTAAAAATGTGTAGGGGAGATCTACCCAAGATAAGGGTGGATAGAGATAGATATCATCATGAGAGAGAGACCTTGCAGATGGATTTTGGGTGACGAGGTCTATATCTAGGAGTAGAGCTCAAGGAGCATCTAGATCACATAGGCTAGTGGATAGATGGGGCCACCTAGTAATGTGAGTATGAATCATTATCGGGCATTGGGAGATGAGATAGACTATATTACGAGGGTATATTTAGGTGGAGGCTTCCAAATGAGCCTAGATATGGTGAGTACTTGGCTCATCATGACACTCTCCATTAGGAGCACGAGTGTGGGCCAGCCACCGAGGGGTCTAGGTGAGGGACCATCTAGAGATCTTGATGGAAACCAGGGGAGTAGTGCTGGAGGGAACGTTCACTTGATGGGATTATAATTCACTACATATTTTTAGGCCCATTTTGAGAGATTTTGATGTATGATATTTTTTATGTATGAGGCTCTTGAAGCCCTTTGATGATGTATAGACATTTTGATGTATGAGGCTCTTTGAATCCCTTGATGATGTATAGACATTTTGATATATATATGATTTGTTTTTGTTATGTTTGAGTTTTGTTTATGATTTTGATGTGATGTGTTATGGAAATATTTAAATGTATATGTTATAATGTGATTTTGATGATCTTAGATATGGTTGTGACAAATGATGATCTTGTTGTATGATTAATGCACTATATGATGGATAAGAACATGATGTGGGATGTTTTCTTCCTTACTATTCTTAGCATATATATAGTGTGTGATGGTAAATTTATTATTATATGTGTGACATTACACATGTGACCTTGTAATTAATGTTAACATATGACTCACAATGGTTAGTCATACTAGGATCATAGATGGATGTGAGATAGTTGTATTTACCCTTTTCAACATGGGAAAGGTTTGTATGTAGAAACATGGGAAAAAGGTCCTTCTTGATGGTTCTCAGGTTTTTCCCCAACTTTATTGTATATTTACACAAGTTGATCGATGTGGGAAGCTTGCATTTTATGGGAAAGTGATCGATGGGAAGCTTTCCTAGGGATGGTTATTTTTATTTTGATATGAGGGATGATCGATGTGGGAATCCCTTTTTGATATGAGGACTTGATCAATGTGGGAATCCTTTTTGTCATTATGTGTATTTTATTAGGTAGCCATCCTTGGGAGTGGTCATTTTTTTTACTTTTGTTTTTTATGGTAGCCATCCTTCGAGGGAGTGGTCTACAGATTTATTTGATTGTAATTTTTCTTTTTTGATAGTCATCCTTCGAGGATCGGTCTATATTTTGATTATGTCCATCCCATAGATATTTTTATTTTTAGAGCTAAGGGTGAGCTTGGTAACCATTTATAAGGGGATAAGTAAATGTACAAGCTACATGTATATCCTTAGCATGTCATTAATAGGGTAGGTGGAGATAGTGTGTGAGTAATGATTGTGGGGTCCCTAACTATAAGTAGGGGAACTTGTCCATGTGGAATATGCTATGAGCAGAGCCATGGTGCCCATATTTAAGGTCATAAGTGGTATGTTGTTGGAAGACCACATAATTCCAAATCATTACAAGAGTGAGGAAATGTGTGGGTTGATGGAGGGAGATCTTAGTTTTACTAAGGTCTTATGAGTCAATATGTTAACAATAAAATGACCACAAGTGTAGGGCATTAAGAGGTTCCTTTTTAGGTTTACCATCAAGGGAGGCTAAATGATAAGCTCCAAACCCATATTTATGAGTGATAATATATGGTCCAAGCCATTTTGGAAAAAACTTCCCATGTTTACTCTTTTCCATGTTAGTGACATGTTGATTTTCTTTGAGAACAAGATCACCAATGTTGAAGTCACATTGTTTGAGATGTTTGTTATATATTCTCTTTTTTGATTCATTCTTGATAAATTTTGATATGTTTGAGGGAGTTAGATAATTTTTCTAACAATTCTAGTTGTGATAGATGTTCTTAATGATAATCCTCATCAGAGATGAGGTCTCAAAGAGAGATGTAAAGAGATGGAATTTGAACTTTGAGAGGAAGAATGGATTTGGTGTCATATACTAAGGAGAAGGGCGTAGCACCCATAGGGGTTTGAAAGCTAGTCCATGATATGCCCATAATGTAAATGGGATTTGAAGATGTCAATCTCTACTAACCTGATCAATAATTTTGATAAGGATTTTGTTGAGGTTTTATTAGATGCTTCAACTTGACCATTTTCTTATGGATAATAAGGTGTGGAAAAGTTGAGTTTGATGTTGTAGGTGTCACAAAGTTTTTTGAAATTTATTATTTTTGAATGATTTTCCATTATCTGTGATGATTTTATGAGGTATACCAAAGTGAAAAATAATGTGATGATGGATGAAGTCAACAATTTTATCTTGCTTTAGTGAGATAAGGGGATTTATTCTACCCATTTTGTAAAATATTCATATTGTTGTAATGATGGAATTGTGTCATTATGATGAATGAGGGTTGATAAGGCCAATGAGGTCAAGCCCCATTATGAAAAAGCCAAATATCTTGAGCTGGTTGGAGAGTGTGACTAGGGATGTGTGTAAGATTGAGTGTTGTTGACATTTGATGCATTTCTTGACATAGTCACAACAATCTTGGTTAAGCGTAGGCCAGTAGTATCCCATCCACATGATCCATTTAGTAATAGCTAAACCATTGAAGTTTCACCACATATATGTATTCATGGACTTCTTGGATAGCTAGATGAGCCTCTGAGTTTTAAGACATTGGAGGAGGAGGCCATCAAACCCTCTTTTGTAAAGGATACCCCTAGTATGACATAGCAGGATGTGCATTGTTGAAAATATATTTTACCATTTCTAGATAGATCTAAAGGTATTTTTCTTGTGGAAAGATAGTCATATGTTTGAGTATACTAAGTGTGAGAATGACTATTTTCAATATGATTAATAGTGGGAAGATCAGTGTTGGTATAGGATGACTATGATCCAATTTGTGTGCATAATGATGAAAGAGTTTGGAATCATCCGATGATAAAGGGATGAGAGAGGTGAGAGAAGCCATGGTATCTGTAAATTATTAGATGAGTGAGGGTGGTTTGGATTTCATAATGGTCAAAGAGTTTCAAGAGATCTTCAATGATGGTTTTGTATTTTTGTAAGATTTCATTTTTACATTGATAGATCCCTTTGATTTGATTGATGACAAGTTGTGAATCCCTATATGTCAAGGATTTATACACCAAGAAATGTAGCAGTTTGAAGTCCCATGATGAGGGCCTCATTTTTCCATGTTATTTGTGTAATCAAAGTTTAATTTAAAGGATAATGAATAGGGGTGCCCTAAGGGGGTATTATGACTATTCCAATACCCCCTTGTTGTCTACATTTGGACCTATCAAAAATAAGGTTCATTTTGAGAGGGGTGTTATTGTGATCGAGGGTGTTAATAGATTCATCGGGAAACTGTTTCATAAGGGAGTTGATTAGTAGGAAAGGGAGCTTCAGTTAGTTGATCAACAATGACCTACCCTTAATGGATTTTGAGAGATAAATTCAAGCACAAATTCTCTCATGAGCATGAGCCATCTAGTTATATGATTGTTGTGATATGGTTTAGATTGCATGGATTTCGAGGAGATGGATTATGAAGTACAAGGCACAATACAAAATTTCTACTTCCAAATAGTGAGTTTCGTAATCATGAAGGGTGTGTCTTATGTAATAGACATCATGTTCTTTACCTTTTTCATCTTGATGTGATATCATGACTCCTAAGGTGTGGTTAGTAGCGGATATACAGAGGTAGAAGGACTCCCCTCAAGTGGGGGTGTAAGCACGGGTGGCATTAAGAGGCATTGTTTGAGGGCATCAAAGGAATGTTAACAATCATTGTCCCACTTAAATTGGATGTCTTTTTTGAGAAGGTGATTGAAAGGTTGACAATGGTATGATATTTGAGAGATAAACCAATGGATTGGTTGAATTTTCCCTTGTAGGATATGGATTTGTTTGAGATTAGATGGAAGAGGCATTTTGATAATGGCTTTAACTTTGACAGGGTCAACTTTAATGCCCCTAATAGACACTATAAATCCTAGGATTTTTCTAGTTAGAAATCTAAATACATTATTGCTCAAAATAACCCCTAGTTATCTTATCAACTTACAATTCCATTCTAGATCAGGCATCATCTTTTCAGGTTATGTGTGTCGCTAGTTTTCTCCTTTGGTGCATTTCCTTGATTGCAATTTCTCTCGCGTGCATCTTCTCACTCTCCTCCTTGCTTCTTTCCCTTTCCTTCTCTTTCCTATGTGTATGATTCATTTGCTTCTTCCTACCTTGCATAACTACAAGTATTCTTTACTTTCCCTTCGTGTGCATCCCCTTGCACATTGCTTCTAACCCAGCCTATCGTGCGCTCCTTCATGCACACCCATGGACTACTCTTACATTTTTGCATAACACCAACATGCCTCGTACGTGTATGTCTTTATCTTCCTAAGTGACATGCATTACCTTGTGCATTCTCTTTCTCTCTCATGCATTTCCTTGTGCATTGTATCCTTGTGTTGTGCATTCTCTCTTTTCCTCTTGGCATGCTCCATGCACCACCTTTCCCAAACTTTTGCACTTCTTTTTGGTGGGTCTTTGGACTTTTCCGACACATTTGCACATTTATGTAGATATGCATCCCTTTCATATTCCCCCTCACTTACCATGTTACATGTATCATAAGATGTCTTTCTTAAACTTTCTCTTTCGCCCTCGCTTCGCGCACATGCACCCAAGGCTCTAACCTATGCGCCAATCCTAATGCACCACGTGTCCAACTCTGGGATTTAGAAAATTAATTGCACATCATATGGAAAATAGAAAATTGTTAGTTGTGTGTTGATCCTCAGTAGTGAATGGAAGTATGAAACACGAAAAAGACAACTTGTAGTTAGCTTGCAAACTCCTGCGACCAATCGATTGTGCCACATGTCTGGCATGTTCTTCCTGCACTACAAAACTTCAAATCACCATAACTTCTTCCACAGAGCTTGAAATCATGGACAGGTTGGTCTCATTGGAAAGATACTCATATAGGCTACACTTTTTAATCTTCAAAATAAGATTTTGACAGGATTTAATAGGTGAAAAATGGAAAATGTGACTCAGTCATTAAATACACACTTCCAAATCAACTTAACCATCCAAATTTCATAGGATTTGTCCTTTTTCCTTCTTCCACAAGTAAACGGATGTGAGTAGGTAGATTCAAAAAAGCTCCATGTGGATTTGTAGGCATTTATTGCATCTCGTTGGTGGTTGTGATTGGAAATCTGATTTTTCCCTCCTCTTTCCTCATATTTTTTATATATTATAATATAATGCCCATTTGTAAAGGTTGGACCCTCTTGGATTGCAAGGGAATTATTCATAGTAGTGTATTTTTGTATTTTGAGTTGCGTATACCTCATATCCGAGCCATAGCATGTGGATTATTGCCTCCTTCTTTCATTGTAATCGATTATGCATTCATCCGAAGCAATAGAAGTTATTTTGCGGCTATTCTCTCGCCATAGATCATGTTTATCAGCATCGTATTTCCTTTCCTTTACAATATTGGTATGTTGTAAATATTTTATGTCCTCGTAGGTGATTAAGAAAATATTGAGATAAATAGTTGTTAATCTAAATATGTAACAGTGTTGAATAAATATGCAATAAAGTAAATATTTTGACCCAAATAAGTAAGCTAGCAAATATAAAATCCTAGTTTCAAATGAAGGGATAATATACTTAGCTGATTCGTGATGATCCCGAAGGTGTCTTTGAAATGAAATCTACTTGAACAAGAACTTAGAGTGTCACACACGAACCTAGAAAAATATAGGAGTGTCAAAAATGTCAGGACTAGGGTGCCTATGCAAGGTCAGGGGCACCTAGGGTGATAAAGACCTATTATGGGTGCTTGTGATCGCTCAAAAACTATGAAATCCAATTTTACATGGTCATGAAATGTTTTCTAGTTGTCACCTTTGATCATATTTATGTCGTTGAACTTTTTTATTGTTCTCATAAAACCTATAATAAGAAATAAGTACACTGTAAAACCCCCAAACAACATCGAATCCTAAAAAAATATGCAAAATGGGAGGTCAAAATCTCTTTAGTTGTTAATAAAGTGAACTTACGACTGAACTTTGAACTACATTACAAACCCCATATAGCTCTATGTGTGTGTGTGAAGAAATTGTGCCCTAGGTGGCTCTTGTGTGAGTCACACTTGATAGCGAGCAAGTAGTTAGATGTAAAAGATGTAAGTAGATGTGTACATGGAAAAATGAACTTCCCCTCCTATGAAGTGTATGTAGAATAATGCAATCCCTTCCTTGTGTGGATGTTAGATGGATGCTTGAATGCTCTTGTAAATGCCTTTGGATGTAACCTTAGGTGGTGATAGATAATGCTTAGTGCTTGGTCCTTTATTATTGCCACATATATTTATATTTATATGATTCCTTTGCTCCAATTTCGTAATTAATTACTAAAGGCCAAGCAAAGAAAAGTAATATCCCCAAATGGCTAGAAGAGACCCAAAAGATGCTAGCAAATTACAAAGAGGTTGGGCATGCCCAGAGGGGACGGGGGTATTGGCGTCCCGGTGAGCGCTAGTGTCCAGAGTTAGAAATACCAAAGTATGAAAAGATAGTATAGGAAAGCAGGTGTATGAGACCAAGAAGGAAAATAGAAAACAAAAAAGAGGCCAAAGATAATGGTCAATTAGTACTTTGATTGCTTAGGAATCATATAAATAGTAGTATGTGATCAGGACTAGATAAATACCCAAAGTGCATGATTTATTGTCTACATTTTCACCCACTTTATGTTATTGAGTGAATAATCGATAACATAAATTAGATAAGAGATGCATACACGATAAACATCTAGATCACGGAAAAAATTGTGCCGAGAGACAAGGAAAACGTGGAGTGATAAAAATATGAAGCGTGGAAGTTAGAGAAGAAGAAGTGAAAAATGATGATGATTACTCTAGGGTGGGAATATATGTGTAGATGTTGTGTTGTTCCTATTGTTGATGTCTCTTGATTTTTTATCGTGTGTTCTTGATGTGATTACCACTTCCATAAGGATGGACTTGCAAAACATAATAACGAATAAGTAGTCAAATACATGTATATGAAAAATTTGATCAAAATGTGTAAAAAAATGTGTAAGAAAGTAAGTAAAAATGTGAAAAGGAACATGTGCACCTAATCCGTGATGAGTGAAAAAGATAGAAAGGATCCTAAATATTTTGTAGAATAATGATTTTTTTGAGTGATATCATGTCGGTTGTGTTTAGTGCAAGTTTTTTGGGCATCTTACGCCAACCGAGCCAAGTACGAAAGAAGTGTAGGGAGAAACTTCTAGTGTTATTCTCCAACCTTTAACTACTTCCCAAAGATAGAACACCACTACATATGGTATGTACAAATCCAATCCATTTCAATCAAGTCTGATCTAGCATGAAAGTAGAAAAGAAGGTGTCATGAATGCATTTCGAGTGATGAAGGATTGTGTCTTGTAAAAGCCACTATGTAAACTCGTTGAGAATCAGTCTTGAAATGAGAAAAACTGTGTAACTTCCCCACAGGTCACAAGCTCTCAACAAGGGTCAAAGGCACCCTTGAGTTATTTTCTATATTTGGGCGTTAGTGTCTCGTGTTGTGTTGAGGACCCAAGTCATATTCTAAGCCCTGTATGAGACTAAAGACTATGTTGTACCGTACTGAACTATGTTGAACTATGACTATAAATGATCCATAGGGATCCAAAATGACTCTACTTCCTCGATCAGCCAAAGAACAAAGAAGGAAAATGAAGATACATAGATTTTGTATTTATATTAATAGAACCACCGCTCTGTGTAGAGAGGCGGTTACAAAACCACCACCCAATAAGGGTGGTGGTCCCGTAACCACCGCCAGCTGGCAGGTGGTGGTCCTATGACCATTGGCCTCGCATTGGGCAATGGTCCTAGAACTTTCAAACAAAAAATAAAATTTGAAATGAAAAGTCCCAGAATTGGAAATTTTGTCTTTGTCTCTTCTCCTCCATGACCTTTCTCATCCTCCAGTGCATGGAAGGACATGAGAAAGGCTATAAATACATGTAGGAAGATAGTTTTGATCATCAAAGCATGAAAGTAAGTGAGCAAGAAATTCTTAGTGTTGGAATTGTGTTTGTAGAAGAAAGGAGTTTTGAGGCAGAGCAAGCAAGTAATTGGGAGGAAGTATGAGATATTATGTACTTATATTTCATACTTATTGTAAATTTTGTACTTCTTATTTGAATTGGCCAATAAAAAGTAGAAAGAAAGAGTGTTTTTCCCTTCCCGATTGGTTTTCCTCCTCCGGAGGTTTCCAGGATAAAAATTGTTGGTGTTTATGAGCTTACATTCTTTCCTTTCCCTGCAATTGTTGATTCTAACCATAAACAAATTCATTCACTAGCTATATCTTTCATTTTCTAAGTCGAAAGTAGAACAATAACATTTGATTATGATTATGTGAACGTTTCCAAATTTGATCCATAGGGATCCAAAATGACTTTACTTCATTAGATCAGCCAACAACAAAGAAGGAAAATGAAGAAATAGAGGTTCTATCTTTATATTAACATAACCGCCGCTCTATGTAGAGTGAAAGTTATGAAACCACCGCCTTGACTAGGGCGGTGGTCCCAGTAACCACCGCCCAGCCAAGGCAGTGGTCTTGTGACCATCGATCCGCATTGGGTGGCGGTCTTGCACTTCCAAACGGAAAATAAAATTTAAAATGAATAGTCCCAAAATTAGAAAGGATGTCCATGTCTCTTCTCCTCCATGACCTTTCCCATCCTCCAAAGTGCACGAGAGGATGTGATAAAGGTTATAAACACAAGTAGGAAGGATAGTTTTAATCATCGAAGCATGAAAGCAAGTAAGGAATTCTTAGTGTTGGAATTATGTTTGTAGAAGAAAGGAGTTTTGAGGTAGAGCAAGCAAGTAATTGGGAGGAAGTGTGAGATATTATCTACTTCTCTTTCATACTTATTGTAAATTTTGTACTTCTTATTTGAATTGGCAAACAAAAGCGGGAAGAAATAGTGTTTTTCCCTTCCCAACTCATTTTCGTCATCCAGAGGTTTCCAGGATAAAAAAATTTGGTGTTCATGAGCTAACATTCTTTCCTTTCCCAAATTGTTGATTCTAAGAATAAGCAAATTCATTCACTAGCTATATCTGTCATTTTCTAAATCGAAAGTAGAACAACAGTGTTTAATTGTGATTCTGTGAACAATTCCAAAGTAGAGATTTTACAGATCATTTTGGTATCAGAGCTAACAAGTATCCAGGACTGTGGTATTAATTCTTAGATTTTTATGATAGTGACAAGATCTAAAGGTGAAGAGGCTTTACCTTACGATTCTAGATATGTCTACAAGGAATGGAATCAAAGAATTCAAGGAAAATTTGAGGAAGAAAACTTGGTTTGTAGAATCGAGATGTTCGAGACCATGATGGATAGGATGTTTAGAAGACAAGAAGAACTTGCAGATTTGAAAATGATGGCTTCTATTAAGCTAAACTCCATGTACTCGGTGGTTTGAGGCTTAGACGCAGAAGTTTTCCATAGGAAGGAGCCACCATGAGGAAGAATATGGGGAAGCGTGTGAAGAAGAGACTTCAAATGCAAGAGAGAAGGTAAAATCAGATCATGATCCCTTTAAAGTTGAGACGAAAGTTGAAATTAAAAGATTTGAAGGACAAGTAGATGCAACGTTACTTGATAAATGGCTAAAACAATTAGAAGTTTACTTTAGGATCCATAATGTCATTGAGCCATAGAGGATCACCTTTACACATCTCAAAATGGAGGGACATGCTCTGGTTTGGTGGGAAACCATATAGCCACTTGTGAAAAGAAGAAACGTCATATTGTAAATCATGGAAAGAATTTAAAGAATTACTTAGAGTTAAGTTCTATCCTATTTGCCACAAGACTCGCCAAATGATTAAATGGTAGTATTTTAGACAAGGTGGTGGTCAAAGTGTGCAGGACTATACTACGAGTTTTAAAGGCAGGCCATGTTGTTGAACATGGACTTAGAGGATGAGGATATTCTAAATAAATACTTGGGAGGAATTCACACTCACCTTCGAAGAAAATTCATCTCCACGAATTCCAAATATCTTAATAAGGCGTGTGTGCGGTATACTATATAGATGATGAAAATAAGAAAGGAGAAGTAGAGCCAAGGGAAAAGTAGTCAAAAATTAGTAGAAGAAAGAACATGGGAAAACAAGTAACAAAGGTAAGTGGAAAGGGAAAGGTAAACAAGTTTCCACTACTTTAAATACTTGTAAAGATCCCAAGAATTTTTGCAAGAATTGTGATATCAATGGTCATATTGACATTACATGTTGGAAGTTGCATCCAGAGTTACATCCGAAGAACCGAACTAAGGACTCAAAGAATTCCATGACATTGTAAAGACAAAAGGGGAGGTGTAAATTGAAGATGACTCTGATGTAGACGAGAGGCTTAGATGCATGGCCACCAACATGGACAGTCAGGAAGAGGAGATGAGTAGAATATTCCAGATCAAGATAACTAAGGTAAATTCTTTAGTTGATACCAATTCTCATTATATTTTGATTTCTAAAGCGAGTTGTAAAGAAGCTTGGTATTGAGACTTACGAGCATCCACACCCTTATCCTTTGGGTTGGGTGAAGAATGATGTTGAAATTCAGGTAACAAAATATGTAAGGTCAAGTTTGTGATAAATTCCCAGTATATTGATGTATTGGAAGTTGATGTTATTCCACTTGATGATTTTGATGTTGATTTCGAGAGTCCTTACTTGTATATCGGGGATGTTATATTTATGATAAGGAAAACCGATATAGATGGGTCAAAGAGGGGATCGCTACACATCCGGGCACCCATTGTAAGACACGGGTTACTATGGTGAGTGTTAACTAAGAAAAATGAATTATTCAAGCAAATCATAATTAGTTTTGTTTACTTATGTTAAAGGATAAACAAGATGGGATAGAAGTTTCAAATATTTCTAACAAGGAACACATGATTTGGATATTATTATTCAGTATTTTCAAGAAGTTTTTCAAGCTCCCAGGTGAGTTACCACCAAAATGGGAAGTAGCATGAGATTTAGATGTTCTTTAGAGTCCCCTCTACCAAACATCGGGTTGATCCACTTCTTTTCAGAGAAATCTTGAAGTAAAGAAGCAACTTCATGCACTACTAGACCAGGGGTGATATGTCCGAGAACCTCACCATGTTGTTCGCCTATTGTGATGGTGCTAAAAAAGGATGGTTCGTAGAGAATGTGCATCGACTACCACTTTTGAACAAGATCACCATAAAGAACATATATCCACTTCCCGCATAGATGATCTCTTAGACCAGCTTCAACATGTCAAATTCTTCAGAACTTAGATCTCAAGTTAGGTTATCACCATTTCGAACATAAGCGGGAGGAGGATATATGGAAGACTTCCTTGAAAAAATAGGGTTTGTATGAGTGGTTAGTAATTCCATTTGGTTTATACAATGCACCCACTACATTTATGAGATTGATGAATGATGTATTGTGGGATTTCATAGATTCATGTGTTATTGTTTATCTAGATGATATCTAATAAATTTGGATCAGTTTGACACAATCAATAATAAATAAAAATCTCAAATATATTATTCTCTATAAGCACAATGGCTATCATATAGCCATGAAAACAAAAAACCAACTTCCTAATCAATAGGAAGCATAAATGACAAATGAACCGTTAATAGAGATACGGGTATAACAAACATATTGGTTTGTTATATATAATAATATGATTTATATAACCAATAATCTAAGTACGTAATATTGTTTATAACATTATTACTATTAACTAAGCACCCAAACTATAATGTAAATATTAATATCTTAACATTCCCCCCTTAATGTTTACATGGTAGCAAAATAACTTTCACACTTCCTCTACACTTGCCACCCGTACTTGCTCATGATCTTGGCACACACTCGAACCGGCGAAGGTAGAAGAAGGAATACATCAACTTCTTATCAACCATGCACTTTTTGTTGAACATATCTTACTACGAAGAGGATGGAAACATGCTCGGGAATCATATGTTTATCAACCAATCACTCTAGGAAAACATCCACCCTAGCAAATGTGTGAACTCAACAAGAAACACATATGAGCAACCTTCATGGTTTTCCGAGAGGCTAACCAAAAACCTAGGTCTGTAAATAGGAACACATATGACTGTTCAACCTCATCAAGACTCATGATGCTACATTTCATTGTGCTATTTTCTCTTCACTATGTTTTTGCATAGGGGAAATAGGAATAGCCACATACCAGTGAACAGGAATGAAATTTTGTTCTTATTTTTCAATTCATTGAAAACCACACCAAACTGAAATGTTGAAATCAAACATGTTGCACATTGAAATAAGGCACACCACTCCAAAGCAAAAACACACACATGCCACCAAATCAGTGAAGCAACCATGTCATTATCGATTGCGAGAGGTCAATGGTTGTCCTCCAACCTCTAGTGTCTTCATCCTCTAATTACATGTTACTAACTCGGTCGGATTTGGATATGAAGCTCAACTGTTTCCACATTGTTTATTATATCTTCCCTCCCGTAATGTGAAACACTTTATTTTTCCGACGTTGGGTAACACCGAAAATGTGTCCGTAAGACTATCCTAAAATCACCTATTTGACAACAAGACTCAATTTACAAATTAACTTAATATTTGACTTAGGATGTCACATATATGTAATAATGCATCCTTGTACATTTAAATGCTTTTAACTACGACTCTAACTCTCAACTTTGACACTTTATTTAGACAATTTTAATGCAAAAATGACTAAATACACTATGAGTGACTCAACTTGACTTTGATGAGAATGGAATTGACTCTAATAACAATATTAAATGACTTACAATGAAAAACATTTTAATTGACTCTCTAAATACCATTGTTTTGTTTTTGCAACTTTTTGACTCTTGACTTCACTATACTCACCATATGCTGAATAGCTAAAGTATTCCTATGGAATCAAATTGATAGAAATAAGTACACCTAGATCAGAATATAATACCACACCATTAAAACACCGATCACCACTAAATGCCTAAACCTATATAAAATATTACAATCTAAATATTTAAAAAGTAATCAAATTATTACTTTTTAATTTATGACCATAGCATGACTTTTGTAATTTTACCAATGTTGAGTCGGTATACGTACGGAGCTCTACCTAGTCGTGGAATCACGTTGGACTGTCAAGGTAACTGAAAATGAAATCTTTTATGGCCGAGACGCATGAGATATTTATTCCCACCCGATCTATTAATCTCACATTTGGAGGAAGTATCGCATCCATTATTGACCACATCGAGTTGAGAGAAAATGAGTTTTTCGTTTACAGATGAACCTACTAATACATGGATACATATCTATGAGCTAGGTATGTGCAAATGCTCTGGAACTCAAGGATTTATAATGATCAAAACCATTGCAATCTTTTTCCTTATGAAAAGTATCTCTTTTTCTCTATGAGAGATGCACGATGTCTTACTGCAAACTAATATCAACGTGGATGAATTAAGTTAAGCCATGACCCCACTTGTGCTTAGATCTGTCCAGAACCATCAATCTTCACAGGATGTAGGTGATGTAAATATTGCTTGCAAAATTGACCGATCAATGTAGCAGATAAAGGCGTAGGATATTTGGAAGTGATGGGATAAAAATTCCTCCTTTAATCACGCTCTTATAAACTCACCAGATGCTACATCATTACACACAAGCATCATGCAAGCCAAAAAAATGAAAATGTACAAGACTGAGTCCGCAAGGCTCAGAAACTCTACTTCAACTGCCACATATCAATGCCCAGGCGTTGGCTTTAACTGTCAACAAAGGCTCCTAGATCCAGCGCTCAAACAAAATAGACCATATCAATACGTAGGAGACGTCTCCTTCCTTCAGTATCGTGTACAGCTCACAAAGTAGATCTTTTCACATATACTGCAAGTGCCGAGGTGATCTGGATGTGAAGGGAAACTAATGCAAAGTGTGGCAGAATGGATGCAACCTTGCACAGAAATACAACACACGTTCGGGTATAAAGTAATTCCTAACAGATCTGGAAATGGTTGAACATTAATCTCTGAATATTATATAACAATAGCAACTACAACCAAATGAACAATTTAATCATGGATCGGGTAATCAACAATGGTGGAACTGCCCATGATCATCCATCAAAATCTCACGTTTTCCATCTCAAACTAAAACCCTGCTCTGAATACCAAATAATAAATTTGGATCAGTTTGACACAGTCAATAATAAATAAAAAGCTCACTATATTATTCTCTATAAGCACAATGGCTATTATATAGCCATGAAAACAACAAACCAGCTTCCTAATTAATAGGAAGCACAAATAACAAATGACCCGTTAATAGAGATACGGGTATAACAAACATATTGGTTTGTTATATACAATAATATGATTTATATAACCAATAATCTAAGTACGTAATATTGTTTATAACAATATTACTAACCACCCAAACTATAATGTAAACATTAATATCCTAACGATATCTTGATTTTTAGTGCCACATGAGAGGAACATCTAACTCATTTGAAACAAGTCTTGCAAGTTCTCAAGGAGAAACAACTGCTTTGTAATATGAAGAAATGTGAATTTTCCAAACATTCACTTGTTTATCTTGGGCATGTGGTTGAGGAGGAGAGCTACGAGTGGATCCAAAGAAGGTGGAATCCATCACCGGTTGGCCAACACCAACAGGAGCCATAGAGACTAGGATTTTTGTGGGAGCAGTACAATACATACGGAAGTTCATTCTGGGCTTCTCCACAATTGCAGCACCTCTACACACGGTGGTCCTAAAGAGTAAGGGTTTTGACTGGGGTAAGGAACAAGAAAAATACTTTAAGTTATTAAAATACAAGATTATTCATGTACCAAGTGCTTGTTCTTCCTAATTTTCGCAGAGTCCTTTGAAGTAGAGACAGATACCAGTGATTACGCTATGGGCATAGTGTTGCTTCAGGGAGGTAAACCCGTATGCTATCATTCTGAAAATTTTACTTTAGACGTTAAAGGATATTTAGTATATGATAAGGAAATGTATGCACTAGTTCAGCTATTAAAAATGGAAACATTATTTGTTGGGTAAAGAAACTATTGTGCACACCGACCATAAATCTCTCCAAAGTATTTGCAAGCAAGTCTAAATTGCAGCAGACAGGGCACTACAAATGGATGGGGTTCCTTCAACATTTCCATCTGGTGATCAAATACAAGAAGGGTAGTACAAACTTTATGGCAAACATGTTGTCTAGGCCACCTACACAAGAGAAGTTATCATGTTTGGCCACTTTCTCTCAAATTGAGCCCTTCACGAAGGAGGAAGCTTACGGAGAGGCATATGCCCATGAGAAGACACTTTAGGGTGACATTTCAATAGTTGCAATCACAAGGGGCTGAAATAATGGGGATTGAAGATTGTTATCTCAAGGATGGGCTACTCTACCAATGGGGGAAGCTTTGTGTGCCTAAAGAAGAAAGACTTATATTGATGAGGGAAGCACATACCTCGAAAGTAGCGGGACATTTTGGTGTTGGTAAGACCCTAGCCCACTTACAAAGGTACGTGTATTGGCCCAATATGCAAGAAGAAGTATCAAAATTTATAGGTGGATGTAAACTTTGTTGTACCAAGAAGCCTAAGACTAGGAAGGAGGGTTTGTTTATGCCTTTGCCAGTACCTACTCATCCATGGGAGAACATTTCTATGGGACTTATAAGAGGATTACCTATGTCTAAACATGGCCATGACTATCTCTATGTTTTTTTTGATAGATTCAGTAAGATGTGTATGCTTATTGCATGTAAAAAGACAGTAAAAGCACATGAGGCAATAGATATTTTCTTTACTAATGCATGGGTGCATTTTGGCTTACCAAAGTATATTGTTTCGATAAGGATACCAAGTTCTTGGGAATTTTGGACTACTTTGTGGGACAAGATGGATACCAGGTTACAGAGAGGAGCATGGATTTCCATCCACGGATAGATGGACAGACAAGAGGTGGTGATAAGGAATTTGGTACAGATTGATCGTAGGAGGTTATAATAGAAATACCCAAGGACTTAGGATGAGTCCTTAGCCTAAATTTAGCATTCCTATAACCAAGAAGTACACACATCCACTATGAAGTTACCATTTGAAACATGCTTGGGATATCTACATACAAATCCACTTGACATAGCAGTTGGACAACGGGATGAGGAGGAGACATGATACCCAAAGGGAACTGGAGAAAATAAATTCATTGAGAGGATTTGGTAAATCCATCTCAAATTCAAAGAACATTTAGAGAAATATCAAGCCAAGTACAAGGCTAGGCATGATCAACACATGAGAGAGCATAAGATTCATGTTCGAGATAGAGTTTGGATTTACTTGAGCAAGGAGATACTACAAGGTCAAGCACAGAAGCTCAAGCCATTACGATATGGACCCTTCACCATATTGGAGAGGGTTGGAGAAAATGCCTTTTGACTTGATTTTATGTCATTTATGAGGATGTACTCAGTAGTAAATTATGAGAACTTGCACCTATATGAGCCATACATGCTAGATGAAGATGAAGAACTATAGTTTTACCTTCCATTAAGGATTGCATCTTGGACTCATGAGGCGAATTGGAGGAGGATGTAGTGCTGCAGCAAAAGGTCAGAGAGACTAGAAGAGGTCCGCAGGAGTCTTAGCAAGTTGGACTGAAAGGGAAAACACCAAGGAAATCCCGGTGGTACTCGAAGGAGAAAGTGAGGGAATTATTTCCTCATCTACTCCCCCACTAAGATTTTGTGGGACCAAAATCCTCCTAAGTAGGGGAGGTGTGATCCATAGGGATCCAAAATGACTCTACTTCATCAAATCAGCCAACAACAAAGAAGGAAAATGAAGAAACGGAGGTTCTATCTTTATATTAACAGAATCGCCACTCTGTGTAGAGTGGTGGTTACAGAACCATCGCCCAACTAGGACGGTGGTCCTATAACCACCACCAAGCCAAGGTGGCAGTCCTCTGACCATCGGTCTATATTGGGAAGTGGTCCTAGCACTTTCGGATAGAAAATAAAATTTGAAATGAACAGTCCCAGAATTGGAAAGGTTGTCTATGTCTCTTCTCCTCTATGACCTTTCCCATCCTCCAGTGCATGGGAGGACATGAGAAAGGCTATAAATACATATAGGAAGGAGATTTTTGATCATCAAAGCATGAAAGTGAGCAAGGAATTCTTAGTGTTGGAATTGTGTTTGTAGAAGAAAGGAGTTTTGAGGCAGAAAAGCAAGTAATTAGGAGGAAGTGTGAGATATTATCTACTTATCTTTCATACTTATTGTAAATTTTGTACTTCTTATCTGAATTGGCTTATAAAAAGTGGAAAGAAAGAGCATTTTACCCTTCCCGATTGGTTTTCCTCCTCCGCGAGGTTCTAAGATAAAAATTGTTGGTGTTCATGAGCTTACATTCTTTCCTTTCCCTCTGAATTGTTGATTCTAAGCATAAGAAAATTCATTCACTAGCTATATCTGTCATTTTCTAAATCGAAAGTAGAATAACAATGTTTAATTGTGATTCTGTGAATGATTCCAAAGTAGAGAGTTTACATATCATTTTGGTATCAAAGCTAACAAGTATCCAAGACTATGGTATTCGTTCTTGGATTTGTATGACAATGACGAGATCTAAAGGTGAAGAGGCTTTACCTTGCGATCCATATATTTCTACGAGGAGATGGAAAAAGAGAATTTGGAGACAAATGGAGGAAGAAAACTTGGTCCGTAGAATCGAGATGTTGGAGACCATGATGGATAGGATGTTTATAAGACAAGAAGAACTTGCAGATTTGCAAAAGACAAATGTTAAACAAGACTCCATGTAATCAATGGTTCGAGGCTTAGCCAGAAGTTTAGCATAGGAAGGATCCACCATGAGGAAGAATATGGGGAAGAGCATGAAGAAGAGACTTCAAATGCAAGAGAGAAGGTAAAATCTGATCATGTTCCTTTTAAAGTTGAGATGAAAAGTGAAATTAAAAGCTTTGAAGGACAAGTAGATGCAAAGTTGCTTGATAAATGGCTAAAATAATTAGAATTCTACTTTAGCATCCATAATGTTAGTGAGGCATAGAGGATTGCCTTTTTCTCCTCTCAAAATGGAGGGACATACTCTAGTTTGGTGGGAAACCCATCTAGCCACTTGTGAAAAGAAGAAATGTCCTATTGTAAAATCTTGGCAAGAATTTAAAGAATTACTTAGAGCTAACTTCTATCCTATTGGCCATAAAAGCCCGACCAAATGATTAAATGGCGTATTTTAGACAAGGCGTGTTCAAAGTGTGCGAAGACTATACTACAGGATTTTCAGAGGCGACCATGTTGCTAAACATGGACTTGGAGGATGAGGATATTCTAACTAAATACTTGGGAAGACTTCACACTCACCTTCGAAGAAAAGTCATGGAGGAGAACAACAAGAATAAGTGTGATGCCCTCTAGCGTATGATGGGAAGTGTGATCAAGTAACATCGTCTAAGAGGTCATGATTATCATGGTGATTTAATAAAATATGAATATTTTATTTAAATCTGAATGCAAAGATCTATTGTAAATGATATACAATGAAATATAAATGTTAAGCAATTTATTAAATAGTAACTATGAAAGGAAATGAGATGGGTAAAGTACTTATCTTAATTTCACTTATCCTACGGTGAGTCCTGAACTAGACAATGTGATGAAATAGGAACACGAACCGTTGCAAAACCATATAAAAATGCAACAGAGGTGGAAATGGTTGGACTGGGCACCTGGAGAGGGATAGGGGCACCCACAGGTGCCCTAGGCTTGTTTCTGGGTGCTTGGGTATATAGAAAAAGGGTGCCTAGGTATACATAAAAGGTTAGGACATGGTTCCAATAGTTTTGTTAGGGCTTTGCACTTCTTTGCCTTTTTCACGTTATAAGGTCCCACAATAATTGCTGAAATTGTTGAAAACCTAAATGAAATAATGACCTACAAAACCCTCAAATAGACATCAAATCCTAAAAAGAAAATATGCAAAATGAGGGTCAAATTGTCCTCAATTGTCACAATGGTGAACTTAGACCGAGCACTGCACTACATCTCAGACCCAATGTAGTTTTATGTGTTTGTGTGTGCAATAGTGCTCCTAGGTCACCCTCACACCAATGACGCCAAGATAGTGGGTGGTAGCTAGATAAAATGTAAATGTGTGGATGGAATAGAATGAAATCCCCTTCCTATGTAGTGTGTATGCAGAGTAATGTGCCCAAAATGCAGTCCCTTTCTCTATGTAGATAACTAGCCCTTGATAAGAATTATTCCACCCATATAATGGTATGTATGTTATGTTTATATAGGGATCTCTTGTTCGAATTTCAACACTAATGACCCAACATGTCAACTAGTACCTCGGGATATGAGAGGAAAACTGAAAAGACCCCTCAAATTTCAAAAATAATATCAAACATAAAGGGACATGGGTGCTCATGATGTATGGACAGGATCATCAAGCACTAATGTCTAGTCCTAAGCACTAGTGTCTATAGACAAGTGATGAAAAATGAGTGAAGGCCGATAGATAGGGATCCTTGTACCTGACATCCCGAACTATGTGTGTATGTGAGTGATAAGTGTAAAAGATAAAACCAACAAAAACAAACAAGACAAGTGGATGGAATATGGGATGGGTCATCAGTGAATAATTTTCTTATGCAAGATCCATATATAAAATAACATACTTTGTGGTATAGGAAATATAATAGTAAGTGCATGATTTTGTGTCTATATTTTCCTTCACTTTATGTTGGTGAGAAAAGCTTGGTAACATAAAGTATATAGAGATGCATACCTAAGAATTCCAGAGAATCCCATGTTACAAAAGAATGCACAGATGTGGTAGAAGTACATGTTGATTGAGAACACATAGCATAACAAACCATGGATCATCATATCAATCCATGCGGCGTAACAAGAGATATAGGACCGTTGTGAGGAGTAAGTGAGATTGATTATTGTGATGTTGAATGATTGGAGATTTCCATTTTTTTCAATTGAGATGTGATGGGGTAGGAGTGATCAGTTCCCAACCTGATTTCATGTGTATAAAAATTGAGGATTTGGGCATCCTGCCACTAGAGGAAGAGTGTAGGGAGAGAAGTCTAGTGTTACCCTCCAACTTTAACTACATCCCCAAAAGGTCTAGCCATTACAAATAGACAAAGATCGGATTTTGTTGATTTGGATCCATTTTGATTTGTTCAAATTTGATAACCCATATAGGAGCAGTATAGGAAAGGCAATGATGTCTCATTTCCCCCACTCCACAGGTGTCACCAAAATGTATTACTTCCATGTTAGGTCATTTTGAAGCGATCGTAAAATATATGTTAATTAATTTCCCATGTTAGGTCATCTAGGAACATGGTGATGTAACTCCCAAGTTAGGTCATATGGGAGGATAAATACGTTGTGTTGTTCTCAATTAATGAATCTAATTTTGAATTTTTATTGTCAAGATTTAATGTATGTGATTGATTGATTGGTTACTCATGGAGAGATTTTACGCTTGTTGCCCCTAGGTTAGGTCATTAGGGGGAGTCACTAGAAAGTGATGTGAAATGTCGCATGGTGTATGAGAAAATGTTTGATAATGATGTATTAGAAATGTAAATTATTTGTGTAATGGTATAAGGAGAATTATAGGATGACCCCAATTATATGCCCCCTTTCGGTAAAGTGGGAGTGATGATGAGAACGAATGTTGAGCCAAAAGTAAGTCATGTAATGATGTGATAGTGGATGTATGATAGATATCACAAAAGTGTGTGTATATCGAATGAGAATAATGTCAAGGAGAAATATAGTGTGCTTGAAATGGTTATGATATGGTAGTAGGTAAAATTCTAAAGATAATGAATGAAAAAAGAATAATCGAGTAAGTATGCTCAAGATATGATGGAAATCATATGAGGTATATTAGTTTGGAGGATAAACGTAAATAATGACTATAACATGGTAAGTGATTGAAAGTTACTATAAATAGTAAATAGAAAAAGTGAATAGGTATTTCATTTGGTAATTGTGTGAGTGTGATTTTGAGCTCTAGGTGTGTGAAGATGCCTCAATTGAGAGAACCATGATTGAGTTGGTTTGAGATGGTGGTAGCAGTTGTGGCATCACGTATGATAACAAAGCTAGTAAGTGTAAATGTTTTCAAAAAATGTGTTGAAATTAGTCATTTTTGATGAAATTTTGTAAAAAAAATTTTATTTTCTCGGCATTTTTAGACACGGATAAGAGCAATGAAGGCATTAATGACCTTCTAGACATAAGTGCCCAAGCATGGGCACTAGTGACCTTCTCTTGGGAACCCCAGTCTTGCTCCTCCTGGCATGTGTCCCAAAAAGCTTGGGTTAAGCCTAGATTATTATAGATGTGAAAGTTGGTGTTTGTTGATGTTAGAGGTAGGTGTTTTTGTATTTGTATGGTGTTCTAACATGTTTTTTTTTTTTTTTTGTGTGCAGAGGACATCCATTCAAGAGAGTTTTGTGGTGGCCTCCATTTGAGTACATTGCTAGGATTGGGGTTGTCGAGAGGAGTGGGATGTTTATATCGTTCCCTCTGCACATAGTGAGGATGGGGGATGTGCCCCATAATATGCCTATGCTCACAAATTTGTGTGAGAGGTGGTGTGCAGATACACCTTTTGCTTACCTACAGGGAGATGACAATGAATCTAGAGGATGTGTATCACATATTATGATTACCTATTGTTGGTGAGAGGGTTCAGGTGATGGCTATGGATGATGCATAGAGATAGATGAGGGTCGTTAGGTGGTACTTTATAGGGTCCCGAGTACATACAAAGGTCCATATTAGCTTAGATGCTATATTGAGTCAAGGTTCTCATGATTGTGGAATTTTATCATTGTTGTGATTGCTTTGTCGATTACAGTCGAGGGAGGTGGTGTAGGCATCTTATATAAGATGCACGATATTTTTCCATCATATAGAGGAGGATGGGATGAGGTATGCATGGGCACAATGTGTATTGGCCCATTTATACAAGGATTTGTATAGATTCATGCAGGAGAGGAGCATGGGGGTGGTATTGGAGCTACGACATTGCTACATGTATGGGCCTATGAGCATATTGCTATATTGAGGCCAATGGGTGGTCCACGAGGAGAGTGGGTGAGGCCAGACATATTTTTTGGAGATGGGTAGGCATTTGTGGCAGGAAGATGGATATAGACACCTACAGAGTGATGATAGATTGTATGGGGCCAAAGAGGTCATGATATGGAGGCCATACCGAGACTACAGAGGATGGCCAGAGGATGCAGTAGAGATACAATGTATATTGTGGACTATGTGGTTGGAGGATCGGTTTCTAGGAGTGACCGAGCTATTTCAGGTGGAGTGCATTTCACGATAGTTTGGTATGGCCCAAGATGTGCCCCCAGAGCCATATATATGGTTGAGGGCTATTAGGCACCGAGGAGGGACTAGAGCTAGACCAGGGCCCACATGAGCATAACTAGTACCTCTTAGGCCATAGATGAGGTAGATGTGGTGATAGAGCCGACAGATGTAGATGACGCGGGGTGTACAGAGGCCTACCATGCATGGTGGGCCTCATATCGATGGGTATTTTTGTTTCCGTTTTCACATATGCGGCGGTGGAGCACCACCGGAGGGAGGAGTAGAGGGGAATGCACATGCCCCCGATAGTGTAGCGGAAGTGATAGAGTAGAGAGTATTTTTAGATAGTGATGTTTTGTTGGTTGGTTATTTGGATGTGTAATTTTCATCATTTTCTAATGTGTTGATCTATGTTTGCAAATGATGCATATTGGTCACTATTATGGACACGTCCATCCACACATTAACATGGAAATGTTCCCACTGATCTACTCATAGGTGGTGGTATGTTAGAGCGGTGGATGTGATTACAGGTGAGCACACGCACTTGTTTGATCTAGTGGCATTAGTGGAAGCTACATGTATAGTGTTGTTGAGTGAGTGAGATGAGGCATGAGAGGATACACGGTGAGCTAGAGAGGTTACGGGTGGAGGTCCCTTAGCTCAGGATGTATTTACAGTGGTTTGTGGAGTTGTTAGGTCATTTTGCGAGCAAGCATTGATGGATAATACACTATTGCGTAGGTAGATAGAGAGATATAGGGGCCACGATCGTGATCAAGGCATAGGTTGAGCAAAAAAAGCTTCTAGTTCTAGAGATCCCACAGTGATAGATAGTGATAGAAATGATGAGATATGATCTATATGTATTGATGTAGTGATGTATGAGGGCTTGCCCCTCAGTATGGTATTTTTATAACTATATGATTATGATTATATATATATGGACTATTGGCATATGTTTGATTGTACTTGATGTTTTATTGATGTGCGATGTGATGATGTGTTGATTATTTTATGTATGATTATCGATTATGTGTTATATTCGATGATGTGATTTTTTTGATTGTTTTGATTGATGGGTAATGCGTAGTTTGTTAATGATGATGAGATATATGTATGATGATGTATGATGTAATGTGATGTGTAATAGATAAATGATGAAAAGTGAACTGTAAAAATGATGTAGTAGAAATGAATAATGTGAAGGAGTATGAGATGGTTGGAATAGTGTAGTGAATCATCGTGTTAGTATGATGAAGAGGGAGGAGAATAGCGATGCCCCCTAGTGTGTAGATGAGAAGGTTCATTGATATAAGACCCCTCGAAATCAATAATGAATCCGTAAAGCAAGAGTGCATCATCGGAAATGATATGATAGTGTATGCTAAATAGATATATCAATAAAGAATATAGCGTAAAAGTGAAGAGAGGTTCTTATTGTAACAGATCCCTCAAAATCATGTAAGAACTGTAAGAACATGAATGCTGTCATTAGGGGGTAAGGTGATAGAAATCACCTACTAGAGACCAAGCTGGCATGGAGTGGTGGAAGCATGTGGAATGAAAGAAGCATGAGTGTATGAACCAAACTAAATGTCATGTGGAATGGTGCCAATGATGGGTGATGCAGCGGTGGGAAGTGAAGATGTTGAGGGTTGTGGAAGCCAATGTGTAGTAGTAGTGGTATGATGATGCATGAGGATGAGATAGTATATGGATGGATGGATGAGATGGAGAGCACACATGAGCAAAAACTTGTGGTGGTAGATGAATAATGACCTTAGCACTAGATGAAGCAAAAAAATCAACTGAGTTAATCGCATACTTGCACGAGGGAGTGAAGAATAGACCACTCACGAGGGCGAGAGCCAAAGGAAATGACACCTTTCTTCTAATTGTTATAAGTGATCACAAAGGGCACAACAATCATTATCGCATGACCATTGATACGATGAAAGTTGCAGTAAGGTCTATCATGTTGGCATTGCAATGCAATCGATGAGGAGGATGATGTTGAGTAGAAGGAAAGTAAATCATACACTTTTCAAGTAGGGCACAATACATCATGAGGTCTAGTATGATGAGAAAAATGTAAAGGCTCCCGTGAAGGAGATGTAGAAGTCTGAGGTGGAGCTTGATGCGATGGAGGAGATAAAGGATGCTTATGCAATGGAGAATATTGATTTTTTTATGAGGTGGAGGAGATGGATTCCTAAGAGGATGTTGAATAGATGGAAGAGGAGAAGAACTAGGAGGAGGATCTAGAATATGTGCAACAATGAGATCTTATTCTAAATCAATGACCTTATAGCACAAGAGTGTGAATGATTCACATGTATCATATTGCAAGCATTCCTTTAAAGCAGGAATCAAGCCATGACAAAAAGATGAATTACTTTTCTAGGTCAATGGGTTGGAAGACTAACTGATGCATGCAAGCATTGAAGTGCAAAATATAATCAATGATAGGTTCTATTTTTCCTTGATGTAAGCTAGGTAGATGATCATATGTGACCTTAGGGCCATTATTGAGTATAAAGCATTGTAGAAAGGCTTCTTCCATCTCACAATAGGTACTAATAGATCTAAAAGGTAAGTGAGTGTACCATTGGAGAGTGTCATCAATAGTAAGACTATGGCAAAATATTTTAGCAATAATCGATCATTAGAATAAGGATCCATAGCTAGATGATAATTCTTGAGATGTAAATATGGATTTCTAGTACCATCAAAGCATGTAAATGTAGGCATAACAAAATCCCTAGGAAATTCATAATAGCCCTGAATCTTTTTCTAATAGGGTTGATGAAATTGGATCGATAGAAGCATAATAGGCCTTGAGAATGTGAGAGATTACCTAAGATGGGCCAAAAACATGCATGAGTGATAAGATGTCCTGTGGAGGAATGGTATAAGATGGTAATAATGTATTGAGTGGTTACAATTTTCCATTATGAGTGATCATAGGAATGTCAAGAGGAGAAGTAGAAGACACCGATGCTAAGGGCACACTAGATATGGGTGCCAAAGAAGTACATGGAATGTTCATAGAAATTGTAGGACTAGCATCATAAATATCATTAGGAGATGATGTAATAGAAGGAGGTGAATCATGCATGTTATTAGAGACAATCTTAGAAGAAGATGAAATGGAGTGGGGGATTCACATTCAGCAGTATGCAAAGAATTAGAATCATGACTATCATGTCTCATCAAAATCAAACAAATATTAAGATGCAAGGATTTCATTAAGTGTATCATCAACATAGAATGAAGGTGTGGGAGAACTAGTATGTGATGTATCATGAGAAACATTTTCAGAAATGGGAAGAATATGAGATGTAGCTATAGAATTATCTGAACTATTATGAGAAATAGAATCATGCACATGTTTATTGTCCTCTTGTTTGTTAGCTAAAGCATTGTCATCAAGATTAAGCATGAAACTAAGAATGACATCATCTAAGTTCTCATTAGAAATAATAGAAGGTGGAGTATGGTTAAATGAATAACAAGGTGTACAACGTGAAAAGCTTTTCAGATCATCAACAATGCTAATGGTGGAGTGATCAAAGCTAGTAGGCACATTATATTCATTATCTAAGAGTTGTCTTTGAGTATCATCTTTAGCGGAAGAATGATGTTGCAGATATAGAATGCTAAGTTCTAAGATATAGAGTGCTAAGTTCAAATGATATAAAAAATATAAATGCTAACTATGAAAAGGAAATGAGATGGGTAAGGTACTTATCTTAATTTTGTTTATCCCACAGTGAGTCTGGACTGGACAATGTGATGAAATAAGAACATGGACCATCACAATGAACCATATAAAAATGCAACAGAGGTGGAGGTGGAAATGGGGTGCCTGAGAGGGACAGGGCCAAAGGCACCCTAGGCCTTTATGGGTGCCTAGGTCTTCAAAAAGGTCAGACCTAGTTCCACAAAGTGTATCTAGGGCTTCATACTCCATCACCTTTTTTCACTATAAGGTTGCACAATAACCATTGGAGTTTTTTTAAACCTTCAATGAAATAATTACCTAAAAACCCCTTAAATAGACATCAAATCCTAAAAGGAAAAGATGAAAAATGAGGGGTTGGACAGTCCTCACCTATCATAATGGGGAACTTACGATCCGAGTGGTGCACTACATCTCAGACCCAATGTAGTTATATGTTCTTGTGTGTGCAATAGTGCTCCTAGGTCGTCCTCACACCAATGACGCCAAGATAGTGGGTGATAACTAGATAAAATGCAAATGTGTGGATGGAATAGAATGAACTCCCCTTCCTATGTAGTGTGTATGCAGAGTAATGTGCCCAAATGCAATCCCTTGCTCTATGTAGATAGCTAGCCCTTGATAAGAATTGTCCTCCCATATAATGGTATGTATGTTGTGTTTATATAGGATCTATTGTTCAAATTTCAACAATAATGACCCGACATGCTGACTAGTACCTCGGGATATGAGAGGGAAAACTAGAAAGACCGACCTCAAATGTCAAAATTAAGATCAAACATAAAGAGGAACACACACCTAGGATGGATAGGAGTTTCGAGTACTAATGTTCAATCTTGGGCTTTAATGTCCAAAGACAAGTAATGAAAAATGAGTGAAGACCGATAGAAAAGGATCCTATAACTCCCAAAAAACTATGTATGTGAGTGACAAGTGTAAAAGATAAAAGCAAAAGAAACCAACAAGATAAGTGGATGGACTATGCGATGGGTCATCAGTGAATACTTTTCTTACACAAGATCCATATATAAAACAACATACCTTGTGGTATAGTAAATAGTAATAAGTACGTGATTTTGTGGCTACACATGGTCAAAACCGAATGGTGATGCATCCAAACCCGATAAATAATAGTATGTGGTTAGTCAAGTAAAGAACCATTGCAGCGTAAATTATACATAACCATTGCATACTCCCCATCGGTGAAAGGTGGTAGTGGACATCCATGTGCATATCAATGAGTAATATTTTATGAGTAGCTAAAAAAATAATTTTTACAAATGAAAACATGACCAAAAGGTATGGGTAATAAAATCTCAGTATGATCAGGATCCAAAGTTACCCCAATGTAGTCAATCCAATATTTCCCAAGTGTAAGTGGAGAACTGTGAAAAACATTTGTAAGAACTATTGTGAGGTGAAAGATGTGAAGACCATAAGCAGTATTAATGCGGATAAAACCATGATAAAGATTAGGATCATGAGGTGGAGAATTGACATCATCAAATGTGAAGTCAAGCCGATTAAAACCATCATGTGTACATATAGTATTAGGAAATTAAGATCAAATGGAATATGTCCCCAATTATAATCATTCATGAAAAGTGTACATGTAAAAGGAGAATGTGTCAATGATGTTTGCACATGAGAAATTGAAGTAGATAAAATGACATCCAATGTTTGGACAGACCCAGATAAAGTACCATAGCATTTGTAGAAGTAGGAGGGGGAATGATGTGGATGGGACAGTGTCTAACATGCAAATAGCACCTTCAAGTGGTGGAAAGTGAGTGGAGAATCCATGGGTTGTGGGTCATTAGTAGTAATAGATGTTGGAGTAGGGAGTGTAGTGGTTGAATCGTGGTTGCAATATTTGAATGGTTCATGATCACCGACGATTTGTATATTCTACACCCTCATGTAAGAATTTAACACATCGATGCAATTGTAGAAGGTATTGCTTGCATGGCATGAAGCCATGGTCTACCAAGTAAGAAATTATATTGAACTAGGAAGTTAATGACAAAGAAAATTGTAGGAAGGGTTTTTGGCCCGACAAAGTGATAGGTAAAGTGATATGGCCTATGCATGGATGAATGGAACCATCATATGTGTGAAGAGAAATGGATGAAGGAATAACATAATCGAAGAAAGGCCGATAGCTTCAATGAATGATAAAGTGCACAGATTAAGCTCAGATCCATTATCGACTATAGTTCGTTTGACACCCACATTATTGATGTGAATCATGATGTATAAAGGTGGATCATTGTCAAAAATAGCAAGATCAGCAAGAGGATTAGATGGAAAAGTGATGTGTTGAGAAAATGCATCTACGAATGTGTTATAGACTATATCTGGATGAATATTAGAAGGAACATGAGTAGTAGCCAAGAGAGTAATAATTTTAGCTCTTAATTTAAGGTTGATGAGCAAGAAATCATGAATAGAAATATCCATGATGAGAGGGTCTTAGAAAAATGCAAGAATGATGAAATAAAGACCCTAAAGGTGTTCGAAGAGGTCGGGTTCACCAAAATGATTAAGAAAATATTGAAATAAATAAATGCTAATCTAAATATGTAACAACACCGAATAAATATGTCATAAAGTATAAATTTTGAACCAAGAAAGTAAGCTAAAAATATTAAACCGTAGTTGCAAATGAAGGGATAAAATACTTAGTTGATTTGTGATGATCACGAAGGTATACCAAGCTGGAAAATTGTTGTAACATGAACTCATAGTTTTACACACGAACCTTAAAAATGCAAGAGTGTCGAAATGTGAGGACCATGGTGCCTATGCAAGGCCAGGGGCACTAGAGGCCTATTTTGGGTACATGTGACTACTCAAAAGCTGTAAAACCTAATTTTATAGGGTCATGATATGTTCACTAGTTTCCGCATGTATGCCATTGTACTTCATTTTTGTTCACCTAAAATGCGATAAGAAAGAAGCGCATGTAAAACCCCCAAACTACGTCAAATCCTAAAAATAAATATGCAAAATGGGAGGTCGACTGTCCTCATCTATCAACAAAGTTAACTTACAACCAAGAATTACATTACATTACAGACCCCATGTAGTTCTATGTGTGTGTGAAGAAATCGTGCCTAGGTGGCTCTTGTGTGTGAGTCGCACTTAATAGCGAGTAAGTAGCTAAATGTAAAAGATGTAAGTAGATATTTACATGGAAAAATGAACTTCCCCTCCTATGAAGTGTATGCAAAATAATTCAGTTCCTTTCCCTTGTGTGGATACTAGATGGATGCTTGAATGCTCTTGTAAATGCCTTTAGATACAAACTTAGGTGGTGATAGATAATGATTAGTGCTTAGTCTTTTATTATTTCCACATGGCTTTATATGTATATGATTCCTTTTCTCCGATTTCGTAATAAATCACTAAAAGGCCGACTAGTAAAAAGCAAGATGCCTAAATGGCTAGAAGAGACCCAAAAGATGCAAACAAAGTACAAAGAGGTCGAGGGTGCCTAGAGGGGACATGGGCATCTAGGCACTTTGGCGTCTGCGAGGCGCCGGTGTCCCAGAGTTAAAAAGTCGAAGTATGAAAAGAAAAATTGGGTAAGTAGGTGTAAGACCAAGAAGGAAAATAGAAAGACAACAAAGAAGCCAAAGACAGTGGTCAATTACTACTTTTCTTGTTTAGGAATCATATGAATAGTAGTATGTGATCAGGACTAGATAAATACCCAAAGTGCGTGATTTAGTCTCTACAACTGGGTTTCTTTTATGTTGTTCTCCGTGAAAATGAGTGCTTGAATGGTTTTTGTATTGTGGTACATGTGTTTGCCCTTCCTTTACGCATTTTATTTAATTTTCACTCATCTAAGAGTGTTCTTCCCCTTTTCTATTGTTATCACCTCCACTTAGTTTAGGATTTCATTTCATGCATCCCCTTCTCACCTTGGTCCTTGGAGTGATAGAGTAGAATTAGATGGTTATATTTCCTTCTTACGAAGAGTTTTAG
Source organism: Taxus wallichiana var. yunnanensis (assembly GCA_018340775.1). Lineage (NCBI taxonomy): Eukaryota > Viridiplantae > Streptophyta > Pinopsida > Cupressales > Taxaceae > Taxus > Taxus wallichiana. The sequence continues at coordinate 292,014,518 of CM031233.1, read as the reverse complement.
CGCTAGAAATAAAAAAGGAAGTCGGTCGTCTCTAGAGGTGTGTCTCAATCTCAAGGTCCCACAACTTGGAGATAGTCTCATGTTGCCTCAAAGCCATGGATCATCCCGATTCGGTAGGGGTGTAATTTTGAGCTCCAATAGTTTTAGCACACTTTGGGTGGGAGAAGTATTGTAGTCACAAAATCATGCACTTTAGACATTTATTTATCCTAGTCTCATACTACTATTTCAAAGGCTCTTGAATGAAGAAATTACTAGTTAATCCCATCTTTTGGCCATCTTATTTTACTTTTATTTTGCCATTTCCACACATTTTTACCTATGTGCCCAATCTATTTTAGAACTTTCTCATCATTTTAGCCTCGGTTGGGGCACACAGGGTAGTGTTGGGGAGCCCATGGGCGTCCCACCTCCTTTTTCTACTTTCCCGCCACTTTTTGGGCTCTTTCTAGCCATTTCTCATCCTTATATTTTTCCTAGTTGGCCATGTTGCGGTTAATTGTGAAATTAGATCAAGAGAACCCTATAAATATAAAGTTATGAAAGCATAATGAGGTACCTAGTATCATCTACTACTATCACTTATCTAGAGTTGCATCCATCTATGTATTTGCATCCACATAGCTCCATCATCAAGGCATAAGCTAGGAAGTCTGCATCACACTTCATAGGGGGATTCTATTCTATTTCATGCACACATGCTATTACATTTTCTAAATTTAGTTATTGCTTGTTATTTCACATAGTGTGACTGGAACAAGAGCACCTAAGGAACAACATGCACACACACACACACACATTAGAACTACATTTGGGTCCAAAATGTAGTGTAGCGCTCAGAGTAGTAAGCCCATTGTTGTGGCAACTGAGGTCAGTCTAACCCATTCATTTTGCATCTTTATTTTTAGGGTTTTGATACTCCTTATTGTCTTCTTGTAGGTCTCTACATTATCCTGGATTATTTATGACATATAGCATGGGGAAGAAAACCTAATGCAACACACAATGAGGGTTTCAAACACCTTTCGACCCTATGAGAACCAGTTCAGAGCTTTTTCATAGACCAGGGCACCCAAATTACATACCGCAGCACCCGCGGGCTGCCCTAATCCTATTCAAAGTGCCCCACCCACTCAACTCCTCTAGATCCAACCTTTATGGCACCTCTACATAGTCATTCCTACTTTTGTTTTCTCTAGTCATCTCTACAACACCCTGCGACATACATTTGTAATCACCGAATTCTTTCCTCACCTCCTTCTTACATGTTATGGTTTTACTTTATTAGTTTTATCATTTAGTAACTTCTATATTAGTGTATCACATTTATTTATAGTGTTTATGTCCTCCTAGATTAGATTAACTACCCCACATTTAACCAATTTTAGTTAATCATTTTGGTGAACCCGATTTGATCATATATGCTTCTAGGCTCCTCTCTTTTACCATGGCTCACTCTCATGAGGAATTCACCGAAGCTCACCTTAAGGCCATCAATGATCACCTTGTTGTGCACCCTTAAGATCTAGACTTACTTTTGCATGTGGCTCGTGAAGAAGCTACTAATTTGGTAGAACTCAATACTTATGTGGCTATAACAACTATTTTTGCCACTCAACCACTTGCTTCCACTCTTCCACCTATCTCTACTATTCTGGTTTTGTCCCTACTCCTACCAATCATTTTACGCCACCCTTAGTTTCTCATGAAAGGCAAGTCTCATCTATTGGCAATCAAGACTTAACTTCTCTTTATCACGATCTTCAAGCTCAAATTCATAAGTTGCAACAAGCTACTTCACACACCTCTCCATCTTTAGATTCTACCTTGTTATTACATACTCCATTTTCACCTACCATATCTACTTACTCACTTCCTCCTAGTTTTTTTACCCCTAAACTTCCCATTTTCAATGGGCATGGTGACCCACAGAGCATCTTAGAGCCTTTCATATAGCTTGTCTAGATTTTTTCAATGATCATATTCTCTTAGCTAAAATATTTCCTCGTAGTCTCTATGATTATGCGATGTGTTGGTTCTATGACTTACCTATTCACTCAGTCACTTCATTTACGCATCTCTTTGATGCCTTTCTTACACATTTCTCCATCAATATTGGCTCTAAGATTTCTTATGCTCAGCTCATGCAACTTAAACAGGATCCAATGAACACTTAGCTAACTATGTTTTAAGGTATAAGAACAATCTCGCTAAAATGACAAATGTGCTTGTAGACTCTGAGCTTCAGGACCTATTTATCCAGAGTCTTTTACCACCTCTCCAAGAGAGTGTTCTCTTTGAGACCTCTCCTTCATTTGATCAACTTTTTCATACTCTTAAGCTTCGTGAGTCTAAACTTTTATCCATAGGCAAGCTTAAGTATCAAGAACAAGCTTCACCCTCCACTCATTTTCAAAGTAAGGTACCATTCAAACCATCTACATCTAAGCCAATGACACTAAAATCATTTAATGTTGTTACTCCCTCTAAAGAAGTTCAATCACAACCACCTAGACGCGTTTAAAGAACCTTCCAATGGCTCCACATCTTATATTAAAGCAAATTCTCAACAACAACCTTATTACCCTTCCTCCACCACTCAAGTTAGACCCATCATAACCCAAAGGTAGGAACTACAATGAAAAATTCCATTGTGATTATCATCGTTGTGTGGGACATTCTACAAATAGATGCCTAAAACTCTAAAAAATCATCCAAGATCTAATTGATAACAATAAACTTGAATTCCCATAGTCTACTAGCTCTCCTTAACCAACAACAAGGATAAACTTAAACTCTTTAATAATAACTCTCAACAATGTGACAAAAAGACTACAGACTCTTCTGTTGATCATGTGTATCATGCGGTATCACCTCCATAATCAAAAGATCTCAATTTCTTTGTTGCTAACATTGAATCTTCACCACCATTCATTTATTTTTCCAATTCCAATTATCACGCTACATTTACATCTAATCATTTACACATACATGTAGTATTGGCACAAATTCCATCATAAATACTAAGGTTGACCCATCATGGCCCATTAGTGCATGTTCTATGTCCCTCCTTAGAACTATTGGTTACCATCCATCACAAATTGAGTACCCCTTCTACAAACCCTTCGGTGTTTTTTAAGCTACATATCACAGTCGGCCCTCTCACTATGCTTGTCCCTTTCCTTGTTGGAAATACATTTGAGGGATGTGACATGCTCCTAGGCCTTAATTGGGTTCATCACTCCCAATCTATCATATCTATGAATCACTTATGCCTTAAATTCATTCACAAATCACAAGTCATTTCTATCAACGGTGTTCCTCCATCTCCCCCATTATCATCATCTCCTCATATAGTTACTCGTGTGCCATCTCACCCTTCTAACATATCTCATTATATGTTATTAAAAGTGCAGTCTACTCCTAGTTCACCTACTTAGGTACCATCTCCATGACTAAATCATTCACTAGTCCCACATATCGACATAGGTTTATCCCTAGGATAATAACGCATCTCGGTGTCGATCATCACCTCAACTTATTCTACATGGTTTTTCATCAACTTCGTGTTCCACATCACATAGATCACCATCGCTGACGCATTTTACCACACCTTAATCCACATCGTATATTCATCCATCACTTGTGCATAGACTTCATTCACCGATACATCGTTTGTCTGCCATACCACCACTATTAAAACATGGCCCTACGCATTCATCCCCACAGACATCGAGTGGAGGACCTTTTCCTTCACTATCATTAGTTATTTTACTCATTATATATATACTTGGGGGAATAACACCTAACACACCCCCCATCAATTATTATAACATTTATACCTCTATCATCTTTGCAACGCTTCATCATCGTTTTAGCATCATCATTACCCGATGACGCACTCTTGTGCTTTGATTCACACTTGACTATTGAGGGATTACCATTACACTGAACCCCACACACTACACTATAGACATTATACATTGCATTTCATCACACATCACGTGCTTATACACCAATACATACTACACTTAGTTTACATTCTACTATTATTCTACATGCATCTTGCATCATACCTAGGTCATTCTACATATCATATATCCTAGTCATTCTACACATTACATGAATTGTTAGGTTATCTATGTACATCTTCCAATCATAAATTACACATATCTACCTCATACACATCTTACATACTATGCTAGGTTACATATGATTCTAGCGTTATATTACATTTTACACATTCTACATACTTACTAGGTTACATTACATATGATTATAGATTTACATTTCATCCCTACATTCTACATTACTACACATGTTACATCATGTATTATACATTACATATTGTTTAACTTTAGCATCACATTTTACACACCATGCTATTTACAAACCCTACTCACCACATAGGCATTTATTCTCTATGTGCCGCACTCACTACCCTATGAGGTACTTTAGTTCCTCGATCCATACTCAATTGTCAAGGGTTTACAAATCAAATTGACCTTACACTCAACATGCAACATTTCATCATGTGACATTCCTAGGCTAGTGACATACACTTTAGGCTAAATCGTCACTCACTCTTTCTATCTAGTAGTGGTATACACTTTAGGCTAGATCACCACCCCCATTATATCATCTTGTAGTGGTATACACCTTAGGTTACATCACCACTCCTTACCTTTCATCATATAGTGATATACGCTTAGTGTTAAATCATCACTCATCCATTCATCATATAGTGATATACACTTAGGGCTAAATCATCACTTATCCATTTTCATCATATAGTGATATACACTTAGGCTAAATCATTACTCATCCATTCATTAAGTCATGATATACACTTTAGTTATAGCATTCACACTCATCCTTTCTATAGGTCACATTTCATCACCACACTTACACACTCATCACATCACGCTAGACACAACAAACACTACTCGACCATTTCCCAATGATGCACTCTCGTTTACGATTCATTCTTGACTACTGAGGGGAAAAACAAAATGAACCTCATTACATACACTTCCATCCACTTAGGGGCATATGGCTCCTATCATTCCATCTTGCATTCCATTCCATCCATCCATTGCATACTGCATTGTCTTGGGGGCATTTATTCTTGCTTGCTAGTGTTTTACATGTTCACTTTATTACACATGTTAGATTTATTTCTTATATGTCATTATCTATACCATCCACACATGCATGTTCACACCTTTTTTAGTGTGATTGCAGCTACAGGAATCCTACACGCGGCGTGGATGCTCACCTTATACCTTTACTATACTAGTTTTTGTGGGCATCCACATTCGTCTCTTCCAGTGCTATTGCTTTCATTTTGTACTTAACATCTTACATTACTTGATCATACACACTTTTGACATATTGGTTATTTCTCTAACATGCTAATGGGTGTTCTATGTGTAGCACTTGTTTTGAAAGATTTTATGTTTCCATGACTCCTCGTTTGTCTATTTGTACTTGTCTATCATTTCATATCATTGTATGTGGGTTTTGCCCTATGTTTGTGTGCACACTTACTTGTTTTTACAGCTATGATGGCATTGCATATCTTACGACATCATGAGTGATGTCTTATGTTTGCATGCTGCTTTGTGTTGCTTACTTGCTTTCTTGTGTGTTTACATTACTTGCATTGTTTACATAAACTTACACATGTTTTTTATATGCATGAATTGTTTTTTACACTTGTCTTTAGCTAGCCTTCTTATTCATGCATGCCTTAGTTTCTACCAAGAAATTTCAAGGGTACACAGTTTAGAATGTGATTGGTCCTCTTTTGGGGCCACAATCTCCTATCAGCGATATTACATGTACCCTCAAAGAGGAGGGGCATCATTCGGGGTTTTTACATACTAACACGAGAGATTCTACACCAACACGATTCAATTTTCTATAGCAAGTAGGTTCAGACCAGTCTACGAACCCCATACACAATAGATTTTACATGACATGGTGTCATTAGCATTTCTAGGAAGTAATTACAGGCTTGGGGGTTACAAGGGTGTGCCTCTCTACACTACTTTGGTCGGTGGCGTCATGATCGCCCAAAAACTAGAATGATATAGAGATCTCCTCACACACATTTCAACAGAAGTGGTTAGAGCTTAGAGGACACAGATCATTTCCTCCCTACACTTCTTTAGCCAGGGTGGTGTGAGATTACCCAAAAAATGCACAATATAGGATATCCTTCTACACCCTTTCTCTTGACATGGATCAGGTGTACATGTTCCATTTACACTTTTTCATTTTACGTATTTTACATTTGTGTAATTTACATATACATGCTTATTTCACATAGCATTTTTACATACATACATATTTGACTACTTGATTGTTTTCTCCTTGTAGGTCTGGTCATATGAGAAACAAACAATCAAATTGGGGGAAACAACAACAACACTTTGCGACAACACATGCTTTACTAACCTTACGGTACTCTACAAATTGTAACATCTACACACATGTTCGCCCTAGGTTCACTCTCTCATCACTTTTTATTTGCACATTTTTCATCTTTAGTTTCCACGCTCCTCCATCTTTTTTTCATTCCATGCTTTTGTCTAGTCCTTTAGTGCATTTCTACTACACTCTTCATGGACATCAGGTACACACTTCTATCTACTTTATGTTACCGAGATTTCAGCTCACCAACATAAAGTGGGGGAAAAATGTAGTCACAAAATCATGCACTTTAGACATTTATTTATCCCGGTCTCATACTACTATTTAGAAGGTTCTTAAGTGAAGAAGTATTAATTAATCCCATCTTTTGGCCATCTTATTTTACTTTTATTTCACCATTCACGCACATTTTTATCTACGTGCCCAAATCTGCTTCATCACTTTCCCATCATTTTATCCTTGGATGAGGTGCCCAGTGGTAGTGTTAGGGCTCCCATGGGTGCCTCGGTCCCACCTCGGGCACCCTGATCCTTTTTCTACTTTCCCGCCACTTTTTGGGCTCTTTCTAGTTGTTTTTCATCCTTATCTTTTTCCTAGTTGGCCATGTGGGGTTAATTACAAAATTAGATCAAGAGAACCCTATAAATATAAAGTTATGAGACCATAATGAGGGACCTAACATCATCTACTACTATCACTCATCTAGAGTTGCATCCATCTATTGCATTTGCATCCACATAGCTCCATCATCAAGGCACAAGCTAAGAAGTTTGCACATGATATTACATTTTCTACATTTAGTTATTGTTTGTTATTTCACATAGTGACTGTACACAAGAGCACCTAGGGCACGACATGCACAAAAACACGCCCGAACTACATTTGGGTCCAAATGTAGTGCGTGCTCAAATTAGTAAGCCCATTGTTGTGGCAATTCGAGGTCATCCACCCATTCATTCTACATCTTTATTTTTAGTGTTTTGATACTCCTTTTTGTCTTTTTATAGTCCTTTACATCATCTTGGATTATTGATGACATACAACGTAAGCGTGAACTCGACGTAACACACAAATGAGCATTTCATAACACCTTACAACCACGTGAGAACCATTTTTAGAGATTTTGTGTAGACCAGGGCATCCAAATTACATACCAGAGCACCTGTGGATGCCCCGTTTTGTTCCAGTGCCCCACTCTACTTAGATCCTCCCGATCTAGCCTTTACGGGACCTTTGCATAGCTGTTCCTACTTATGTTTTCTCCAGTCATCTCTACTGAACACTCTATGACAAACATTTGTAATCAGTTGAGCTCTTTCCTCACCTCCTTCTTCCATGTTAGGGTTTTAATTTATTAGTTTTATCATTTAGTAACTTCTATATTAGTGTACCACATTTATTTACAAAGTGTTTATGTCCTCCTAGATCAAATTAATTACCCGCAAATTTAACCAATTTTAGTTAATCAAGTATTGAAAGCTAAAATTTCATCATTGCTAATTTTTTGTGTGTAACTTGGTGATTTATATCCTTTGGAATCTTATTTCAACACATCTCGACAACTCCTAAGCATCCATATCTATTGGTTTCATAGTCATAATTCAAACCAGGACATCACACAACAATTGGTGAAGTCTTTGAATATCAATAATTGTCTCCAAGAAGAAGAAGAAGCATAGTATATGTGGATCTCCATCTCCCATGCACATATCTCTTTACATGCCTCCTCTTGGTAGACCTTTCATGTGCTCTACTAGAGTCTTAAGACCCATTATAATTATGGCACATCAAAGAAATCTACCCTTTGCCAGCTTCAACGGTGGTACTCCCTTGGCTCTCAATGCGCAACATGAAATATAATTCATTGCACTCAAAATTATTCCATTTTTCATTGGTGAGAATCAAACCACCCCTATTGATCACATTCAATATATTTCAATTCTCTCGCTTAGTTCATCTAGTTACAGAAGATGATGTAGTTATAAGGTTGTTAAATTCTTCACTCAAAGGCAAATTACTTTAATGGTATAGAGGCTTAAAACCTACCTCTATTCACAAATGGGATGAGCTTGGCACTACTCTTTGCAATTAGTTTGAGGAGGAAGCTAATAACATCCCCTTATTATAATAACTCACAACAATCAAGAGATCTCTCGAATGAGCCCATGGCTGATTTTAACTTCAGATTTCAGAAGACATGGGATAGAATTCCACTCCTCTTAATACCAACTCCACATGGTGCTTTTCTCTATTTCTTAAGAGATTGAATTCTAATATAGATATTATGATACAATCCATGGGTGGTATGTAATTACCTGATGCCTATTTAATAGCCATTAGGGCTGAAAATTGTCTAATACAAGCTGGAAAGATAGCCCCTAGATTACTTATTCCTTTGTTCCCTGAACTACCTCAAACTTCTTAGCCTTCTAGTACTTCCATTCTTGAGAAAATTTTCAAACCCATTGCCTCTACATCCTACTCTCCCCAAAATCTAGAAAAAGATGAAGAAATGAGATCCTTGATTAGAAATTTGTCCAATAAAGTGATATCCTTATAAAAAAACAAGTGCAATCCTTTATAAATAATCCTAATCAAGGATTCAATCAAAGCCATCATCCCTTTAGAAATTGGTATAAAAATCAAAAGTATGGGAAAAATCAACAAAATGACATATGACAGGGTCAAAGTGCTCACCTTCCTCTTCAAATAATTGTTCTTCCCTAAGCCCTTCCTCAGTGCCCAAATCAAGTAAAGCATTAGTTCCAGTATAGAAAAAATTTATTCAAGATACATAGTGGTTCTTTCCTTATAATTTTTCACACGGTCCGTATAACTCGCACAAATGCCTTACACGTGCAAGCCTTCATGATCCATAATTCTTCCAGTCATGAGCTATCCATGGCCGCACACGAACTCCGATAATGAAGAATCCCAAGAATTCAAACCTAAGACTAACTTAATGTTCTTTGGATTTGATGACTTCTATACAATGAACCAATCCATGGATAGTTTGAATAGGCCACGCACATAAGTTGCTAATAATACAAGGTCCAAGAAGAGAATGTTAGAAACTCTTAAGTAACCTTCAGCTTCTACCAATCAGATTGATAAACTTCATATATCAAAGGAATGGGATGTAAATCCACCCAACATTTTTGGCATGTCTAATGGCTCACTTGAGGTTTCACGCATTGTTAAACATGAATTTTTTTATACACATCCTCTAGCAAATCAAGTTATTTTTTAATCCAAAGCACCTACCTCAACCTTGGAATAATCAATAAAATACAATGTTATACCTCGGATGTATAATTTTGTGATCTTTCCATTCAACATCGTTGATAAGATGAAGAGGAAAATGTAAATGTATCAATGTGGGATGCCTTGGCTATTCCATCATAATGTGATCTCTTGCATCAAACTCTTACGCAACTCCTCAAGTTGATCCAATTATTCAAATAACTCAAGTTGTTGTTAACTTATGTCAAGCAAAGGAAAAACAAGTAAGCAAAGTTATGAAAACCCCACCCTTTTATATTTCCTTGATAAAGCATAACATCTTGTTCACAATTGTATGATTAACTTATGGGCTAGTACTTTTATCATGCCTAAGAAAATTAATGATATCATAGGTCTTAAGTATAGCATGGTCTCTAAAGGATTATTGTAACTTGATGGCTTATATGTGAAGATCCCGGGAATCACCAAATATCTTTAATTGACTCTTTATGCTTTCCCAAGTCTAACTATAACTCAAAATGTTTCAATCATTGACTTGCCTCCATTGTTTTCCATTTGCCTATCAAGAGACTTTACAACTAGAGTGGGTGGCTACTTGTCATCAAATTGGTCTCATATGCTCCTAAGAACTAGGTATGGTACCAAGTTTACCATACAAGTTGAGCCTATATTTTCCTATCATGTTGAGTCATATGACCCTTCTCCTCTCTAATCAAATTGTCTCATCCAAGAAGACTAAGAATAATAATCAGTTTCAAAAGAGTAGCCTATTCCTCCTTCCATCACTGATCTTTTATTAGATAAATGGGTCAAGGAGCATTATGAGTTCGATCCTTATGATATAGCTATGGAAATTGGACTTGGAACCTATTGTATTTTTAATGAACAAGCCACCTTGTGTACCCCACTTAAGAAATAAAATAATGATACTTTGTACTATGGAAGATATTATTTGATGGTTCTAGAAGTAGGAATGACACATGCACATGTGTTATTCTCATCTCTCCTAAGGACAAGAAATTATTCTTTACACATAGGTTGTAGTTTGCATGTTCCAACAACATAGTAGAATATGAAGCATTGGTGCATGGTCTTCTTATTGCTGAGAAGAGACAAATTAAGGTGTTGCATGTTTTTAGTGACACAAAATTTTCATCAATCAAGTGAGGAACAAATGTGCACAAAAAGAATAATCTTTTGAAAGCTTATAAACACGAATTTTGGGACCTCTTGAGATTTTTTATGCTCTCAATCTACAGGTGGTGCCAAGAAAATTGAACAAAGAAGCATATCAAATGGTTGTACTTAGTTCACAATTCACACCAGCTTGAGGATCTTATCCAAGGAAATGTGCAACACATTAAAGTGGTGGTTAGGCCATCAATTCCAAACAATGAAACCAGCGGGTAGTTGTTTTATAATGATGAACAAATTATGCAATTCATCTAGAATGAAGTTGATTTTTCTTTAAAAATGCAATTTGATTTGTATAATAGCTATGGTGATCAAGTTATTCAACTGAAGACAAACTAACTAACTAAAGTGTTGGTCACCTTAGAGCATATATTCAGTCATGATGATTAGTCCAAAAGAGAAGAAAAGAACATAACAACAAAGCAAAAAGACTTCCCCCAAGCATTATTGCACACGACAACAGTTGTTGCTTAGAAAGGTATGCGTAGAGGATGAGAAGAAAGATTTTATCTCATTGTGTCCAAAAGTATACTAACATATTTTCATGGGATTATGAAGACCTCAAATGATTTGATCCAAGTGTTGCTCAACACTCCATTGATCTTGATCCTAATGTCAAGCCCATTAGACAAAAGCAAAGGCATGTCAATCCTAAGATAGAGCCCCTCATGAGGAAGGAGTTATCCAAGCTGATTGAGGCAAAAATAATATTTCCTATCAATTACTCTACTTAGGTGGAAAATCTTGTTCGATGAGGAAAAAGAATGGGTGAAATCAAACTTTTTGTTGATTTCAAAGACTTGAAAAAATCTTCATTAAAGGACCATTATCCTTTGCCTTTTATGGAGCATATTTTGTAAATCAGTGGCGGTGAATGCAAAGGTTTTCCATGTTTGATGGCTACTTAGGTTTTAATCAGATCATGGTCAAGGAAGAGGATCAATTCAAGACTACATTTACAACCAAATGGGGAACATATGCCTATCAAAAAATGCCTTTTGGTTTGTCAAATATAGGTACCACTTTCTAGAGATTAATGGATATTGCTTTCAAAGGATACATCAATGAGTTCATCCTAGTTTACTTAGATGACATAATTGTCTTCTCAAAGCAGAGTGTAAATCACATTAGTCATCTTGAGAAATTATTTGAGAGATGTAGAGAATTTGGGGTGTCTCTCAACCCCAAGAATTACAACTTTTTTGTTACTACGCAAGGAAAGATTTTGGGACATGTTGTCTCAAAGGATGGCATGGCCATTAATCCTGAATGAATCTTAGTCATCCTCTCTCTCTCTTTTCCAACTCATAAGAAGGTATTGTAATCATTCCTTGGAAAGATCAACTTTGTTAGGATATTCATCCCTAATTTTGTAGGTTTGGTTAGGCTATCACTCTCATGCTTAAAAAAGATGCGATTTCAAGTGGACAAATGTAAGGAAATGAAATCTTTACCAAAATCAAGAAAGAAATCACTCGCATCCCAACACTAATCAATCATGTTATTTTAAGGATTTCATCATTTATACATATGGAGTTGATACTAGTTTTGATGTTGTTTTGACTCAAGAAAATGACCAAGGACTAGAATAGCTAAGTAGTTTTTTATCAGCAAACACTAAGGATTATGAATTGAAATATAGTCACATAGAAAAACATGTCTTTGCCATCATGTGTGCACTGAAAAATTTCAAAAGTATGCTCACCACTAATCATGTCAAAGTTCTAGTTTCACATCTAAAGTGTGAGGTAATTCATCATGGGAGCAGAAATCAATGAGAAAAGAGCTAGATGGGTGACCAAAATCATGGAGTATGATGTGACTATCAAATCCACTAAGTTGGTAAGAGGAATTGTATTCTATAAGCAACTTGCTTTGAGATGCGCAAAATGATCAAGAAAATTCTTTATTCATGGGTGAGGAACCTCCGTGTTAAAATTGATCAAGAGTAAAATCCTATCACACTTAGTTGGATTTATGTCATGAAAAAAATTCTATCTTCTAGTGCATATCCTTCCTCGCCTAAACAAAGTAAAGAGAAGACATTTAAGGTTGCATTCCATTCCTTATATGATCATTGATGGGTTCTCTTCAAAATAAATATTGATGGTGTGTTTCGAGATGTATCATGTTATGCAAGTCAACAAAGTGTTAGAAGAATTTCACGATGGATTCTCTTGTGGACACTTCTCTACCAAAGTAACAATAATGAAAATCATAAAGGAAGGATACTTCTGGCCTACCTTGTTTGTTGATGCACACAAGTGGGTATTAGAAAATGCAAAAAATATGCTTTATTTTTAGGCAAAAAGAAGTTGGATGTATTTCCCCTTCATCCAATCCAAGTGAATCAACCTTTTATGCAATGGGGCATTGACTTCATTGGCATGATCAATCCTCCTTCAAGCACTAGTCCCAAGTTGGGTATTTACAACAATGGATTACTTTACCAGATGGAAAAAGTCATCGTGCTCAAGGAAGCAACTCATTCAGTCACCCTTGACTTTATTAAAGGTACTACAATAAGGTTTGGCATTCCTCAAACCATTATATATGATAATTCAAAGGCCTTTATTGGCACTAAAATATTTGATTGGGCTCTTAGACTTGGAATATATTTGAAGACTTATTCCAAATACTACCCTCAAGGTAATGGTTTAGCCATGGAAGTCTACTAATAAGAACTTGATCAAAATCATGAAAAGAACAATGGATATCAACCAGAGGCAAGTGGCATACAAAGGTCTCACGCACGCTCTGGGAAGAAAAATTCACAATGAAGAAGGCAATTGGAACTTCTCCATATAAACTTGTATATGGTAAAGAATCTAGACTTCCTTTATCACGTGAATTACCTTCACTAGAGCTAAGCGCAAAGAGTTGGAATTTGAGGGCGTAGATATCAAAGAGAAATCAAAATGGAATAATTGGTTTAACTTTAAGAACTAAGAATTCTACCATGATCAAATTAGAAGCAACATCAAAAATCAACCAAATAGTAGTTTGACAAAAAGGCTAGAGCTCAGATCTTCAAAGTGGGTGATCTGGTCTTAAAATGGGATACTGACAGAGCTAAACTAGGGTGCCATTCAAAGTTTGATGCACTTTGGAGTGGGCCATATATCATCAATTCTTGTAAGGAGGCCAACTCTTTTGAGTTGTCTCATCTTGATGGAGATACACTATCAATCTCATTCAATGGGATTTATCTCAAGCACTTCCATTAAGTTCCATGGCATCATGTATATATTAGAGTAGTTTTAATTCCTCTAATTACCCTCGCACAAAATGTCTTTGGTCATAGTATAGGCTTATTTCCTCTCATGATCTCTTTTGTTGCTTTTGAATGGAATTCCATGTGCTCTCAATTCATGAAGGTTTCGGTGTTGGAAGTTATGTTTTAACTAATCGACAAGATCCAACAGTTCTTCGACACAATTCATAGAGTTCAAGCATCGCTTCATGTGACTTCAGGGTGAATTCTTCAAAGTTACAAATCAATTTCAAGTTTTCAGGTTGACTATCTTAGGGACTTATAGTTCCATTTTGGCTTTGGCATCATCTTTTCAAAACTGTTATGCATGCCCCTGGTTTTTTCCTTGGTACATTTCCTCATGTTAATTTTCTCTCATGTGGACCTTCATCACTCTTCCTTACTTCTTTACTCTTTCCCTTTCCTTCACTTTCCTCCATGTGCATGCTTCGTGCTTCTTCTTACCTTACATAGCTGCAATTATTCTTCCCTTTCCCTTCAAGCACATCTTGTTGTTCATTTCTTCTATCCCAACTATTACGCACTCCTTCACGAACACCCACAGATTCCTTGTATTTTTGCATGTCCTTGACATGCCTCATACGCACATGTCTTTTTCTTCCCCAAGTCACACACATTTCCCCGTGTGAAATATTTCTCTCTCATGCATATCCTTGCACATTCCCTTTCATGCGTCTTTGTGTTTGCACATTCTCCCTTTTTTGTCTTGGCATGCTCCATGCCTTTCCTTGAATTTCCATGCTTCCCTTTAGCAGGACTTCAACTTATTTGGCACATTTGTACATCTATACAAATATTCTTCCCTTTCCTCTCTCCCCCATGCACCTCTCGCATGCACCGGCCGATGTCTTATGAAAACTTGTTCTTTTGCCCCCTATTTTCACACATGTAGCCAAGGCTCTAACCTTCACACCAATCCTAGCGTGCCATGTGTCCAATGGGACTTGGCATATTAAGTGTACCTCACATGGAAAAATAAAAATATATGTTGTTCATCAATCCTTGTAGTGAATGGACATATGACACATGGTGAATACAACTTACAATCAACTTGTAAACTCCTCGTGACCAATCAGATCGCACCACTTGTCTAGTGTGTTCCTCTTGCATTGTAGAACTTAAAATCACCATAACTTCTTCAACAAAGCTTGAAATCATACGTGATTGGTCTCATTAGAAATTTACTCAGTGTGTGATACATTATAGACTCTTCAAAATCAGATTTTGGCAGGATTTTATAGGTGAAAAATGGTAAACATGAATCAGTCATTAAATGCGCACTTCCAATCGACTCAACCACCCAGATCTCATGGGATTTGGCCTTTTTCCTTCTTCCACAAGAAAATTGACGTGAGTAGGTACATTCAATAGAGATTTATATGGATTTTATGGAATTTATTGCATCGTGTTAGTGGTTATGATTGGAAATATGATTTTTCCTCTCTTTTCCCTCCTCTTCTCTCCTATTCTTCTATATATTATAGAATAATTCTCATTTGTAAAGGTTGGACCCTCTTGGATTGTAAGGGCATTATTCAAAGTAGTGTATTTTTACATTTTGAGTTGAAACCTCACATCCGAGCCATTACATGTGGATACTTGCCTCCTTTCATTATAATTGATTGTGCATTCATCTAAAGAAATAGAATTTTTTTGTGGTTATTATCTACCCTAGCTCATGTTTATTGCATCTTCTAGCCTTCTCTTTACAATATTGGTATGTTATGCAAGTTTTATGTCCTTTCAGAGGTTTCTTTTCTATTTTTCTCCATGAAAATGAGATATTGAATGTTATTTTGGACCGTGGCACATGTATCCACCCTCCCTTTGTACATTTCTTTCATTTTCACTCATCTAAGAGTGTTTTCCCCTTATTTCTAGTTCTATCACATACCCTTAGTTTAGGATTTCATTTCATGCATCTCCTTCTCACCCTGGTCCCTTAGAATGATATATTAGATTTAGATAGCTACATTTCCTTCTTAGGAGTAGTTTGAGCAGAGAAATAAGCAGAGGAAGCCAACCTTCTCCAGAGGTTTGTCTCAAGCACAAGGTCCCATAACTTGGAGACAATCCCATGTTGCCTCAAAGCCTTGCATTATCCCGATTCGGATGGGTGTAATTTTGATCTCCAACATGCACATTTAGTTGGGTTAAGGCGAGAGAAATAACTATATTATATGTGTAAATATCACTTTGAGGATAGCTAGGTGGTCTCTTCGGTGTTTGAATTTACCTAAGAGATTGTCCACATAGTCTTCTATGGTTTTATGGATGAGGTCGTGAAACATGTAGTTCATAAGGCACCGATAAGTTGTTCTTGTGTTTTTAGGCCAAACGGCATTACTATATAGCATAAGGTTCCCCATGGGGTGATAAAGGATGTCTTATGTTGGTATTCTGGTGTGATGAGCATTTTCTTATAACCAGAGAAACCATTCATAAGAGATAACATTTCGTGTCCTACTGTTAGATCAACAAGCTAATCAATTTTAGGAAAGGGAAAATTATATTTTGGGAAAGTGAGGTTAAGGTCTCAAAAGTCCATATAGATACGTAATTTCCTAGTGGTTTTAGTGATGGGTACGATGTTAGAAATCCATTGGGGATAATCGATCACAAGTATGAAATTAGTTGAAAGAAGATGATGGAGCTCTTCTTTAACTAATAGTGTGATGTGAAGATGCGTCCTACAAAGCTTTTGATTCATGGGATTAGCCTCTGGGATGGTGACAATATTATGGATAATGATATTAGGGTCTATACCTAGTATATCACTGTAAGACCATGTGAAGGCTTGACTGTGTTTGGATAAGAATGCAATGAATTCTTGTAGTTCATGCATATCTAAAGCTTAACCTATTTTAATAATGTGTGGTTTTTGTGATGTGTCAATATTAACGTCAATGGTTGATTCATTAAGAAGTCTAGACATGTCAAGAGTTGGAGATTTTTAAGGTAGTGATCCTCAACCCCCATATAGGTTAAGATGGCATTGTCATCATGACAATGGAGAATGTCAATAGTGGGAGAATCCTCCTCTATCATGTGTGATAATGTTAGGGAAGAGATCTAGTCTTACCATTATCCTTATAAGTTATCGGTCTTAATGTGATAGCATTGATTAAAAAAATTGAGGGATGGATATGGTATCATCATTTTCAAAGGATGGGTCTGGTAGTGGTAATGGGGACAGTTGAGGTTCTGATGTTGGTAATGATGAACTTGAAGAAGATGCTTTGAAGTTGAGGCCATTTTTTTGTGAGGTTTCCTCAAGTCTTCAAAGGGTAAATTGTGTGGACCTTGTTCATACCTACTCAGACCAAAACCATTCCGTGCGTGGCGGTGAAGGTAGGTTCAAGAAAACTGAGGCTTATCTAAGAATGAAAAATATGAGGAAATTGGTTAAGTGTGAGGCTGACTATCAAGATGAGAGGAAGGGTGATTAATGCCTCTGTACACAATCTATTTTCGAAGGAATGGGAGATCGAAGGAAATAATATTTTCTACTTTAGGCTCATAAAGTAGTTGTTTTTCAAGTCTCCCATATGTTTTGGGAGTAGGGATTGTATTGAGGGTTAGGATTTGATACTCCCCAAAGGTGAGAGATGTTGCATGACATCTTCGAAAGATTGATCATCTAGTATTTTGGATGTGCAGACAGAGGAACTCGTAGATTCCCGATTCAAAGATGCAAAGTCTTATAGGAGAAAAATCGCGTCATTGGGCCTATAGGTTATATGAAAAGATTTAAATGGATTAGGATCAATGAGGATGGTAATAGTCTTACCTTTGTGTTCATACTTTAGAAACCAATGTAAATTAGATGGGATATAATGCATAACATTTATCCAGAACGGCTTAGTAGTATGTTGTATTGGAACTCTCCTTCTATAAGATAGAAGAGTTCATGAAGGATTTTGACACCTATTTTGATAGGTAAGATAATTTTTTCGCAAGGTGGGATCAGTCGTATCATTAAAGGCACTTTGGATGGAGGGTGATTGAATGAAAATGGTATCACGTAATTAATTTTGTTTGAAGGCGTAAGACAAGATTATATTGATGTTAGTGTTTTTCAATCAAAACTCTTTTGATAATAGTATCATTGATATAGGTGGCGGCGAAGAGAGGGAGGTTGTGATCCTTAGGTTGTAGTGATGGAATCTCATAATCATTGAATGTGATGGCTACGGTCATTTTTAGGGCACCAACAAGGTTAGAAAATGGTTGGGGCTCATCTGATGGTACCGAGATGGATTGAAGGGCTTCTATCATGGCTTGTCGGTGTTGTGGGGAGTTTTGGATAAGTTCGTAAAGGGACATTTTGACGGGTGTTTGATGTAACTGTTTGAGAATAATATTTTGTATGGATGTTGTGGATTGAGTATGAGGTGTTGTAAGGATGGAAACCTTGGCTTTAGAAGATGATGGATTAGATGGTTCGGGGGAGTGGTGGAGATAAATATTTTAGGCCTATTTTGATTCTGGGATTTCAAATCTTGGGTGTGTGCTCTCATGGTGATACAAATAACATCTATTTGGAAGAGAGGGGTCTTACTAGAAGAGGCCATGTTTTGACTAGACAAGGTGTCAAGTGATGGTTTAGGATTATCAAGTTTAGGAGTTTGAGAGATAGGTTTGACTTGATATTTGGATCTTTTCATGTCAAGATTGATATGTGGAATAGGATGGCTTTTGTTGGTAAGGTAGAGTCCTTTATTAGAGAGACTCGGATTACGACATGGAGGATTTGCAGTCCTTTATGTAGTGTCCTAATATTTGATGATAAGCACAAAATCTTTGTAATTTTAGTAGGAGGGTTTCCATCCCCAAGGATCGGAGGGCTTGATTAGTGGTAATTCTATGGTTTATGATCAAACAAATTGGAAAAGGAAGGATTTTTTATAATATCCTAATGAGGCCTACTGAGATGTTAATGAGGGCACGGGACTTTGCATGTCATACGATGGTTTAAAAGCACAAGACGTTTGAAGTGCATCTTGTATGGCACATTTAGGTGGAGGTTTAAAAGCATATTTAGATTCTAATACAATGACTATGAGTTTTAATGAGGGATGTGGTCCCAAAATAGAAGGTAAGGATGTTATATCCTATGGTTTGTTTTTTTGTGATGATCCTGAGAGTTTTAAAATTTTGTATGGATGGCTTTCTAGGTTTTTGATTTGATGTTGAGAGGCTTTGTCTTTGGATGGGGTTTTTATGATTTTGATAGCAGGTTTCTTTTCTTTTGATTTTGAAGGGATAAATATTGGTGGTATCTATGTGAGTGTATGTAGTGGGGCTTGAAATTTGTGGCGTGGATGGGGCTAAGGATTCAATGGTAAGGAGATCCAAAATGTATGATTGTGTGTTAGGTGTTTTGATTGTGGAAACACATGGTATAATAGAGGTGAGTGAGATTTGGTTGACTATGTTGATAATATGAGCTATAGAGTTTTAGGTCCCTACGAAGTTAGTTTGATTATTAGATGGGGGATGGTTTGGAAAGGGTTGTTTGAACATGTCTCGTAGACACAAAATCATGCACTTTAGAAATTATTTAGTCTTGGTCTCATACTACTATTTAGAAGGTTTTTGAGTGAAGAAATTACTAATTAACCCTCGTCTTTTGGCCATCTTACTTTGTTTTCTTTCATCATTCCTAACCTCTTGCACTCGCATGCCCAGTCAACTTTCATCGTTTTGCATTATTTTATCTTTGATTAGGGTGCCCAAGCTATTACTTGGGAACCCATGGGCACCTTGGTCCCACCAGGTGTGCCCTTTTGTGAACTTTCCTGCCACTTTTTGGGCACTTTCTAGTCATTTCAACTTCTTATCTTTTTGTTGGTCAACCATTTCGGGGTTAATTACAAAATTAGATCAAGAGAACCATATAAATATAAATTTATGAGACCATAATGAGGGACCAAGCACTAGTCACTACTATCATCCACCTAGAGTTACATCTATCAAAGGCATTTGGAGATCATTTGCATTCATTTAGCTCCATCATAAGGACAATGTTGGTTAATATGCATATCACAAGCATATGAGGGGATTTTATTATATTTCATCCACCATTCTACTACATCTTTACATATAGTTATTACTCGTTACTTCACAAAGTGTGACTGACATAAGAGCACCTAGGGCACATGATTCACACACACACAGAAGTACATTTGGGTCTAAAATGTAGTGCAATGCTTAGTTAGTAAGCCCACTATTGTGGCGACCGAGGTCATCTAACCTATTCATATGCATTCTTCATTTTTAGGGTTTTAATACATTTTGTGGTCTCTTGCATGTCGTTCTACTCACCTTAAATTATCAAAGTGACACTCCGTGCAATATAGCGTAACTAATGTGATAGAAAGTGAAGTTTTAGATCACTTACAGAACCTATGAAACTCAGCTTCAGACATTTTACATAGACCAGGGTGCCCATTCTATGTACCAGAGCACCCATAGGCACCCTAGTCCTTCTCCAAGCACCTTTCCACCACTCAGATTGTACATATCCAATCTTTTTGGACCTTTTCACATTCGTCTCCTCCTTTTGATTCTCCAACTAGCTCTGTGACACAATGTCACAAGTTCATCAAATCAGCTGAGTTCATTCTGACTCTCTTAGCACTCTAGGGTTTTAGTGTTTTGATTTTCATAGTTTCTTGGGTCATTTTCTATAGTTTTTTATTGCATTTATTTATTGTATTTACATGTTGTTCTATATTATATTAACTATCATTCATCCACATTTTTAGTTAATCATTTTTGTGAACTTGACTCGATCATTCACGTTTCTAGGTTGTCCATTCATTTTTTGTCACCCCTAGGGTTTGTTTATCATGATTATCTCAATCAATGATTATTTGTTTGAAAATCTTGATTTACTACATAGAGTCCAACATCTTCTTACTACTACTCGCATTCGTGCTTGACATGCATCTAGGATTGGTTTATCAACATTTGTTGATTCATTCTCTTCACACATATTATTCAAGTCTAACCTTCCCACCGATGTTCATACTTTTGATAATGACCCACCTCTACATATCATATGTCGTATTCATAATGTAGGTGTTAAGTGCACTTTCATTGATAATGGATTTGAACTTAACTTGTGTCCTGTGTCATTCCTTGAAGTTTTAGGGCTTCCGGCTTGTGACGTTAGTCCATCTAGTATTTCACTGTGTGTTTATGATGGTTATGTCCATCCATGTCTCGGATGTGTTACATTTCCTATCACTTTATTGGTCCAAAGACTCTCCACATTGTCTTTTTTTGTTGATTTTCTAGTCTCCTATAATTTTCTACTTGTAGGCCATGGCTTCATGTCATGAAATTTGTCACCTCTATGTACATAATTGTGTAAAATTATTACATGAAGGCATTGAGTACACCATTTTTCGTGACCGTGATCCATTCCAATATTGTGACCGGTCTCCTAATACTAGTCTTCCTATTCCACACACAAGCATTACAGGCATGAGCCCAAACCTATGGAAGAACAACCTCACTTACCACCACTTGACGGTGTCATTTACGTGATAGATGAAGTTTCTTTTATGGAACCTCATACTACTTATGATCCCATATCCCTATCGGGGCATGTCAAGTCCATGGACGTCACTCTATCACCCGAACCTTTTCCTACATCACCTACATTAGCACGCCACCATTTACTTGCACACTCTTCATGAATGACTCATATCAGGAACATATTCCATTTAATCCCACTTGATGATGTTATGTATCTATTCACATGATGGTCTAACTCAAATTTTCTTTTGAAAGACCTTTATCCTCCTACTCATGATCCTCATCTATATTATGGCTTCATCATTATTACCATTGCTTATGGTCTATGTGTCTTTCATCTTACGGTCTATCTATCGCACACTCCTCTTCTCCACTCACATTAGGGAAATCATGGCTTGATTACATGAGGCACTCTTGATCTTGATCATATAGACATATCTTTCCCCATGCCCTTTGGTCATGTCTTTATCTGCAATAGTTCTTTTCTTGGCTATTCGTAAAATCTCACTCATTGGTATGCGCACGGTTGTCCACTTCCTCCATTCATTGATGAGGAATATGTCATGGGTATGTACAATTTATGCCTCAATGGTTCATTACATGATCAACCAAACACTATTGCTTATCAAGTATCTAATGCTTATCCATATGATTTGACCCTACACTATTGCTTATCAATGGTTCATTACATGATCAACCAAACACTATTGCTTATCAAGTATCTTAGATGACATTACATGATCGATCCTTCATCTTCCATACTTGGGGGCATAACATCTCACACATTCCCCCATCACATGAGCATTAGCAAAACTTTCATCTTTACAATATCATACATCACTCTCTTAGTATAGGCACATATATTTACACACTTTGTGACCATTACCCGATGACACACTCTTGTGCTTCGGTTCACACTTGACTATTGAGGGCTTACTACACATGAACCCCACATACTACACTATAGACACCACACATCACGTTTCACATCTTGTGTCATACATTCTACATTTAGTCCATATCATTTCAATTTTTTCATATCTATACATCATACATCATACTAGTCTTCATCATACTCATCTAGCATTACATCCTACATACTATATGCTCTTAGGCACACTATACATATTGCATTCAATACTATACACTACATACACATGGTTGTTTATCATCTTCATTACATATACTACATCATCTTCTACACGTTGCACTCACTACCCTATGACACACTTTAGTTCCTTGGTCCATACTTGACTTCCGAGGGTTTATAAATCAAATGGACCTTATATTCATCACGTGTTTATCATTTGACCTTTCATCATGTGACATTTCTAGGATAGTGACACACGTTATAGGCTAAATCTTCACTTACTCTATCATCTTATAGTGGTATAAAATTTAGGCTACATCACCACTCCCTACCATTCATCTTGTAGTGGTATACGCTTTAGGCTACATCACCACTCCCTAGTATTCATCTTGTAGTGACACACACTATAGGCTATATCGTCACTTCCTTTATCATCTTGTAGTGATACACACTTTAGGGCTAAATCATCACTCATACATTCATTTTTTTGTGATATATGCTTAGGCTATAAGGTTCACGTGTATATATTCTATATATCACATATCATCATCACTATGCATACATACTCATCACAATGCACTAGACACAACACACATATTTGAACCATTTCCCAATGACGCACTCTCATTTAGGATTCATTCTTCACTACTGAGGGGAAAACCAAATGAACCTCACTACATATATTTCCATTCACTTAGGGGCACATGGCTCCTACCATCCATCTTTCATTCCATTCCATCCATTCACAACATACTGCATATTATGGTTGCTTTAACTCTTGCTTACTTTTGTGTGTTCATGGTCATTTTATTACACATGCTAGTTAGATTACTTGTATGTCATTTATCTATATCATCCACACACACATTCACATCTTTTTCTAGTTGTGATCACAAATACGAGTCTCTTACCTGTAACAGAATGAATGCTCACCTTATACCCTTCCTACAATGGTTGTTGGGGGCATCCATGTCTCTCTCTTCCAGGTGTGCTATTGTTTCATTTTCTACATATCACTTTTCATTACTTGGTTATACACGCTTTGTGACATACTAGTTATCTTTCTAACATGCTAATGAGTGCTTCATGTGTAACATTTATTATGTAGGGATATTTGCTTCCATACATGTTTGTTATATTGCTTGTCTATTATTTGCTCTTTTTTACGGGCATTTCCTTTGTTTGGTGTGCACACTTGTTTGTTTGTATGTAGCCATGATGGCCTTGCATGTCTTATGACATCGTGTGTGATGTCCCATATTTGCATATTGCTTTGTGTGGCTTACTTTGTCTTCTTGTGTGTTTACATTACTACATTACTTGGTAGCTTATACATTATTTCTATAGATTACACATTGCTTTCTATACACATGTTTGTTTATACTAACACTTTTGTTTAGTTATCCTTCTTGTTTTTTGACACCTTGGTTTCTACCAAGTGCATTCCCTTCCCCTACAGGGCATAGTTTTAAAGTTCATGCGGTTGATCATTTTTTTGGCCGCATTCTCCTATCGGCCGACGTCACATGTGCCCCCAAAGAGGAGGGGCATCATTTGGGGTTTTACATACTACACACCACATCGACATCAATTCATTTCAGTGCATTTTCTTCCCATGGCATTGTGGGTTATATGCATAAGAGTGGGTTCGACAGGTCTACGAACCCCATACACAATGGATTTTACAAGACATGGTAGTCCTTAGCATTCTAGGAAGTAGTTAAAGGTTGGAGGATACAACGGAATTCCTCCCTATACTTCTTCGGCTAGTGGCGTTGGATCACCCAAAAAACTAGGATGTACAAAGATCTCTTCACACATGTTCAAGGAAGTAGTTAAAGGTTAGAGGATACAAAGTGAATTCCCTATACTTCTTCTTTCGTGATCACCCAAAAAAACTCGGCAGTATAGGATATCCTTCTACACTCTTTTTCTTGACATAGATTAGGTACACATGTTCCATTTACATTTTTCATTTACGCATTTTACATTCACAATATTTTTACATTCATATATATGTGTATTTTACATTGCATTTTTACACATATATACATACATATTTGACTACTTGATTGTTTTCTCCTTGCAGGTTCAAATTGTATGGGAGATAAGCAACAAATGGGGGCAATAACAATAGCAACAAGAACAACATCACCAACAACATTTCACAACAAAGACACACCATACTAACCATGCAGTCCTACAGTAAGGGAAAAAAGTAGTCAAATGGGGGTAACAACAACATCAACGCTAACAACAACATTTTATGACAGCACACATCATACTAACCATGTAGGTACATTACACACATCAGTAACTACACACATGTTTCTACCCTAGGTTCACTCTCATCAATTTTTGCTTTTTTACATCTTTAGTTTCCATGTTCCATCATATTTTTGTCATTCCACGCTTTGTCTAGTCCTTCAACGCATTTCTACATCACTCTACATGGATTATCAGGTACACATATCTATCTACTTTATGTTACCGAGATTTCCACTCACCAACATAAAGTGGGGGAAAATGTAGACACAAAATCATGCACTTTAGACATTATTTAGTCTTGGTCTCATACTACTATTTAGAAGGTTTTGAGTGAAGAAAGTACTAATTAACCCCTATCTTTTAACCATCTTACTTTTTTTTCTTTCATAATTCCCGACCTCTTGCACCCATGCTCAGTCATCTTTCATCATTTCACGTTATTTTAGCTTTGACTAGGGCACCCAAGATAGTATTGGCCCATAGATGCCCCGGTCCCACTAGAGGCAACCCGAGACTTTTTGAACTTTCCCTCCACTTTTTGAGCACTTTCTAACTATTTCAACTTCTTATCCATTTGGTGGTTGACCATTTTGGAGTTAGTTATGAAATTAGATCAAGAGAACCCTATAAATATAAAGTTATGAGACCATAATGAGGGACCAAGCACTAGTCACTACTATCATCCACCTAGGGTTGCATCTATCAAAGGCATTTGGAGATCATTTGCATTCATTTAGCTCCATCACAAGGGACAAGGTTGGTTAATTTGCATCACACAAGCATAGGAGGGGATTCTATTCTATTCCATCCACCATTCTACTACATTTTTACATCTAGTTATTGCTCACTACTTCACAAAGTGCGACGGCATAAGAGCACCTAGGGCACATGATTCACACACACACAAGAAGTACATTTGGGTCTGAAAATGTAGTGCAATGCTCAATTAATAAGCCCACTATTGTGGTAGTTGAGGTCAATATGACCTATTCATATGCATTTTCTTTTTTAGGGTTTTGATACTTCTTGTGGTCTCTTGCAGGTCTTTCTACTCACCTTGATTAGCAAAATGGCACACCTAGCGTAGTATAGAAAAACTAATGCAATAGAAAATAAAGGTTTCAAATCACTTATAAAACTTGTAAAAATCAGTTCGGACCTTTTTCACATACTAGGGCACCCATTCGCAAACCAGAGCACCCACAGATGCCCCAAATTCCTTCTCCGTGTGCCCTAGTTTAGTCGGATTGCGCATATCTAAATCTTTCTAGACCTCTTCATAGTCATCTCTTCCTTATTTCTCCAACCAGCTTTACGACACGTCCTCGCAAGTTCATCAAATCGATTGAGTTCATTCGACTCTCTTAATACTCTAGGGTTTTAGCATTTCCATTTTCATAGTTGTTTGGGTCATTTTCTATAGTTGTTTACTGCATTTATTTATTGTATTTACATGTTGTTATAGATTATATTAACTATTGTTATTCCACATTTTTTAGTTAATCAATGTCCAATTTTGATTAGGAGGTGCATTTGGATTGGTAAGTTGTAGTTCACCTTGATCAATGAGATCTTGGAGAAAATTTCTAAAAGAGTAGCACCTTTCAATGGCATGTCCTCGGGACTGATGATATTTGCAATAGTCTTCACCTCTATACCATGATGGTTTAGAGGTAGATTCATCGATGGGTTGGATGGGAGGGAGTTTCATCAAATAAGTAGCCAAGAGTTTATCAAAAATAGAGTTGTAGGACTCTCCTAAAGGTGTATATTTATGTGGAGGTCGGGATCATTCGAGATCTAAACGATTTTTAGATGTAGTTTTATAGACAATCTGTGTTTACCGAACCCTTATATTTTCACTATTGGAAGAGGATTTAAAGGAAGAGTCGAATCGGGTTTTAGATCATAATTTAACCTTACCATCCTTAAGGGCTCGAGTTTTAACTTTTGGGCCATATTGAAGCCTTGATAAAAAAATTGAAACAATTAGATTTGAAGGGTGAATGATATGTGTTTCACACAAGACCGAGTAAATAACTTGATCAATTCAGTTTGGGGAAGAGAGAAGGATAGTTGATTGATAATTCTTTGCCATTTGGTGACAAAATAGGCAACAAAATCATCCTTAAATTTTTTGATAGCGTACATGTTGGTGATAAATATATTACAAGTGATGTTGATATAAAAGTGTTATAAGAATAATTGTGCTAGTTGTATGAATGAACAAAGGTAGTGTTGAGGAATATTATTATACCAATCGAGAATAGGTTTGGTTAATGACATTGGAAATGTCCTTAGCATGAGATTTTGATCATGAGCTATAAGATATCAGCCATGACAAAATGCCATAATTATAATATTTAGATAATGAAATGACAGAATAAATTAGTCTTCCATAGGGATAGGAAGATTGTGTTATGCATATTAGATGGCCCAGACAAGGTTTGTGGAAAGATGAAGCTCCTCGAAGTACTCAATTCACTCTTGTTTGGCGGTGTTTTTTATGATGAAATACAATAGAATACAAATGGTAAAAACTCTAATGATGCAATCTATAAGCAAATAAGATAGATAGATGATATAGTTTATTTACGCTTGATATGGAACATATTTTTTGGGTACAAATGATGAACAAAGCTAGGAAGAGTGTCGTAAATGTTCGATATTAATTATGCACTTATGGACGAGAGTTGGACATAGGTACCTAGGCTAGAGTGAGGGTGCTTGGGCACTAGAGGCCTCTCTTCTAGGTCTTGATGACTACATAGATACTCATAACCTAATTTTTCTTATGTTGCTAGGGTTTCGCTATCACTTTTTGTTGATCACCTCATATTCACACTTGGATCATTCAACACTTCCCCAAGCTCACAAAACACATCAAATTGGAATGAAAATGTAATATTTGAAGTCATACTAACCTCGGTGGTCACTTGATGAGTGAACTTATGATTGAGCGTTGCACTACATTCCATAATCCATGTAGTTATTTGTCATTGTGTGTGTAATAGTGTCCCTAGGTTTCCCTCGCACCAATGACATAAAAGATAGTAGGCTATGGCTAGATAAAACGCAAATATATGAAATGGAATTCAACACTTCCCCTTCTATCTAGATGCATTCCTTTGTAATGGTAGTGATAGATCTTGATGATTTTCCCTTAGAAATATATATGGATCTCTTGTTTGAATTTCGACACTAGTGACATGACATGCCGAACTATGACCTCGAGATAAGGATAAGAAAACTAAAAAGGCCGACCACAAATGTCAAAATGTAAACAAGAATAAAGAGGACAAAAGCACCCAGAATGGCTAGAAATGGATAGGAGCATTTGTGCTAGTGTCCAGAATGGGCTGCTGGTGTCCTAGGATAAATGACAACATATGTGAAAACATACACATATGGATCCCTATGACTTGACCAAAAACTGGGTACAAAAATGACATATGTGAGAGAGAAATAATAGAAATCAAATCAAACAAGTGGATGGACAAGGGATTATGTCACCAATGAATAATTTTTCTTACTTAAGATCTATGCATATAACAACATACTTGATGGCATAATAAAATAGTAATATGTGCGTGATTTTGTGTCTACATTTTCCCCCTTTATGTTATTTGAATGAAATTCAAGTAGTGTAAAGGAAGTAAAGGAACATACCTGTAAAAATTCGGAGAAAGCCATGTTGCAAAGAGTGCATGTAGAGTGTAGAAACTTGTAGCGTGGTGAACCATGGATCAATGTTTTGATCCATGTGGCATAAATGGAGATAGTGAACCATCAAGGAGCACTTGGAGAAATATTGAAATGATTTGTAGAATTTGGAGATTTTGAATTGTTTTCCAATGGAGATTGAAGAGGTAGGGAGTGATCAATTCCCAACCCGATTTTGTTATTTGAAAATGGGAGGATTTGGGCATCCTATCCCACTAGAGGAAGAGTGTTAGGGAGAGAGGTCTAGTTTTCTCTCCATCTATGACTACATCCCAAAAGGTCCAACCATTAAGATGGATAGAGACCAAATTTAGTTCGATTTAGCTTCGATTAGTTTTTGAAGTTTGTTTTTATGAAATAGTATTTGATGGCTTCAAAGTTAGGTCATCTAAGTAATTGTATGTAATGTAACTCCCAAGTTAGGTCATCTGGAGAAGTAGTAATGTATTGTAGCTCCCAAGTTAGGTCATCTGGGAGAGATAGTAGAATGCTTATTGTATTTGATTGATTGATTTGATTTGAGTGATAAAAGATTGATTTGAAATAAGATGTATCTAGTAGATTACTCATGGAGATATTTTTGCTTTTTCCCCAAATTAGGTCATTAGGGGAATAGATTTGAAATAATAGAAAGTATTTGAATGTTGAATAGAATGATTTGTACCTTTGTTTGAATAAAATTAGAGAAAAATTGTGATAGTGATGTGTTAAGAGTATTGATTGATTATATTATAACCTGAGAGGGATCATAAGGTGATCCCATTGTATGCCCCCTTTTGGAAAAAAAGGTGGGGGTGAAGAGAAAATGAGCACTAAGAGCCAAAGCAAGGTTGTAAAGGTATATGTAATAGTGAATGAGAGATAGTATAGAAGAGATATTGTAATATTGTGTGTAGATTGATTAGTACATGTGCCAGATTTGAATATAGCATTGTGCAATGTGTATAGTATGTGGTGCTTAGAATAAAATTTTGATCCAATGGCACAAATGGGGAGGAAAACAGAGTAACGAGGCTCAAGATATGAGTGAAACCATGTGTCATGTATTAGTTGGAAAAATGATTGTAAATAGTAACTATAGTATATGGAAAATTGAAAATTACTATATATAGTAATAGTGAAAAGTGAATAGTGATTTCATTTGTACCATGTTTGAGTGAAAATTAGAGCTTTGAGTTGTGAGGATGTCGCGTGTTAGAGCAATGAGTTTGACTAGATTTGAGAGAGTAGTGGTGTGGCTGTGGCTTCATGATAGATGACCGATGAGTTGGTATGTATGATTATTTTGGAAAAATTTTGAAATATGCTTTTTTTTGTCAATTTTTGTAAAATTTATGTTTTTATTTTTTTCGCATTTTTGACATAGGGGAGAGTGGTCAGGGTGTTTTTCTTTGGGGACACTAGCACCCAAGTTCAGGCTAGTGACTTTTTTAGGGGTGCCCCATGACCTGCTCCTAGGCGTTGGCCCAGAGAGAGAGGTTTGGTAGTATAATGTGAAATATTTGTATTTTGATCAATTTTAGTACTATGATGATTTGTTTTTAGTAATATGTATGAGGGACTAATGTAAGAATTTTTTTGGTTTTTGTGTTGTGCAGAGGGATATACACTCTGAGAGAGTTTCCGTGTGGGTCATCATTTGAGCACTTTTCTTACATTTTAGGGTTATCGATGTAAGTGGGATATATTAGACCATGTTGGCCTATGGCACATTAGCTAGATTGGGGAGATTCCCCATAATATGCCTATGTTGACTTGCATTGTGTGAGATGGTGTGTGATACATGTACATTTTGGTTTCCTACTGGTGAGATGATAGTGACCTTGAGATGTATATATATCGATATTTTGATTTTCGATTATAGGGAGAGAGTACAGTGATGAGTATAGTGGATGCCCATAGAGGATGATGAGGGTAGCGATGAGGTATATTTTATTGGGACTGAGTATAAACAGAGACTCATATCATTTTAGATGTTATATTGAGATCTAGTGTTTTCGGTTGTGAAGTTTATCACAAAGTGATTCTATTCTAGCTTGCATTGTGGTAGAGAGGGTGGTGGAGTTGGTATATTGTATAAGATGCATGATATTTATCATCATATAGAGGAGCATGGGATGAGATATGCATGGGTGCGATGTGTGTTGGCCCACTTATATAGAGATTTTGTATAGATTCACATAGAGGATCATGGGGGTGGACTAGGAGCCACCACTTTGTTACATGTATGGGCATATGAGCACATTGTGATATTGAGGCCACTCAGTGGGCCACAGAGCCATTGGGCTAGGCCCAAGATATTTATAGTGAGGTGGGTAGGTACCCATAACAGAGGATGGACATGACCACATATAGGTCGATGCTTAGATCGGATGGGTCCAGGGGGCCATCATATGGAGGCCATATAGACTATGGTGGTTGGTTGGAGGATGGATGGAGTAGAGTTGTGGTGCATTCATGCACCATGTGGTTAGAGAGGACCGATTTCCAAGGAGTGAAAAGTTAGTTATTCTAGGAGAGATGTATCTAGATAGTTTGGTATGGCTCAAGATGTGCCCCCAGATCCATATGTATGGGTGAGAGCTACTAGAGTGGTGAAGGGAGGTGGGAAGAGTGAGGCCAGGTCCCTACAGAGCACAAACTAGTGCATCTTGGTCCAGATGAGGTAGATGTGGCCATAGAGCCAATGATACAAGTTGATGATGCGGGGTGCACTTATGCCTATAACGAGTGGTGGGTAGCACACATCGATGGGTGTTATTATTTCCAATTGTTGTAGATGTGTGTGGGTGAGTGAGCAATAGGGAGTAGAGGGGGCAGTGCACTCCCTACCCCGATGGAGATGGCCTAAAGCAATGCGCTAGTAAGAGCATAAGTATTATTTATTATTTTTTAATTATTTTATTGTTGTTATATGTAAATGTGTAGTAACTAATGTGGTGTTGTATGGTTGTAGGTGATGCCTATTGGTCATTGATTGTTGATTCATCGATACACATGTTGACATGCGAATGTGCCTCTAGATGTGCTCGTGGGAGGTGGTATGCTAGAGTGAGTGGATGTATTGTGGGTGAGCATGCCCATTTATTTGAGTTGGTGGCTATAGTAGTAGCCACATGTATTGTGTTATTGAGTGAGCGTGATGAGGCTCATGTAGAGACTGAGTGAGATAGACAGGTCATAGGAGGAGGATCCCTAGCTCAGGATGTATTTACGAGATATGTGGAGCTACAGGGCCGATTCATGGAGTAGATGGCCAAGGTGGCTATACTACAGAAGATAGAGAGAGAGATATAGAGGCCACGACCAATGGCATAGATTGAGCGGTGAAGCATCTAGTTCTAGAGCTCCCATGATTTATATATAGTGATAGTGAGGATGATATATGATGTATATAGTTGTATTGATGCATGGGGGCTTTCCCCCAATGATTGTATTTTTGTAACTATGATTTTTGACATATATATATATATATATATATATGTATATGTATGTATGTATGTATGTGTGTGTGTGTGTATGTGTATGATGTGTGTGTCATGTATGTATTTGATTTTGATAGATGTTGTATGCATTGTTGAAATGATTGTCTTGATTGTTGAATATTTGAAACATATCATGATGTGGATATAATAGGTAAGTAGTGAATTGAAGATGATTTATATGTGAATGAATAGTATAATGATATGATGAAAAGAATGTATGTATATGATGTAATGTGATAAAGTAGTGTAAATGGTAATGTGATGTAGATAGTATAAGAGATTAGAATAATGATATGTTGATAGGTGTATAATGAGAAGATGTAAGATATGTTGATGTAATAAGCATATAATGAAATGATGTAATGAGAGGGGAAGAAGAGAGATTTCCCTAGTGTATGTGTAAAAAAAGGTTCATTTATATAAGATCCCCCCTCAATGATCAAGAATGAACCATAAAAAGAATGAATGTTATGAAATGAATTGATAATGTATGATGAAAATATAGATCATTAAGCCAGAGCATGAAGAGTGAGTGAAGGGAGGTTCATTTTTTGTAACATCCCTCAATAGTCATGTAAGAACCTTAAGAACATGAGTGCATCATCGGGTAATGAGGTGATCATATGGAGATCACCTACCAAAGATGGAGAGGCCTGCGAGGGATGGTGGAAGCATGTGAAGTAGTAGCAACATGAGTGTAAGAGATCAAATTGAATGTCAGATGAAATGGTGTCAATGATGGGAGGTGTAGTAGTGGGAAGCACAGATGTTGATGGCTTAGGAAGCCAATGGGATGTAGTAGCATTGTGAGGAGGAGTGAGATGATGTAGCAATGGATGAGCTAGATGAAGGGTGTGGATGGATAATGATCTTAGGAGGTGGATGAATGAAACCTTAGAAGTGGGTGGAGGAGACAAGTGAACAAGTGGAAGCACACTTATGTGGAATGGGAGAAAGAGAGACTCACACGAGAGTGAGAAAATTGAAAGAAATGACACCTTTGTCTTCTAATTGTTGTAATTTATCATGTAGAGAACACAACAATCATTATCATGGTGGCCATTGATGTGGTGGAAATTACAATAAGGGTGATCATGTTGATGCAAGTGATGAGGAGGAGGATGATTGATTAGAAGGAAAGTGGATTAAGTGCTTATCAAGAAAAGTACATGTAAGACATCATGAGGCTTAGCAACATATGGAAAGTGCAATGGTTCATGAGGAGGAGGTGGAGAAGACTTAGGTGTAGGCCAATGCGGTGGAGGTGAAGGAAGATGCTTACGTGGAGGAGGAGATGGGGACCATGGAGGATGCTCAATAGATGGAAGAGGAGAAGAAGTAGTGGGAAATGGAGTAGTAGAAGAAGTAGAAGGAGATGGAATAACATGTTTAAATTAAATCTTGTTCTAGATCAATAAATTTATAGCACAAAAGCATAAAAGATTCACATGTATCATATAATAGTTTTTCTTTTAATGCAGAATTAAACCATGACAAAAGATAAATTGCATTTCTAAATCAATGGGCTGAAATAATAACTGATGCATGCAAGAATTGAAGCGTAAAATGTAATCTATAATGGGTTCTTTCTTTCCTTGATGCAAAGTAGGTAAATGATCATATGTAACTCTAGGACCATTGTTAACCATAAAAATGCCTAAGAAAAGCATCCTCCATATCATAGTAAGTGTTAATAGATCCATAAGGAAAATGAGTATACCATTGAAGAGCATGATCAACAAGACTATGATGAAAAAAAAGCTTTGAGGAGAAAGTGATCATTAGAATAAGAAGCCATTGCTAAAATGATAATGCTTGAGATGATAAATAAGGGTTTTCAGTGCCATCAAAAACATGTAAAGGTAGGCATGATGAAATCCTTAGGGAAAGTTGAATTGTGAATTTTTTTAGGGATTGGATTTCCTGGAAGAGAATTATGATCAATGGAAGCATAATAGGCTTTTCTTTCAAGAGTGAGAGAATGAACTTGAGCTTGAAAATTACCAACAACATGCATGAGGGATAAAATATCATGTGAAGGGATGGTAGAAGAAGTGAGAGGCACATTGAGAGGTTGAAGTTTTCCATTATGAGTGATCATGGGGACTGAGAAGGAGGAGTGGATGTGGAAGGAGGAGAAGGAGGTGGGGGAGGAGGAAAAGAACATGGAGGCTCTATGGGAATGCTAGATGTAGACTCAAGAGTCACAATAAGAGGTGCACTAATGGAAGGAGGAGAATCATCATGAATAATATTAGAAACAACCTCAAAAGTAGAAGAAAGAGGAGTGGTAAATTCACATTCAACAGTCTTAAGAGAAGTAACATCCTCACTAACATGTTCATGATCAAAAGTATAATCCACATCACTATTCAGTCAAATTTTCACAAGCAAGTAGTTCATCAAGAGTATCATCAACATATAAAGAAGTAGTAGGAGAACTAACATGAGATTTATCATTGCAATCATTGGAAACATTTTCAGAAATAGAAGAGGAGATATAGCTTTACATTCATTTTGACTATTAATGGAAACATCATCATGCACATGTACATTTGTAACCTTAGAAGTAGATTTATTGCATCTATACAAGAAAAAATGTCACCAAAAAAGGATCTATAATAACATTATCATGTGCTACAATAGAGGAGGAGAAGAAGGTACAACAACATGGGTGACTATGGAATGATGATGGAGAACATGAAGCATAGCTTTGGTCATTAGAGAGAGCATGCAAATATGAGGGTTATCAATGCCAAGAGGAATGGTGTCTTGGAAAGAAAGAAGTTGTTGGAGGATTTCATAATCACATTTAGCATTGCGATAAAGATCACTAAGTTCATTCTACAACATCATCATCAAAGATAGGTTGCACACTAATATGATCCATAGCCTTTACTTGGGAAAAGAGGATCTATTTTTAGCCATGAGGGTTTTGGGATCCTAGGGCAAGGAGTTTGAACAAGAGAGGGTTCACCAAATGATTTAATAAAAATAGAATTAAATCTAATTTTAGAGTCACTAATATGATAAAATATAATAAATACAAATGTTAAGCACTCTAATGATGCAATCTTGTAAGAAAATAGAGAGATAGAAGACTTAGCTGATTTTTACACTTATCTGGAACATATATGAACTAGTAAAAAATGATGAACAATGAAATAGGTTGGGAAGAGTGTCGTAAATGCTCAATATTAATTTTAACTTCATGGATAGAGGGCTACAACATGGGTGAGGGCACAGGGCTAGGGTGAGGGCACTGGGCACTAGAGACCACTTCTGGGTGTCCGATGATTACGTAAAATGCTCAAATCTATTTTTTTTGTCACTTAGGGGTTTCACTATTACTTCTTTTTGATCACCTGATATTCACACTTTGATCACCAAGGGTACTTGTAACCTACAAAACAAACCCTAGCTACCTACACAAGCTCACAAACACATCAAATTGGAATGAAATATGCAATATGTGAAGTCGAACTAACCTAATGGTCACCCGAAGAGTGAACTTATGACCGAGCATTTACACTACATTCCAGAATCCATGTAGTTCTTTGTGCTTGTGTGTGAAATAGTGTCCTTAGGTTTCCCTCATGCCAATGATGCCAAGATAGTGGGTTATAACTAGCTTTGATAAAATGCAAATGTGTGAGATGGAATTCAACACTTCCCCTTCTATGTAGTGTATGTATGAAGTATGCAACCAAAAATGCAGTCCCTTTGATAGTAGTGATAGTATGTAGATGTGATTTCCCTTAGAATTTCCATCCAAATAATAATAAGTGTATGTTGTGTATATATATGGATCTCTTGTTTGAATTTTGACACTAGTGACACACATGCCGACTATGACCTCGGGATAAGGATAAGAAAACTAAAAAAATGTCAAAAATGTAAAAAAAGAACAAAGAGGATAGAAGCACCCAAAATGGATAGGAGTGCTGGGTGCTAGTGTCTAGAATGGGCACTTTGGTGTCCTAGGATAAATGACGATAAATATGAAAATATAGATAAACAGGGATCCCTATGAGCTGACCAAAAGAAATGGGTGTAGAAATGACAAATGTGAGAGAGAAAGCAAAATCAAAGTGGATGGACAAGGGATTGTGTCACCAATGAATACTTTTCTCACTTAATATCCATGCATATAACAACATACTTGATGGCATGATTGGAGGGAATCCTAGTGATTGTTGTGTGATTGGCTAGTTTTGAATAAAGTATAGATTTGGTCCTGAACAAATGATTTAATGATTTGATTGTCTTTTGAAAAGATGTGTAAATAAACAAGGAATGTAAAGAAGTGATAATACATTGTCTTTGATGCAGAATGTAAATGATAAATGTTGTAGAGAGACCTTACGGCATTTGTGAACTCTCCAAGGACTTGTTGTGGCTCCATGAGGTCTTTGGAAATGTCATGAATGATGTCATTTGAGTTTCCAAAATGACAAAATGATGATACAATGTGTAGAGTTCTGAAGATCCTCATCTAAGAAATTTGGTGAGTTTATATAGAATCATTGGTGATTAATTAGAATCGTTAGCAATTCGGGAAAAGTGGGGAATATCACTTGAAAGTGGTTAAAACCACTTCCACAATGGAAACTTTTGGGTTAAGGATGAAATTAAGGCAGTAGGAGTATATTGAAGAGGTTGAGAGGTTATGGAGGTTTTTCCTTACTAGGATAAATTAGATTTAAGTGGTTTAGGAGGTTTAGGAGGGATAAATGACTATTTATGGGAGTAAATGGATGTTATGGGGGTAGAATGAGATTTAGGACTTAGCTATAGTGTTTGATATGTGAATATGATTTGTGTGGGTAGGTCACCAAGGGATGTGAAAAAAACTAATGTCTACAAAATCTACTTTAGAGGTGCATAATACTTATCATGTGGTGCCACCACCACCCTTTTATGATCACCCTTTGGATGCAATGATTGACATTGTCACTCACAAGTCATCCCCTACATCGCTTATCACTTACGATGACTCGATATAGATGACACACTTATTTCGATACTATGTCTATCCCCGACTCTATTAATCAAGTGTTTATATACATTGCTTTAGTTGATTCACATAACAAGGATAATGTATGCTCTCTAATGCTACTACAATCTTTTAGCATTTTGTAAAGCATATCATATTTGATTTTAATCATCGATATCGATGTATTACTCTACCTATTACAATTGGTCATATTACTACACCAATTTCATTCTTGGTTATTGTTATTCTTAGTTATGGTGCATTACATTTAGGTATCCCTTGACTATGTGCTCTTAAGACTATTCCATGTATTATTCACCAAGGTTTCAAGTTTATTCATAATCAATAGGTTTTCACAATTTAAGGTACGCCCTTTGAGGGTCCTTCTCCTAGATTTCCTAGTCATTATTCTACAATTTATATACCTAATCATAGAGCATCTCTAGATAAGTATTTGGTTTTATAAATTGTCTTGCGTAAATTTAATCCTCCTAAGTCTCTTAAAAATCCTTTGTACACAATGTTTCTCGTGGATGTTGTCCTCCTAGATCTCCTCCTTGTCCTTTGGTTGTACACATTGTCTAGGTCTCATGATAGACCTTTGGTTGCACACACTTCCTCTCGTGGCTCGATGCCCCTAGATCTCTTGCCAAGCCTATCTCTAGTGGCTCTTGCTCTCATAGGATCTGGTGTTGGTAATCTAGTATACATGTTATCTCTACAGATTCTCCCAAGTCTTCCAATGCACGTGGTATGTCTAGGAGTACTCACTTTTTAGTCCTCTCACGTGCAATTATTATACTTCACACACTACTCTATAGCTACTTCATCCAATTCATCTCTCAAGACCTATTGGAATACACCACTACTATTATACCACTTGTATTTGAGTCACATTCTTTAGCACAATTGAGTCTCGGGCCTCAATCTTCTTTGATAGCTCCTTCACATCTTCAAGAGGTTCTCATTGGATAGTTCCTATGCTACCCCTTTCTCTATAGATGGATAAACATTCAAAATTAAAAACATTAACATATTTCCAAAATACAAAAACATTCATATATTTATAAAAATACAAAACCAAGCTTCTAGTTTTAGCACTTTACAAATACATGTTGTTTGTCACTTTGGTTTGATACATATCATAATGATTTACTCTTTACACACGTGATTATGTGGTATATTGAGCTTGATGCAAGACATAAAAAGTGATAAACGATGACAGGTTGTTGGTTGACCTTGTACCCATACTCCTTATACATTTGGGGGCATCTGTTATACACTACACACATGTGTTATTGTTTCGTTGTAGTTCATTTCTAATTCCTAATTGTGCATGTTTACATATATTATGTATATTTTATCTTTTGAGCTAACATGACTAACACATGTGTCTTGTGTAACGTTGACACCTCTTGTTTCACATGTTTTTATCTATATCAATTATTGTATTATTTCATCATATTCTAACACTCTTGTTTGTTATACATGTTTGTTAGTTATGTGTGTTATTACTTGCTTGTTTCACTTGTGACTTGAGTGTCTTACTTGCCTTGTGACACTACGGATGTCCCATATTTTGGGCTTTACGCCTATCTTATGTAACATTTTTCTCATGTTCATAGGCCTACGAGCCTTGACTATTTTGTGACATTATGGGTGTCCCATGTTTGCCACTCTATGCCTTTTGTGTGACATATTTTGCATACTATAGACTATGACCGTACTTTTACTTTATCTTTGTACTTGTTTTCTTATACGTGTGTTATTACTACTATTGTTATTATTTCTATTGTTGATATTGTTTCTCTTATTGTGTGTCATGGTTTCCACCATACGGATCCCCTTTACAAGTTTGAGATCCCATCATCAATGGCCACCACTACTGACCTTCCATTTTTTCTACGTAAACTATCAAATTCATCGACATGGTTACAAATTTATTCTTGTGAGCTACACGCTCAAATGCTTTATCATAATCACCTCAAAAGAGGGGAGATTCATCTAGGTATATTATACACCTATAATCAGATTGTTGGGATCATACACATGTATACACAGGGTACAAGTACTCAAAAATAACATAAAATATAGAAATCAAGAAAATCATGCACAAGTTCAAAATGTACACTTGGTCATGATCGTATTGATGGTTTTGACCTCTTCACATGGTTTTTCCAAATATTTATTTAATTAAATAGTTAATTACCCACTCACATCCCTTAACTAATTTAATTAGTTATTTAAATAGAAATAAATCTATTTATCTACTCACACTCCACTTCACTATCCTAGTCACTCAAGTTAAACTACCTCACTCCACTCCACTTCTAGAATCCTACAAAGGTGGAAGCAATAATAATGCACGTACAACCACCTTCTCAAATAAAAACTTATTGCCAACTAAAAATTCATTTCCCCTCAATGGATATTCAATCCATTCAAACTACCATAACCAAATCCAATGCTATTTTAGGAAAATCATTCAAGAATCATTAAAAACCTTCATCCACTCCATAGCCTCTCCTTCCATTATAAATAATAGGCTATATCCTTCACAAAAATCCTCTTGGAAGCTTTAAGCAATCTTGAAGCTTTAAACAATTACAAAAACCTCTGCTCATTTTCCATTCAAATTGCATCCTCATGTTCACTCTTTCTCACCAACTTAGCATAGCATCCTCCTCTATTTGGAAGAAAACTTGGAGCACCCACAATCAAATAAATCCAAGAGATTCAACAAGTGCAACACTTCAACAATCTCATCTTGAGGTTTGTAAGAAGAGCTTGGAGAAAGGTTTGCTTTTTCATTATTGTCTTACTTTTCTTTTTTTCTTATAGTTTTCATTATTACATTTGGCATGCCTGGGGACTCCCCACACCTTTTTTTTATCATTTTTAGTTTTTTTTTTATTAAACTAACTTCACTTGTGTGTTATTTTTGTTTTAACTACTGTCCAAATTTGAGAGTGTTTGGTGAAAAGAACTGAGAAAAATCATCAAAAATAGTCAATCTATACTATCCATCAAATTTTGACCACCTACAGGAAACCTACGCTACCGTGCTACTATACGTGTTAGCATCACTTGTGAAGTGCACTAGCATAACACTTCATGTGTACACTAGTATTACATAACATTCATGTTCTAACATAGCACTTTATGGGCTAGCGTAAACCTTCCATTTTCACTTTTGTCACGCAAAATGTTAGCGTAAATGTACTTACTACGCATGTTAGTTAACATTACACTTATTTTTTCACGAGCTATTTTTTCATGAACATCCTTTTTACGTAAGCATGTTTTTTACCTACATGCATTCTAGTGTATCTACATTAGTGTATGCTAGCATACCCTATTGTACATGCTACTAGCACATACTTATATGCGTATAACATACTATCACTATTTTTTATTTTTTTATTTTTCTAGTATTATTAAATTTGTTCTAATCTTTGTTTTAGATCTATTTTAATCCTTTTCTTGTAAGTTTACATAGCTAATCAATTTAAATGTTTATCTTGCTTTTATATTTTCATTTACTCTAATTTGACAAACTCCCATGTATGCTCTTTTCTCGCACCCTTTTCAGGTGATCTTGAAAATCAAAAATGAGTTTTCCTTTGTGTTTTCTATCATGATTTCACCTCAGAAAACTACTAAACTTGTTTTTAAGACCATCTCTACAAATATTTTTTTGAATTAAAACTACTAACTATAGGTTTCCTTTCTCGTGGAATCAAGCAAACATTATCACATCCTTTTATTATACTTTATAAAACACTCTTAATTAAATTTTTGAGATGGTTTATTCCCCATCCATCAGTAATTGTGAAAGTGCATGGCTAGGGGCTAGAAAATCATTGTGAGGAGTACCACATGAACCCCAAAGTAGTTGGCACCTTGAGGAATAGGCAATGAAATGGGACCCCCACCTACTTGACTAGTACACCTTTGTGAGAATTAGAGCCAAAACTATCCATAGTGGTGGCCCGGTTTGATCCTTTGAGTGGAGTAAAATCTAGCTTACTGAATCAAGGGGGTAAAGTAAATCTGAAACTAGAAATAGTTACCATGCTCTCACTCGGGTAATTATTTGGTATTTAGGAGAGAGCTATTTTATATAGGAATCCCCACTTGACCAAGCCAAAGTTACTTTTAGAGACCTTCCTTAACAACATGTTATTTTTGTCTACATTACATGTTATTAAGTTTGTGTTCCACACTCTTATCATACACCATCAATATTAATCCATTTCTCCAAATCTCATTTTTTTTTACATCCATTTTGAATTGATTTCATCCAACTTTCATCTTAATCTCTTTGGATTCCTTTTTATGAAGTTTAAGCATCTCTTTCAAGTTCCTATCAAATTCTAAGTCTTGAGTTTTGGATACCCACATCCTAACTTAAGCACATTCATTTCAATTTGAGTCTCGACCTTTGGTATTCACTTTATCATCAAACACAATCACCATTTCAGTATTTAAGTCTTTTAGTCTAACATTCACTTTGTTAGACTCTAAGAAATTTCCTATCATTTTCCTAAGTCTTCTAGTTTAACATTCACGTTGTTAAACTCTAAGTACTTTCTATCTTATTCTTTGTTAAATTTGTAATTAATCTCATTTAGTTTAACATTCACTTTGTTAAACTTTAGGCACTCTCATTTCTAAACTCTTCTATCTTAGCATTCACTTTGTTAAGAGTTGAGTAATCAATCTTATTTCTAAAATCTCTTCTATCTTAGCATTCACTTTGTTAAGAGTTTGAGTAATCAATCTTTGTTTTCTAAACTCTTCTATCTTAACATTCACTTTGTTAAGATTTGAGTAATCAATCTTCATTTCTAAACTCTTCTATCTTAACATTCACTTTGTTAAGAGTTGAGTAAAAATCTTTCTTTTAACATTCACTTTGTTAAGACTCTTCTATCTTATCATTCACTTTGTTAAGATTTGAGTAATCAATCGTCATTCCTTTAAACTCTTCTATTTTAGCATTCACTTTGTTAAGAGTTGAGTAATCGATCTTCATTTTAAACTCTTCTATCTTAGCATTCACTTTGTTAAGAGTTGAGTAATCAATCTTATTCCCTAAGCCTCTCATTTTAACATTCACTTTGTTGAAGTTTGAGAAAGTACTTTCATCTCTAAGTCTTTTATTTTTGACATTCACTTTGTCACAAATCTAAGCACATTTTTTTTCATCGCTATAACTTGATCAATCAATTCAATTTCCTAGTCTTATATTTTGGCATTCACTTTTCCAAATGTTAAGCACATCTATTTGATCACTACCCCTTATATCTTGGCATTCACTTTGTCAACATATAAGCACATCAAACAAGTTTCCATGTTACCCTTTTTCATATAAAAATGGTGGGAACAAGACACATAAAATTATGACCCTTTGGAAGAAAGGATAAAATCCTTTTCCACATTAGTTCTGATGAGGAGGAAGAAGAAAAAAAAAAAAAATGATGCCTTTTCAAAAAAAAAACCTTGAGGGAATTTTACGAAAAAATAAAGATCAATTTCTTCTCTATCTCCTTGAAATGGGAGAAAAGTTTCCTTTGGATTTTGATGATGAGAATTTGAAGAATCTATGAAGCCAACCCAAATCAAATAAGAACACCCAACCCAAACCCAATAAGAATAATGAGGTTGGATCAAGTAAAATAAATGATGATAACAAAGGGAAGTCTAGTGCTTCCGTGACCACGTCAAATCAGGCATTAATAGACCAAATCAATGAGATGGCTAAACAATTAGCTTTAATGGCCTCAAAGGTCACTAATGACATGAATAAAAAGAAACAAAGACTAAAACTAAAACAAAAACAATGAAAAAAAAACTTGACAATGTTTCAAATATTCCACAAACCGATTCACCATTCATAAAGGAATGGAAACCATGAAGGATACCATCTTCAGAATGCAAAAACAAAGAAAACAATTCAACTTCAAGGAGATGTGCCCTTATCCATTCGATCAGGACATTTTGTGCTTACCTTTTCCTAAATCTTTCAAGTTCCAAAATTTGACAAGTATAAAGGAAAACACGACCCTCATGAACATGTCAAAGAATTCTTTATGGCTTGTTAGGAGGTAGCCTATAATGATGTATATATTTTTGTAGCTATTTCTAAAAATCTTAGGAGGAAAATCCCTAGATTGGTTCTTGCATCTCCCAAAAGGTTCAATCACAACCTTTGTTGACTTATCTGAGAAGTTTTTTAAACACTTCTCCTTTAATCTTGATTTAAAGATTACAATGATGGACTTGTGCAATACCAAGCAATGAAAAATGAAAAAATTTTTTACAATTCTTACAATGATGGTGAGGGATCACAAGTCGGTTTCCTTGTTCAATTCTAGAGAAACAACTAGTTAGTATCTTCATACCTAACCTAAATAATGAATTATCCTTTCAAATGTAGATGCATTGTCTCACAAATTTTGAAGAATTCATTGAGAAGGGAACCCAAATAGAAAAGGATCTTATTACAAAAGGGCTTATTAAAATTCCTTCCAAGGACCACACAACAATAATAATAACAACAATCATTCACATGACAAACCCAAGTTTATCAATCAAAATCAAAATGTTGTTAATGATGGTAACTAATAACCGTAATGTACACAACATTTAAAATAATCAAGTAAAACAATCTAAATCAAAACAAGCCATCGTGGTGCCAAGTAAAGAAGTTACTCCTCCTCATGATAATAAGCGAAGAAAATTTACATCATTGGGAGAGATCCTTTCAAGTGTCATATACAACAACTAGTGAGTGCCAATATGGTCACTTACCCCATTACAAAACCTTTCATTAAAAGGAGAACCAAAACCATCTTGGTATAAAGCCAGTGAGTATTGATTTTCATCATTGATGGACCACCCTACAAATCGGTGCATGAGACTTTTCCACTATATTCAAGATCTTATTGATAGATAGAGACATTTTAGGTCAAAGACCCATCACCTAATAAAACACCCAATGATAATTTAAAGGTGTTCTCAAATCCTTTTCCCAAGCATGGTACGAAATGGAAAAGCTCAGGAAAAAGGCCAATCCTCGAATAATGTCAACTTTAACTCAATCATATCATTTTTCAAGAACTACCCAATTCCATTTCCACCATCAAATTCCAAGCTCCTAACTATGTAGTGGCCACATGAAAAAGAAGGTTTGGGTGCCCACGTAGAAAAAAAACCATCCACTTCCATCGAGCCTCAAGTGTCAAATCCTATGGCTCCAAATAATCCAAAACCTACAACCATAACTAAATATTTGTCTACTCCTTATGATTTAGTCAAGAGCTAACTAGAAT
The DNA here is from genome assembly GCA_018340775.1 of Taxus wallichiana var. yunnanensis. Lineage (NCBI taxonomy): Eukaryota > Viridiplantae > Streptophyta > Pinopsida > Cupressales > Taxaceae > Taxus > Taxus wallichiana. The sequence continues at coordinate 291,969,922 of CM031233.1, read as the reverse complement.
AACACCCACATATATCCCTCATGGAGTTATTAAAATCATCACCTGCCTTCCAAGATATTCTTACTCATGCTCTCCATGAGGCATGTGTTCTGAGAATCTCAACACACAAAAATTTCAGAACTCATTTCCCATATTTCATCCGAGTAGCCCTATATTATCATTCGGTCCTCAAGACCTAAATCCCAATCTTCAAAATAATAACTTGTTGTACATTGAATCCTACATTATTATCATAAGATCAAATGAGTTCTTATTGAAATCAATTTGAATATTTTTATATGAAGATGTTGAGATGTCTTGGGAATACTTGAAAAGAGCTTGGAAGCCAATATCATAACCATTTGTGGTTATGAAAATAATGAGAAAATCCTCTGAACCATCACCTTAGCCATACAAGTTGGCCCACACATGTTGGATACTCTATGTCATGTTGTCGATGTCGAAACCTCATATAATATCCTTTTGGTTGGCCATGGATCCATGCAATGCAAGTTGTACCTTCCACTTTCCACCAATGTATCAAGTTTCCCCATAATGAAAAAAGAGTTTACCTTTCTCATCATATGCTAAGCCTTTCAATATTGTAAGCTCCTAGAAGGTAAAGGTATAACCATGCAAACTATTTCCATCTATCGATAGATCTCTGCTTGTTACGTGTTATACTAGTCACAAATGACAATCAGTAGATCTTACACATTTTTCCAATCCCAACCTTCTACATCAAATTCAAAACCATCTACATCCAAATCACCACCTGAACTCAATTTTTCTCATAAAGGTCTTGGTGAATACAATCTTGAGAATTATTTTCATGTTGGTAAGCTACCATTTCTCCACAGTTATGGAAGACCCAATGCAATCCATTTAAAAGAAGCTCCTATTTTACCATCTTGGAAAACTCTTTGGAGATGATATGGATACTTAGAGGATGAACACATTCATGGATCTGATGGACTCTTGGTTATATGAGGATTGGATGGCTAATTGCTACAAATCCAAAGACTACAACAAGGCTCATAAAATGATGAAAACCATGAAATGGAAGGGCGAGGACTTGGTCCACAAGAACAAGGTCATCTTGAACCTATTTTATATGAAGAAAATATATACCACCATGGTCTAGGTTATGAAACCTTTGAAAAGAGGCCCATAATATTTGACATAATGACTAGTGAAGAGGACTCTAACTCCAAAGTTGAGACAGGTTCCACACATAGCCTTTTCAAGACCTCGTTGAAACCAACCTCTTCCTCAAACACCTATCCATTTGTACTCTCACTTTGATATTGTCTACCCATCTCTTATCCATCAGACCAACAAAATCACATCATCATGGACCTCTTTCATAAATGATGAGGCCATCAAGGAGTTTCTCGGGACTCGGGACCTATTCCCTATCAGATCACAAGAAGGGTTTTGATATAAACCTTGATGCTTTTTACTTACTTTGGTGAGGAATTTGAGTGCTCTCTAGTCCATCAAAAAATAAAAAAGTAAAAATAAGAAAAATAAAAATACAATCTCTTATAGTGAAAACCTCACCGAGGCACTATTTGAGAAAAAAAATAAGAAAGAGAAAAACAAGAAAAAGGAAAAGGATGCATCTCCTAGTGAAAACCTTTATAAGGCACCAAAGAGAGGAGACTCAATTTTGGATCAACTAGATGACTTACATAAACCTACCACATCTTTTCAAGATAATGACACATAAAAATGTTGGTAGAGAGACCATCACAATCAACATCGAAACAAGTGATAACCCAAATGTTATAACTTGGTGTAAGCTTGTCAAATCAAAAATAGAGGTATTCACAACACTCCTTACATGAATTTTAGGATGTATTTACATGGTCATATAAGGAAATGCCAGGCTTAGATCCTTCTCTTGTCATGTACAATCTTGTGGTTTACCTAGATGTAAAACCTCATAAAATAGAAATTGAGGAAAATGCATCCTAAGGTTGCATTGTTAGTCAAGGAAGAACTTCAAAAACTACTCAAAGTCAGCTTCATCATATCTATAGATTACTCTAAGTGGATATCTAACATGGTTCCTATTGCAAAGAAGACACCTAGGATTAGGATCTACACCGACTTCCGGATATCAATAAAGCTTGCTCGAAGGATGATTTCCCCTTGCCAAACATTGACATGATTGTTGACTCTACAACATGACACAAAATGTTATCTTTAATGGATGTATTTTCGAGTTACAACCAGATTCATTGTTGAGGAGGACCAACACAAGACAACATTCACAACACCCTGGGGTACATTTTGTTACAAGGTCATGCCTTTTGGCATTTAAAATGTAGGGACAACTTATTAATGTGCAATAACTGTCATTTTCCATTATCTACTTTATGACATCATAGAGGACTATGATGGCATTCTTACCAAATCCAAAACCAGAGTTGATCATTAAGCCATTTTTTTGACATATATTTGAATGATTGAGAGAATATAAGGTGTGCCTTAATCCAAAGAAATGTGTCTATGGTGTCGATTCAGAAAGCTTATGGGATTCATAGTCTCACTAAGGTAAAATCAATCATGGATATGCCTCCACCACATAACCTACATCAATTACAAGGTCTCCAAGGTAAGATTCAGTCATCATTTAAGTGTCATCATTTTAACGAGCTTTTCAAGAAGGATGTCTTATTTGGAATACGGAATTTGCGGAGAATAGTATTATGATTCAATAACAAACAAAATCATGCACACATGATCTAAACAATTCCCCAAAATCTACAACAGTAGAAGTATAAACTAGAACAATCCAAATCAAAAAAAAGTACATACACATAACACAACATGTACAGTGGTTCACCCAATGTGGGCTACGTCCACCAAAGATAGAGATCTCATATATATAATAAATAAGAGTATAAACCAACTCTTCCTTGCACGAGAGTACAATGAATTTCTCCAAGAGTATCTCCTCCTCCGAATCTCTAAACGGATCTACATGAGTGCACTATAATTGTGCCTCCAAACCACCACCATAGATCCCACGTATCAAGAACTATTATATCTCCCACTGTGTAACCAAGCTTTCCTCTGAATCTACAAACAAGACCTCTCACAAGGGTCTACCAATGTGTAACCATAACTCTGCACCAAGAAGTAAGTCTCTCCTCCATCTCTACATCTACCACTGCGCAAACAAGAAGAAGAAAACCTCCCTACAATATCTAGATCTACATGGATCATCAATACAACATGATCTCATGGCTCTATGAATACAAGATCTTAGAACAACCTATGGATCGAACAATATAAGACTAGATCTACATGGATCATTAATACATCATGATCTCATGGATCTACAATACAAGATCTCAACAACATGTGGATCTACAATACAAGATCTCACCAACATGTGGATATACAATAAGAAAATCTATGTGCTTTACATACTATGCAAGCCATTACAATGAGACAATAATTATACAAAGGAAATACAGTAGAAGAAATCTCTTCTCACCATTCATATATACCTGTTGTTTCCTTTTGTCCCACTTCTCTCCATGGAAGCTTTGTCTTCATGTAACATGTTCTTTATTTTTCTTCTTCTTCATCCTCTCAACCAAGGATTACTCTAATTAACCTTCTAACCCTAGCTTTCATGATTATATAAGCATCTACAAACTTAGGTCAACTTAGCTATGCATTTACAACCTTTAGATTCACTTTATAACTAAAGTTAGATCTAATTCCTATGAGTTAAATATAAACTTTCACGCACAGGTAACCGGTGTCGGTTCCCTAACCGATGTAGGTTCCTTGTCCTAACTGATGTAGGTTCCCCGACCAACATAGGTTCCTCCCGTGTGATTCTCCTTGACCGACGCGCCATTAACCGACATCGGTATGTAAACCAATAAACCTCAAATGCATGCCTTTGTGAAGCAATTCATCTCCACAACCTAAAAATCTCCCACTTGGAGATAAATTGTTGAACCTGTACCTATACATGTACATCACCATCCTCTACATACCGTGAAGACCATCTATTCTTTAAATCAACAATTTTCTCAAATGAAATCAGGAAGATTAAACCATCTTCTTAAAACCAAGAAGATAAACCATGACTTACCAAATACCTGCACGGAGCTACAACTGATCTGTGATACACGAGCTACCCATACATCAAGCTCCCACTAAATCATAACTCTAAGCCTCACATGCAACCAAGCCACCATGATTAATATACTTGCAAGAGATCCCCTCCCAACTGAAGTACTAAGCTTCAATCATAACCATAGCCATACCAACCATGTTCTCCAACCATCTATCCATGTCTCCATGCAACCACCAATGCAACTGACCAAAAACAAGTCAAACTAGAATATGTGAAAGCAAAAAAACAAGATCTTGGGAAAAGACAACCCAAATGAGTTCTACATGCAACCAATGGGTGATCAATCCACAAACACCTACATAACTCAAAGAATCCAAACACTGCAATATACAAATCCAACCCTACATAAACAACTTACATGTCCAAGACAACCATCTATAGAAAAAACATCTATCATGGACTAATATACTAATAATAGGAAATACAAACATCCCCTACTCATGTTTAAAGGGAATCTAAACCATTCTCATATGCATCCATGTATAAAAAAATATTTGCATCAACATAGACTCATAAAAAAAATCTATCCACATGTATAAACTCACCATATACATACATCCATATCATCAAGCTCTCCATAAGCTCCAAGTCTACCACCGACTAACTCCAAAGCCAAATATGAATCATGTGCTCATCAATGTCAACAACAAACAACCATGTTAAACCATGCTACTAAAAATAGTGCAAATACCAGCAAACATGTCATCAACATACTCTACACAACCATACAAGATGAAAGAAAATAAGGGCGCCATCCAAAATGGTAAATAAACATTGTTTCCAATCATGTAGTCTAACCGACAACGATTTCCCAACAAACATCAATCAATTTCTGACCAACCACGGTTCCTAGATGACCAACCACAATTATCCAAAACTCGACACTAGTCTTTGTAACAATTAGATTTCTCCTTTTTCCACCCTTCAAACTCAAAACAATGCTTCCTCTTCTAAACCCAGCTAAATCACCATCAACTGCAATCCCATAGGGATATCCAGCACCACAAAATAAACTAGAAGTGACATCATCATGCAATAAACTCAAAATACCTACAAATCTGTGACTATCCTCCAAAATAACTTGTGCCTCATGCCACTCTAAAGGGTAGCATACTCCTCTCACTCCACACGTGCATATATGTCCAACTTGTAATGCCAACACCCATGGATTGCTCCCACTTAACATGAAATCCCTTACACTGCCTTTAATAACAAGCTCAAAATCTCCAATATATATCAGTGAGAAATAAAACTAGATGAAAGAAATATAAACTTGATTCCCTTCTTAACAAATAATACTTCTACATCATAGAAGTTTGGACTTCTTGTGAAGTAGGTTGAACCACCTTCTTTTCATCCATGTGTACTCAACATCTATGTTACTCTGCAACTATGTGTTAACATGACTTTTCATTAAGGATCTCATCCTTATACTAGATACCCTTGTCCTCAAAATTTCCAACACATCCTGAAAATAAAAGTCAAACCCACCAAATATCCATGGTGTAAATTTTTACTTATGCACATAATTCAAACATAATACCGGTTTCTTCAAATGAAAGAAATAAAACATGAACCATATAGAGATACATGACCCAAAGTCTCACTGGACTAACCGATTCAACTCTATCCTCTTTCCTATTCAATCATTGAAGTGATCTACATTGTTTTTGCCTTGTAAACTTAGTGCAAGAAACTCAATCCTCCAAAATAGGACAATAAACCATCCTTTCCCTCTCCTACTACAAAAACCTAGTACATATTCACTGCCACAGAGACCAACCTTAGTCGTTTGACCGGTATCGGTTCCTCTGACTGATGACCGATGTCGTGTCTGCTAGATCAAACACAACACCACAAAATTGGCATAATACACCAAACCAGGTGCCTACTCTAACCAAATTCGATAGCTATGTTGAGCCAATCATTTCAAGAAGCACCCAAATCTTGTACAAAAACTTAACAACAATAATACATGTAAATAAATTGCACCAAGATGAAACACATCACCTTACCAACACCAAAATACTCAACTGCATCTTTAACTCAAAGAACATCAAGCTTCTCTCGATGGATTCCTTGTCTTCCTTCTATGCTACTACCTCTCTCTCTGGAATCCCGTACATCTAACTACACCAAAGGATGCATAACTACTCCTCTATCTCATACTCAGATCTAGATATGCAATCCCAAACATACATGTGCAACATACAAACACTTTGAAATGCCAAGATAATAAAAAACCATACCTCTATAACTGGATCTCGTAATCTAACCAACATGTTTGTGTCTCCAAGAACTAGGGACGCCTTAGCAAACAAAGATACATTCACTACATCTTCTCAAATTCTCATATATGTGATTTTCTATTTAAAACCAAGTTGCCCAATAACCGACCATGGTCACCCTATCGATATCGGTATCCATATAACGACCACAGTCACTGTCATTTTTCAACAACCTTACTTTTTCATCTCCCACTTGAGATTTATCCACTTCAAATTAAATCTCTCCCTACGATTTACACATCAGGAAAAAAAAATCTTGCTCACATACATCTGTCAATAATACCACTTAATAAAACACTGAAGCATAAACCCTTGCTCTGAAAACTAAAGCCATCGTTGATACCGCTTGTTGGTATTATACAACAAAGCTAATCCAAGCTCAACCAAGCTCTGATACCAGTTGTTGGGAATACAAGACTGCGGAATAGTGTTATGATTCAATAATAAACAAAATCATGCACACATGATCTAAATAATTCCCCAAAATCTAAAGCAGTGGAAGTATAAACTAGAACAATCCAAATCAAAACAAAGTACACACACATAATATAGCATGTATCACGGTTCACCCAATGTGGGCTACATCCACCAAAGATATAGATCATATATATAAAACAAGAGTAAAACCAACTCTTCACACAAGAGTATAATGCATCTCTCCAAGAGTATCTCCTCCTCCATATCTCTAAATGGATCTACATGAGTGCACTGTAATTGTGCCTCCAAACCACTAGCAGATCTCACGTATCAGGAACTATTGCATCTCCATTGTGCAACCAAGCTCTCCTATGAATCTGTAAACAAGACCTCTCACAAGGGTCTACCAATGTGCAACCATAACTCTACACCAAGAAGTAAGTCTCTCCTCCATCTCTGCATCTGCCACTATGCAAACAAGAAGAAAACCTCCTCTATAATATCTAGATCTACATAAATCATTAATACAACATGATCTCATGGATCTATAAATACAACATCTCACAACAACCTATGGATCTAACAATATAAGACTAGATCTATATTGATCAACAATACATCATGATCTCATGGATCTACAATACAATATCTCACCAACATGTGGATCTACAAGAAGAAAATCTATGTGCTTTGCATACTATGCAAGCCATTACAATGAGACAATAATTATACAAAGGAAATACAATAGAAGAAACCTCTTCTCACCATTTAGATATACCTGTTATTTCCTTTTGTCCCACTTCTCTCCATGGAATCTCTATCTTCATGTAACATGTTCTTTCTTTTTCTTCTTCTTCATCCTCTCAACCAAGGATTACTCTAATTAACCTTCTAACCCTAGCTTTCATGCTTATATAAGCATATACAAACTTAGGTCAACTTAGCTATGCATTTACAACCTTTAGATTCACTTTATAACTAAAGTTAGATCTAATTCACATGAGTTAAATACAAACTTTTACACACAAGTAACCGGTGTTGGTTCCCTGACGGATGTAGGGTTCCCTATCCTGACCGGTGTTAGTTCCCTGACTGATGTAGGTTCCTTGTCTTGACCAATGTAGGTTCCTTGTCCTAACTAATGTAGGCTCCCCTAACCGACACTGGTTCCTCCTAGTTGATCGACATCAATTAGCTAACCGACGTCGGTTATTGTGTAAACCAGTAAACCTCAAATGCATGCCTTTGTGAAGCAATTCAGCTCCACAACCTAACATGTCTAATTTAAATGGACACAGAATGTCAAAACTCTTTCATTAAGTTGAAATAATTCCTATCAACTCTGTCGGTTGCTCATGTCACTTATTCAAGACAGGCTGTGTTACTATACACATCTATCACGAACATGCCATAGGGCGTTGATTTCTCAACATAACAACAAAGGTCATGAACAAATAGTCTACTACCTAAGTATAACCTTTATCGCTCATTACCTCCAATATTCTTAGGTCGAGGAAATATGTTTGGCAAGAGTAACCACCTTTCATAAGTTGCGACATTACCTACTCAATCATACAACAAAGCTTATTGCCAAGGTAGATCCTTTAAAATATATACTATCAAGACCTATCCTAATAGGTCGATGAATAGTTGGGCTTACTCCTACGTGACTTTGACATAGAAATTTTCAATTAAAAAGTCATAAAAGGGCAATCCTAGTAGATCAATCGGTTGCACCACCACTATCGGGCTCCAAACCACTTTATTTTGATGGATTTTGCAACATGCACGGGTCAAGAGCTAGCATTGTGCTACGCATGTTATACCCAAGTCTTACCGTATTAGTTTCGCATGTACTAATAACATCACAGAGTATGAAGCCCTCATAGCAGGTTAAGGCTTTGCAATATCTTAGCATCTTAAAGAGCTGATAGTTCTTGGAGATTCTATGTTGATAATCAAGTAAATAAATGGAGAATATAAGGTAAAGGATGATAAACGTGTTCCTTATAAATGTATGGTCGATACCTCGAAGGGGTACTTTCACCTTATTATATTTAAACAAGTTCCTCATGCACAAAATAAAACAGCGGACACCATGGTGACTATCACGTCCCTTCTTGAATTTGATATAAATCAAACACGTGAGTTTCTCATCAAACATCTTTTGGTGCTCACATATGATCTTTTAGAGTCCACCATGGTGTGTGAAATTGTTGGTCCTAAGAACCCCTAGTATCAATACATTTATACCTTCATCCAAGATAAAACCTATCCCCCACACATGAATGCCCACAATAAATGATCCTTAACACAACGTGCTTCATACTATACTATCCTCGCCAACACCCCATACTTGAAGAATCTATGATGGGACTCTCTTAAGATGTCTTAATCAAGATGAAGCTAATCAAACTCTAGTTGAAGTTCATGTAGGAATTTGTGGTGCACACACGAGTGACATGGTCTTAGCTAAAAATATCTTACGCGTGGGTTATTATTGGCCCACTATGGAATCAAACACATGTACCTTTGTCAAGAATATCAATGGCATGATAATATTATTCATGCGCCCTTACAAGCCCTCTAACCTATCACTTCACCTTGGCCTTTTTCTAGATGGTGGCTTGACTTAGTAAGTAAAATAAAGCCTACATCCTCTTATGGTCACACCTTCATCATCACCACCACTAAATATTTCACCAAGTGGATAGAGGCCATGCCTCTCACCTATGTCACAGGGTCAAATATTTCCAAATTCATCTTTAACCACATCATTTTATACTTTGGGGTCCCTACCTCTCTTATTACAAACAATGGTACATCTTTCAAAAACAAGAATGTTAAGGAGTTAGCTAAAAATTCCATATCCACCTAAAATGGGCAACTCTATATTACCCACAGTGTAATGTCCAATCAAGCTTCCAATAAAATGATAAAATCAATATTGGAAAAGATTATTAATAAACATGGTCAAAATTGGCACACACAACTATATCCTACCCTTTGGGCTTATCGAACCTCATTTCAAACTCCAACCAGAGCCACTCCCTTCTCCCTCGTATATGGTTATGAAGCCATATTACCCATAGAAGTTTAATTCCCTTCCCTTTGTATATTATTACAACACCTGGTACATGAAGAAGATTATTTCCAAGCACACCTTATAGAATTGGGCTGTTAGATGAAAGGTGCGTACGTGCCTGGATCACCCGGAAGTGTATCGAACTGACTTTGACAAAGCTATAACAAGAGAATCACGTGAGTTTGAGATCGATGACCTTGTGCTTAAAGAGAATCAGAAGAACACTACAAAAGAGTGTGAAAAATAAGGCAAGTTTGAACCTAATTGGTTAAGACCCTACATTATAACTGCTAAGTTCGGATCTAGAGCATATAAACTATCCGATGAAGATGGCAAAGAGCTAAAAGAGCCCACGAATGTGATTCATCTGAGGAATTTCTATTCATAAATCCTCTAAGAGTATCCCTAGTGTTGGGGGAATATTGACACAACCGCTTGTCTTATCCCTTCATTATGTATCACTTGTTGCACACCCTCCCTATTCTTCATTACATCCTTCTAAATTGCCTTGTCTCGCATGTTCTTCCTAATTAGGATGTGCATCTCATGCTCCACCAAACATGTTCACCCACTTCTATCATATTATGTCCTTTGGTATTCACTAGGATTATTCATTTGTTTCATGCTTAATATGATTTAAGGATACCTTTCCTTTTTGTTAGCGCGAAAAAATTCAAAAAAATCAAATAAAAAAAAATCCCAAAAATCTAGAAAAGTCAAAATCCCAAAACAATATAAAATCCATCAAAAACTAAAAATAAAAACAATCAAAAGAAAAAACATTCGAAAACATGTAAATGTTCTAAGAAAATAAAAAGTGACTATCAACACAGTTAAACAATAACGTCGTTTGATTGCAATCCTAATGGTTGTTCCAGATCATCCTATAATTATTACTTCTCTTACCCTTGGCATGTATTATTGCTTATGGGTAAGACCATCAATTAACCCTTCGCATGTATCCTCACTTGGGGAAAATTCATTTTTCAAGTTACAAGAGCATGTATCCTTTCCTAGAAAATTGATCCAATCCAACTTCATATCAAACTTCAACGAGATCTAATAAGAGTGTCATGAGGAGTAGTTACTCCGATCTTTGGTCTGATCCAATCCCCTTGCATATATCATTACCTAAGGGAATTTACATCTACTTGTTCTTCACTATGGAATACATTAGGGATGTAGTTAAATGTTGTTATTACAAGTTGTGTTGCATTGTTACTATATGTTGACTTACAATAGGTAATATTGTTAGCATTTTTGGTTTATATATAACCTTGTGTGTGTTATTGTATGTGTATGGCTTGTTTTACATTTTCATACATGTTTTTACTAATTACAAGTAGCAAGATAACTAGGCTCATCGTTAGCTTTGTTGTATTCATTTTTCTTTTTGAATTGGGTTTGTTTCCATGTTTGTTTTAGACCAATTTCCAATATCATGTTACTAACTAGGCTCATTGTTAGCTTTTTGTATTCATTTTGCTTTACATATTGGGTTTGTGTTTCATTCCTCATTTTTGTGTTGATCAATTGTCTGTATTTTGTTGATCAATCATTTTTATTCAGTTGTTATCTTAGCTCATTTTACCTTGACTTTTGGGCTTGTTTTCAACTTTTGTCTTCATTTTTAGACCTATTACAAGCATTTTGTAACCATCTTGACTTATTTATAATCAAGGTGTCTATCAATTATCTGTATGCATAAGGGTTTGTTTGCAATCTTGTCATTGTTTTGTAGTCTCTTTTGTTTTTAATCATGGTGTTAATTCTAAATGTGCAATAATAAATAGAATTAACACAATCATCATACATCATGAATAAAAGCTAAGCTACAAACATATAAGTTAAGCCACAAGCATGTAATCATCATACATCCATAATAAATCAAATCATAATCATCATCTACTCTAATATATATATATCATGTCCTCATCTATACAACTACATCGATAAAATCAAACATCTCATCATAATCTATGTCATGTCAAATGTCCATATATCATGTATACATCAAAAAATGTCAACCACAAAACATCATATACATCAATAAATGTCCATGTCCATTGTATCCAAAAAAAAAAAAGTCATATACATATCAACATGCCATCAAGGGTATCGATCTACAAAATGTGCCTTCATCATGAGGCATATACAAAAATATACACTATATCATCAAATAATGAGTCATGGATGACTCTCTCCTATGTTAGGATTGCTCAATCTATCGCACCACCTCTCGGTGGTGATATATGCACTGATCTCACTGACATAGACGACCTCTGTGATCTGGTGGACCAGTTGGCTGCTCTCTGACTATACTTTGGGGCTCTTTGACCCTCAAGAACTACAACCTCATATAAGGCTCTCTAATATCCTACCTCCATTGATGCAGTAATAACATCCTACATCACATCACTCATACTTCCCGCCTCTGCCACACATCACATGACATCTTGCTTAATGGTCACCCACCATAACTTTGTAGCAAACTGCTCTCTCTTTTTCCTACTTTGTTGCGTATTTGTCTCAAGTTGTCTCTCTTAGCTGAGTCCTCTACTCTAGGTGCCTCTGAATAGTCTACACAACGATAAAGGTGACATCTCTTTATATCACCGTAGTATCCCTCTATGCCCGTAATACTGCCACCGATGGTCCATTACGAGGCATCGGTGCTTTCTGTAAACCACCTCCATCATCGGCTCCTCCTTTCGCCTATGGGCGTTGACTCCTAGACTCAGTGGTCTAGGTGGTGACAATGGAACCTCTGTTGGTGTCTATAATGGCACCTATTTCTACAAGGGAACTTGTAAAGGACCATGTCCCTGTCCTAGAACCTATAAAGGTACCTATAATGGTACCTATATTTGTGCGATGGGAATATGAACCGGTACCTATAATGGCACTTATGGCTGAAATGCTACATGTACCAATATATGTTGTGGTATATGTATAGAAACCTATAATAGAACCTAAGCAACTCTTTGAATGTGCGCACTTTGCACCCGATATTGTGCTGTACCTATGGAGCTTGTGGACCATGTCCTGTAATATACCCTCGACCTCATCCCGGCCCCAATCGCCTTAGCTTCTCTTGGTTGTCACCCACCCATGGTTACTACCATTATACCCGTTGATATGGTTGCTTATGGGATAGTAATCTGTCTCGACATAATGATGGCATACCATATTATGTACTGAGTCATCCCTAGATCGATGATTTGTGCTCGAGGCATCCATGCATGTGGTATCACTCTGAAAAAACTAGTTGTGACAGCCTCTCTCCTAATCCATGGACCAAATTCCATTGTCTCGCGTGTAACACACACATACCATTTCTCCCCACCAAGTATATCTTGTATCACTCCCAACTATTGTTTGACCCTATCCACCTTGTACATCTCTAGTATGTGGTTACGTCTACCAATGATAAAGTGATCCTCCTCCATTGTGGACAACTCTATCCCATATATGACCCACTTTGGTATAGTTGGTATGGTCTCCATTGATTTAATATAAATTTTATTACATCTTATTTCGAGTAACTACGTAATAAATGACATTCAAGTAATTAAGTAAAATAACACACAAGAAATAAACAACAACACATGTAAACCCCATAAGCAAATGAGAGAGAGAGATAACTTATTAGCTAATTTCATATAACCCGAGAGTGATATGGACTTTGTATCTTCCGGAACAGGGTTAGGAACAATGTTGCCAAGGCTCGATGAGGGTATAAAATCCTAGGGATGTATAGGATAAAAGCACCCGTGGGAGGATAGGAGTGCCCCAAGAACTAGTCACTTATCCGAGCATTTGTGTCCGCCGAGAAGCTTGGAGTCTCGATCTTTTTTTGGGTCAAAAGGTCTTCACTCCAATATCCATTTTTGTCATTTTGACTTCACCGTTAGGGTTTCGATCACACCCGTAACCTCAAAAAGTAATTTATACTTGCACATGTCCACAAACCACATAAAATCTAATAAAAATATACAAAATATGGAGTCGATCCGACCCGATGGTCACCTAAAGAGCAAACTTATGATCGAGTGTTTCACTACATCTCGATTCTATGTATTCCTTTGTGTGTGTGTGTGTCTGTGCCTTGGGTTGCCCTTGTGTAAGTTGCACGATGATAATGGGCTAGATGTAGATTATACCAAGTATGAAAATGTGTGTGATGGAATAGAATGAACTCCCTCCTATGTTGTGTATGCAAATTAATACAACCCTTGTCCCTTATATGAATGTGCTATATGTATGCTTTGTAGTGCTCTTATGCCTTTGTGTAAGCTTAGGTGGTGATAGATAATGCTTATAGTACTTGTCCCCTTTATTTGAGAGAAGTAACTAAGTATATATATGATTCCCTTGTTTGAATTTTGTAATTGACAACTGAAAGGTCGACCCAAAGTTTTAAAAGGTGACCAAAAGGTGAAAAGGACCCAAAAGAGTAAGAAGAAGATAAAAAGGGCAGGGCAAGAGTGCCTGGGCACTTCTATCCTAGCTAGGTCGCTAGTGTCTCGAGGTCATCAAAAGATAAATCAGTCAAGTGCCAACAGAGCTATAAGATGTGTAAATCCAGATAAAGTGCAATAGATAAAGCAATCAAAAGGCCAAAAGGAGTTTTCAACCACTATTTTTCTTGCTTAGGAATCATGTATACATTAGTATGCTTTAGGACCTAGAAATGTACCCAAGTGCATATATTTTGTGTCTATATTTACCCCCACTTTATGTTGTTGAGTGAATACTTGATAACATAAAGTAGATAGAAGATGTGTACCTTGTAAACTGAAGAGAAGTGTATCCAATAGCGTGTCAAGTGGAAAAGTAGTTATATGAAGTGTGAAGTGATTTTAATGTGAAGTATGACAACTAAGAAATGGAGGTAGACCTTAGGGGTGAATTGTATGCGTAATAGTGTGTTGATGGAGATTTTACTTGTAATTATGAGTTGTTTCTTGTTGTTTGTAAGGATAGACCTACAAAAGAAGAGCAAAGAGTAGTCAAAGTCTCGTATGTGAAAAATTAGAGTAACGTATGTATAAGTATGTAAAAGTAGTAGTTAAGGAAAGAGTACACCTGATGTATGAGAGAGTAAAGGATAGAAATTTGTCTTGTTTGTCTTTGGAGATGTTGTTGGATGGGGTTGGGAGTGATCAATTCCCAACCAAGAAAAAAAGTGAGCCACGATTTTTGAGGGTTCTGTCATCAAGGGTGAGGTTTTGGGTGAACTCATGGTAAGAGTAATTTTTTTGGTGATCTCATGCCAAGATAAGAGTGTTGGGGAGAGAGGTCTATTTTTCTCTCTTCCATGACGCTTCTCAAATGATAAGTGCCACTACAGATTGGCACGTCCTGATTTGTAACCAAATTGTAGTTGATTGAATGAATTATGTAATTGAAGGCAAGTGCACGATATCATAGATCTATAATGTAACCTACTGAAAACTGTGTTGAACTGAGAAACTATCTAATGTTTCCCTTAGGGCACAAGCACCCACGTGGAACATAAGTGCCCATTGTTACTGTTTGATAATGGGCACTAGTGTCTGCTCGACATTTGTGACCCAAGTTTGATTTTGGACCACTTTTTGATCGTGTTCTTTTGTCATTGTTGTGTTGTGTTGTTACTTTTATGAAGATCTAATTTTTGAAGGGTGACTTATTCACCCAATAGCTGCCCCCTCATTTAGGGTGCATGTGACTAATGTAGGAGGTGGTGGCCCAAACTATAGGACCTAAAAATGATATGCATAGTATATGTCGATACCTACAGGGGTAGGGGATGTGCATGGTAGAAACCAAGGCACATGCAAACAAGATAGACTAGAACAATTAAGTGTTAGTGTAAAATAGCTAGCATGCAATAGAATACAATGTAACAAGTAACTATGAAGACAAGAGGGACCATGAAAATGGGTTACATACATGGGACATTTCTCATAATGTCACAAGAAAATCAGGGCCAAAGCAACCATAAGAAAAAAATGATCAAGCATGACATAGGGCATAGCCCACAAACAATGGAAAACAATAGTAAAAAAAACAATAGATACCCATGATTGTATAGAATCTTGTAAGGAAAATGTTGCACATGAAGCACCTGTTAGCATGTTAGAAAGATTAAGTAGTATGTCAAAGCATGTATACATCAATGAAGAGTAAAGTGATATTAATGAAAAGTAGTAAATACTAAAAATAGGCCTTGTGATGTGTAGAGTATGAGAGTAGCAAAGGTAGATGCAAAGCTTATGCATCATGTAAGAATATGTAAAAATCTTGCATTAACCTATAGATACCACATGAATGTGCATGTGTGTTAGAAAAATATAAGGACATACTAAGTATCCAACTAACATAGGAAACAAAGTGCAACCTATAAATAGTATAAGCCAACAAGAGTAAATACTACCAAGATGTGTAGATGTCGTGTGAAAGTGATGGTGTGCTCCGATATGCAAGATGTGTAGATGGGAGGGGTTGTGTAGCCCCCAGTGAATGTGCATGAGATGAGGTTCATTTAGTAAATCTCCCTCAATAGTCAAGTATGAACCGTAGAACAAGAGTGTGTCATCGGTGGCAAAGGTATTGCATGTGATTGAGTGTAAATGCTAAGAAAGATTTATTATGAAGCACAGAGCATGAAGTGTAGTAGATAAGCTATGGGTAGATGATAGAGATAGACAAGAGTGATGGAGGGGGAAGAAAGTGTGATGCCCTCGAGTGTACAAGTAAGGTTCATTTAATTCCTTTAATAGTCATGTATGAACCTTAAAAACATGAGTACGTCATCGGGTGGCAAAGGTATTGTATGCGATTGATAGAGTATGTAGTAGCAACATTGTGTTATATAGATAGGAAGAAGTAATGGTATATGAAGCAAGTGAGGAGGGGGAAAGTTTGAGCCCCCAAATGTGTATATTAAGAGTTATTGGTAAATAGATGTGATCATTGTGAGCAAGAATAGCCAAAGTATGTATAATGAACAAAAAGATGTGTACCATATGTATAAAGTAGTATGTGTATCATGAATAGAAGGATCCATAAGTAATCATGAGGAGAAAAGTGTGTATGGAATGGCCTAGGAGAGGAAAGGGAAGCCATAATCATACATAAATGTAGCAAGGTGCGATCATGGTGTGTAGATAAGAGAAAGTGTTGCTAGAAAGATTGACATGAAGTGCACAACAAAAGTAAGGTATAGGTGTGTATGTGAGTAGTATGGATAGGCAACTGTTGATTAAAATGTGACGACTATGGGGGGAAGTTTGATGCCCCCAAGTGTGCGAGTGATGAAGATCTATGTGATGATGTGAGAGAGACCATGTCATGGTGGTAGATGTTGAAATGTGTCCCATCAGGAACATAGTCATTATCTAGATCGAAAAGAGGAAGTGTAAATAGAATATTAGGAAGTTGGTGCGGGATCTCAGCTTGTGGAGAGGGAATTATTTGTTCTTATATTGATGGTTTTGCCTTAGATGGGGCTTATGGTAACTCTTGCATTAGTGGATAATGAATAAGAGTGATTATGGCGTGATGCTCGATAGATGTGGAAGGATCAAATTTGGGAACCCATTGGGGTTTGGTAATTGGAGATGAGTGTGTAGCAAATGAAATGAAGCCTTGATGCTCAAGTTTCCCAATTATTCGTTCTAAAGCATAAAAATCATTGTCATGATGTCCATTAATTCTATGATAATTGTAAAACAAGTGACCTTTGTATTTTGTAAGTTGATAAGGAGGGTAGTAATGAGTAGGTGGCAAGGTGATTAATTGGTGATTGAGGATCTCAGAGAGAATATCATGTTGCCTAACATTTTGATCAAACTTGAGAGGTGCTTGTTGTGGTAAGACCTTGACCTTACTTGTATGAGCACATGTAGTAGACATGGGATTAGGATGAGGTGTAGAAGAAGAACTAGCATGGGCATGAGAAACATCCTTGAGATGTTGGATTTCAGTTGTGAGGGATGTAATCGTGGTTTCCATAGCTTGAAATTTATCTTGAAAAAAAAGGTGTAAATCTTGAATTGACTCGAAGATGGATTGATTAGTTGTGTTATCAGGACTAATAGGGGGTTGGAGATATGATTAAAAATTACACTTACTTGTGAAGGTGGCATATTGCGAGGGAGGTACATTGTGTGTAAGGCTTTTTGTGAAAGCATCTTTACAAACTAGGTGCTTTTGATGTGGTTGAGCCAAGGAGACTTGAAGAAATTTAGAGGTCACGATAAGAATGAAAAGGTAATATGTGAAATAAGAGCCCTAGAAAGTGACCCAAAGGATAAGACCAAGGATGAAACCCTAGGAAGAGATATGAAAGTCAAATATGCAATAAACAATAGATGGAAATATGAACCATGATGCAACGAGGGTTTGGGGTTAGGAAAAGACAAATTCATAGAATACTACAAATAAGGATCCCAATGGTTGATCACAATATCGGGTTCACCAAATGATTTAATCTAAATTATATTAAATCTTATTTCAGAGTAACTACTATAACAAATGATATTCAAGTAATTAAGTACAAGAACCCATGACAAGCAATAAGGATTCAACAAATGTAAAACCCTAAGAAAATGAGAGAGAGAGATGATGACTTAGCTGATTTCGTGCAACCTGGGAGCGTTATGTACTGTGTATTTGCTAGAACAAGCTAGGAATAGTGTCACCAAGGCTTGATGAGGGTTCAAAATCCTAGGGATGTACAAGACAAGTTCCCGTAGTAGGAGGACAACAACGCACCCAGCGCTAGTGATCGATCTCGGGCACTTGCATTTTCTTAGATGATTGCGGTATGGTATTTTCTAGGTCGGAAGGTCTTCGCTCCAATATTCATTTTTTCACTCGACTTCACTATTAGGGTCTTGATCGCACCTGTAACCTACAAAACAAATGTCTACCTACACATGTCCACAAACCACATCAAATCTAATAAAAAGATCCGAGAATGTGGAGTCGGACTAAACCGGTGGTCACCCGTAGAGTGAACTTACGAGTGAGTGTTGTACTACATCTCGAACTCCATGGAGTGTGTGTGTGTGTGTGAGTGTGTATTTTTGCCCTATGTTTGCCCTTGTGAAATTTGCACGATGATAGCGGGCATGATGTAGATTGTACCGAGTTTGCGAGAATATGTGTGATGGAAGAGAATGAACTCCCCTCCTATTTTGTGTATGTAGATAAATGTAGCCCTTGTCCCTTGTATGAACGTGCTATATGTATGCTTTGTAGTACTCTTGTGCCTTTGGTGCAAGCTTAGGTCATGATAGGTAATGTTTATACTACTTGGCCCTTTTATTTGAGAGAAGTAACTAAGTATATATATGATTCCCTTGTTTGAATTTCATAATTGACAACTAAAAGGCCGACCAAAGTTTTAAAAGGTGAACAAAAGGTGAAAAGGACCTGAAGAGTAAGAAGAAGATAAAGAAGGGCACGAGTGCCTAGGAGGGACAGGAGTGCCTAGCGCTTTTGTCCTAGTTGGCGCTAGTGTTAGGAAAAATCATGTTAGTGTTAACATTGTTAGTAGGTTAATTATGGGAGTATTTAGTAAAATTCATTGTGTGGGTGAGTTGTTAGTAATAACAACCCATGTAAGTTGTTTAGTATATTGTTATATGTGAATGGTGGTTGTTATAACCACACACGTATATTAGTCTTGAGTGATAATAGGTTAGTTCCTAGTTTATAGGATATGTTTTCCTATAAAATTTGGAATTACGTTGAAATGAAATATAATTGTGTATATTTTGCTCTGTAACTTGAACCAAATTTACATTTGGTATAAAAGAGAGTTTTGGACTTTTGAATTTAATGAAGGGGCAGATCCATTACAGTGCTTTTAGTTGTCCCATTGCATGATAGAATAATATGTGGAGAGGTTTGTAATATAGTTTGAATTTTATTTTTATTGTGTGTATCATATTAGTGTATGAAAGGAGACTAAAAGCTTCGTCATTAACACTTGGTTAAATAATATGAGCCTTCTTCCACCTCATTGGAGTATTCGGTCATATCTGCATGTAAATTCATTCACAACTATTGGAGAATATTTTGGCGGATCCTAAAATTTGTATCATGCAAGACCTCTGCCATATTTTATCTAGGCCGACTTGTATTCCATGTAGTGAGCATTTTGACTCTGTTGTATTAAATAAAAGGTGTTAATTAATTCCACGTAGTCATATTTGACTTATGCGTTCAACTTTGACCTGATAATATTTTTGGAGAGAAAACTGAGTTTTGTATGTGGCACTATGAGAAGATCAGGAACTGTGCATATACAACCTGCAATTTACATGCAGTGATATTTAATGAAACATTGACCAGGTCAAGTGACGTGTGTTTTTCCTTCTTCAAGCATTGACAGTCTGCTCATGGTCGATAGACCAATCACTTGAAGATTTTTTGAGGAGCAATCAGATTGTTTTGAAGTAATAATTGAGTCGTGTATAGTCACGTAGCCATATTCAAAATTGCTCAGAATCTGTTTAATTACAGTTCAGCCCTTTGCAAGCCGTCTTCCACGTGCATTGTTCTTCACTCTGTCATTTGTGGTCGGATGCATCAATGAAGGCTCGGTGTTCCTGAGTACACCGTATGATTCTTAATGTCAAAATCCATACACTGGTTCAAGAATCAAGGCAAGTTTAGAAATAGTTGAATGTTTTTTTATTTTGCGTCTCTGCTATAGTGTAGTGAATCATTCGGTCAATAATAATTCTATTTAGTAAGTCGATTTGTTTAGAGTCTAGAAAGCAAGGTCAAGTCGTGTTGTTAGTAGTATTAATTGTTAAAATTTGGAGTTTATTAAAGTAAAGGTGTTCTAGAGTCATTTCTAAACTCTTGTCATTTGTGTTATTTGTCATAAAAATTGTTAAAAGTCCTTATTGGTCATAAAAGTCATTGTTTACATATAGCCAAGTCATATGTCAATAGTTTAACAAAATTCATTTGCATTATAAAACTAGAATCGTTTTGTGTCAAAATTCATAACCAAAGTAAAATCATCTAGTCTTATTGTAAATAAGTCTATTGTAAAAGAGTCGTGTCAAAAATTTAAAAAAATTGCCTCACGGACATATTTTTGTGTTACCCGACGTCCTTCTGAACCATTGATTCTCAAAAGCGAAATTTGTTGAGTTAGCAACATGAGATTGGAGGATGGAGGCGTCGAGGTTCGAGGTCAATCAATGACCTCTCATCATTCGCCAATGACGAGGCCGCCTATCACGGTGTGGTGTGAATTTTTTTCTTTGTTCCAATTTCAATTTCTTCGGTTTCGGTGTTCTGTGTGATTCTGAATGATGGGACAAGAGTTGTGTTGGAGCGCAGATGACTATCAATGATCCTCTGACTGACATGATCCTCTGACTGTCATACTTCGTTAGAAGATGGTTCACTTGTGAATATGTTCACTTGCAATGGTGACCATGTGCAATAAGATCTAACTAACTATATCCGATTAGTTGTATGTCTTAGATACAATTTGCTTCTCAGTGTTTGTGTATGGAAATTTCACATTGTGGGGGAACACATGACACCAATGTTCCATTTCCATTCTGAGCCTAAAATGACTAAAGTCAAGGGCAACTTCCAGTGGCAGTGGCAATTTCTTATGTTGTTTAAGATCGAGTGGCAGCGATCGATAACAATGGCTACAACTAAGAACATTGTGATTCTTAGAGGTGGTAATGTGAAATATTTCCAATATATGTTCTATTGTTCTAGTGTTGTGATAAAAGAGTTGTTTCCTATGTAATCTCCTAAAGGAAGAATGTGATGAAAGTCGATGATATTGTTGCAGCATCATGATATTGTGGTTGTTAGTAATAACAATGGCTACAACTAAGAACATTGTGATTCTTAGAGGTGGTAATGTGAAATATTTCTAGTATATGTTCTATTATTCTAGTGTTGTGATAATCGAGTTGTTTCCTATGTAATCTCCTAAAGGAAGAATGTGATGAGAGCCGATGATACTATTGCAGCATCATGATATTGTGGTTGTTAGTAATCCACTAGAAAAACTATCCAGAGGTTGTTGGTACTATCCTAAAAACCATCTATTGTGTGGTTATTGGTTAACCACTTAGAAAAACCATCCGAGATCATGAACAAGCTATGAAGCGGCGTGTTACGGTACAAGGTAGGTTTTCCCCATGTTTGTACTAAGGAGGGAATGTTAGGAAAAATCATGTTAGTGCTAACATTGTTAGTAGGTTAATTACATGAGTAATTAGTAAAATTCATTGTGTGGGTGAGTTGTTAGTAATAACAACCCATGTAATTTGTTTAGTATATTGTTATACGTGAATGGTGGTTGTTATAACCACACACATATATTAGTCTTGAGTGATAATAAGTTAGTTCCTAGTTTATAGGAGATGCTTTCCTATAAATATGTAATTATGTTGAAATGAAACATAATTTTGTGTATTCTACTCGCAACTTGAACCAAATTTACATCTAGTGTTTGAGGTCATCAAAGATAAATCGGTCAAGTCTTGACAGAGTTGTAGGATGTGTAAAGCTAGTAAAGTGCAATAGATAAAACAATCAAAAGGCCAAAAAGAGTTGTCAACCACTAGTTTTCTTGCTTAGGAATCATGTATACATTAGTATGCTTTGAAACCTAGAAATGTACCCAAGTGCAAAGATTTTGTGTCTACATCCATATCACTATCCGTAACTATAAATCATCTAATGCTGCCTATAAAAATATATATCTCATATGTCTCCTCTTTGGCCATCCCCCACTATCTCCCATCTAAACGATGATGGCTCCTCAGGATGTCTATCACACAAGATCCCCACGAGTTAGTTGATCTTTATGTGGTGCCATGACCATATCTGTAGTAGTGTCACTAGACTCAGGCTCCTTTAACCTTTGTAGACTATCATATGTAAATCCCTATACAAGTGCATTAAAATACATCGAGCCCATGTAAACAGTGTGCCCTCCATGAGCCCTACAATAAACACTATCGGACCCAATTGGAAGTGACTAACGGTCTTATCAGTAGCAAATATCTGTTGATAAGAGCCACAAGATAGATAGGTAGATGTGCCACTTTCACATCATCCATGCACTCATATAAGTGCACAACCATGCTCTCTCTAGGTATGTCCTCCATCAAAAATAAATCACATATGTTTCCGTGTATCCATGTGGCATCGCCATTCCACTGTACTAATCGACCTTGTATCAACACCTAAAGGATTTGATATACATCCTCTAATGTCACCGTCATCTAACCAATGATCAAATTGACCTAAATGTTTAACTCTCATTGTTTCATCGCTTGCGCTCGCGATCAACAAACAATGGTATAGTATAATGTGTGGAAGTTGCACTATATATGTCAACCTTGTCGCATTCAAAAGTGTGCACAACTATCTCTGCTCTCTATGAGTGAATCTCCTCTGAACGGCAAAACAATCATCCATAACACTCACAAATGTCTAATGATAACAATCTCTCTTGAAACCATCGCACAACATTTTTAGATCATCATTCTTCTATTATAACCTTCAAAATTTTCTTTTAAATCATCCTAACCATGCTAGCACACCCATTGATACGCTAATGCATACACTTCAATGTTAGTGCATTCACACTTGTGTGCAAACTTCAACGCTAGTGAATTCACGCCAGCGTGTACACTTCAACACTAGCGCATACACATTAATGCTAGTACATTCACATTAATGCACATGTTCCTACTTTAACGCTAACACGTACTCTTTAGAGTAATTTACTAGATAACACCATCTAGATGCACTAGGCACATCACTCAACCTCCTCTTTAGGGTTGTTGTAGTAGGATGTTAGTGTGATGAAGGAAGAAACATATAGATCCATAACTAATCCATCATTCTACAATGCATGCCATATTCAGATTTATGAAAGAACAAGCTTAAACAATAATCATGATTGAATCAAGAACATGCACTACTCAATTACACACAGGAATGACACTTAGGTTCAGCCAATATCTTCCATCTATTAATAAACATAGAAGCTCCTTACAATAATGGCAATCTATACCGATGCGCACATGGATCTGATACAATAATCCAATCATATGCACATATCTCTATACCTCCATACATCCATCTCTCCACCACACTCTACTACTATGTGATTCACATCATATATATATGGTGGGGACTTTCCCTTCACCGCTTATCTATTCCAGAAATAGGCCGCATGCTATTAATAGCCACACATCATTTACAGGCATAGCCACACATGCAAGTGTGCTATCTATAGACCTCTTACAGTTAACTAGAGTGAAAATCCTATTCTTAGCTCGTCTCCATGCAAAACTTTGATCCGATCCTCCAAAGATAGACAATGTGTGGTGCACATGTCTCTACATCATTGGTGTTCTTCACATGCCATCTTCTAAAAATAGGTCTTCATGCTCAAAATCAGCTAAGTCCTGAATGTTGAACTTGCCCTCCATGCACAAGTTCTTCTTGTCCCTCCGCGCCCTTAAACTGGCCTTGTTTCCCCACGTGGACTTCTTGTGTGAGTTATGTCAAGTGTTCTTTTATCAACATTACCCCACACTAATCTCATTGTCACCCCAACAATGGGTATCTCCAAAAATTGAAGTAAAGAATAGAAGAATGGAAAGAATAAGAATGAAAGAATGTAGATGAATAAAGAAGTTTTATGAGGCAGCCTCTTCTATATCAGTTTGAAGTATCAACTCTGATACTCCTCCTTTATTTCGGCCTCCAAGGCCTTGCCATTCAACAAGTGCTTGTTCTACTTTTTTTGGAATGTCCACAACAATGGACTCCAATTCATCCCTCACAATCTCCCCTTTTCATTTTGTAGAACCAACACAACATTAGACATTGAGGTCATTCTTCCTTCTAGAAGATCCATCTTCTACGCAATGAGCTTCCCAAGCTCTTCCAACCAAGTCTTGTGTGGCTCTTGTGTTACTGCCAGGGCCTCACGCTTCTACTTAACCATTGACAATATTTCTACGCAGCCAATGTCTCATCCTTCATTTCTTTCTGACCTCATTGTTTTCTTCTAGGTCTTTATGTTGATAAGCACCTCTAGAGCTATGCAGATGTTCAAAGCCTAGTCTTCTTTCTTCAATACTTCTGTAGCACTTACAGCAACCCTTCATAGGATGTAATCTTTCACATCACTGAAGCTTTCTCTCGTTCTACCTCTTGTTCTAGATTCCTTGGCGCTTTGGTATGCGCAGAGGTTCATCTTCAAGTACCAGGTCCACCAACTTTCCTACATAATGTATCACTGAGGGAAACATCTATGGTACCTTGGTCTCCAAGTGTGGCCTAGCTCTTATGACATTGTCCCCAATCTCCTCTGTGATGCTGATAAATACTTCATTCTTCTTCTTCTACGCGCAAGTCCCTCTCTTGTGTTATGCACTATCTCCGCATCCTTTGTCTTTAGCTCCTCACACAATGCTCTTATTGTTGCAGCTTTGTCCATGTTTCTTCTAGCAACTTCAGAAAACCTTCACCAATGCATTGCTGACTTGCTCATCTGACATGACAATAGGCTTTACTATCATATGTCTAGCTTGGGGTGCCTTCTTCAACCATCTCAAAATGCATGACTCTTCGCATACATCAAATTTAGGCTCATCCATGTGGGTGTGCATTGACCATGATAGTTGCTTTCATGCACAATCACCATATCCTCATCCATTAGCTCCCATCCGAATAAATCCTTCTTGTGCTATCATGCTCTGAAGTGGGCGTGGATAATTTTACCTACATCCTCTACATACCCCATGACTAGTGGAATGTGCTCTCCACTCATCCTCTTTGATCTAGGACCCTTGGGAATTGTAGCTTCAAGGTTAGGATCCTGTCTCATTACATCTTGAGCAGTCACATGCATGGATCCAGAGGTTTCCTTTTCTTTTTCTTCTTCATCCTTCATCTCTTCATCTTTTTTCTCTTCCTCATTTTGTGGCTCATCTTCTTGCTCAGTGGGGTCGGAGATGCACACTGCTCTCCCCTGATTCCTCCACTTCTTTATCCAACTTCAACTTTCTTCTCTTCTTTGGTTCAACGGTCTCCTTGTGTGGAGAGAGACGAGGTGATTTCCTTACCATTTGTGGGGTTCCACTTTGAGTCCTTGTGCATCTAAATACTTTCTTAAATTTGCTCCCCTACTCAACCTCTGTATCTTCCTCTTCATCTGTCCTGTCCCGAGGTGGAGTGGTCACGCGCTGCTGTGACTCTTCTATGATCATAAGGTTGCTTTCTTCTACACTCTCCAAGCCTCCACTATCTTCACGCTCCTCTTCTTCATCCTCTACTTCAACAATTTCTATGGGCCTTTGTGCTGGTATGTTTTCCATTGTGTGCTTACCCTTCGGTGGCCCTGGGAGTGTGAATTCATTCTCCACATACTTATTGTTCTCCATCTTGGGCTTCAGCTGAAGATACACTAATGCTTCCCCTACATCTACTACAACCAGACTTATTGGCTTAATATTCAACACCTCCAAAATGATCCTCTCAGTATAGGCACTTCTTCCAGGATACACATACTTCTTCCTCAACGTGTGGTAGTCACAGTCTACCTTATCTGCATTGAATACCAATCGGTGCATGTGTCTATGAATCTGTGAACAAATGCTTGGAAATACCTTGTAGTGAATGCGTAAGGCAATTTACACCAAGGGCTCTAGACTCCATCTCTCATTGGGAAGCGTGATGCAGAAATGCTTGATATACAACAAACTAGACTTGTTTCCCTACTACTGATGGTAGGTCCTTTGGGATGCACCACTCTTCTCCAAATGTCACATGGAGCCTATCATACCATTTCTCCACCCTTTGCTTTACATCATATGTCATGGCCCTTTACATAGGTACTTGTTGAACCTTTCAGCTGGTGACTTATTCTCCATGGGGTATTCCCATACCTTTTCCTTTGGCCCATCTGGTACTCCAATTTCCATGAATACTAGTGATAGTAGAACAGCCCCAAAGTTGATCTTCCCTCTCTATGCATGCTTCCTCGACTATTTGCTCTACAATGTAGCCTACAATATTATAGACTACTCCTTCTGACATCTTACACGCAATGTGTAACCACATAGTATTTACTTGTGACCACCGCTCCTAATCATTCAACTTTGTAACAAGGTGTGTTGTTGCTTGCACAACCGACAGTTCTTCAATTTGTCTATATCCATACCGCATGGACCCTTCAGGTACCCCAACTCCTATCTGGTCTTTAAGATCATGGCTTTATCTATGAGATCATTCTTTATATCCTCTCATGTGGCCTTCAAACCTATAACTGATGAGATAAGCGTAGATGAGATTCTAACTCTGTCCTACAAAGTAGAAGAAGTCCTCATGCACTCTGCTCATGAGCCACTGGTACAAGGGCTCATACTTCCCAAAATATGGAAGCTCATATAATTGGTAGACCCCAATTCTCTTCAAAAGCTTCTCACCTACATCATCATAAACCGGCATGTCATCTTTCATACATTTGTTCATCCTCAGTAGTGAGCAAGGAATCAAGCTCTTTCTTGTTCTCGAGGTCATGTGATTGTATTCACTCACTTTTCTCTTTCTGATGGGTGAATCCCATTCCTGGCCGATGATGACTCCTTCTAGATATTACATTTCTAAAAATCACTTTCGGGTGCCATCTCTTCCTCCTCGATGACCACCTTCTTCTTTCCTTTTGTTCTTGACTTTGCAGCTACCTTCTTAGGTGCCATTTTTACCTTGTAATCATCTCCTTTTTAACTCTAAATTTGTGAATCAAACCCTAGCTCGATTCAATCATGCCCTAGGTGGAAACTTCATGCCCTAACTCCTCTCTGTCCTCCTTTCTTCACTCAAACCCTTCACCACCGGGACACAAGCTTCTTTTCACACAGATTTGTTTGTCACGCTTGGTTTCACACCCTTCACACCTTAACCCAATCACTCGGCTCTTCACACTTAGCTCTTTCCTCAAATTCTCTTAGTCATAAATGGTAAAAATGAATTCACATCCCATCCTTATATAATTTTTCAAATTTTGATGCATTTATTGCTCCTTCACCTACCAAATATCCTCTCATTCATTGACCAAATTTGTTCATTCCACATGGTACATCTTCGTGCCCCAGCTATAACCTTCTAGCATGCCTTCCTACCCTCTGGTCATAGACTTCTCTTCAACAGCATGCACCCTTGCACCTGCCCGAGTACCTCATCACTATACCTTCTCCTGTAGTTATCATGGCCTCTGCTTACCTCACGTTATATTGTCCTTTCATTCATCTCCATCCTTGGTCACTTTTGAGAAGCAATCTTCTTTTGACTTAAAGCACACCCATAGCAGCTTATTCCTTTCACCTTTCAATTCCCACAGTATTTTACTTGGATAACTACAACCACCCCACACTAAAGGTATGTGCAGTCCTTTACACATAAACATTCTTCACATAGTAATTAGCTTCATGCGCGCAAGCACGCTTATTACACAAGAACAACAACTAAATTGACAAAGCATAACGACAATGAAGGAAATACATTAAGGAAAGACAAAATGGAAACCTAATCTAAATGGAATACTTGCCTTATTACAAACACCAAGAAGACTTATTTATAGTAGGGCTTCAACCTACTCCCATTAAAGTAACTGGTAGCCATGTTCCATCAAGTGCTTCTAACTAGAAAGCACCTGATTCAAGTATGTAAGTGATGACATACGGCCCCAACCAATGTACTTTGAGCTTTCCTGGATGGCACAAGAACTTTGAGTCATAAAGAAGTACCATTTTTCCAATCTCAAACTTCTTATCCCTTATGTTTCTATCATGCCATGCTTTCTGCCTGCCTTTTCTACTTCTGACTCCATCGTGTTATGGCTCATCGCTCATCCAATTGAATCATCTTCTCAATATGCTCTTCTAAAGCCTACTCATCAACTAGACCTCTAGCATGCAATGCACAAAGAAGGTAACATAAATTCTATAGGGAGAATGACTTCTGCGCCAAACACCAACTGAAATGGTGTGGCTTTGTTCAATCTCTTGTAAGTTGTTCTATATGCCCAAAGAATAGCTGACACTTTGTCATCCCAATCCTTTCTTCCAACATCACAAATTTTTGTCAAAGTTTCTAGCTCAAAATCTTGTTGAAAGCCTCAACAGTTCCATTTTCCTGAGGGTGGTAAGGTGTAGTCTTATGGTGGGCAACCATAAACTCATCTAATAGGATCCTTATGGTTTCATTTAAAAAGTGTGTACCCCTATCACTTGTCAAACTTAAAGGACATCCATATCTTGTAAGAACATTCTCCCATAGAAACCTAGCTATATGTAGTTGTTGTATAGTCCTTCAGGTGTGTTTTTACCCACCATGTGAGATAATCTATGCAAGTAATGATATAGCATGACCCAGTCCTACACACAGCTGGTGAAATATAGGTCCTACAAAGTCAATGGCCCATTTCTCAAATGGTTTAGCACTAGTAATTGGTCTTAAAGGCATTTCATCTCTTTGTCCTAGTTTTCCTAGGCTTGACAATGATCACACGCCTTACAATATTCTTTACAATCTTTATACAATGTCTCCCACCATAATCCAACAAGTAGGATCTTCCAGGAAGTCACATCACCTACATAATGGCCTCCTGCAATACCACCATGGGCTTCTTCCATAATATCCTTGTGCTCATGCTCTAATACACAATGGCATAATACTTCATCTCTACCTAACTTGTAGAGGTCACCACTGATTAACATAAATGGTGTCATGCGTATAGCAAGTTGTTTCTTTTCTAATGCCTTCATTCCTTCTAGTGCTACACCAGTCTGTAGAAAGACAACAATGTCTTCTAATTCTGATGGTGCACGTTGTAACCTATATAATTGTGCATCTGGCATGGTTTCTTCAATTGTTTGTGCTTCCTCTCTTGAGTTGATTCTAGATAAATGGTCTAGTCCAGTTACTTTTCCTGGCTTCACCACAACTGTGAAGTCAAACTCTTGAAATAGGAGTACCCATCTGCATATGCACCCTTGTAAGATGGGCTTGTTTACCAAGTACTTCAATGCCATGTGATCTATATAAAACACAAATGGTGTTGCTAACAAGTACTATCAAAACTTGTGCAATGCATAGATCATTGAAAAGCTTCATGCTCTGTAGTTGTATAATTATGTTTAGCAGAGTCAGCTTCCTACTAGCAAAAAAAAATTGATGATCTACAATACCTTCTCTAGGTTGAGCTAACACAACACCAATGGCCATGCCAAAGGCATCCACATGCACATGAAATGGTTTGTCCCATGAAGGAAACACAGAATAGGTGTGGTAGTAAGTTTCTCTTTTAATATTTCAAATGCGCACTGCTTTGTGGTTCTCCCCAATAAAATGTACCTTTCCCCTTTAGTAACTCTTCCAAGGGTGCAAAAATTTTGGCATACCCTTTGATGAATTTTCTATAATATCTTGTATGACCTAAAAATCCATGCACCTCACTTTGACTAGTAGGCTGCTTCCAGCCTAGAATGACTGCAACCTTAGCTGGATCAACCAACAAACCTTCCTTACAGATTATATGTCCTAACAGTATTCCAAAAGGTGTAGCAAATATGCACTTCTTGATGTTCAAAGAGATACTCAATTGTCTGCACCATTCAAACATTAAGCGCAGATTGTCACAATGATCCTTAACAAGCCCATATATTGTCCAATCATCGAGGTAGACCTGTAAGAAGTTGTGAATAAAATCTTTGAATGCCTAAACAACTATCCGTGAGAATACAACAGGTGCATTTTTCAATCCAAAGGGCATCACAGTATAGGAAAAACTACCCCATTCAGTAGTAAAAGTTGTCTTTTCTTGATCCTCCTAAGCAATCCTAACCTGATGATACCCGAAAAACCCATCTATGAAGGAATATATTTCACACCCTACAACTCCTTCTAGTATTTCCTCAGTAAATGGTGTAGGAAATGGGTCTATTACACATGCGAAACATTTAGCTCCCTGTAGTCCACACATATTCTAATCCATCCATCCTTCTTGATACTGATCACCATTGGACTAACCCATTCTGACTCATCCAAAGGTCGAATGATTCCAGACTTCAACATTTTATCAATTTCATCTTTGACTTTTTCACACAAATTGGGGTTCATTCTATAAGGTCACTTTCTAACTAGGTGTGCACCATCCTTAAGCTTTATCTTCATTTCCCCAAGTGATTTATGCATGCCTTTAAGTTCATGATACCCTCGAGGGAATAAGTCTTGATAATCCCTGAGTAACTCAATGATCTTTTCCACCTCTGAGTCTGACCAGTAGTCTCCAATGATGGCCTCCTTAGGCTCAGCCTCTAAACCTATATTCACCTTCTTTTCTTCATGGGTTCGTGATAGGCACACGTATCCTTATTTGCACTGTCCAAGACCTCGCACACCCCTTGTGAATGTTCAATATCTAGGTTCTCAACTTCCTCATCATCCATGATGTAAACCATCTTTCCTTTTTCTTTCTCAAGGCAAGCATGCATTCAAGTAATATGGAGTCCATTTCTTCTTCCCTTTCAAAACACACTCCGGACTCTGTCTCACCCAATAATTTTTGAATATGCTCTTCTACCTTTGACACTATCTCCCATAGTTAAGCACTTGAAAATTTTAATGCTTCTTCCACTGGAGGTTTAGTCGAGAAGTAGTCAAAGGTCTGGAGCATTCCTAATCAAATTTTTCCAATTTCCATTCTCTCGATGTAGTTCTGCGTATACATACCAAGCATGTGTGCATCCTTGTAGAGTAGAGTACAATCTATGCACCCATGAGTGAAGGTGGTAATGCTTCCTTGTCCCGCTTTATCCAGAGTCTCTCACACTATTGAATGTGATGTTGAATAGGTTGATCACCATGATAAGTGCATATCTACGTAGGTGCATTGTTCCTTACAAACCTAATAGATAAGGTGACTCCAATCTCTTCCCATTCTATAAGATTATCTCTGTGGACTACCCACCAACGCGTTGTTGTCCCGCGCAAGGTATATACTAACATATCTCTTCTCTTAATTTGATTTGTCCACTTTGTGTTTCCATGGATTTCAAAAATACAAGAAGATATTCTACCCTGTATACCAAGGTATTGTGCTACCTATCCGTCAAACAAAACGAAGTCCATTCTTTCTTAGCAAACAACCACACTTTGTACCTCGTGCCCTACTAGGTATATATCGTACCATGAGCCCAATTGTCACAAGCAATACTCGTAGTATCACTAATAGAATGAGCATCCTCCCACTGTAGGATGCCTTCCTTTGATGGCTCATTGACCTTAGGGTCTTGAATAGTGCGTATTCAAAATTCTGCTTAAGACCTCCTCATTAGAGGCCTAACATATAAGTAACTTCCCATCTCTTAAGGTATTTTAGGAAATAAGAGATAAAATATGGGCAAATAATCCCCATAAACCTAATAGAGTCAAAAACTAATATGTAAGAAAATATACTACGATATCTCAAATTGTTAAGTGCGAGAATAAATAACAAACCTATAAGTGAGACAATCTCTTTAACATGGTTTCACACTTTCTCAATTTGGGCTAAATGTCCACCAAAATCACTTGCTAACATATTTTATTAATGCATATCTCTCTCAATCAATACCTGTGATCTATCCTATGCTCAACATCCATGGCTTTCAAAAATTCAAAGATCTTCATTTTCCCTCACAAGTATACAAGATATTTTGCAATGATGATTGCCATCCATGGCTTTGCTTGAATGTATCATATCATAAGACCATCCATCGAACAAAAAAGTCCATTCTTTACCTTTTTTACCTGCACCTACTAGTTCATATGTACCATGAGCCCAATTTTCAAAGCAATACTCATAGTATCACTAATAGAATGAGAATCCTCCCACTAAAAACCATGGGCCTTCAACCCATAATGGCTCATTGACCTCAT
The DNA here is from genome assembly GCA_018340775.1 of Taxus wallichiana var. yunnanensis. NCBI lineage: Eukaryota > Viridiplantae > Streptophyta > Pinopsida > Cupressales > Taxaceae > Taxus > Taxus wallichiana. The sequence continues at coordinate 291,936,993 of CM031233.1, read as the reverse complement.
GGGTCCCGAATAGCGCACGTAATAATTTTGATTAAGTCCTCCTCACTTAAAGGCTCAACATATGGTGTAGACTTCCCATCTAACATGAAAATAGGCTCCAAAACATAACAAGTATCACAACCCTTTCCTCTTTGTTCTCAAAGTTTATATACCCCTTATTGAATCTCAAATCAACATTATTCGCATAACACCAAGGGCATCCAAGCAAGGCTAGAAAATTGTCTGCTTCTACAAGTGCTAATACCTCAAAATCCCCAGTGAACTTGGCCCCTTGTATGGTTATAGATGCATCCTTTCAAAACTCATATGGGAGTGGCCTTATTCCTATTTTCCATAAACAACACATTAGATGATGGCTGTAATGGAGGCCTCCCCATTTGTACCCATGCATCTAATGTAAGCACATTTACTTCCGCACTTGTATCAATCAAAATATTGCTCAATAGCCATCCATCTACAACAACATTCAAAGTAATTTTTTTTCATAGTCAATGCTATCAGGGGAATATTTGCATGTAGGATCTGTTGTCTCGGTCTCAATACTTGTGCGCAAAGTGTTCCCTTTTAACCAACTTCCTAATAGTGGAATGATGTTCTCCTGGCGCAACATTTTGCACACTTCTCTCAGATCATCGATATCAGTTTGGACTATCTCTCGATTAATTCTTCTTCTCCTTTTTAAGTATATATCTCACCCCAAAGATTCCTTAGCACTTCCATGGTATCCTAGTAAACTTCCTTCTGATGAGTAGGATCTGGGTACCTTGCATGCAAAACCTCCTCCTTGGTGATCATAGGCTTCTGGTGCAATGCCTCTCTTGTGCGTGCCACTTCAGCTCATGTAGTAATCTTCACTGTTAATGCCTCAGGTCCTTGGTGCTATCTTGGGCATCCACTGATCTTCTACCACACACTAGATTCTAACCATCCCAATGCCTTTGTTTTCTTTCTTATGTTGCTTACTCATATGCTCATATAAGTCTAGGCACTCTTCATAGCTATGGTTCTTTCCGTAGAAAGAACATGCAATATTCTAAGGACATTCGCACCTATAGTGGTCAGGAGATCCACACGTATAACATGTTCCATGAGGGAACTCACCTCTTCCTCCACCATGGCCTCATCCTCCATATCCACCACGATATCCACGTCCCCTTCCACGACCTCCTTCAAAATACCCTCATTCCTATCATAGCGCGTTTGATTATGATCCCGATCCTGGTGCTCATTCTTACCCTTAGAATTATCTGTTACACTTGTCTGTCATACCCCAATGTCTATAGCATCATGGATCTGACCAATCAATCAATCAAAATCCTTAGTATCATGGGTCGTGGACCTACAAATTTTGCAAAAGCAAGATACATTCTTCCTTATCACGCGTTGTAACAAAGGACAATGACTAGCATCATGATTCAAATGACAAATTTCATAATCCAACAATAATGAGTGTATAGATCTGCGAGGGAAACTATCCTTGGTGTGACCTTCCACTTCACAATCTGTACACCAAATTCCTAGCACGTTTCATGGGTTGAATTTGCTTTATAGCTTCTCTAACTACTTTTCCATAGCTGTAATATGTGCCTCTAAGAATGGACTAACTCCAGTGTCAATGCTCCCAACTACCTCAACGCACGCAAAGTTGCTTCCAGTGCTTCACGGATCAATGTATGTCTTATGTGACAGTGCTCTTCTAAATGGTGTAATCAATCCTCCAATAAACCATTGTGCATGTTGGCTAGTGTGAATATCATAAGACAAAGCTTAGATAGAAGTGTCTTAAAATGGGCATCATACTCATGTACACTCTCAGTAGTGCCTTGCTTGATATCCTTGAGCGCACTTAATACTCTTCTGCTCAAACTCAAGGATATGGAACTCTTTCAAGAAAGCATCCTTCAATGTTGCATAATCCACACAAGTTTGATCGGGTCAAACTTCCTATACCAGCTGTGTGCACATCCTTGTAATGTAGTAGAAAATTGACTTGCCTTGCACTCAGAAGTCGTGATCCTTTCACGCGCCACAAGATTTCACACATATGCACATGTTTGGCAACATCCTCTATACCTCTATATTCTGGAGACAAAGAGACATCTCCATATAGATATTTTGTGGTTGTTGCAGGCCTTGACCACCTGATCCAGAACCTCCTATGTTTCCTCTACCTCCAACCACCAGATCCACTGGAAACTAGAACCACCTATACCTCCTGATCCTCCACCTGTAGTTGAATAGGACCTATAGATGTACTCCCCTATGCTCCGATAATAGTACTATACTTGAACCCCTACATATCTGTGAGGTAGTTCCACTTCCAGAGGTGAATCCAACATTCTACGACACTCATGTTCTGTGTGATGATGCACCTAAAATGTTCCTCCAAATAACATTGAAGTCGTCTGTCCTACCATTGATGTACTTTCTCCTTGACTTACTCCTACTCTCCTACTTCCCAAGTTAGCTTGTTGGTTACTTTTCATACTAGATACTGGAAAACCAAGCGCAAGGGCTAGGTCACTAGGTGGATTAAGATGTGCGCCCATGGCCTAGGTAGTCTTTGTTGGCGCACTTCTATGTGAAGCCAAGGGGGATCTTTGTCATGCTTTCCAAGATGGGGAGTTCCTAATGCTCTAGCTCCACATCTTCTACGTGAGCTTCAAATCCTTCATGAGCCATCTCTCTCCTCAATGCCATACTTTCTACAATGGTACGCTGCTTCTCTATCTCTCCCTCTCATGTGCCTCATTATACTTAAGCCACCTTTCCTCTCTCTCTCCTTTCGCCACTAGGTCTACCATCTTTCACCAAACCTGTTCCTTCCCTCGCATGTGGTGAGGTTTAGTTAGCCATCGGTTTACTCTCCAAGTTCAAAGTTACCATCAAGATCTTGATCGCCAATGGAATACCTTGCAAATATGCTCCTCTTGGATACCATAAAAATGGAATTCAGCTACCTCTGGAGAAAGAATACGTTGAAATTGAATATTCTAGAATATAATTGTTTAGAACACCACGAAACCACGTATCCACAATGCGAGTCCTAGATCAGATCAGCATCATAAAGGGCCTGAAATTCTTCATGTGTCTAGATAAGTGCACGATACCTCCAATTCCACTTAGATGCATAAACAATCAGCCACTCGTATAATTCTACTGAAAGATGGTGAAAAAATCTCTCATATAAGTTGTCATATAGATTTTGTTCTACCCAAGTGCGTGTGTTAAACTCAGATCCAATGCTGAACCGTCATGCATATTCTTCCTCCAGATCATGTATCCACTCCTCAATACTTGCTAGAGTTAACCGATACGTCTTCATCACGAACCATCTTGAAAACAATCAAAAGAGGTCCCGGAAATGGAACCAATGATGCAGCCTAGAATTTACTAGATAACACCCTAGATGCACTGGCACATCACTCAACCTAGACTGAGCGCTCACCCAAAGCGCACAAAGGTACCAGTCCTCTTTAGGGTTATTATAGCAGGATGTTAGCGTGATGAAGGAAGAAACATATAGATCCATAACTAATCCATCATTCTACAATGCATGCCATATTCAGATTTATGAAAGAACAAGCTTAAACAATAATCATGATTAAATCAAGAACATGCACTACTCAATTACACACAAGAATGACACTTAGGTTCGCCAATATCTTCCATCTATTAATAAACACAAGCTCCTTACAATAATGGCAATCTATACCATGCGCACATGGATCTGATATAATCCACCAATCCATCATGCACTTTATATCTCTATACCTCCATACATCCATCTCTCCACCACACATATCTACTACTATGTGATTCACATCATATATATATATATATATATATATATATATATATATATAGGTGGGACTTTCCTTCACCGCTTATCTATTCCAAAATAGACCACATGTTATTAATAGCCACACATCGTTACAAGATAGCCACACATGTAAGTGTGCTATTTATAGACCTCTTACAGCTTAATCGGAGTAATAATCCTATTCTTAGCTCGTCTCCATGCAAAACGCTTCGATCCAATTCTCTAAAGATAGACAATGTGTGGTGCGCATGTCTTTGCATCGTTGGTGTGTTTTGCAGTACGCCATCTTCTAAAAATAGGTCTTCATGCTCAAAATCAGCTAAGTCCTAAATGTTGAACTTGCCCTCTACGTGCGGGTTCTTCCTGTCCCTCCACACCTTTAAACCTGGCTTGTTTCCCTGCCTAGACTTCTTGTGTGAGTTCTGTCAAGTGTTCTTTGATCAACATCATCGAAATAAAAAATCACAAAAATCATCCAAATAATCACAAAATCCTAAAATTTACAAAAACCCATCAAACCAACACAATTCAATGAAATCAAACTTTTAACTCCTACCCTAGTGATCATTCCAACCATCTTATGACTATCACAACAAATCATCTTATCCCTTGCATGTCAGTATCCTTGCTTAGGGCAAGTCAAATCAATCATCTCCTTGCATGTCAGTATCCTTGCTTAGGGGTAATGACCCTTTTTCAATCTCAGATCATTTTTCATCGTGGATCTAATAAGGGTGTCGTGAGGAGTAGTTACTCCACTCTTTAGTCTAATATAATCCCCTTACATATATCGTTGTTTGGGGGCATTCAAATCTGCTTAATTATCACTATGGTACACATTAGGGGCATAATTACTTGTCTTCCTTTTGAGTTGTGTTGCCTTGTTACTATTATTTATGGAACAGCTTACACGTATTTCGCTATCATCTTGGCTCGTTTATAGCCATGGTGCATACTTCTACTGTGTATATTGGGTTTATTTTACTTTTTATCTTTTGCTTGTTGTGTGTGTGTGTTTGTTTACGCACATAATGGGTTCAACATCACAATTTTTTAATAATCATGGTGACAATTCTATTGTGCAACAACAAAATAAGGTTGTTATAAGACCAACTATCTAAATGGAAGCTCGGGCTACAAGTAGAATCCCTCTTACCCTACTTCTATTCCTTGCATTCTTTGCCTTGTTCCTTCTTCATATCAAGTGGTCATCCGGCACTTTGTTGCGTCACCCATCCTTTAAGGGGGCATTCCCTTACTATCCACACTTTTTGGGCATCCAAATGCTTCACCGAGGCATATCAAGAAAATCCACTATGTTTCCTTGCCATCCACTCACTAATCTACGTGTGTTTACTATCTTTAAAATGTCATTACTCGTAATAACACTTTAGAGAGGGCAAATGTAGACACCCTAAAAATACATACCTATTTCTAGTTATTCCTAGTTATCTACATCCTTTACATAATATGCTAATTCACATCCCTTTAGAATTAATTAAATTAATTATAATCACACTTAAACTATACTCATATGACCTTTGGCTAATTTAATTAAATATTTATTTAATTAAATAGTTAATTACCCACTCACATCCCTTAGCTAATTTAATTAGTTATTTAAATAGAAATAAATATATTTATCTACTCACACTCCACTTCACCTATCCTAGTCACTCAAGTTAACCTACCTCACTCCACTCCACTTCTAAAATCCTACAAAGGTGGAAGTAACAAAAATGCACGTATAACCACCTTCTCGAATGAAAAATTATTGCCAACCAAAAATTCATTGCCCCTCAATGGATATTCAATCCATCCAAACTGTCATAATCAAATGCATTCATGATCTCATTAAGAATCTTGATCCACTCCATATCCTCTCCTTCCATTATAAATAACATGTTATATCCTTCACAAACAATCCTTGGAAGCTTTAAGAAATTACAACAAACCTTTGCTCATTTTTCATTCGAATATGCATCCTCATGTTCACTTTTCTCATAGCATTCCTCCTCCATTTGGAAGAAAACTTGAGCACCCACAATCAAATAAATCCAAGAGATTTAACAAGTGCAACACTTCAACAATCTCATCTTGAGGTTTGCAAGAAGACTATAAGGGAGGTTTACTTTTCATTATTGGCTTACTTATGCTTTTGCTTGTATTTTTCATTGCTTATAGGTTTCATTCACCTAACACTCTAGTTTCTCCTTGGCATGATTCAGACCGATCACCCCTAATCCTTCAACAAGATCAATAGTTTAAATATCCAAGTACAAGTAAAGAATGGGAGTCTTTCCTTTCGTAAAAAAAAATAGGTGTATTCCTTCCATGTTTTTTTCTCTTTCACTTTATGCAAATGCAAATTTTTCACATTACATATTACATTTGAGTTAAAGTTCAATTCTTTACTATGGACATTGACAATACTCTATGCTGTAGGTTTCATCATGGAACAAGCCAACATCAACACAACGTGACTCAAAAACAAACTTTAAGTGAAGACAAAGTGTGTCTACACACTCAAGTATCTTTTCCTTTAAGCATGTAATTTTCATTTCATACTTAAAGAGGGGAAAAATATAGACACTCAAATTTGGTAATTTACTCTTTGACATTGCTAGTTTTGATAATGCACTCTTGTTAAGACAAACACACTCTTTCTATCCCTATTCAGTACATCTCAAGGTCTCTTGTCTAACTTGTTTATTCATACACATTGATATGTCATAAATTATGGGAGTTAAATACATAAAATCCATAAACAAATTAAACTTAATATGATACAACCTTCAATTCTCGTCTTTCTCATCCCTATGCAAAATTGTACAGTTTGGTTAGCTTGTGGAATTTGTTCCTGGCTGAATTGTACGTTTTTGAACCACATGTCCTCCATTTGATCTTTAAATTTCATATTCTTTATTGGGTCATTTACTCCCTTTGGGTCAGCCTTTCCATGATAATTTACCTTCAAAACCATATATAAGCAATTTAAACTCACCTCATTTAAGAAACTGACACAACCTAGCATTCTCATGAACTCCTATTGCAAAATCTAGCACAAAAGGCACCCAAGGCTCCTAAATTAAATCAAATTTCATACATAATCATTACAAGTAGCAATCATCATAGGTCTAAAGCATCCTAATAGGTCAAAGGGTCATCTTCCCTCTTTTACAAGCACTCAAACATCCCCACTTTAGGTATTAACAAGAGCCAAACTCAACTCAAGTATTATCAAGGAGTTTTCAATTACCAAATCATAGTTGCATTCATTCATATATCACATACTAGGTGGAGAATGTTGTGTGGTTGAGGCATCTTTGGAGTAGTGTCGACTTTAGCGGTCAATGATGATTGTACTTAAACCTAACTAATGTTTGTTTTGCAAGGTCTCTTACCCATGGCTAGGGGTTGAGACCTTACTCATAATATTGAGAGGGGTTTGTAACATGAACGGTTAGTGGAGTTTGACATCGATAGACATTTCTAGAAAAATGACAACCTCGAAAAGTTATAGAGCCAAATTTGAAGTAGGTCCAAAACCATACAATAGATGCAAAACCATATAAACAATCTTAACATATTTCTATGGTCCCGCACTAAGTCATTTCCCAACTATAATTCTAGGAATGAAGCATTTTAGGTTCAAATCTCTTAGTTCCATCACCGCACACCTAGATCTTCCCAAATTCATCTATAATCATCTAAGTGCACTCATTCTCTTGTGTTTTCAAGTTCATATCATATTGTGTACATTAGTTGTAAGAATTAATGTGTTATTATGATATTGCATAATTAATGTTGGAAGTTAATTAATCAGAATAACCTCCTGTAGCTCCCCTTTACTTTTAGTGTATTTAACTCATTAGATCTCTTATAATCTAAAAAGGTTGTAAAAATAGGGGAATGATGGTACCAACTTGCTATAATCTCTAATGTTAGTAAAGGTATTCCTCTTCATGGTAAGGAATTTTTACTCTACCCTATGTTCTATGATAATAGAATTAGAAACATTGGTTGGATCAAACATTTGTACCTCATGTTGGATGTGATCCTTGAGACCACTCATAAGTAGATAATTCAAATTATCATCTATAATTGTATCAACATACGCAAGGACAAGCTATGAAATTGCTGAATATAATCCTTTGTTGACCCCGCTTTTCGCAACTTATCAATTAGCATCAAGTTGTTCTCGGACACACTACTATTATAGTGTGTTTGCATCTCCTATGTAAAAATAGGCCAAGTGACATTGAGATCCTTCTTCTTCTTTTGAGTACACAACCATCAATACCAAGTGAATTGTTTTGGTTTCAAATATAGATATGCCATAATAACCTTCTACCCACATGGGATATGGTGTAGATCAAATAAATTCTCCATTTGGTTGATCCAATTGATTGGGTCCTTACCATCAAACTTACGTATGTTCACCTTAGGAGTAGATTTTGTGGCCCAGAATTAATGTTGGTCCCAAAGGTATGTGCGTATTTGAATCACGAAAGAGTGTATGTTAGATTCCCCTTAAGGTAGATGAGAGGATAATAATTTAATGTTTGTGCAAATCTAAACCATATCTTCCTCAATGTTTTTGGACATCCTAGACATATCTCTTTCAATTCTTCCGTAAATATTTTTCATATCATCTTTCAACGCCTCCATCCTACCTTGCATGTTGTGACACATCATATCAACCTCTCCTTTCGTGGTTTTCCAACTCTCCATTAGGGGTTGTATTTTGTCATCCACCAAGAAAGGCAACATCAAATATACCACCTCATTCCAACACCGATTCAATGTCCTCCTTGTTAGGAGTTTTCCCTAAAGCGGAACCTTTTCCTTGGCCTCTAAGTGATCTCCCGCCATGAATATTAGGGTTTAGGTATGTCAACCTCAAATAAGAAACTACAGAGAATGGACCTCCTTTATATTTTTAAAAGCTTTCCAAAAATGTAGACAACTATTTTTTTTTAAATTGCAAACCTATAGAGTGAATATGTGAAAAACCTTAAAATGCGGATAAATTATACCAAACATATCAAAATAAGCTATAATTTAAAGAGTAACATCCACCAATTATTTCTAAACTCAAGTAAAAAATTACGAAAAATCGTAATTATTTTTCAAACATAGGCGGATCCTAAAAATTAGGTTTTAACCTTATTTTGGCCTAAATCGAAGCTCTGACAACGCTTGTAAGTAAATTACTTACATAAATTTGAATATCAACAACAATAAAACACCAAACAACACCAAAATATAGATACATGATCACAATATGTAAGTAGAATGACTTATCCACTTTGTTGGGGCAACCTTCAAACCATACAATAAGACTTAAGTGCTCAATATGATGATTATCTACTAGTTACTAACTCTTATATACACCCTACTATGCATGCAAATGACTAAAGCCGGCCTACTAAGCATACGAAAGCATAAATAAATGTGATATGACATGATACAAGATTATGTTAGCCACAAGTCGACCACACATATTCGGATATATGACCCGGGATTAGAGGTGTAGCGAATTTGGGCATATTTAGGAACCCTTTGAGTGCTTTTGGAATGATGTTTGCAATAATAGCTTATAAGAGTGCTAGGTGAGTTATAAAGTGACATTAACTTGCTTTTATAGCCTTTCATAGGTGAAATATTCTAATAAGACCGACCTAGGAAGATGAATCGACCCAAATAAGATTTTGAAATTAAAATTAGAGTCGATGAATGTGAAGGGGCGAGATCATATAGGTCGGCCAAGACTAGACCCTACATCTCGACCCTTCCCTACATTTTCAAATCAAAGAGATAAAAACTAAAAATTGAAGTTATGTTATGATTACATATTTGCATGAACTTGAGATGGTACATCATTACATATTACAATTCTATAACAGAGTTACTTGGAATTGATATAAGTTTATCTTAATGATTTAATCACACGTATAATATTTATTTAATGTATGTTGATATGAATTACACATGAATTCATGAATGCTTTAGATGGTAATATGATAGTGAGGGTGACACCAACCTAATGCTAGTTCTTGCTTAAGAGAGTCACTCTCCTTGCATCCAATTCCCATTTTCCTCCCACAAAGTTTACAAAGTATTTGTGAGTCTTCGTAAATTATTTTAATTACGCCAAGGCATTCCCCTATGGTAAAGGACCTCTGGATGTTTCAACACCGATGTTAAATTTGACGTCCTTTTTGATGGTTTTTATTTGTGATTAAATTTGACGTCCTTTTTTATGGTTTTAATAGGTGTTTTGACGTTTTAGTTTTTTTTGGGGATGTTTTTAACAGTTTTGTTGTTTTTAGAAAAACCATAACCTAACTGTTTGCGATATGCGATCAGGGCAAGGTAAATCAAACTCAAAGTCACATCGAGGAAATTGATTTTTATGAGCATTCGATCGGATTCAGTCGAATGAAATTCAAAAATGAGAAACGTCATACCCTAGATGAACCCTGCACCATTTTTTCCATGTAATCGGACAGAAAACACAACTGCAAATGAGCTTTATTGTTTTATAACTTACAAAGAGCCAATTGTTTGTTTAATACCATGGAAGGGTTTTATGGTTTTGAACGGCTTCAACGTGATGATCGATGGCACTCCAAATCGAAGCACGGTCTTGGTTTAAATCCATCGGTTCAGAGTATTGATTTTACGAGAATTTGTGAATTATTGCGGAAGCCCTAAATTTTTGTGAATAATAATGTGCTCCCCAAAAAAACATCTTAAACATTGTTGCAGCATATCCATAAAACGCGGTCAATTCCTTTGGTGCAAAAAAATCTTATCTTATTATTATTTGGTTGTGTTTAGGCATAACATGTGGGGCCCATAGCGTGTTGGAAATCATTGACGCTTGAAAATAAGAAACCAAATTCCATAATGATAAAATTCTTCAATAATATATCAACTTACTTTATATGTTACTTAAATGCGACTTTTATTCTTAAACTGAAAATAAAAATAAAAATAATAACAATATAGTACAATATTGAAAGTAACATGACCCTTTAATTATATTGTATCAAAATATGTTACAATATCTTAAATTGCAAGGTATGATGTCAATGATAGAAGCAATCAATCAAAATTTTCATATACCAAATTTATGGAGGTCAAATTTAACTTGTAAATTAAGTGATATACTTTTTATGAATTCATTTTGATTTAAGGGGGTTTAATAGGAATATTTTATTTGTTATAAATCACACGACAATTATGACAAATGTATAGTGTAGAGTTGGTCTAGACAATAAGGTAAACAAGATCCTAAAAAAGGAACATAGAGAGAACCTTCGTTAGAATTGTGACAACACAAGAGAAAATTGATTTTTCGATCATGTTGTTAATTTCAGCATTACAAAAATTCCGCTAGATTTTCAAATTTCTACACAAATATCTAATAACCACTCACTTTCAAAACCCTAATAATATAATAACACCTAACAAAAACATAGAAAAAATGAGGAATGTCGGTTCAAGTGTGTGCATTATCGCTCCATTATGATCAAGCCTAGATATGATGTACAATATTTGAAACCAACATACCAAATATTATTTAATGTTAAACAAGTATTCCAATGTGAATGCAAATGCCCAACCCTCGTCACTTTTAATATCATAATGAATTATTTCAATGCAAAATATTATAAATGTTAAATGCTCTTCAAATTTTTCTTTAATGTTTAAATGTGCGCTCTAAATTCTTGTAATCTATTTTGGCACGAGAATGCTCTTCTATTATTCACTTCCTTCATGTTCTAAATGCATTAATGCACCCATAAAATTATAGATTTCTTGAATTCAAATCACGACCCTATTGGCATATAATTAATTGACATATCATAGACGAATAAAATGGACAAAAATCTAGACAATATGACATGGATGCACCTATAAAAAACCATAGAAAACATGGCCCTATAATTGTACAAAAATGGCTATCAGGACCCCATAACTATACAAATATAATTATAGGGGACCTATAATTATCGTTACAAATGGTTATCAAAAAAACTATAATACATAGATAATGAAGGATCATAGAGAGAGAGAGAGGACCCTAATTATATTGTATCAAAATATGTTACAATATCTTAAATTGCAGTATGATGTCGATGATAGAAACAATCAATCAAAAATTTCATATACCAAATTCATGGAGGTCAAATTTAACTTGTAAATTAAGTGATATACTTTTTATGAATTCATTTTGATTTAAGGGGGTTTAATATGAATATCTTATTTGCTATAAATCACACAACAATTATGACAAATGTATGGTGTAGAGTTGGTCTAGACAACAAGGTAAACAAGATCCTAAAAAAAAGGAACATGTAGAGAATCTTTGTTAGAATTGTGACAACACAAGAAAAACTGATTTTTTGATCATGTTGTTAATTTCAAAGATTACAAAAATTCCGCTAGATTTTCAAATTTCTACACAAATATCTAATAACCACTCACTTTCAAAACCCTAATAATACAATAACACCTAACAAAAACACATAAAAATGAGGAATGTCGGTTCAAGTGTGTGCATTATCGCTCCATTATGATCAAGCCCGGATATGATGTACAATATTTGAAACCAACATACCAAATATTATTTAATGTTAAACAAGTATTCCAATGTGAATGCAAATGCCCAACCCTCATCACTTTTAATATTATAATGAATTATTTCAATGCAAAATATTATAAATGTTAAATGCTCTTCAAATTTTTCTTTAATGTTTAAATGTGCACTCTAAATTTTTGTAATCTATTTTGGCACGAGAATGCTCTTCTATTATTCACTTCCTTCATGTTCTAAATGCATTAATGCACCCATAAAATTATAGATTTCTTGAATTCAAATCACGACCCTATTGGCATATAATTAATTGACATATCATGATTTAATAAAATGGACAAAAATATAGACAATATGACATGGATGCACCTATAAAAATCATAGAAAACATGGCCCTATAATTGTACAAAAATGGCTATCAGACCCCATAACTATACAAGTATAATTATAGGGACCTATAATTATCGTTACAAATGGTTATAAAAAAACTATAATACATAGATAAGGAAGGATCATAGAGAGAGAGAGAGGACCCTTTAATTATATTGTATCAAAATATGTTACAATATCTTAAATTGCAGGTATGATGTCAATGATAGAAGCAATCAATCAAAATTTCATATACCAAATTTATGGAGGTCAAATTTAACTTGTAAATTAAGTGATATACTTTTTATGAATTCATTTTGATTTAAGGGGGTTTAATAGGAATATCATATTTGCTATAAATCACACAACAATTATGACAAATGTATAATGTAGAGTTGGTCTAGACAACAAGGTAAACAAGATCCTAAAAAAAGGAATGTGTAGAGAATCTTTGTTAGAATTGTGACAACACAAGAAAAAATTGATTTTTCATCATGTTGTTAATTTCAGCATTACAAAAATTCTGCTAGATTTTCAAATTTCTACACAAATATCTAATAACCACTCACTTTCAAAACCCTAATAATACAATAACACCTAACAAAAACATAGAAAAAATGAGGAATGTCGGCTCCAGTGTGTGCATTATCGCTCCATTATGATCAATCTGGATATGATGTATAATATTTGAAACCAACATACCAAATATTATTTAATGTTAAACAAGTATTCCAATGTGAATGCAAATGCCCAACCCTCATCACTTTTAATATTATAATGATTAATTCAATGCAAAATATTATAAATGTTAAATGCTTTTCAAATTTTTCTTTAATGTTTAAATGTGTGCTCTAAATTCTTGTAATCTATTTTGGCATGAGAATGCTCTTCTATTATTCACTTCCTTCATGTTCTAAATGCATTAATGCACCCATAAAATTATAGATTTCTTGAATTCAAATCACGACCCTATTGGCATATAATTAATTGACATATCATAGACGAATAAAATGGACAAAAATCTAGACAATATGACATGGATGCACCTATAAAAAACCATAGAAAACATGGCCCTATAATTGTACAAAAACGGCTATCAGACCCCATAACTATACAAATATAATTATAGGGGACCTATAATTATCATTACAAATGGTTATCAAAAAAATATAATACATAGATAAGGAAGAATCATAGAGAGAGAGAGAGAGAGAGAGAGAGAGAGAGAGAGAGAGAGGAGAGAGAGAGAGAGAGAGAGAGGATTATGCACAAAGGAAAGACCAAAAAATAAGGAAGTGCACCAATATGAGCCCAATCTAGACCATAATAAAAAAAAATCACATATACAAGGTAGAATATAATAAACGTTTACAACTAAAAAAATATCCCCTTAGTGAAATTAGGTGTCTACATGATACTTCACTTTGATGTGTGTGCACATACATATTAAAATGAAATAGACTTCAATATAGAGAAATATATAACATGACACCTATATTTGGTGGAAACTTGAAATACTACACAAAAGTCAATGCTAGAATAATAATAGTGCTCTATATTAATATAAAAAGAAAGGCATACCACCTTATTCCCCCAAGAGAGTTATAAATATATAATGAAACTATTATCTATGATCACATGTGTCATGGGATCTAGATATATGTGTCTCTTAAACATGTGAAGAACATGTGCATGTTGATAAGTGTCTACAAATGTACGAAGGTTTTCATGTATACATGTTTAGTTCAGATGTCATGATATAAGATTTGCAACTGTATATGTACAAATTTGTAACAAATTTAAATGTACACATAGAACAAATCAATTTAATGTTTCATCTATATTCCTACACTATCACTATCAATCCCACCCCTTATCCACTGTACAAAAAAGGGTTGTTAAACAAAAGAAAAACCAAACAACTGATATAACACTAACATAATTTCTCTGAAATAATTACAAACAACATTAACTATAAACATAATTAACTATCCAAAACGATATCGATTGTATTCGTGTTTAGTGTGGAAAAAAATGGCCATAAAAGGCTACCACTCATGATATAAAATCTGCATATATACAGAAGTCTTCATGTAACATGTTTAGTTCAAATAAAATAGTCAGCAAAATGCTACCACTCATGAAATGAGATTTGCAAATGTATATGTACAAATTTGTAACAAGTTTGAAATGTAGAGGGAACCTTTAAATGAAGTGGTTCATCTATATTTCTACACAACCAAAAACAATCACACCCCTTATCAACATCAACTACAAAAGTAATAACTATCCCTCCAAATAAACAAACATATACCGTTCGGCGTTCACATTGCATTATAGACATGCGATTGCAGGAATAAACAAAAGTTGTGAGAGAAATAAGATCACTAGCTCTCCATCATGCGAGGGTGTCCTGGGGTAATGGTAATCTTGCATCACCAAAAAATATCAGTTAGAAACCCCTATTTTCTTGGTGCTTTGGCATTCATGGAGATGGATTTTGGATTTTAAAATAAGATATTCAAAATTTTCAATGAAGGGGAGGACATACACCTCTTGAAGTATCTTGAGTGAGCTCTAATGGTTGAGCATAATCAGCTGCTTGTAATTATTTTTCTAATGCATTAATGAGGAATGTTATTTCATCTATACAGGACTGTTATGTTGTCCTATTCAACTGTTTTTGGTACTATTGTTCTTCTTTTGAGTGGCTTGGTTGTTTGAGTATTTGTCTTGATGTATAATCAGTCGGTTGTAATGTTTTCTAAATGCCTTGGTTTGAGTGTTTGTTTTCATGTTTTGTGGGTAGAGATGTGTGTATTACAGGTTGGATTAGGAGTAGGGTAGCTGCATCAAAAGAACCAGATGAAAATTTAGAGCCACATATCCATTCCACTAGACTAAATCTTCCACCAAAAATTATCTAGTGGATCCTTCATTAGACCTACCATCAACCCTTGTCTTAATGTCTCAGAGATATTAACCAAAAGAGGTTTTGTTGCAGTATGTTTCTAGAAAGAAAATTCATCATTTAATCATTGCCTTCACAGGATTAAAAACAAAAACTCAAGTGATTTACATCATTTAGTAAAAATTCCCAATTGAAGTTTGTGACCTTTTTGAAATTTGTTGAGATTATTTGAAGTCCCAATTACGGATTGTGATCTTTCTGAAGAACAAGATCATTTGTGTCATCCCTAGCATAGACTAGTCTAATCTGGATAAAGGAGAAGAAACCTATGAATACCACACATTCAACATTGTTGATACCATTCGAAGCACTGACGAATAAAGATCCAATATCCACCAACAAGAAGAGTTTGCATCTATTGGGAAATTGATCGAGGAAAAGTTACAGTACTCTGATGATAATACCTGTGATAATCACTCAGGTGAAGAGTTATGATTTTCTCATCGATTTCCAAGCTCATTTTACTTTTATACAAAATAATGAAGGCCTATCAATGAAAAACTTCAATGATTGGGAATTTGGGTCTTCCAGTAAATGACCTTGCTCCATAGGGGCAACCAAAAAAGAGCAACTGAGGCAACCAGAGTGAATGAAACCTCATCTCGATATCATGTTATTATGCAAGTTTGCACTTCACAATCCTAACGAGTCTGCTAATTTTACACAATTGCAATCTGAGTTGAAGCATCAAGCATCCGAATCTTGTGAGTCTTCATGGATATTCACTTTCTCCACATGGAAACCTGTTGTTTTATGATTACATGGTAAATGAAAGTTTGTGGGACATCCTACACGGTGAGTACAATGATTATGTTATG
Source organism: Taxus wallichiana var. yunnanensis (assembly GCA_018340775.1). NCBI lineage: Eukaryota > Viridiplantae > Streptophyta > Pinopsida > Cupressales > Taxaceae > Taxus > Taxus wallichiana. The sequence goes on along the minus strand of CM031233.1, from coordinate 291,920,404 downwards.
AAAAAAATGGATCTGTACATTGTAGATTCATATTTTGAAATAGAAGAACCCTATCAATCTCTAACATTATACTTTGAATACTTGAAGCAAACTCTTATATTTTATGACAAAATTATCACTACACAAACACAATTATGGAGTGAAGGCTTATATAGTTTCCAAAATGGCTTTGGTATTTTTGTGCTTATATTTGTGTTCTCTGCATTGTGAAGGGGGATTAAATTTTTGTGCCTACTTATATCTGGCCTCCTAGGTGTGAATATAAGTTATGCTATTTTTAAACAATGCTTGTAGCACCATAGCCAATTATATATTTCTCGTTTAGATTTTTGTGTGTTCTCATTATGTCATCATACATGCACATTTTAATTGTAGATATAATTACAGAATAAATTACAAGAATAATATGCTTATTGGGTTTGTGTTCTCTTTAAATGTTTTGCTTGCATGATCCTAGGTCATGTTGACATGGAAAAGCATAAATGTAGGTCCAATATTAATCTTGTGATGAACTTCCACTAGTTAGAGGATTGAACTAATATAACAAGAAAAGGATGTAAGTCCAATAAGAGTGACAATGGTTGGGCATTGAAGTGAAATTTGTAACCAATTTTTAAATTTGGTATGGACATGAATTGTTTGAAAAAATACCCCAAAGAATTATACTTTGAATGCCATCCAATTTTCTTATTCTTTCTATTCTAAACTTGTCAATTTGGTTGTTACTTTTGTCCTACTATTCCTATCCTCTCAGATCCTATTCTATGTCAATTGATTTATGTGCATATCGTCTAGTGCTCACACCAAAAAAAAATACCTTCAATCTAGAACATGACACTCTGTTCATGTAGCTAAGCTGTAGTTTCAAAAAATGATTCTTCAATACATCAGATACACAAGATTTTCATCATGAAAAAATAAAATGAACAAGCTAATCATAATTTTCAGGATTTACATTTTTAGTATGTCTAACAACTAGATGTGTGCCTCACTAAAGGTCGATTGTTATCAAAATATCTCAATTGGTTATATATGATAGAATTATGTTGTTTCATAGATCTTCTTAGATGGCATTAAACTTATGTTTGGTATTCTTATGTCCAGTTTGTCAGCATTTTAATATGAGCATATGCGTAGCAACTGAGACAAGAAGAAATTTTCCAATATTTTTGAGAACTGTAGTGGACGAATATAATTTATGTGTTATCAGAACGAGGTCTTGGACTATGTATTTTACCTAATAGGGATCCAAGAGTGGACGATGTTGTGTTATACCAATGTAAGAAAAGTTGAAAAGGTGAATAGGCTTGCAAGGCAATGTATCCATGGATACATGGTGTCAATATGTTTGATATGTACTAATCTTGCCTTATCCAATGTACTTGGAACCATGGATCTATTCTATCTAAGAGAATGCAAATGCAAGGGTAAATAGTGGGTTTCTTTACTAGAGGTCATCAATTTAATATTGCTTTTATAAATGTATAATAATGTTTGCAAATGATTCTACATCTGAATTGATACGATAACTACAAGGATATTTTGTGATTCTGTAAAGTCTGCATGGCATTACGTATTGTGACCAATGGCATTACATATTATATATATCTTAATTACTAATTAATGACAAGGATAATTACTTAAATTTACTCTTCTTCAAGAAAAGGAGCATACTTTAATTGCATTTTTCTAGATTTATTGCCACTTGATTTCTATCCTCTTGAGAATTTGATGGTTGTATGTTTGTTCCTATGTCCTAGAGGATGATAGTGCTTGTTTTTTTGTTAAAGGGCACTGTAACTTAGAATAATATAGTAGTAACCAATAATTGTAGTAAATAACAACAAAGATATTCATGAAATTCATCTTAACTTCAAAATTAGTTGTCACCTTCGAATGTAGGCAAATAATATTAACTTTAATTTAAATAGCTTGTGGTTATTTATCATCATGAATTCTAGTGATCTTTGTTTTGCTTAGCTAGACTACATTAGATTAATTAGACAAACTTTATTTCTTGCATTAATCCACTTATAAAATATGCAAATGTACGAAAGTCTTGGTGTATTCATGTTTAGTTCAAATAAAATAGTCTGCAAAATGCTACCACTCATGATATAAGATTTGCAAATGTATATGTACGAATTTGTAACAAATTTGAAATGTAGAGATAAAACCTTTAAATGTAATGCTTCATCTATATTCCTACACTTACAAAATCAATCACACCCCTTATCAACATCAATTACAAAAGTAAGAACTATCCATCTAAGTCTTTTCCAGCTTTGTGGGTTATTCTGAAGCTTCAATTTTTCCAAGATTATACCCAAAGGTTATTCTCGAGGGTTTTCTTTAAGAGATACACGCCGAGTCGCTCTCCCGTTCGTACCAGAGGAACTGCATTGGAAAGTTACTAGGGTTTTATTCTCCACCCGTTCAAATCTTAATGCAAGTAATGGAAATCAGAATTCATTCTTACATGTTTTTGTTTGAGTCTTTTTCCAGCTTTGGGGTTATGAAGCTTTGAATACTTATATTCTTGTGTGAAAGATGTTAATTAGTTTTTTATTTTTTGTTTGGGGAATCGTTCGTGTTAGGGTTTCATGTGCTGATTTTGTATTTGTGATATTCAGGTTGAGTGCTGTGTAAAATGACGGCGGTTGTGGAGACTTCGGAGGATGACGCCACTCTTGCCGTGGCTCGCTTCACTGCAGAAATGGCGTGGGCTGATGCAGGTCCTGAAGTAAGCGCACCTAAACACTTGTACATGAATTTTGTTACGGTATTTCCATGTTTTGCAGCTGGTTATCGTGTACCTAGTTCTTGTTCGTTTAGGGAGTTTCACTTTCGACCAAGGGTTTAAGGTAAATTTCGCCAGTGGTGGCGGTTTAATGTTAATATGCACACTTACGAGAGCGAGATACCCTAATTATTGTGAGGTGCTCCATAACCTTTTGCAAGGATGTCAGGAGCAAGGTTGTCGTGTAGAGGAATGTTTAAAAGGTTTCATTCGAGTGTGACCCAAGTGTAAAGTCTCAAGGATTTGGGCTAATATTTAGCCACACGGTGTCATTTATGATGTGTGGGATATTGTCGTGCAGGGAGTTTAGGACCTTTTTACTGCCAATTGGCTAATACTTTTCAATTTATGAATGCACTCTATAATTGTTACCCCAACCTTGCCACTAAGTTACCAGAGTTACGGATTACCTTATTGTGGACGAATGGATTTGAAATTGAATGCAGGCGACATGTTTAAGATTTTGCACATTGCCGTTAATATTTCCATTTTCTAATCTTAAAATTTCGTTCCTATTTAAAGTCCCGAGCAATAACTAAATTCCTACATTCTTAATAAATAGTCTTTTTGGTTTGGCTGGTTAGGAACTTAGGACATTTCTTTTATTTAGTGGTTTATGCTAAGGAGCGATCAAAACAGTTTTTCTTGAAATTACTCTCTTGGATGGTGGTTAGTGCACAACAATTGCCAACAAACTATACTCTTCTTTAAGATCAGTGATGGGGATATGTTGCTTATACCCATACTGTGCATTATTGAGTTTGGTGATGCCTGATCCATTTGTAATTTGTTTCACCAGGTAGCAGAACCTCAGGTGATGCGTTATTGTGACGAGGCTCAAACCTTCATGGTTGAAGGCAGATGGTCAGCCTTGGCATCTCTTTTACTCACTTCAGCTGACCTGATATTTGCCAGCTCATCGGAGAAAGGTTTGTGAATCATACACCTTAATCCTCATATTTATGACATCTCTCGAATGCCCATTTAAACATAAACATCCCAGGTTAAAAAATATTATTAGTGAGTGATTTCTGTGGGAAATTATTGCGTGTTAGGGATATAAGTGTGGAAAACAGTTGCATGTTAGGAATGCGATATACTCAGCAGCCATATCTGTTCTTTGATCATTGCTTTAGCCTTTGCTAAAATTTATAATTGTTGCTCTTTTTTGTGAGAGTGGGCATGGTAGCTAGGCTATTAACAGCGTTTGGAATAATCCTTTTCTTTTAGTTTATTCATCAAATATTTTTTTGATTTTCGAGCTTAGTAGCTCTAGATGGTATCTTACTGTTTCAATTCGATTTGATAGCTGTGAAGAAGGTTGTCAAAGAATGCTTATGTTTCTCAAGGTTTGTTAAATATGGCTGGAGTTAGTGATGCAAATGCAGCCAGGAAGCCCTATTAAGAGCAATCTTCACCACACAACCCTCAAAAGTTAACTCACAGAACAAAATATAATAACACAAAACTCCTACAACTTTATCATTGAATCAAAACAGATAACATAAATATAGATCAATAGCCAACGATATAGCCTCAGCAATCGCTAAAGAGATACATAGAAACAATCGAATAGTCTCTAGAGAATGTATGCCATCACCAAATGTCGAGTAACCCACAATTTTAAAATCTATCACATGTCACTAGATTTGCTACTTTAATTCGAGGTCCATGGGTTTGTTATATAGGCATGCAAGCCACCCAAAGGCATCCTTGAGCTTAGCTATAGCTACCCATGAGACTCTTATAACCAGTGTTTTAAAAACCGGCCGAGCCGGAACCGAACCGGTTGGTTCGACTGGTTCAACATTTTAAAGCATGAACTGGTTAAAAAACCGGACTGTTCGACCAGTTTGGTACCAAACTGGCCGGTTCTGTAAGGAACCGGCCGGTTCGGTACCAAACCGGTCGAACCGGTCCAGTTTCGACCTGAACTGACCGAGTCGTGTAAAGATGCATGCATATGGCGTTGAGTATAAAAAATTCAATTTTTTAATTAAAATTTTTGCTTTTAACACATTTCTTACTTGGAGTTCGTGCCATTTTGCTATAAACACCTTTCTTATGTGCTATATAGAAGAAGAAGAAGAAGAAGAAGAAGAAGAAGAAGAATAAATTTTAACGTCCACAATGCTACAAAAGGCAACCTATGGGACAAACTTTGTATATTTTGTGTGTAATTGTTGGAATCATGGTTTCTAATCTTTCAAATATATTGTTTTCATTAAAAATGTAAATTTTTATGTGTTTTTTAGTAAACGGGTTCATAAGGTTTGAACTGGTCCGGTCTAACCCTCGATTGGATCCAAGTCTGGTTATGATTTTTAAATCACTGCTTATAGTTATAACTACAGAATGTTACAAAACAATGGCCAACAGACCCATATAAGGCAAGTTGGCTTGACTCAGGACTTCTGTGTACCACACACTTCCATTTGTGGCTTTAAGTGGAGGCGGCAAACCATCGCGACTTTGGTAGACCTCTGTGACTTCTGTAGAGCGACTTTGGTAGACCTTTGCGACTTCTGTAGAGCGACTTTGGTAGACCTCTGCGACTTCTGTAGAGCGACTTTGGTAGACCTTTGTGACTACTGTAGACCTCCACATTGTTGGCAAATCATTGCGGATTAGTTAAACATCGTTGACATTAGTAGACCCTTGCAACATGGCTTAGATTTCCACAACAACACTTAATACACACAATCTACGCTTAACTGTTTTGATTCATATAGGATTTCCTGTGGACCCAGATGCTCTTGCATCTTACACCATGAGCAAGTTTGAAACCACGAGTTCCTGCTCATGTGCGCTCTTCCTCAAGAATTTTGTGCCTTGTGGATTTTGCAGAACTGATCCAAGTTGCATCTTTCACTTCACTTCCTTTAAATTTTGCCAAATTTTCTTTGTATTCCTTGTTGCACGTCTTTTTGATTTTGGTGTCAATCACCCTTAATGCTTCTTTGCACACCTTGTTTGGCATCTATCGTCTCCAGTTAACTTCTGCTTCTGCATCGTTCTTCCCTTCATGATTTGGGTATAGGTTTGCTACATTGAAAATGTTTGAGATATCTCTGCCTTTCGATAATTCGATCTCATATGCGTTTGTTGCAAACTTCCTCAATACCTTAGGTGGCACTGTTTTTGTCCACTTCAACTTGTTATATGTGCCTCTAGGAAATCTTTCCTTCCGCAAATGAGCCAACCTAAGTTTTCAACGTGAAATTCAACCTCCCTCCTCTTCACATCCGCATTTAGTTTGTATTTCGCAGTTGTTTCCTCTAACTACCTGCTTATTTGTTGGTGCACATTCTTCATGTGTTCTGCAAAACTTTCAACTTCTATGCTCTTTCCTCTGTCAACACACTACATTCCGCAATTCTACCACTCCTTGTGGGCTATTGTAGTATAGTATGTGAAATGGCGTTTTCTCGGTGCTCCTATCGATGGAGTTATTATATGTGAATTCTGCTTATGCCAGTACCAAATCCCATGTTCCTAGCTTATCCCCTGCCAAACACTTGATTAAATCCTCAAGACTTCTATTCACCACCTTTGTTTGCCCACCTATTTGTGGATGATATGTTGAGCCAAATCACAACTTTGTGTTCAACTTCTTCCAAAGTGTTTGCCAAAATGGCCTACAATTTTGGTGTCCCTAGTCAGATACAATACTGCGCAACAAACCATGCAGCCTAACTACCTCTTTGAAGAAAAGATTTGCAATATTCATTGCATCACTTGTCTTCTTCAAGCAACAAAATGTGCCATCTTTGAAAGCATGTTCCACCACAACATAGATGGAATCAACTAAGACCTAGGTAAGCCAAGAAAAATCCATACTTTATATCTTCCAAAGGCCTCTTTGGAATTGGTAAAGGTTGGTACAACCTTGCATTATGTGATCCTTTGCCACTTGCAATACTCTGTAACACTCTTGCACAAATTTGCGCACATCCACAACCAAAAATAACTCTCTCAGCTAGCTGCGGTAGGGTCTTATCCACTCCAAAATGTCTTGCTAATCCTCCATTGTGTTTTTCTTTCAATTGATTCTCCCACATTCATCCTCTAGGAGTGCACAATTATCCATTTTTGAATGACAAAGGCCTTCCTGTATAAAATACTCCAACCAAGGTGTTCTTCCGGCACTCATTGTTTCCACGCACACCTTCCATGCCTCACATAAATCTTCATCTCTTGCATCCAATTCCTTTGCACTTAAAACCCAAAACCTCTACTCTCATATCTGTTAACAGATTATTGCATCTACCCAGTGCATCAACAACCTTGTTAGATTTACCACTCTTGTGCTGCAACACAAATGTATAGCCTGTAGGTACTCCACCCACTTCACATGTCTTTGATTCAATTTTACTTGACTGCTTATGAATCCTAGGGCCTGTTGATCAATGTACAAAACAAACTCTTTGGGCAACAAGTAATGCCTCCATTTTGAGTGTTTGCACAATATTGCATAAAACTCTTGATCATACACACTATACTTATTTTTGTGTCATTCAACTTCTCACTAGAATATGCTATTGGTCTACTTTCCTTACTCGATACTGTGCCAATGGCTCTGCCACTAGTATCACAATCCACTTGGAATACCTTTGCAAAATTGGGCAATGCGCCATATTGGCCGCTAAGTCACTTTCTTCTTCAACTCTTGAAAATTTGTTCTGCGGCATAGCAACTCCAAAAAATCTTTTTATCTCCTCTTGGCCTCTGTGATAAAGCACACATTTCCATTGAAATTCTTAATGAACTTGCGGTAGAAACTTCCTAGTTGTGAAAGCTTTGTGCCTCAAAGGCATTCTGTGGTGACAGACACTCCAATATCACTCGCACCTTTTCAAGATCCATCTTCAAACCTGTGAGAATTCACAAAAGCCAAATACACAAGCTCTTTATGCATAAAACCGCACTTCTTCAAGTTGATCAACATCCTCTTCCTGCAACCATTGCAATACTTGTCTTTTGTGCTTCAAATGATCTTCCCGCATCACTGTTGAATATCAAAATGTCATCTAGGTATACAATCACAAACTTCCACAGAAATGGCCTCACGACTTTATTCATCAATCTCATAAAGTGCCTAGAGGCTGGTGCATTGCTTGACCAAAGGACATCACAAGCCATTCATACAATTCCTTGTGCCTTGAACATAGTTTTTCATTCATCCCCTTCCCTTATGCAAATCTAATGGTATTTTCTCTTCAAATCAATCTTGGTGAAATATGTTGCTCTACTCTAAACAATCTATTAGGTCATCCATGCATGACAATTGAAACTTATACTTAATTGTGATCTTATTGATTGCTCTAGAATTTGTGCATGTGTGCCATTCTCATCCCGCTTTAGTGCCAGAAGTGCAGGAATTGCACACAGATTCAAACTTTTCCATATCAATCCCCTATCCAACAACTCTTGGACATGTTTCTATATCTTTGTATTTGCTTGCAACATCATCTTGTAAGTTGCCTTGTTCAACAAGCTCAACCTTGGAATTAGGTCCATGAGGTGGCTTATGTTTCTCATGGGTGATAACCCTCTTGGTAGATCATCCAATACAACCTTCACGAATTCTTTCAACATCACCTTCACCTTTTGCGGAAGTGACTCAACTCTTTTTGTGGTGGTGCTTGCATTCTCTCCTTGCACAGTCTCACCATCAATGCGAAAAATTCATCATTCTGCCTTACCTCTCTCAAGAATTGTTTTCCCAGACATATCAAAACCTTCGAGACCTTACTTTACCTCGTCACTCAATTCTCTCCAGGGGTTTAGGTGTACATTCCTCTCCATCCTTCACCACCTTTATGTGTTTGTGTGACCATCATGTAGCGCCTTTTGATCAAAATGTCACAACCTCCTAAGTGGCAACTCATGGGCATTATATCACACATGTCCCTTTGCAACCACATATCTCCCTATGGAACTTAAGGTTTAGGACACACAATCCTTCTTCAATGAAACTTATCCACCATTAGGATGTGCAATCCTCTTCAACCCTTACCAAGTTCCTCGCTACCAAGTTGTCGTGCTTCCGCTATCCACTACCAACTTACAAACCTTGCCTTGCGACTTGCACGCGGTTCTAAATAGTTTCTTCCTTTGAATTGGGACAACTTTGTCCTTTGCTAGCTTCAACAAAATGCACTTCATCATCAATGATTCTCCCATCTCTAGTTCTTCTATGTAACCCGCTGACATGTCACTCTCTTTTGCTTGTGCAATATGGGCACTCACGATGTTGTGTCTTCTTCCATCATCATTTTGTGTGTGTGGGCACTCAAAAGCTCTATGACCCTATGTGTTACCGAATCTTGGGCATACGTCTTCGCATCCAAAGGACCTCCTTCCCCGGAAGAATTTCCTCTACCTCTTTTTGTCTTTATTGTGCGACAAAGTACTAGTCTTGCCTTCTTGCATGGAACTCCCTCTGTTGTCACCTTGTCCATGACCTTGTGCAAATATTTGCTTGTTGCATGTTGCACCGTGTTGTTTACACGACTACTTCTCCTTTGCCCTCACTGCGTAGATAGGCCTCTTCCATGGATTGCATTTGGATCATCCAAAACTCATCTTGAATCGAGAGATGCAACCCACTCATGTTACGTGAGATTTTCTCCACATCCTCCTCATGATCCACTCGAATAGTGAGTCTATAAAACTCAGTTTATTTTTTCATGTTGAGCTTCCTTTGTTGCAGATTCTGCAACCTCTTGAACAAATTGAGTTGATAGACTCCAGGCAAGAATTTTTCCTTCAACTTCGCCACTAGTCTCGCCCAAGTCTTGATCCTTGGTTTGCCTCTATGCACTCTTTCTGTTTGTACATGCTCCCACCAAAGAGATGCATGACCCTTCAGTTTGGTGCAGGCGAATCTTGAACCTTTTGGGATATCCATGTTTTCATACTCGAAATACTTCTTGAGTTCTGTTATCCAATCAGTGAGCTTTTTCAGTTCTAGTCTTTCAGAATAACTATGGGTATCCAGTCTAGGATTACTCCCCATCCTTCCAATAGCATGTATGATCCTTTCTCCAGTCCTTTGGCTTGCGCCCTTCTTCTCCGCAGGTGCCACCTCATCATCACTGACATTGTCCACCATGGCGCCCAGTATTATTCAGTCTCCATGGCCTCCAAACGGGCTTGCATTGCTCTCATTAGCTTGGCCAAGTCATTGAGTCATTAAGTCTTGTGCCTCGGTTTGCTTGACCTCTCCTAGCATTTCTTCTTTAGTTTTCTATTAATGCTCCTTCAAGAGTTAGAGATCCACAATCTTTGCAAGCTTCACACTTGCTACCCAACTACCACTCTGCTGGAAGATGTCTGCAATGATTTTCTACCCACACTTGCTAATGTGGAAAACCGCAAATGCTTGTTGTGTGTCCTCATACCTTCTACCCAACAACGGCTTGTTGGAAGATGTCCACAATGATTTTCTACCAACACTTCCAAATGTGGAAAATTGCAATACCCACCCTGCCTCATTTGCAAGGAAAAACCTTGCTTTGATACGAAATGATGCAAATGCGGTCAATGAGCCCAATTAAGAGCAGCTTTTCATACTTGCTACCCAACAACTACTCTGTTGGAAGATGTCTGCAATGATTTTCTACCCACACTTGCCAATGTGGAAAACCGCAAATGCTTGTTATGTGTCCTCATACCTTCTACCCAACAACTGCTTGTTGGAGGATGTCCACATTGATTTTCTACCAACACTTCCAAATGTGGAAATCGCAATACCCACCCTGCCTCATTTGCAAGGAAAAAACCTTGTTTTGATACCAAATGATGCAAATGCGGTCAGGGAGCCCAATTAGAATCAGCTTTTGACTACGTAGCCCTCAGAGTCAACACATGAAATAGAATATAATAACACAAAAACATCGCAACTTTATTATTTAATCACAATAAATCTCATAAATATAGACTGATTGACAATGATACAACCTCAACAATCTCTGAAGAGATACAACATTCGGGCAATCTCACTTAGAAAATTTGCACCATCGCCAAATGCCCAATAACCCACAATTTTAAAATCCATCACTTGTCACTGACTCTACTACTTTACTTTGAGGTTCATGGGTTTGTTTATATAGGCATGCAGACCATCCAAAGGCAATCCTTGAGCTTAGCTACACTCTACTCCTGAGATTCCTAAAACTAAGAAATGTTACAAAACAAGGCCCAACGAACCCATGCAAGGCAAGCTGACTTGACCCTTGATTTCTGTGGACCATGCACTTCCATCCTCGGCTTTATTTGGTTTTGGCAGATCATCACGGTTTTAGTAGACCTCTGTGACTTCTGTAGACCTTGCAGTACTGTCAGACCATCTTGGCTTCGTTAGACTTCCATGGCATTGGTAGACCCTTGCGGCTTTCACAGCTATGCATAAAACACAAAATCTACTCTTACTATTTTGGTTGATACAAGATTTTGCTTGTGAACCCAGATGCTCCTGCATTAGTTAGTGAAGAGGAAAGTAAACTAAAAGCTGTTGAATGTCAATTCTTGGTTTTTTGATACTTCATGAATAAACATAAAAGCAAAAATCCAAAACTGTGTTTCTGTGCTCAGATTTGTTTTCTTCCTCGGAGGAATCAGGAACCCCTTTGGATCCTGGTAATTTCTGACTTCACTCTCGTTCTCACGTGGGATTATTTTTTCCAGAGGTCACCATTTCACATTGATACTAATGTCGCAACACATAAGGCATGCATTTGGCTGGTCAAACAATTTTCTGTTGGATAACAGTATTTTCAACATCAATTTCAACATACTAGATGAAATTGTTTTAACAGTGACATGGAAGAGTCCACCTGTTTATTAGAGGAAGGATTAAAAGCTTTGCTACACATGACTATATCAGTTGATTTCACAGGGAATTCTTCCTACCAAAGCAAAGTGGACGCCTAAACTATCACAGCACATCCAAAGGCCTCTGATTGGCACACTGCATTCTGAGTGCCAAAATAAAGCAGAGAATAGCCAGGCTAAAATGTGATTACTTGAACTTGGAACTTTGCTGATCTCTTTCAATCACTAAGAAATAATTCTTTCAGGTGAGTTATGACCTAGGAGAAAGGCCGTATCGGTGTGTTGTTTGCAGTGTTAATACTTCGTATTCACCACAAAGCACTCTTTCATAATTTATAGTTGTATACTATTGAAGAAGTGGCTGACCTTGTGGAAATTTTTGGAGTAAACTTCCTCACTTTCTTTCCTTTCATTTTGAATGGATTTTCTTGCACATCAGAAATGAACAAGCAAGAAGTTGGCAGCCTCCATAATAAAGCTTAGTTAAGTCTACACTTGCTCTAATAGGCAATGAGAAAATTGACCTCTTAGCTCACTAGTAATTGTTTGTGTGAAGGAAATGATAGATCTACATTAATGTTCATGTAAGTTTGCCTTTCGTATCAGTATTGATGACAATTAACTCTAGTAGGTTTCTTCAGAAACAGCAATTTTCTGCTTTTGATTTCATATTCTAGCTACTGTTGTAATTGCTGAGATGGAATGGATGTGAAGAAGCTTGTTACTTGTTGGAGCTATCTATTACAAACATGGTGTACGTTTGCTATAAGTTTCGCAGGACTGAAATATTGATGGATGTGGATGTATTAGTAATTAAAGCAATGACACAATATGCTTCGTCTTATGCAGATCTAGACTGTATTTTTACAGTTATCTGTAACCTTGTAACAAAAGCGCTAACTCCAGATGAAGCACTGGCTATGGCAGAGCAGATAGCATCAAAAGTCACCCAACAACCCAATGATAAACCTGCTTTGCGCTTGAAAATGTAAGAACTTAAATCTTACTGATTTCTGAAGGTACTGTTTTGTGATGCAGTGATTTTTTGAGAATTTGATAATAGCTTGCCTTCTTGTTGATCTCTCAGATTATTCAATCTGTACAACATGCTTGACAATCCATATAGCAAATTCTTGGTTTACAAAAGAGCTCTTAAACTGGCAGCTAATGGGAGAGTTGCAGATCTCATTATTCCCTCTTTCAAAAAGATGGATACATTTTTGAAAGAGTGGAACATAGCAAAAAGTGATCAGCGAGAACTTTTTTTGACAATTTCTAACATCCTGAAGGACAATAAAGGGTAATTTTTCCCTGCTAATTGTAGAGTTTAAGCTCTGTGGGTTTGGCTTTAAACTTCATTTGCCAGTTCATCTAGTATAACAATTTTCACAATATGTTATGCAGTTCTGCAAAAGATTCTTACTCCTTTCTTATAAAGTGCTTATCAACATTTGATGGTGAGGATGCTTACACCTTGAGTGAAGCAAAGGAAGAATCTGTGAGGGCCATAATAGAATTTGTTAAAGCACCCGATATGTTTCAGGTGGCTTTTTCGTTACTTTAGTTTTCATTTGTCATGAACTGTATGCATGGACTTCTTTGTTTTGAAATGCATGATTGAGCAAAAGATTCTTACTCCTTTCTTATAAAGTACTTTGTAATTTGATGGTGAGGATTCTTACACCTTGGGTGAAGCAAAGGAAGAATCTGTGACGGTCATACTAGAATTTGTTAAAGCACCCAAAATGTTTCAGGTTACTCTTTTGTTACCTTAGTTTTCATTTGTCATGAATCTTACATATGGACTTCATTGTTTTGAAATGCCTGATGGAATGTTAGAGGGATATAGGTTAAATAAGGTTGTGCCAGAATCTTTAGTTTTCCAATCATTTATCTCTTATATGTTCTGTTTGCACATTCAATATGTTATTGTAAATTGTTCAGCAGCACTAATTTCAAATTAATGAGCTAGCCACATGAAGGCTGGACAGTCTGCTTTTATTCTGAAGTTTGGGAGGAAGAGAAGCATAATGTAGTGAACTAATTAAGATTATTAAATCTTCTGTCACAACAAAACCATAATATTTGTTAACAATAACAGTAAGGTGTTGACTCTATGTACCATTTGGCATCATGTTGGATTTTATCCAACTATTTCCCATTCGATTTCATATGTTGGTATATACAACATTACCATTTTTTCTTTTATGCATTTCTATATAGTTGGAGACTTCAATAACCAAAGTAATTTTGTCTGCTTCAGTGTGATTTATTAGATATGGCTGCTGTGGCACAACTTGAGAAAGATGGAAAATATGCTTTGGTTTACCGCTTGCTGCATATTTTCCTTACACAACGATTGGATACCTATTTGGAGTTCCAAACTGCTAATTCTGCTTTGTTGAAAAGCTATGGTATGATTCTCCGTCTCAGAGAAAGCAATGTTTATTTGAAAAACACGACAAAGTTCTTTCCAGAAACTCTCTTACTTCAGTATATGGCTGTAAAAGCATTATCAATCTAATGTTTATATTATTCCTTTTAGTTGCTCCGTGGTTACCTGGTTAACATGCAACTTACACATTTTGTCTTCAAATGTAGGTATTGTTCATGAAGATTGCATAACGAAAATGCGGTTGATGTCCCTTGCTGACCTTGCTTCAAAAGGGTCTGGGGAAATTTCTTATAGTTCCGTGAGGGATACATTGCGGGTACTACCAGTTTAAACCCATTTTTAGTAGTCCAGTCTGGGTACGTCAAGATTTGTGCGAGTTGACTATTGCTCTATTACAAGTTGACAGCTGCATTTAACTTCTGTTTGACTTAAATAGGTCACAGATGATGAGGTAGAGTTTTGGATAGTTCGTGCAATTAGCGCAAAGCTGGTAGACTGTAAGATGGATCAGATGCACCAGGTAGCAGTAGTCAGGTATATGTAATGAGTGCTGTAGTCACCTTTGTGGTGTACATCATAGTCTGGTGTATTTTCATTTACACTTGTTTAAATTATTGGATTTCTGGTGGTGACTTGCAGCCGATCTACTGAGCGAGTATTTGGACCAGCACAGTGGAATGAACTGCACTCAAGAGTGTCACTTTGGAAGGTGATTACTTTGTTATTGTGTGGAAGAGTGATGGAAGCAACTGCACGGAATAATAATAAGAGTTTATTTTAAAGCATTTGTTATTTTATGCTGGTTTGCTCTGTTGGGGTTCTATTAGACATTGTGCGCATAAGGCACTGTTGTTTGGTTGGATGACATACTCAATCTGCTTGATCCTACAGGACAATATTACAAATATTATTAGAAACATTCAGAAGGCGAATGCTGTTCCTGAACAGGTGGCTGAAGCAATACAAGGAGTGGCAGTCTAAGCATTTTACATTTTTGCTGAATAAAATCTGTTTTGGGTTTTTCTCGGTTGAGTAAAAAGAGCAGAGTTACATTCAGGATCAGTAATGCTAGCTAGAATAAATTAGGTTTTCTTTTGAGAATTGTTGTTTTACAGGTTTAAAGACGAAAGTTAAACAAGGCATTGTTTTGTATTCAGTTATGGTGGAATTAATTTTTGATTCTAAAACTTGGTTCTTTGTGAATAGGCTTTTAGCCTAAGAATACTGAGATTATACTTTTAAATGTTCTTTGTGAATAGGCTTTTAGCCTAAGAATACTGAGATTATACTTTTAAATAATCATGTCAAAACATTTTTGAAAATCGAATGCTGAAACATATGGTTCTGCATATTATACATTTTTAGTAAGCTGGATGAAATGTTCGATATAATCAAGTTGAACCATTTTTGCCTTTCATCATTGATTCAGTTCTAAGTTTCAAATTTCAAATACATTATCTGGATTTCCGAATTAATTGCGTGTGCAGAGATGGAATGCTGAACAATATGGTTCTACATGGTTATGCCTTTTTAGAGATCTAGATCAGGGACCAGGTGGAAAATTTTAGGATGCTACTATTATCTATTATAGAGGAAGTAGCATGTGGAAAATTACATGATGCCAATAGTAGTGCAGATGGCATGATTATTTTTTAATGGGTAAATTTTTGCCCGCAGCAAATTTTAGAAACTTTAAGACGAGATTCTATATATACTTCATGTTAGATAATTTCTTCGATGATATTTGACTAAAAATATCAATAGAGGGAGTTTGATTCGCACGAGTCAACCTTTCCAATTACAAGCATATTGTAGCTGCAGTTCTCAAGATGTTTCTTTTTACTAGTTCTTGCTACTTTAAAGAAGAATATAGATAGCGCTTCTATCTATTAGAGAGCAATCACCCAACCTTAAAAATTAATCATTATTCTTTCCACAAAATATTTGATTTTTTTGATTAATAGAGAGATTTGCTCGACTGACCTTTCAAATTACAAGCGTGATTTTTGTCTCTATAAAGTGGACTAATAATCATAATGCCATGAAACTCTTGATGATAATTTCGAAAATTAGAGGGAGATAATGACACTCTCTCGACGGGCTGTGATTATCAGATGGCTTAGGTGCTGAAAGCCAAAAAGCATAAAACCCTAGGTATGTAAATTTTGGGGAGAATGTAAGTGATACCACCAGGACTTGGGAATTGGCTTAAAGAAAGGGAGGCACTAGAGGTAAATGAAATGCCTCCAGGTCCTCCAATATGTCATTTCATGATTGAAATGACAACAATATATTTGTTGCAGGTCTATATCTTGGTTAAGAGGGAGATCAATTGATCCTCCACCCAAAAACATAGAGCAATACATGCCCTTCCAGAAATTGTAGCAGGGAAAAAGTGATGGTAGCATATTGTTTACCCTAAATTTGGTTTGGGTTTTGATGATATGGAATTTTTGCACTTACTCTGATATGCACTACATTTACGCATTATTTAACCAGCTTAAGGTGCTCGTTTTTCTTTGCACCCTACAGCCTCGAGACGACACCCATTCTCTAGTTCATCTCGTAAAAAATTATTGCACTCTTTATTAAACATTCGTATAGACCTCCACTTGTCTCGTTTGATTTCTTCAACACAATGGGCAACTTTGTAGGTTATAGACAGGTTTGGCTCTGAAGTTACCTACCTCCTCTGAACTTGCGCCCTTGCATTTTAATGTCCACATTATCAAAAGGGTTATATGGCTTAGTCGGCTCAGATGAGACTTTTGGGTTGGTTGAACAAAATTAGTGAAAGGTCACTTATAAATGCACACACTAACCTCAAATAATATAAAGTTTATTTCAACCGTTTTACTGTGTGGTTGATACAACACTGTCACTTATTTTAAAAAGCAACTCATTGAAACAAATCTTACTTGTGGTGCCAGGGGTCAGGTGGAACCACCACATTGTCAGTCTATTATCAATCATACCTGTAATCTAACATCCCCCTTTCCCTTCATGCTACCACTTTTCTCGTTTATCGCCTCTTTCACACTTATATACACATTAACACAGAAATCCCACTTACAGAATAGTTCTTCAGGGTCGTATGAGTTCGGATAGGGAAGAGGAGGAGAAGTATCAACAACACATAGAATCAGAGGACATGGAAGAGGCATATATGCATTTTCACCATAACCGCAACTTTTCATCGCTATCTATTAATTTCATGCAAAAGTTTCTCCATTTTCAATAAGTTTGCATTGTAATAAGTATTTCTTGACAAAAGGTGTATTTGTGATAGCGGTTAACATAGAATCCGATGTGAAAGATTTATCATAGTAGAAAACTATTGAGAAAATCCATAAAACATTCAGAGGAGCCATTGGATGGATGAGTGTTAAGGGAAAGAGAAAAATTAAGGTTTTAGAAATAACTTAATGCTGGTAGCAGTCGGATCCTTCCAATTATATTTTTGTTTCTAACATGAACTACGGTGTTTCCTTTTCCCATGGCAAAACTGGTAAATTTTTGGAAGTAGTATATGTGATTTTGCAGTTAAATTTCCCAAATTGCTTGTCCTAGGAATTTCATATTTTTGTGAACCTTCAAAATTCATTGTCAGGCCCATTAAAATTTCAATCCCTCAAATTTTCGGCTATAGTTGTTCTAACGGCAACATCCTTACATGGAATTTTGATACTACGAAGAGTGCTTATACCTGCTAATCTTATGATACTACAGTTTTTAGGGCAAAGGACCCTACAGTTATGGAGGCATCAAAACATGTACATTTGTTTTCACCATAGGTTGTTGAAAAAGGAGCAATAGTTCACTTTTTTTATTAATGACACTTTTTAAGAGCCAATGACAACGTGACACATAGGTTGCTCAGTCATTGGTCCTCTTTTAAATGCGTTATATTATTTTTTTTTCATTTTAAATCAATTCAAAAACTATTTTTCCCTCCAAATAAACACGCAAAATGAAAATGCTGATGTGGCACGATCGTGCGTTACACGATGATATTTTTTTATGCTTGACGAGAGCCCTACATATATCTACGTGCCCTTAAAGTTAAGATGCACGGCTATAAAATCCTCTCCCGAAAAACCATGTTGATCCCACATAGGAATTACAAATTTCTTTCTCAAGGGAGATAGAAAATCCAATCTCGGATCCCAATTCCTCTCTAAGCCATTTGAAGACATCGGTGATTCAAGCCAACATAAACTCTTTTGACCTAGAAGAATTATCTCCATAAATGTAAGTCTACTCAATTGTTTATTTTATTTCTCATTTGCGAAGAAAAGTAGTGGAGGTAGGGTTTAAATTGAGGGGCCACCTATCCTGTGAAACAAATTTTAGTGACATTCAAATTTTTAATATTACTTTTCAAATTGTGTATAGCGGTAGTACTTGCATAAAAACATAGCTTTCTTTTGTTTTAAAATTTTTCTAACATATTTTTATATAAAAATGATGGTCATATTTTCAAAAAGAGAAAAGTTCATAGACACAATGTTTCTATAATTGTGCTCTTCTGTCAAATATAAATATTCATTTTCCAAATATTTATTTTTCTATATTACAAATTGTTTTCTCTCAACCAACTCTATTGTCTTTTCCACTTACAACAGGGACTTATGCTGCAATACGACTCTTGTTATAATATATCCTTGTCTTTTGATTTTGTTATATATTGTTACAAATTAACACTATTAAACATGAATCATATTTATAATAAGAAAATATGAATACTATTTTTAATTCTCTTATTATAAATATTCATAAATAAAGTTTTCTAAAACAATTAACATTTGTTAGCATTAATAGTAATAAGAATAACAACAAATATTATTGTTATTAATATTGTAAAATTCTTTGCTAATATTAATAACCAACAAATATAAATATCTTCAATATACTTCATGAAAATTATTACTTGATATAAATCGCAAGGCTCCTATCCTAGATTCTACATAAACATATACTCAGATCATAAATATAAATATTCTATTTATCATGACCGAAACTTTATAATATAAAAACACAAATACACTACTTTCATGGCAATTAATTAGGTCCCATATTAATAATAAGCAGTCATTGAATAAACAAATTGTCTAGCCATATTATTTTCATTTCAAATAATGCTCCCACAAACTTCACCTCCCCTTTAACATATTTATTTAGAATCATTGTATATTCTCAAAGTAACAATTTTTTTCTCATTTTCTCATTTTAAACAATTATATTTTAGTCAATGACACTGGCATTAGAGCAAAGTTTCAACACCGAGAGATTTGGGTAAATTAAAATGTTTGGTATGTTGTGTTCCATTATGGCTTAATACTTAGGTTGAACTTACAAATTGACTCTTCGAGATGATAGGGGAAACACAGGGTAAGAAATACATCAAACCTTGTTGATCGAGTGAGAAGCCTCAATCGGCATAGGACTACAAATCCTCCACACCATACAACATATGTTGGGGATCTTACAAAAAAAATTATATATGGTCTGTGATTCACAAAAATGACGTCCTTTACATTATAACTTACAGGTTGAGGAACCAACCCATGAACCTAGGTCAAGGACACATAAACGTGGCCTCACTTATAGTCATCCGAGGAAATAGAAACAAGATATTTTATGGTTATCAATTTGGGCTATCTCACTTTCGACAATTCCATGCAATGGGAACCTTCGAACCCTACAATAATAATATTGTATAGGGAAAGTAAATCCTAGAAAATTTAAGATCAAAATGATGGTGTTTGTTTTACTTACAAATCCCTTGACCATTATGCATGAAAATTCCCACTTGGGTTCGCTTTAACTCTACCGCGGTTTTATTGTGTAACTCGAAGAGGACCAAGGATGCTAGAGCAAACATGACAGACATGCGGAATAGTAAAAGGAAAACAATATGACCCAATTTTATTGGATCTTATGCAATTGGTGATGCAGTATAGTAGCTGTATTTGTGCTCTAGACACACATTCCTTTTTTCCTCTCTGTTGTGGGTAGGAGATGCTTGTTTACTTTTGTATCGTAAATATTAATTGTTCGATGAATGCAAATATCTCTAAGCCTTCACATTTGGATTTTGAGAACTTACTACTACATACCTAGGGATTGACTCCTTTATTGCCATGATTGTATTCTCTCTTCTGCTAAAATAATGAATAAATGTAAGACATGCAAGTACTTTCAAGTAAAGGGGCATGTTAAGAAAATTTGTAATGAATTTAGTTGTTTTATACTGAAAGAAGTTATTATGAAATTTTGGAATGACCTAATGAAAAGATACCTTTGATTATGAAATGAAATATAAAAAAACTATAAAGCATATTATCGGTGCCTTTAAAATCAAGGGATGATTGTTTTGAAGCATTACTTGACATTTTGGCTATATGAAACATGAGTAACTATGAATTTAAATGTTTACCATCTAAGTATCTCTATGTGACCATATTGTGATGTTATGTTATGACTTCATGGTATCCCTCCTAACTTTTGGATGTTGTGGCAATATAACGTTACTCTCATTGTCACCTTCAAACAAATTATCCAATTACCCTCTCTAGATACTTTTGCCACATAATGAGGTTATGTTTAGGGAGATATTTTGCTACATAATAGGGGTTATGTTTATCTCATGTATGGATTAAATTGTGAGATGATATCATTTATATTGAGTCATTCTTGATCTTTATTTTGCAAGATTACTCCCCTCGGGTAGCCATCGAGGCCACATAGTGCACGTAACACTACACATTTTTGACTAGTTAAAGCCACAACCTTAAGTCATAGTTAAGTCACAAGAGGAAAATTTTGAACCCTAAAGTTGAAATTAAAGTTGCAAATGTTAGTTGACTTTACTTGGGGATGTTAGGATGTCTTTGCTAAGCCCCAACGTTAGGGTGACGTAAGGATGACTTAAATGATGAATTTATCAACGTTTTAAAGTGGTGACATTAAGTTGACTTTAATGGGGATCATATTTAAATTTGCACCCCTTGCAAATCGGACAACTAATCAAATTCAATGACCTAGGGCATTCCTCTCCCTCTTGCTGGGCCCCATAATTCAACACTTAGCCGAAATTTTGATTGTAATGGGGAAAAACATAAGCAAATAGGCCAAATCGGCCTTTGGAGGAATAAGAGGAACTATTTCTTTGTTCCTCTTGTTCTTCATTGCACGCCGCATCGTCTGTAGGAAGGGTTTGGGGGATTTTAGTTGGTTGAGTTAGGTCTTTGGGGCGTGATGGAATAGTCCTTGGGGTCTTGTGTTCCCCGCAAGAGACATCATTGATCAAGGGACGTAACATGCAAATTGTCTATCATGGTGGGGTTGGAGGGCACCGCGTAACTCCCCGTGGTTTGGTAGTTCCCAAGTCTCCGATATAAATGTTAGGGAGCAAGAAGGGAGAAGGCAACAAAGCGGGTCGGTTAAGTCGAGCAAAAAGACACGTAGGGAATTTTTCCACAATTCAAACAATACCCTACCGTTGATTTAACTACCCCAAAGAAAAATTTGATTAAATTGGTCTATTATGACCCGCATGGAACTCGGTCTAGTTCCTCTCATGCGCTAGGAATCCACATGGCCATAACTTCATCCTTACAACTCCAAATCTTGCAAAATCCATCTCGTTGGAAAACGTTTCATCAAGTACTTCAATTTGGCATCATGAATTTCGAGAGGTTGGAAGAGTTAGGTGGGTGGAAATGGAAAAAAACAATCCCAACAATTAAAATGTAGTTCCAGGTAGCTCAACTACCAGATTTAATGAAGTATGTGCTTTTACCTTCTCTAACAAGCAAAATATCATGGGGAATGGTTTTGACAGGGTGCCCATGTTGATTTTCGGTGAATTAATGCATTTTTGGTGGTTGAATTGATGAATCTAGGTTTCCCTTTCTTTTCCCTTCTCTCTCTCCCATTTTTCTATATATTGTAAATTGATGCTCATTTGTAAAGGTTAGACCCTCTCAGAATACAAGGGCATCATCTTAAGTGTTACACAAGTTTTTTGAGTTGCAGGCCTCAAATTTGGGATCTACAAGGTGTTTTGTGCCTTCTTCCACTCCATTGTAATGATTGGTGCATGCTTCAAACAATAACATATGTGGTTATTTCTCTACCCTAACTTGTTTTATTTGCATTCTTGCCTATCTATTGTTGTTGTGGTATGTTGTGCATGCCTTTTCTCCTTTGCAGGTTTTAGATTTGTTGTGCATTATGTGAAAATGGAAAGTTAAATGTTGTTTTGGATTGTGGCACTCATGTCTACCCTCTCTTTTCCCATTTTCTCCCATTTCCCTCATTGAGAGTGTCTTTCCCCCTTTTCTTGGTGCTATCACATCTTTGTTAGCTTAGGATTTCCCTTTCATGCATCTCTTTCTAACCTTGGTCCCTTGGATGATTAGATTAGAATTAGATAGTTGTATTTTCAGCTGTAGGAGTAGTTTTAGCATTAAGAATTAGTAGAGGAAGCTGACCTTCTCTAGAGGTCTATCTCAAACAGCAAGTCCCACACTTGGAGACAGTCCCATGTTACCCAAAAATATTAATTGCTCATTCGTGATAAATCAAAGGGTGCTAACAATTGCATGCCCAAAGTGGTTTGCTAATTTTTTTGTTATTTCACTAAGTTTTGGTGTGTATCTTGGTGAACTTCAACCTTTTGGAGGCTTTTCAAAACACATCTAGTGACTCTAAACACTCTATATTTTAATTCCATGTAGAAAAGTGTTAGTTTCTTATGAGAAGGATACAAGGTCAACAACAGAAAAGAAGAACCTTTTGATTATTTACAGTTGTCACCAAGATCACCTAGAGATCGGAAGAATAGTCCGAGAGATCACCATATCCTCCAAATATAACTCTTTTTACTTCCCCTCCTGGTAGATCCTTCTTGTTGTCCTCTAGAGTTTTGAGACCCATTCCATTCATGACACTACAAAGAAATATTCCCTTTGTCAGCTTCAATGGTGGTATTCCTTTGGCCCTCAATACACAACATGATATACCAATGTCTGCACTCAAAGGTATTCCCTTATTCAAAGTGGTGAAAACCTCACTACTCCAAATGATCACATCCAAGATGTTGCCAATGCTTGTCCACCATTTTATTACTAAAGATAATGTAACAATCAGACTCTTGGATTCATCATTTAATGGAAAATATCTTCAATGGTACATGAGTTTGAGTTCTACTTCAATTCATAATTGGTATGAACTTGGCACAACCCTTTACAACCATTTTGAAGATAAGTCAGATCATCTATCTTTAGTGGAGCAACTAACAACAACAAAGAGAGCCCCTAATGAGCTAATGACTCGATTTCGATATCGATTTCAAAATACTTGGGACAAAATTCCTCAAGTGGTAAGACTTACATCACAATATACATTTCTTTATTATCTAAAGGCCTTGAATAGTGATATCTTAGTCATGATTTAGTCCATGGGGGTAGAACATTTCCGGATGCTTATGACACTTTTATTATTAGGGATGAGAATAATATCATTCTGAATGGGAAACTTGCCCCTTGAACTCTAATGCCTATATTCCTAGAGGTTAAGACATATAATCCACATCATACTTCTGAATTAGCTCCCATCCCACCTTCAAGAAGCCAAAGTTCAAGTCAAGCATCTACTTCCTCAAGTAGTCCAACTAAGTTGCAAGAGGTAATGAAATAATTTCAAAAATTTGGGAATGAGTTGGTATCTATTAAAAGGAAGCAAGCTCAAAGTTTCAAACCTTCATTTCAAGCTGCTTCTCAAAATTAGAGTTAGTTTCCTCTTGCAAGACCATTTCAACCATATAATTCGAATGTGGCTCATTCATCCAAAGACTTAGTTCCCGTTCACAATAATCTAGTGCAAGATTATGAGTGGTGTTTCCCATGTCATCTTCCACACAACCAAGAAACACACCCCAATGGAAATTTGAACCAAGCTTAGATGGTGGAAAGTGCATATTCTCCTCAAGATGCACCCATAGAAGAAAGTCAACAACATGAAATTACTCAAGAAATACCACCAAGTGACACTTCACTTGTGAACTGGAAATGGATGAATTTTGTGGAATAAATCAGACCTTTCCTCAAGGTGTGGATACTAATACTAGATCTAAGAAAAGGGCTATAAAAGAAGCCCAATCACCAAATGTAGGTCCTTCTTAACCTACCCTAACACTCCAAGGGGGTGACAATTCAAATACAACTGCTAATGTGTAAAAAGGCCACATAGGCCAGGACATCAAGAGCACAAAATCAACCCAAAGGACCTCCCACACCAGCTCAAATACAATAAAAGGTTGTTGTAAGTAAGTTACAACAAAAGGATAATTCAACTTCCTTCAACATCCTTGAATAGATGAAGAAGATCAATGTGAGTATCTCAATGTGGGAATCTTTAGCAAGTATGGAATAGAGAGATCTCTTACAAGCTATTATGGACAATTTATCCATTCCGTGAGTTAACCAAGGAACAAACCAAATTTATTCTTACTAATGCAATACAACAAAAGGAGGATCAACCAAACAAAAACATGAAGCCTCCTCCTTTCTATGTATCTTTGATAATTGGAAATCATTTAGTTCACAATTGTATGATTGATTCAGGGGCAAGCAACTTCAGTGATGCCCAAGTAGATTACAGATCAACTTGGTCTCAAATATGAGTCTCTTTCTAAAGGAGTGGTTCAACTAGATGGAACAACAATGGGAATTGTTGGGGTTATTAAAGGTCTAGGCCTTACATTGCATGCATGCCCCAAATTTTCTATTCCCAAGATATCTTCATAATTGATCTACCTCCACTCTTTTCTCTATGTCTATCTAGAGACTTCACTACCAAGATTGGAGGATATCTATTAGCTGATTGGTCGCACATGTTTTTTTAGGACTTGATTTAAAAATATAGGTATTCGTGAAATCCTAATTGCATAGTTACAATGAAATGATAAACAATGAAGTACAAATATGACACAAGCAATAAGACAAAAATATGAAACCTAGGTGCAAGAGAGGGAATAAGAGACTTAGCTGATTTTGTAATTGATCTTGAATCATGCCGAATCTGGAAAAATGATAAACAAGAGGAGGAAAATGTCATTATAATGCCTAAAAATTATGCGATTGTCGGATCTACTCAGTATTGGGTTAGGGCGCTTAGGCGCAAGAGACCGCTTCAGGTACTGTGGACGCAAAACCGGTCGAATCTAAATTTTACAATGTCATAAGATGTTCTCTAAATGTCATTTTTATTTGCTCCGTAGGTCTCGGTAGATCACCAAATTCACCTGAAACCTACAAAGAGAAAGAGAACTTGCAAAACCCCAAAACACATCAAATCCTAAAAATAAAAAGATGCAAATGGGGAGTCGAATTACCCCAATGGTCACCCGAATGAGTGAACTTACAATCTCAGCATTGCACTACAATTCAGACTCCATGTAGTTCTACGTGTGTGTGTAGAATCATGCCCTAAGAAGATCTTGTGCAAGATGTACTGAATAATGAGAATTAGCTAGATTATAACAATGTAAATAGATGTGTGGATGTCAAAATTAACTTTCCCTCCTATGAAGTGTATGCAGAAGAATGAAGTCCCTTGTCCCTTGAATGATAGCTAGATGGATGTTTTGATGCTCTTGTAATGTATTTAGATGCAAACTTAGGTGATAATAATAGATTCTTAGAGCTTGGTCCTTTATTATGATCACATAACTTTGTATTTATATTATTCCCTTGTTTAAATTTTGTAATTAACCACTAAAAGACCGACCACTAAGAAAAAAAGATTCCCAATGGCTAGAAAAGACCAAAAATATGCAATCAAGATACAAAGAGGTCAGGAGCACCCAAGGGAAGGGACAAGGGAACTGTGGCGCTCTAGGTGTCTATACTCAAAAAACTGAAAGTATCAAAATTTAGACTAGGTAATAGGGTGTGTAAGACCAAGAAGGAAACCAAAAAGAAAGAAAATAGGCTAAATACAATGGTCAATTAATACTTTTCTTGCTTAAGAATCATATGAATAGTGGTATGTGATCAAGACCTAGAAATATACCTAAGTGCGTGATTTAGTGTCTACATTTTCCCCCACTTTATGTTGTTGAGTGAATTCTCGATAACATAAAGTAGATAAGAGATGTATACCTGATAACCATGTAGATCGATGGTGAAAGTGTGCCGAGGAGACAAGAAAAAGCGTGAAGTGATAAAAATGAAGTGTGGAAGCTAGAGAAGAGGAAGTGACCATAGGGGTGAAGAGCATATGTGTATATGTCATGTTGTACCTTTTTTCGATGTTGTTTGATGCTTGATGATGTGACTACTTCTTCCCATAAGGACGAACTCACAAAAGAAGAGAAAAAGAGTAGTCAAATTCGTGTATATGAAAAATTTGATCCAAATATGTAAAAATGTGAAGAGGAACATGTGCACTTGATCCGTGATGAGTGAAAAGATAGAAAGGATCCTGATAATGCTATAGAAGAAATTTTTTTTTGGGTGATATCACGCCAAGGGAGAGAGATTTTGGGTGAACTCACGCCAAGTGCAAGTTTTTTGGGTGATCTCACGCCACGAAAAAGAAGTGTAGGGAGAAAGGTCTAGTGTTATTCTCCATCCTTTGATGCTTCCTAAAATTTATAGACCACTGCAGATGGTGTGAGATTGCTTTGTTTAGGTTCAATCCATTTCGATCCAACAAAAATATAAAAGAGGAAAAATCATGCATGCTGATTGTTGGAGGAATATGCATGTTATGTGAAAACTGTAAAATTTGATCTAAGAAAAAATCATAATCGTCCCCCTGGTCATAGGCACCTAGGAAGGGTCAGGCACCCAGTGCGCTCATGTATATATCTAGGCACTAGCGTCATATGCTATGCTATGACCCAATACTGTTTGGGCCATTCTCGAATCAAGACTCATGTTGTTTAACTGTACTATTGAAAGGGGAACTGGTGGTCGATTCACCCACCCATGTATACTCCCCTAGTTTAGGGTGTATGCGATGTGGCTAGGAGGATGCATCCCAAAGGAGAGGACTAAACACCGATATGAAATTTTATTCCCTATAGGGGAGGGAATGTTCTTGGTAGAAACCAAGGCACACACAAACAAAGTGGATGGAAACATGTGTTAGTGCAAACAAGAAAAATACATATATAGAAGATAATGTGTAAGCTAGCAAGTAAGAAGACAATATAGACCATGAAAAGTGGGTTGCAAACATGGTACATCTCGCTCACAATGTCAGAAGACAATCAAGGACGAAGTGGCCAAAAACATACAATGCACATATAAGACATAAGGAAAAGCCCACAAACAATGACATAAAATAGAAGATAATGAAAAAACAGAAAGTGACAAACAACCATGTTGGAAAATAGTTCTGCAAAAAAACGTTGCACATGAAGCACCCATTAGCATGTTAGAAAGATAAAAGTATGTCAAAGCGTGTATGATCCGATATAGTAATGTGCTAGTATGACTAGGAAATAGTATAAAACAAAACAATATCACTTGTAGTGTGTACGAAGTAAATGCCCTCGGAGATGTTGTGGGATTGGTAAGAGGTACAGTGCCAAGCATCCATGTTGCATGTAAGGATATATGTAAAATATGCATTCAAAAATAGAGGGCAAGTGAACGCACATGTGTATATAGAAAAGATAATGACATACGATATATCTATCTAACATAATAAGCAAAGTGTAACATGTGAGTATAAGTAAACAAGAATAATGTACAACCAAGATATGCAATATGTTGTGGATGAGTGAGATAAAATGGAATGCAAACCGAGTGTGATAGGATTATCCTTCCCCGAGCAAATGAGTATGTATGAGATGAGGTTTATTTATAAATTCCCCCTCAACAGTCAAGAATGAACCATAGAACAAGAGTGTGTCATCAGGAAATGGTTTGAAATATGTGCTAGAAAGATATGATCAAAAAAGCGTAGAGCTTAGAGAGTGAGTGAGTGTGGTGAGGTTCATTTTAGATTTATACCCTCAACAATTGATTATTAACCGTGGAACTAGATTGCATCATCGGGTAGTGACGATGTGTGAGAATGTGATGCTATAAAGATATGTCGTCAATGCATGAAGTGTTTCATGTGTAGTGTGTATGACGTGAGGTTCATGAATATAGTGATCCCTCAAGAGTCATGTGTGAATCATAGCATAAGAGTGCGTCATCGAGTAATGAATATACTATATTTGTATCAAGTGGTTTGTAATGATGCGTAGGAAATATTATACATTTAAGCGCGAAGCATCAATTGCATGAGATGATATAGACATTTGATAGCAATGCAAGGGGAGGAAGAGTTTATGATGCCCCCTAAGTGTGTCAATGATGGAGAGCTATGTGACGATGTAAGAAATACATTGCGATGGCAACGGAGTTTGAAATGTATCATAAGAAAGCATATTGTTATCACAATGGTGGGTAGGAGCAAGAGTAGGATCAGGGATGGATGCGGGGTCGAATGGAGGAAGTTGAAAGAGGCCATCTAGAATTTTCTTTTCTTACTTAGTGAGTGGTTGCTTGTTTGGTAATGTTGTAGAAGAATTGAGTGGAGGCAACGCCATATTGATTTTGAGAGGCGGTTTCTTAGGAGGTGTTGACGTGGAAGAAGACTTAAGAAGAGAAGGTGATAGAGGACTGACCTTGAGAGGTGATTGCTTGGTTTGAGTGGGTTGTATAGGTAATGTTTGAGTGAAAAAGGAAGAACATTAGTTATTATGACATGATGATAATTAGACATAGATGAATCAGATTTAGGAACCCAGTGGGATGTAACAATTGGAGATGAACATGTGGTAGAATGTTTTGTAGCAAATGAAATGAGACCATAATGCTTAAGATGGTGAATTTTTCTCTTAAGAGCATAACAATCATTGTCATTATGTCCATTGATTTGATGATAATTGCAATATGGATGACCTTGATATTTTACAAGCCGATAAGGAGGATAACAATGAGTAGATGGCAAGTTGATCAATTAATGAGTAATGAGCACAATAAGAATGTCATATTGCTTAGCATTGTGATCAAAATTTAGAGGCACGGGAGTGATAAAACTTGGGGTTCACCACATGAGCACATGTAGAAGACATAAAATGAAGATGAGAAGAAGAACTATCGTGATCATGGAAACGTCCTTAAGATGTTGGATTTCAGATTTAAGAGATGTAATCATTGATTCCATAGGCTGAAATTTATCTTGAAATAAAACATGTAAGGCTTGAATAGAATTACAAATATATTGATTAGAATTAGGACCAAGAGAGTCATTAGAAAGACAACCAAAGATAACACTAACTTGTGAAGGTGTCATGTTGCTTTAGAGATATACATAGTGTTTATGGTTTTGTGGAGAGCCTCTTTACAAGATGGGTACATTTGAAGCAATTTAAGCAATGAGATTTGAGAGACCTTATGAGCTATGTGAGAAGAAAATGAGGATTCAAGAGTGTCTAAATGAGATGGGTTCACCAAATGATTTAACAAATATATAAGTATTCGTGAAATCCTAATTGCAAAAGTAACAACTAAATGATAAATAATGAAGTACATATCCGACCTAAGTAATAAGATAGAAAAAATATGAAACCGTAGGTGCAAGAGAGGGAATAAGATATTTATTTGATTTCACAGTTGATCTTGAATTGTGCCGAACTAGAAAACTGATAAACAAGAGGAGGAAAATGTCATTACTGTGAACAAAAAAATTGTGTGATCGAATGATCTTCTGGACTGGGTGGGGGTCCTAGGTGCAGAGATCGCTCCCTATGTGCTTGTGATCGCAAAAAATTGGTTGGAGGATGAATTTTATAGTGTCATAATATGTTCACTAAATGTCACTATTAGTCACCCGTAGGTATTTGGTAGATTTTCGAATTCGCTTGAAACCGACAAAGAGACAAAACACCTAAAAACCCCAAAACAAATCAAATCCTAAAAAGAAAAAGATGCAAATGGGGATTAAGACTGACCTTGACGGTTACTCGACTGAGTGAACTTATGGTCTAGGTTCTGCACTACATTTCAGACTCCATGTAGTTCTGTGTGTGTGTGTGTGTGTGTGTGTGTGTGTGTGTAGACTCATACCATATGAAGCTCTTGTGAAAGATGCACAAAATATCAAGCAATAGCTAGAATGTAGCAAAACAAATAGATGTGTGGATGCCAAATTGAACTTCCCTTCCTATGATGTGTAAGCAGAAGAATGCAGTCCCTTTTCCCTTGAATGGTAGCTAGATGGATGCTTTTATGCTCTTGTAATGCCTTTGGATGCAACCTTAGGTGATAATAATAGATGCTTAGAGCTTGGTCCTTTATTATGATCACATAGCTTTGTATTTATATGATTCCCTTGTTTGAATTTCGTAATTAACCACTAAAAGGTCGACCATCAAGAAAATAAGATGCCCAACAAATAGAAAAGACCCAAAAGATGCGAGCAAGATACAAAGAGGTCAAGGGCGCCCGAGGGGGATGAGGGCTCCTAAGCGTTGGTTTCTAGACTTAGAAAATCTGAAGTATCGAAAGTAAAAATAGGCAATAGGGTGTGTAAGACCAATAAGGAAACTATAAAGAAATAAAATAGGACAAAGACAATGGTCAATCAGTAATTTTTTCGCTTAGGAATCATATGAATAATGGTATGTGATCAAGACCTAGAAATATACCTAAGT
Organism: Taxus wallichiana var. yunnanensis; assembly: GCA_018340775.1. NCBI lineage: Eukaryota > Viridiplantae > Streptophyta > Pinopsida > Cupressales > Taxaceae > Taxus > Taxus wallichiana. Next base: position 291,889,642 of record CM031233.1, on the reverse strand, counting down.
GTGTGATTTAATGTCTACAAGACTAGGTATGAAAGCAAGGCGACCATCAAGTCTCGAACCAATTAATACATATCATATAGAGCCTTACGTACCCTACCCCATCAATGCAAATTTTACCATCTTTGACCAAAAAGATTTTCCGCACCTAAGAACCAGATACTCAAATTGAGGGAATTCACGACTTATTGCTAGATGAATGGGGAGCTAAATGTCATAGTTTTGACCCATATCAATATATTGAGGAATTTATCCTCGATATTTATTACCTACATGAGGATAATTCATCTATGCCTAGGGTTGTTAAATCAAATAACAAAAATGAGAATGGTATTTGGAAAATGTTTTTGATGGATCAAGAGAAAAACAAGGAGCAGGGTAGGTGTAGTCCTTGTATCCCCCATAGGTATGAAGTATTAATCCTCTTTCATATTTTGGTTTAGTTGTTCCAACAACATAACATAATACGAGTCCCTTATCCATGGTCTGTAATTGGAAAGAAAGAAGAACATTAAGAAATTGTATACTTTTGATGATAGTGAAATAATTGTAAACTAAGTCGATGATCAAATGCAATAAATAATGACTTGCTAACAACCTACAAACATAGAGTACGGTATCTTTTGGAGGATTTTTAAGCCTTCAACATCCATTCCATACCAAGAAAGGAGAATGAAGATGCTAATAGGCTAGCTGTAATTGGAGTAAAGTTTGACATTGTGGAGAATATTAAGAGAGACAAGATGCAACCACACATAATGGTAATAGTGACACATGCTATACTAAACATTGACACACATTGGAAAGTGTTTGAAAATGATTAACATATTTTCAATTTTATCTAAGAAGAGGTTGAGTTTTCATCAAAAAATTAGGGAAAATTGTTGCAACAATATGGGAACTAAATCATCCAACTCAGTCAAATAAGTTGCCCAAAGGATTAGTGACATTGGAATCTATGTTCAAATTTGATGATCGGCTCAAAAAAGAAACCAAAAACATGCAAATTATGGGTGAAGATTCAAAACCCATATGAGTTGGTGGAAAATTGCTCAAAATTGGTAAAGTGCACACTTCATAGGAAAAGCATACGTTTGTAGAGATTTGCCAAGAAATTTCTAATATTTTTGCTTGGGGTTATGAAGGCCTTAGAGGTTTTGATCCTAATTTATCTTAGCACATCATTGAGCTGCATTAAATTGCCAAACCTATCGACATAAATAAAGGCCTCGTTAATCCACATATCGAGCTTCTCATGAAAAATGAATTGAACAAGTTGATTGAGGTAAGCATCATCTTTCCCATCAAACATTCGTCATGGGTAGCTAATTTAGTCCCAGTGTGGAAAAGGAATGAAGAAATTAGATTGTGTGTTGATCTCGGAATTTGAACAAATAATCCCCTGAAGCATCATTACCCGATGCCCTCTATGGACCAAATTTTACAAATGGTGGTGGGTTCTCGAGAGGTTTTATCTTTTGACGGTTACTTATGGCTATAACTAGATCATGGTAAAGGAGGAAGATCAATACAAAACAACCTTTACCACTAAATGGGGAACCTATGCCTACAAGAAAATTCCATTTGGGTTTTCTAACACATGAGAAACTTTCCAAAGAGACATGAATATGGTATTCAAAGGATCGATCAAAAAAATTGTTTTGTTCTATCTTGATGCTATCATCCGTGTTTTTCTAAAGATGCAAATAATCATATTTTACATCTCGGACATGCATTTGAAAGATGTTGGCATTTTCTCTCTCTCTTAATCCTAAGAAATGTATCTTCATAACACACAAAGATAAAATCCTTTTCCATATTGTCTCTAAAGAAGGATTAACCATTTATCTAAAAAGAGTTAGCACCTCCTTTCATTGCTCTTTCCCAGTCACAAGAAAACATGTCAAAGTTTCTTAGGGAAAATCAACTTTGTTAGGATATTTGCCCCATTTTTTTTCAACCTTTTGAAGTCATTGACATTGATGCTTAAGAAGAATATAGATTTCAAATGGACCACTGAAGGAAAGAATAATTTTAAATCCATTAAACAAGTAATTGCACAAGTCTCGACTCTCATTAATCCTCATTTTACTAAAGATTTCACCTTGTATGATTTTGGTGGCATAGACACAATATCTGCCATATTGGTGTAGAAAAACGGATAAGGTTTTGAACAACCAATTACATTCTCCAACTAAGGTCTAGAGGATTATGAGGTCATATATTCATTCGTTGAAAAACATGCCTTGACTATTATAAAGAATTTTGAAGAAATTCAGGCATTTGGTATCCAACAAAAAGATTCACCTAATGGTTTCACATTCCAGTGTGAAATATTTTATTTTGAATAAGGACCTAAATGAAAAAGGATTTGGTTGATAACCAAAGTAATGAAGCGTGACATTAACATCAAGGTGATCGATATTGTCGAGGAAAAGGTTTGTGTGAGAAAATGGATTCTCGAGTCGAGAACAAAAAGGAGGTTGTTTTAGTCCTCCAACATGATCAAGAAAAACTAACTCGATGCCTCAATTACTCGTTGGAATCATGAAGTAGTCAACTTTCTCCAAACAAGCCAATGTCCTCAAAACTTGAACAAAGACAAAAGGAGGTATTTCGGACTTCAGTCCATTCCCTTCATGCTTATTTATGACATCCTATTTAGAAAATATGTGAATAGTGTTCTCTTGAGATGCATTAAAAAAACCACATAGAGAAAGTGTTACACAAATTCCATGATGGAGAAGTAGGAGGGCACTTTTGTATAATGACAACGACACTCGGGATCATGAAGGATGGTTATTATTGGCCCAATATATTCAATGCTTGTCATGCATGGGTCAAGAAATGTGCCTTTTTTATAGGTAAAGAAAGACTAGTAGCTCTTCCACTCCACCCCATTTTTGTAAATCGACCATTCATGCAATGGGGTTGGATTTTATTGGATTAATCAATCCGAACTCAAGCTTAGGTCATGAGTGGATCCTCATAGCCACCGAATATTTCAAAAAAAAATGGATAGAAGCACAAAATATTTGATTGGGCTATTAAAAATGGAATATATTTGAGCACATATTAAAATTGTTACCCCCAAGGTAATAGGAAGGATGAGCACACAAACAAGAACCTTTTAAGGATCATAAGGAGGAACTTGGATGAAAATACAAGAACATCGCACATGAAATTGAAATCAGACTTATGAGATGATAAGATCACTCCCAAAAGGTCAACAAGAAGCTCCCCTTACAAGTTGGTTTATGGTAAAGAAGCAAGGTTGCCAATATCTCTTGAGTTACCAATGTTAGAGCTCATTAGGCAAAATTGGAAATATTTGAAAGAAAGGCCATGAAAATTAGATATGCGGAACTCATAAAGCTAGAATAATTAAGAAACTAAGAAATGCAAATAATGGAAAGGGATCAATCTCATATTAAGAAGTGTTTTGACAAGAAAGAAGTAGATAGGAATTTCCAAGAAGGAGATATCGTTATCAAATGGGACTAAGACAAAGCTAAACTAGGAAGACATTCAAAGTTTGATACAATTTGGAGTGTTCCTAGGTAATTTCAAGTCAGTAAGTAAAATAATGCTTTCCAATTGTTAAATTTAGGTGGAGAGGAGATTCGATCCCAATAAATGGGATCTGTCTCAAACATTGCTATTAAAACAAAGACCCTTCTTTATACATAATACACTAGTTTTAATTCCTCCAAGTGTTTTTTAGCACATTGTCTTGTTGGTAGTGTAGTTTCCTTTCCTAAGTGCTTTTCACAAGTGTTTTTGTTACTTTTGGATGGCATGGTTTCATTACACATGGTTCATGTGGGATCTCAAAGAAGATATGTTTTAGACGAGTTGGAAAGTGAAAAGGACGAGGTGCAAAAGTAAAGCATGGCAGAGTTCATGCCAACCTATAGGCATTTAAGATGTTGAGAGTCATTGTTGTAACCATATCTATGAATTTCTAAGGAATGGGGTGGAAAATCAATTTCAAGACAATTTTCCACTCTCATTAAAGCTATAAGAACAAATCTCATGATCAAATGATCAATTCAAGCAGTTCCGATCAATTCTAAGTATAAATAGTGTTTCATAAAGGCTCAAGGGTAAGATTTTCAAAGTTTTAGATCACCTTTCAAGATTTTGAGGCTGGATCTATGCCCAATGGAGGATTTGAGGCCACTGATCTTTATCTAGTAGGAAGATTACCCCATTGAGTCTCTAAACTATTATCCAAATTTGCACCCTTGCAAATATGGACAACTAATCAAGTTCAATGACCTAGGGAATTCCTCTCCCTCCTGTTGGGCCCCATAATTCAACACTTAGCCAACTTTTTTAGTGAAATGGGGAAAAACAAAAGAAATTCAACCAAATCGGCCTTTGGAGGAATAAGAGGAATTGTTCCTTTGTTCCTCATGTTCTTCACGTTTCCACATTGTTCATAGGAAGGGTTTGGATGCTTTTAGTAGGCCAAGTTGGGTATTTGGGGCGGAGACAAAACAATTCCTTGGGGCCTTGTGTTCCCCACATAAGTGACATCATTGATCAAGGGGACAAAATATCTAAGGAGTTGGTCATGGCGTGGTTGGAGGGCACTAGCATAATTCCTCGAAGTTTGATAGTTCTCGGAAGGACCGATATAAATGATAGGAAGTAAGAAGGGAGGAGGCATTTGGGTGATTCAGATTAAGTTGGGCACAATCGACATGCATGGATCTATTCCATAGTTCAAATAGTACCCCACCATGCCAATTTATCCACCCCAAATAAATAATTTGATTCAATCGGTCTCATTACGATCCATAGGGAACTCGGTCCAGCCTCCTCCCAAGCGCTAGAAATCCACATGGCTGTAACTTCATCCCTACAACTCCAAATATTGAAAAATCCATCTTGTTGGAAAGGTATCATCAAGTACTTCAATTTGACATCATGATTTGTAGAGGTTTGTAAAGTTATGTGGTGGAAAGGACAAAAATAGTCCCAACAATTAAAAATGCAGTCCCACGTAGCTTAATTGCCAAATTTAATGAAGTATGGGTTCTTACCTTCTCCAACAAACAAGATATCATGAGGAATTGGTTTGACATGGTTCCCATGCTGATTTTTAGTGAATTAATGATTTTTTTGGTGGTTGAAATGATGAATATGGGTTTACCTCTCTTTTCCCTACTCTCTCTCTCTCTCTCTCTCTCTCTCTCTCCCATTTCTTCTATATGTTGTAAATTGATGCTAATTTGAAAAGGTTAGACTCTCTTATAATACAAGGGCATCATCTCAATTGCTGCACAAGTTTATTTGAGTTTTCAGCCTTATATTTGGGATCTACAAGGTGTTTTGTGCCTTCTTCCACTCCATTGTAATGATTTGTGCATGCTTCAAGCAATAAAATCTGGTTTTGTGGTTATTTCTTTACCCTAACTTTTTTATTTGCATTATTGACTATTTATTGTTGTTGTGGTATGTTGTGCAAGCCTTTTCTCCTTTACAGGTTTTAGATTTGTTGTGCATTATGTGAAAATGGAAGGTTAAATGTTGTTTTGGATTGTGGCACTCATGTATACCCTTTATTTTCCCATTTCCCCATTTCCCTCATTGAGAGTGTCTTTCCCCTATTGAGAGTGTCTTTCCCCCTTTTTATGGTGATATCACCTCTGTTAGCTTAGGATTTCCCTTTCATACACCTCCTTCTAACTCTGGTCCCTTCGATGGTTAGATTAGAATTAGGTAGTTAACATTTGTAGTTGTAGGAGTAGTTTTAGCAAAAGGAATTGGTAGAGGAATCTTGCATTCTTCGGAGGTCTGTCTTAATTAGCTGATCCCACACTTGGAGACAATCCCATGTTACCTAAAAACAATGATTGATCATTCATAATATATAAGAGGGTGCTGATTTTTGGTGATAACATGGAGATTACGATGAATTTAATAATGTCTTCTTTCCCATATTTGATGTCTGTCTTAAAGAAATGAATTTAAGGTGTCTTAAATGAAATCTTTGTTCCCGAATTTAACTTGAATTATTTTATGACTTAAGGGCATCTTTATTAAAGTCACAAATTAAGTCAGAGAAAACAATAGAATTGTGTATTTAGATGTAAAAGTATCATTTGGAATATATGTTCATGTCGAAGAAGAAGATGTTCATGAAGATGAAGAATACCCACAAGATGAAGATGTTACGAAGTTGAAGAGCATCAAGAGGATGAAGATGTTGATGCAGAAGATGAGGATGTTTCAGAAGATGAAAATGAAGAATTTGAAGCACAAGTGCTCTTATAAATAGAAGGAAATGACCAAGAAATATGTGAATTGTCACAAAGGAAACTTAGGGCTACTCAAATATTAATTGAAAATAATGTAAATGTGTCACATGATACATTAGATGACATTGAAAATGATCAGAATGAAGAATCATAATTTTTGGAATGCCTAAAAGTGTATTGTAATTTTGGTGTTTATGAATGTGTTATGCATATGTCGTGATTTTGATGTGTATTTGTAATTTTGGTGTTTATGAATGTGTAATGGATACACCCTAATTTTGATGTGTATTTTGATTTTGGTGTTTATGAATGTGTAATGGTTACACCATAATTTTGATTTGTATTGTTATTTTGGTTTTTATGAATGTGTAATGGCTACACCATAATTTTGATTTGTATTTTTATTTTGGTGTTTATGAATGTGTAATAATTTTGATATGTATTGTAATTTTGGTGTTTATGAATGTATAATAGATACACCCTAATATTGACTCATTTCCTGTAATTTGACCTAATTTAAGTGGACATAATTTACCCAAATTTCTCCTAGTTTGAATAAGCTACCCCAATGTCCCTAATTTGAGACCTGATTTTGACAACTTAGAACAACACACTAATACAACACCCTTTTGCCATAATTTTGACATGTTTCCAAAAATGACTTAATTTCCCCAATACTTACTTAATTTCTCCAAATTTGACCTAATTTCCACACACTAACAAGACACCCTAATATGACACACTAATGTGACATCGTAACATGACACACTAATGCAACACACTAACATGGTACCTTAACACGGCATGACTAATGCAACACCCTAACATGACATACTAATATGAAAGCCTCACACGTCACACTAATGTGATACCTTAATACAAAACATTAACATGAAACCCTAATAAGACACACCGACACAACACCATAATGCGACACACATTCCCCTAATTTTGACTAATTTCCCCTAATTTGACCTAATTTCCCCAAAATTGACCTAATTTATCTTAATTGGACATAATTTACCCAAATTTCTCCTAGTTTGACATAAGTTACCCTAATGTCCCCTAATTTGACCTAATGAAACCTGAATCAACGCCCAAATTTGACAACTTAGAATGATACACTAACACGACACCCTTTCCCTAATTTTGACTCGTTTCCTTTAATTTGACATATTTCCCCAAAAATTCCCTAAAATTGACCTAATTTCCCCAAATTTGACCTCGATGAAACTTAAATTAACATCCAAATTCAATATCTTATATTGACACACTAACACGACATCCTTTCCCCTAATTTTGACTCGTTTCCTTAATTTGACCTAATGAAACTTGAATCAACACCCAAATTTGATAACTTAAAATGACACACTAACACAACACCCTTTCCCCTAATTTTTACGTGTTTCCCTAATTTGACATAATTTCCCTAATTTGACACCCTAATACAACCATAACATGATACCCTATTATGACACCTTAATACAACACCCTAATTATGTGACACCCTAATAAGACACCATAACATGACACCCTAATATGACACCTTAAAATGACACCCTAATGTGAAACCCTAACTTAAAATCCTAATATGAAACCTAAGCATGACACAACTAACACAACACCCTATTTTGAAACCCCAATGTGACACCCTAACATGACACCGTAATGTGACACCCTAATATGATACCCTAAACAACACTCTAATGTGAAACTAATTATGTGACACCTTAACATGACACCGTAATGTGAAGCTCTAACATGAAACCCTAATGCAACATCCTTATAATTAGACACCCTAATGATAAACCCTAATTAACACAAGTGTAACACCCCAAACAACAAATGTGATACCCTAAACACCAATGATAACACCGTAAACACTAGTGTGACATCGTAACCAAAAAATGTTGCACCATAATAAAAATGTGAAAATATAAACAAAAATGTAATACCGTAAACACTAGTGTGCCACCCTAAATGAAAAATATGACACCATAAACACTAGTGCAACACCTAAAAAAAAAAATATGACACCCTAAACCTTAATGTAACACCTTAAACACTAGTGTGACACCCTAAATGATAAATATGACACCATTGTTTCACCCTAAAGACAAATGTGACACCCTAAACACTAGTGTGACACCCTAAAAATAAATATGGAACATTAAACCCTAATGTGACATTGTAAACACTAGTGTGACACCCTAACCACTAGTTAAAAACCATAAACAGAAAAACATGACACCCTAAACACCAATATGATACCCTAAACACTAGTGTCACATTGTAAAAAACAAGCGTGACTGTACATACCCAAAATTGTAAGGTATCTTGATCTTTTTAACAAAGGTAACAAGTTCCCAATGATGATACAGTCTCCTCGTAAGGTGTTCGGGATCTGAAAATCCTCGAGTATGTGTTAACATCCCGCATGCCCCGCTTAGCCCCCGCGCCCTTTGTTTTCCCCTTTTTCCCTCTTTCCTTGGCCTCTTGATCTTCAGTGACGAAACCACCGCCCTGCTCAGAGTGGCGGTCCTGCGCGCATTTTCCAGAACGTTCTTTTGACGCGACTCGCGTGAAATATCACGATTCACCAGCTTTTCCTTGCCGACTTGAGCATGCATTTATGTTTTTGGTCCCCTGGAATAGTGTTTTTCCTTTGTTTATTGTTTAGGAGTTCAGTTTGGTTTTGATTTTTGGGTGATTGAATTCCTATAAATGCATGGCTTGTGCTCAAACAAATGGGCTGGATTTTGAAGACTGATCTTTGCTCTCATCTCCTCATTTTAGTATTTTAGTTTGTTATCTTGTTTAAGAAGCCATAGTTTCATTTCACTTGCATCTTTAGTTAGATTACTCAGCTGTTGGTAAGCCACATACCCATCTTGTGCAGTGCAAGCAAGTCTTTGTCATTTCATCCAATCCGGTCCAAGCTTGCCTCCGAATTTTCTCTTTTTTAGATTTAATTTTCATTGTTGCTTAGAGTTCTTAGTTCAGGCCATTATATGCCCTGGTTAGCTTTATTCAAATGTTGGTAAGCCACATATCCACTTTTGCAAACAAAGGTGTCGTTATTTTATCCAATCCATCGGAATGTAATAGCTTAGGAAGCCATTAAAGTTGCAGGTTTTTCTCTTCGAATAAGATAGTTTCAGGTTCTGGTCACTTCATATTGCATGACTTGCAGTAAAATCCCGCTAGGAATCGCATAAGCCAAGCTCTGTACTCTTGCGCTATCCCTCTCCTACTCGCATTTTCGGTCTGCATTCTGAGTTGTCCTTGTCCCAATATCTACTCCTGTCGATGCTAGTATTACACGCTTTTCTAGATCCATGTGAACACAAAAGAACGAGGAGATCACACTGAGGGGACAAGATCACACACACCATCGGATTCGCCACTGTTCTGCGGAATCCAGGTTTTAACTTTCAAAAGTTATAGTTAGAATCATATCAAATAAAGTAGATAAATTGCTTCATTTCAGTAAATTCTATTCTCGATATTGCCAGGGAAGCTGTGAGGATTGATAATTTCTGAGAAACTATGATTCACTCCTCACTTCTGAGGTAGGATCGAGAATCTTGCAGATAAATTAGACGAGCTATTTTATTTATTTAGAATAATTCTACAAATCGCATAGGCAAATAACTACACTCGGTTATCTTGTCTGTTTTAAAATATTGTTTGGTTATTATTCCTAGATACGCTTAAAATAGTTTTCTTTCCTTAAAATTGTTAAAAGATTTCTTAGAAGAATAAAAGTTATATATATGTTAGATTTAGTCCACGTAGTTAAAATTTGCTTCATTACAGTTAGATTTACATTTCGCTTTCGTATGACAATCACGGACCTCGGAGCCTGGGAATATATATTTGAGCCAATCGTGCCTCAACCAAAACCTCGTCACAACAATAGTTGACATAGACCAAAATCTCGAATACAAGTATTCCGAACAACCACATGCATTTACAACTGATCAGTTCTCAATTAAGAGGGTTAAACATAGAAGACGACCAAGCACACACGTTATGGTCAAACCAACAAAACTACAGATTGACCTAGGTAAAGCACTCACATGACTGTAGAAGGGTTCGAAAGAGAACAAACCTTTGGTTGTGATCCCTTGGTCCCACAACCAGGTGCAGGAGACACTCTCACAGACATAGACACCGGTTTGAGGATCCAAGTTGCGCGAACGCCTGTGAGATATTCTGAGAAAATCACACAGTTATTGGTCCTAAACATAGAAGCTGAGAAAGCATACGATTACTGGATACTAGGGATTAGAACTTGATTTCACGTATGACCATAATAGGACCGCAACAACCAAGAGTCTATGGTTGTGATCCACAGATCCCACAGCCCAACGAGTCCACAAGTCAATCAGATATAGACACTACCCTACACACCTTGGTATTTAGATCCACTCCACTTCCACCCATCATCATCGAACAATTGTCCTTATTAGATATAGTGGCTAACAAAGCTAGAGAATTCTGGACTAGGCCAGAGAATCGTCCGTAGAGTCAATTATATTCACCATCCACTTTATTACCTTATCGAGACATACATGAAACTATCCCAGTGTCATTTTCCACGTATTCCACAACCCATAGATCAAATCACACCGAGCTCGATATTGATTGAGCCTTCGAGCACTCATCCTCGCCGATCGATCTATCACTCCACCAAGTCGAAGGGCCTTCTTTACCTTAGATTCACAAATTCCAATAGTGCGTGTCGAAGACATTAGACTTCCTGACTAGTTTGTCTCGCATCCCACGCATATTCTACCACCACCGGGTGTCTCTCAAGCACGACCTCGAGAGGTCGGGTACGCGGAAGAGTTACTTGTAGATTCTCACACTCGCCTGTCACTTTTCCGGCATACAAAATTGGTGAACCCGACGTGAAACAAACGAAATTAGTGAAGCTGACGTAAAACTTCCTACTTTCTCATTCGGAGTCATAATATCACGTTTCCTTTCACAAACCACCTTCCCTCCTTCCCATTATTCTGCATGGGTATTCATATACCCCCCGAATATGTCGGGATTCGATGCATATGGTAGACCCCTCTTGGGTCTTCAGGCATACTACGCCCAACAAAATAGGCAATCATCACCCTCGCTCTCAGTATGGGGCGAAAACTATTCAACTAATCAGTTGTCAACACAAACCCCAAGAATCAGATATAGTTCGTCTTTTCAAATTGAGGAGTTAGATCAACCCCCTCGAACGCAACAAACAGAGCCTTCAGGTTCAAACAATATGACGTTTACCGGAGAGTCTGGTTCGTCTCCTCAAATGCTACTTAGACCACAAATTAGTAGGCAATTAGATCCATACCTGGTCTTAGATGATGGACAGTCAATACGTTATCCTAGGAGTGAACAACGCTCCCGGGGTATGTACCCACCTGTAGGAGGTTTACAAATACAACCCGAGATCTCTTTTCAAGAAAATACCTTTATACCACCGCATATAGGAAATACTCTCGAGAAACTTGGCAAGATAGTGATCAGTTCATGACAGGATATCACATGCCTATACAACACCAGGGTGTACAACAAACACCGCTCAGACAAAACACCGTGACTTCACCAAATGAAGTCATTTCAACGTTAGTAGAAAAAGTGAGAGGGTTAGAACTTGCTCAAGCAAGTCAAAATTCTCCGTTCATACAAACAGAAGTTCCAATCCTCCATACCACTCTGGCCAAGTAGATCTCCTCACAGAGTAGGCACATTAGGCATGCCACCTCACTATCCACAACAAACGCCAACAAGGCCCATCATCTCTAACACTATTCCTCCCGGTCTAGTGTCAAACAATCCATTCCTTGACAATACCCCATCATACTTAAACATGTACTCCAAATCACCACAAGGAGATATTTTCTCCTCTCCCGGCATGTTTGCTCAAACACAGGGACCTCCTTATGCCCCTGCCAACGCATACGCTGCACCGTATCAACAACCTATCCCACCATCACTCCCTCAGCAACCACCATCAATGGTCGAAAGCTATGCGATAGGGACTTATTCAGAATATCTAAAGGAACCCTTAGACTTCACCATACGAAGCGTCATGCTTCCAAGACCTCTTCCTGATTTACCCAAGTTCAAGGGTGAGGGAGATCCAAACGCACATATCAAAGCTTACGCTACAGCCATACGAGAATTACTCCCTTGGGATGGGGTTGTTGCTAAAATATTTCCCAAAACCTTGGAAGGCATTGCTCTCGACTGGTATTACAGGATACCTGAAGCCTCCATCCATTCATTTAAACAACTCGTGTCAGAGTTCATCAAAGCCTTTGACATGAACAAACTGTTGAGAACAGGAATCAGGGAATTCTTGCACATCAAACAAGAACACAATGAATCTGTCACCCATTTCATCCAGAGGTGGCGTACAGTTCTTTATTCTTCAAAGCAAGTGCTCCAAACATGGATCAGATGGAACTATGCGATTTATTCCTTCATTCTCTCAGCAAGGAGGTGAAGGAAGAAGTCCAGAAGTTCCCGCTAAGAACTTACGATGAAGTACTTGAGAGCGCTCTTCGAATAGACCAAGCAGCGATAGATAGTGGTCGTAAGACATATGGAACAAACGAGAGGTTAATCACCTCCACTCAAAACACTACAACTATCACAAATGTCAATCAAGGACCCAAAATCCTTAACAAAAATCGTGGGGTAACAACGGATGGGGTAACCGACCAGCCCAAGAGGGTAAATGTTGTTAATACTCCGTCACAAACAAACAACCAACGAAACAACAACTTTACCCCGACGATCAATACAGTGGATTTTAACCATCCACAACAACAACAACAACGGCGAAATCCCATACAAGGGCCAAGCCAAAACTCATTTGGTTATCAAAACCAAAGTCAAAACCAGAAACAACAATTCCAAAACTTTAATCCTAATAGGCAACAACATCAAAATTTTAGGCCACAATACACACCTAACCAACAAAATAGGAATTACAATCCCAATTCTTATTGTGGTTTCCACAAAATTCGGGGTCACGATACTAGAACATGTCGTGACTACAATAAATTTATGCAACGCTTGCCAGAAGAACAAAGACAGTTCTTCACAGATTTGTTTTTGGCAGATCCCGTCTCATCATCACCAAATATGCTCGCAGGGGTAGTTTCCCCTCAAAATGCTCCCTTCAAGATCTTTAACGATCCGCTCCCAAATCATGATAGCAATAATAGGCTGAATCCAATTGGAACAAACAAAGGTGCAATGACGGAAACAATGATCATGAAGCCTCGACTTCATTAAATCCATCGGGCCGCGCCACGCTAGGAGCTCAACCGAGACCCAAGATAGTCAGGCTTTGGTAGAATTAGACGCTTGAACTACCTATCGAAGCTATAACAAGAACACGAGAGTATTTCTCTCAACCGAGCCCAAGTCCTCTGGCCGTAAAATGGATAAGAGTCAGCAAATAGTAGGAAAACCCGTAGGTGCCTATGATTTAATTAGCGACCTAACAAAGACCTTCTCACACATTTCATTTTTGGACTTACTAAAGAACTCTCCCCCTCACAGAGCTGCTCTTTTAGAAGCATTAGGTCTAGGCCATCTAATTAACATCACTCCACCTCCTGAAACACAAGTAAATCACGTAGATTTTGATATCCACCCTCCGGGGCAGCCGGACAAGGATGTCAAATTCATATTCGAAATAAGTAAAATGCCCACAGATGCTGAGATCACACGCCGAGGTGATCCAGCCTTACACTTACAAGTATGGGTTTATAATAACTATGTAAAACGGGCAATGGTTGACGATGGGGCCGCAGTTAACATAGTCCCTTTCTCTTTCCTCCAAAAACTTGGATATGGGGAAACAAACTGTTCCACTACTCGAAATACATTGAGAGGCTATGATAGCCTTAAAGCCACTTCGATAGGAACTATAATACTGCCGGTCACCTTAGGGCCCAAAACAGTCCTGACTGAGTTTTATATTATAGATCGGGAAACTAATTATAATATGATACTCAGCCGACCATGGATACACCGAATGAAGGCAATCCCTTCTACATTATTTCAAGAAGTAAGATTCTTGCATCTAGGAAAGGTATTTGTAGCCAAAGGCGATCCAAAACCTTTCGATTTGCACCTAGCTGATTTAAAGAAAAGACCAGGGGTGCACTCAGAATTTGAACTGCCAACAAACCAACTTAATAAACCCACTGACCCAAAACCAGAGGAAAAGTTGGTACCTACGATGGATCTTGAAACTACCAGCATAGCCAAAACAATTCCAACCCCTAAAGATAAAACTAAAGAAACAATATCATTAGGGACTACTGCGAAAATCGTTGAGTTGATAGAACAAGATTCACCAATGTTCTTACCATTTGATTCAGTAGGCATAGGATTTTCCCTAGGTGTTGGTTCCTTTCCAGCAGAGGACCTCTGTATGGTAGAAGTAGAGTGCGCAAACGCAGCAGATGCCCCAACATCTATACTCCCGGCTAAGTATTGGACTCTCCATTTCGATGGAGCTAAATGCCGTTATGGAGCGGGGCAGGTATAATTCTTACTTCGCCCGAGGAGAAAGTCCTCCCATTCACTTTTAAATTAAACTTTGAATGCACAAACAATGGCGCTGAGTACGAAGCCCTCCTCCTTGGCCTTACCTTAGCCAAAAGAATTGGTATTGATAACATCAGAGTCCTGGGAGACTCGCAATTAGTGACAAATCAAGTTTCTGAAGTATATGAAACTAAAGCCGAACATTTGCAACTCTACAAAAACGCCGTATTAAATTTAAGCAAGGCATTTAACTTCATATTCATTGAAGAAATCCCGCGAGAGAAAAATCTTCTCGCCGATTCAATAAAGCAACTTCAGCATCACGTTTTACTCCAAGTAATGAGTTAGAAGATACCCAGTTCCACTTGTGTCCATTCGTGATGAGCCATTGATAAAAATAATGACAAATACCCTTTCAAGTGGAAGTAAATCTACCACCCTGCACCACGTCAATAATAATATGGCCACTTTGGATTATTTAAATGCCTATGCGCAAAGCACTACATCTCTCCTATCACATGCTAGATTTATCCTTGATTCCACATTCGTCTTCCTACTTTGGAAATCCCGTAACGGATCTTCCATCACAAATGGAACCTAGCATATACGTAGTAGAAAATGGGGATGATTTAGATTTACCTCCAGCACCACTTGAGTTCGAAGAGGGTAACGCCTCTTTGATCGAAGAAACAATCGATGTCAACATCGGGACAGAAGATGAACCGAGAATATTGAAATTAGGATCATCCTTAACCCCAGAAGAAGTGGAAATACATACTCAAATTCTCAAAGAACATCAGAAGGCGTTTGCATTTAATTATAAGGAGATGACAGGAGTCGCACCCCACATCACGGTGCACAACCTCGTCACTAGATCAGATGCAAAGCCAATTAAACAAAAATCAAGACCCATGAAGCCCAAAGTAGCTCTCATGGTAAAAGAGGAGGTAATAAAACTCCTTCAGGTAGGATTCATCAAGCTAGTCGACTACTCCCAATGGGTATCAAACATCGTTCTGTTCTCAAGAAGAATGGAAAGATACGCATCTGCATAGATTTTCAAGATATCAACAAAGCGTGTCCTAAGGACGACTTCCCATTACCATCCATAGATGTTATTGTTGATGCAACAGCTAGTTTTGAACTCTTGTCTCTCATGGATGGATTCTCGGGATATAATCAAATCAGAATATCTGAGCAAGATCAAGCTAAAACCACGTTTATAACTCCTTGGGGAACCTATTGCTACGCTGTTATGCCATTCGGTCTCAAGAACGCCGGTGCTACATGTATCGTGCCATGACCATGACATACATATTTCACGATCTAATTCATAAAATTGTGGAATCTTACGTAGATGACTTATTGGCTAAAGCCAAGAAGCGTTGTGACCATCCCGAAGTACTCCACGTCATTCTTTCACGTCTAATAGAATACGAGTCACGCTTATTACATCGAACTTGGAATGCTTTCCTAGTTTTTCATGATCAACATCCCACTTCAGCACCAAGTCTCTTGCTTAGAATGTCCTGTCTTTAGCTTTCTTGTCAAAGCTCCTCTTGATCAATACTTGATCTTTCTCCATGGTTTGCATTACATGCCCTCTATTTTCTTCCAATTCCATCAATTCCACATACATGATTTCCATGGGTTCGGACTCACTAGTTCCAACCGCTTCATGAGTTCCAATGCTAGAAATTCAAGTGATATAGGTAGCACTTCTTCCTTTTCGTATAAAAGTTTGTAGGGAGTGCTACCTATTGAACTCTTGGGTGTTATTCTATCAGCCCATAAGGAAAATGAGAAGCCCGTAGGAAGGCCATAGGGGAATATACCTGGTTGTGGGGCCTGATAAGTTATGAGAACTAAAGGGGTGCCCGTCATAACTTGAGGAAAGAATGTGGGAATGTTGGCGGGAAGAGGAGGAAGGAGAGAGGAGCTGGTAGTTAGAAGAGTTTGGGTTGGATTCATTGAAATAGAGGTGCCTCTCGGGTGGGGAAGTGAAGGGAAAATGAGATGGATGAATGGGAGGAGGTGAAAGGGTGGAGGGAGAAGAGATAACAATTGATTTCAACGTCTTCCTCGTGAGGAATCTACTCGACTAGTGACCTCACCGGTGTTCATGGAGGGCGAGACCAATGGTTGAGTCTAGGTGAGACCCTAAACTAGTTCTAGTACATGTTTTGCTACTAAATCCTCATCTTGAGGGCCTAACACTATTTGAGCAGTGGGTGTGTAGCCTAAAGGATCTAGTTAAGGATTGGAGGGAGAGGCCCATAGACTTGTTTTCTCGTTTAGAAGGTCTAAGCAATTTTGCCTTATGCCATGCAAATTGTTCCTTCTTGATCAAGAATTCCTCTTCGTTGTCATGTGTCAAACCCATGCTCAACATCCCAAAAATCTTCCCACTACTCATCAGTGGGAATTTCCTCAAAATTAAGGTTTTTTTTCCCGATTTCTTTCCTATATTTCCAATAGGCTTCAATTTTCTTAGTATCCCAGCCCTTAGTACGCAAGGCTTCCCTCAAGCCCTTGGTCATAGTTATGTTGGGGTCATACTGTACTCAAATTAGGTGGAATGATTCCCATAGTGGAATCATGATGTATTTTCGCTTGACATATTTATTGAGATCCTTAGGAGACCTCTTATCTTCAAAAAATCTTCTAATGTCATGTTGGTAGGAGTTTAAAACTCTATTTTGGGACAGGGTGCCAAACCATCTTCCCATCTGGGTCATACCTCTAGTTATCTTGATGAAGACAAAGTCGTAAGAGGCCAACCTCTATGTGAGAAGATGCTCTACCATGCATTTGATGATGGTAATCCCTCCCTTAGTCAAGGGGAGATCAAACAAAACCTTCTTTTTATGGACATATCCGTACTCGATATCAAGGAACATCAACTTCTAGTCATTTCCAAACCAACCAATCACTCCGTGAGAATTCTTGGAAGCATGAAGGATTCATGTGCAACCGATCATTACATATGCTTCCCCTAATAAATAGTCACAGGATGCAGGGGTCCGTCAAGATAACTTGGAATGAGTTGTTCATTTTGTTATTGACCCCTTCTGGGTCCAATTCTTCTAAAAGGGGCACAACAAAGCAAAGCTTAGTGAATTCATATACCTACGAGGAGCGAGACAGAGATGAGTCCATGCAGATACCAAAATGATCTTTTAGGGGTCCACCTCCATGTCCCACAACTTTAGGTTCATAAATTGGCCAAGGAACTGGGAGTTCTGGTACAAAATGAGGTGGAACAAATAGGAAGAGTACCTGAAGGTGGCATTAATAGGGAACATGGCCAACTACTCACAAATGAGTCCAAATAACCTTAGTGAAGTCAAATATATATGTCTAGTCTCTTTTCATGGGTCTCATCTAGAAGAGAGTAGAAATTTTCCATTCATGGACATTTCTATCTGAGTCTTGGCTGAAAATGAATGCCAACATGGAACAAGCATCTTGAGAATCTTGTAAGAACATTTTAAGGGGGATTGGGAATCCTGTGTCCCAGAACTGCTTGAATCATCTTGTCGTAACTCCTTGTTGATGAATGTGGTTTTGTGCTTTGGCATTGAGCCCAAATGTTTTGGAGTTTGGGAATATTGTAGAAATTGGTTATTTGGTCATAGGATAGGGCCAACATATCCTGATGGCCTGTGGTGAAATCATCACCTGCATGTTCATGCCCTTTATGATGTGGGAGGCAGGGTCGAACTAACACGTACACATCTATATAAGCTCAGGATACAGGTGTATGAGAGGCACCATATATTTTGCAAGTGTGGTTGTCCAAATCTTAGAGCCAAAAGACTCAAAATCCCCTAAATTCAGTTTTTTGGCGTGGGCTTCCTCCTCGTGGCCTTCAACTTCTTGGTGAGGATGAGGTCGAAGACCTCATCTGCAAAATCCATTATCATGGAGGAGTCACTAAAATTCATTCCTCTATCAAGGAATCTAAGCCTCGGGTGGAGAGAGTGGTGTGGCATAGGTTTCCCTGCATAAGATTTCGGTTGTGGTAGGGAACTAGATGTTGCCATGGTTTCTCTAGAACTCGCTAAAACTCTAATTTTTTCGAACTAGGAGATATAAACTTGAACAAGAGACTCTTAGTGCTTAGAATGAGGATTTCGTATGCTCAAATCTTTCCTTAAATAACCTCCTCGACTCCCACAAAGTAAAGGCTCACACATACATTTGGTCACATCATGCAATGACACCTTGGTCAAATGACCCCTAACGCTGAATTTCTCATTTCCCAAGAGATTTTTCTTTAATTCTCTCGATCCTTTTCATTAAGTATCCCAAAAATACATTGGATCATTTACTTTAGGGAAACATAGGAAGGTACACGTCCTTCAAAACTTTCAAAAAGGGGTGGAAGAGTATCCAGAGAGACACGTGTCCAAAGACACTTATTTGAGGGGTGACACCACAAACAAAGAAAAAGACAAAAATAAGGGACTATACATATGATACAAACTTACAATACAAAATATTTAATGGAACGACTTAAGGTGGATCCCATTAACTAGAATTTCCAAGGGTTCACCTTCTATAGTCTTGAGCTTAAAGGCATTGTGTTTGCTTGCATGTAGTGATCTTGAATGGGCTTGTCCAGAGAGGGTCAAATTTTCCATGATTTCTAGGCTTGGCGGCTCTTGCATCCCACTTCAAAACCAAAGTGTCAACTCAGAAATTGGGTTCATAAGTCTTATGATCAAACCAAGTTTTGACAACCTACTGATGGCTAATCATGGATTCATGGGTTTCCTCCCATTTTTCTTGAAGCTCTATTAGTTCTACAAGTCTTACTTGCATCGCTCCATGTTCTTCGATCTCAATTTGTTTTAATAATTACAATGTTGGGAGCTCCATAGTGATAGGCATTACTACACTTTTACCATAGACCAATTCATATGGTGAGGCCTTCAGGATTTGTTTGGGTGTGATCCAGTTAGCCCATAAGGCCATCTTGACATGCTCATGCCACGACCTCTTATGTTCATCCCCATTCTTTTTATAAGTCTGATCAAATTCTTGTTGGTAGACTCTGCCAAACCGTTACCCTGTGGGTAGTAGTTGGAAGATATTTTTAGATAGATTCCATGCCTCATTGTGAAATAGACACTTTGGTGCCTAGAAAATCCTTAGCATTATCTGATATGATTGTGTGGGGGGTCTAAAGCATGTAGTGATATCTCAGAGGAGTTCCAGGATCATATTCTCTGTGGCTTCCTTCAATGGAACTGCCTCCATCCATCGGGTGAAGTAATCAATGGCTGTGAGAATCCATCTGTGACCCATGCTTGAAACTGGATTAACCATTCCAATGAAATCTAGACCCCATTACGTAAATGGATCTTCAACTAGAATAGGGTTAAGAGGTAATGTGACATTTCTCCGGAAGCCCATGTAGAATTGAAAATATTACACTTGCTCACCATTGTATAACAATCAAAACAAGTTGGGCTAAAAGTATCTCACCTGTAAGAATTTTATGGTGGTGGTTTTGGCCGAGAAGTGCCCCTCAAGCTTCCATGATGTAACTCATGTGTAAGACCCTTTTGGCCTCCTCCTTTTCTAGGCATCTGAGAAAGATCCCATCAAAGTTACTTTTGAAAAGGAAATTATCAATTATGATAAATTTAGCTCCCTACTATTTGTAATATCTTCTCTTTTAAGAGGAAGGTGACTTGGATAATCACCTATCTATATGAAATGCATCCTATCCGATACCTAGTTTTTGGATTCATTTTCTTAAATGCCAAGCACCACCTTAGATTCCTCCCTTTTAAGGGTCATTGGATCATATGCGAGGTATTGGAAAATATCTCTTCCTCGTACCAACTTTGTGGGATTTATTTCAACATCATACTATAAGATCTTAGTGATCCAGTTAGCCATTTTATCAGTTATCTCACGTTCCCTTATGTATTCCTTAACACTAGAGTGTGTGACCATAACAATGATCTTGCTATTGGTAACGAGGTTTCTAAATTTCTTCAAACCTTTGACAATGGCATAAGCTTGTTTTTCTACAAATTTATATCTTGTCTCGTAATCATGGAGGGTATTTGAAAAGAAAACAACTGGATGCTCCTCTCCTTGTGACTCTCCTTCTTGTGTTAGCACGGATGCTACACTGTGCTCACTCCCATATACGTACATGATGAAATCTTTGGAAAATTATGGGTTGTGTAGCACCAAAGTAGATGTAATTTATCTTTTGACCTCCTCAAAGGCTTGACAACCTTCAATGGTCCATTTGAAATTCAGATTCTTTTTCAACATCAATGTGATTGGGTGGATCATTCCAAAGAAAATCTGAAATGAATCTGCTGACAAAGTTAATATTTCCTAGGAAATATTATACTATCTTTTGTTTATAGGTAGGGAAAATTCCAAATGGCCCCGACTCTTTCTGGGTCAATCGAGATTCCATATTTTGAGACAATGTGTCCTAAGAGTTTGCCTTGTGGTACTCCAAAACATGCTTCTTTGGGTTTAGAGAGATTCCAAATTCTTGACACTTTTTAAATACAACTTCAAAGGCATTGAAATGATCCTCCACTATTTTGGTAAACACCGTGAGGTCATCTAAGTATATCAGATTACATTGTTAATTAGTTCTCCAAATGCGGCATCTAGGGCTCTTTGAAAGGTTGACCCAAAGATTGGTGAGCCCGAATGACATCTTCGCATATGCAAAGGTTCCCCACTTTTTTGTAAAGGTGGTTTTATGTTGATCCACCTCCACGAGCCATATTTTATTGTAACCCAAAAACCATCAAGTAGAGAGAATCTTTCGAACTTGCTACTATTTATAGTATCTATTCCATGGAAGGTAAGGGGTAGTGATCCTTAAGGGACACTTTATTCAGATCTCTAAAATCCACACAGAGTTTGATTTCTCCATTTTTCTTCCTTACCGACACCAAATTAGACACCCATGTGGAATTATTGATAGGGAATATTATTTTAGCCTCTAAGAGCTTCCTGAGTTCTTTAGCCATGAGAGATTCTATCTTTGGATTCACAAGTATCTGCTTCTAATGACAAAGTTTTGTCTCTTCTTCTAGATCAATAGTATGTTGGATGATATCCTTATTATAACCATGTAGGTCATCATAAGTCTAAGCTATTACCTTATCATACTTATGACATAGATCCACAAGTCTTTCTCTTTCTTTAGAGTGACTAACTTCCTAACCTTTAGCTTCTTCCCATTGTCTAATTTTAGCTCTACATAGTCTTCCTTGACTGCTGCAAACTTCCTTCTATCTGTATTAACATCATTGGAATCAAATAGACTTTCCAACATTATCAGTCCCTTTGGAAGCTTGTTTGTCTTTTAAGGATGACTTGATCTCCGTATGCTTCTTCAATTTTGGGTTGGAGTTGGTCTGCAAACTCTTCAAATTTTTATAAGAAGAGAAATATCTATTGGTCACTTTTGAATACCCAATGATCTACATTATTAGGTATAGATGGGAAGATGACTAATTTCACCATGTCCTTTTTGGCCAATAGATCCTTGGTTGGGTCGAATTGTGATCCGATCTGGGCCATTCTATTTGCTTCAATGTTTTGGTCCCGAGGGATAACCTTAATGTTAAAGGCTTCAAAGTATTCAATAAGATCCCATACCCTATGACAATAGGACCTCATTCTTGGATTATTTGCTATGGCAATGCTTTTAACTTGTGTCACCACTAACTTAGAGTCCCCAAATACTCTCAGTTGTTGTACACCCTCTTTGCGTGCTAATGTCAAGCTATGGACTAAAACGTCATATTCTACTTCGTTGCTAGTGCAAGTGAAGTGGAAGTGAAATACCTGGAGTATCTTCTTTTCATTTGGTGAAGATAGGCATATTATACCTCCCAAGCCATTCCTGCTTCTGGCTCCATCAAATGTAGAGTCCATATTTGGGAATCCTTTGTGAGATTATTTTCATTTTTACTATCTTCCCTCATAATATTTGGAATTCTCGATTCTAATAAAAATCATATAAGTACCTAAACCAAAGGGATTTAAATTTTCTGAAGGGGTCTCCAGGTTATAAGTCCACCAAATATTTTTTGCCTTGATGGTCACCATCAACTATGTATAATTCTTCTTCTTGGGTGATCATGGCATGTAAGGCCTCAAAACCCGAGGCCACTTGATTCGTAATATATTGCTTGATGGGTGGCTATGATAGCACCTTCATTTTGGATCCATACTTAGTTCATAGAATCAAATGAGACCAATTAAGGGACATATAGCCTCCAATTTTAGCCGTGAAATCATGAGAGAGACATAGTCCAAAGATTGGCAGAATGTCACTCACCACTATATCCTATGGAATAGTAATGTTCAAGAAGGAATAGAGTTGTAAAGGGAGACTTCTAATGACACCAATTGTTTAAATTGATTTCCCATCTAGTTGCATGAATCCTTTCTTTATGTGCTCATATATAATCCCTAAAGCACCTGTAATTTCTTTGGGCATCACCGTAGTGCTTGCGCTAGAGTTAATCATGGAGTTATGTAACAATTTCTTTCCAATTATAAGATTCATGAAGAAGGGTTAAGGTCTCAGTCTACCTACTTCTCCTTTTGGTTCATCATCACCGATTCCACTTGAGCTTGAGTTATTTTGAGTTGCTATTTCCATGTCTTGGTCTCATCGGCCAGATGCCACTAGATTTCAGAGCTTCTTGAAGTAATTCCTTTTGTTCTGGAATACCCAAGATATCCCATAAGGATACATTGGTTGGTGCCCTTTTAAGTTTCTTGAATACATTCATTGGCTCGAGTGGTTGTGCTTTGGAGATTTTCTGTTATTTCATTATCTCAACCCCTGATGGAAGGTACTTTGATTCTCGAGTGATTGGTGAAGTATTTTGTCCGTCATGGGGAGGGATGGTGAATGTCAGAGGTTGTTTCCTTGCTTCATTCATTTTGGTAGGAACATGGATCATGGCTTCTATCATCCACCTCTTGGAGTGAGTGTTGTAATCTAACTGTACTAGATTATTAGATGTGGATGCATCATTTTTGAATAAAAATTATTCTCCTTCGATCCAAGAGAAAAGTGCATGTTTAGGCACAATCTCTACCTCTTGTTCTAGGGACATCCCTTGTATTTACACAACAAAGGCCACATTTTGAATTCCTAGGGACTGGTAAGGTCCACCAACATTGACCTCATAGCCTTCCATTACTCTTTTCTCTACTACTTTTTGTTGTAGATTCCCTTGGGGAAATATCTCGGCATATGAGGGGTATTGTAAGGGAAACACCAAGCATTGGGATCTTCTGTCACCAAATTATTTTGTCCTAGAATCATTTCTCTCCCACTATTGGGTGGGAGCGTCTGGAGTGGTGTCGGGACTAGAAAATTTGGTTAGATGGCTAGGCCAGTGGTAGTCTCTAGGCATTTTGATATTGTGGAGGATAAGTGGGCCTACTCCCTTGGTAGCTTTGATAATTATGTCTAGGGTACATGTTTTGACTCCTCTTAAGATTAACTATCTCATTAGAGAAACTCCTAAGGATATTTTTTACTTCCTCCATCTCCAAAGAAGAAGATGATGGTGCAACGACAGGGGTGACAACTCCTTGAGAGGATGGGTAGTTGTATATGGATGTAGGAGTTTGGGCAGAGCTTGAGGTCTGCACTTGAGGAAGGGGGCTATCTCGGGATATACCAACAAAGGGGATCTTTAGGGGAAGTTTACTAACATCTATCAAATTATTCTCATCTTGGACTACAAGATCATATGCTTGCAAAGAAAGAATCCCCCCTAATGACTAAATCATGACAGAGATATCCGAGTTTAGAGACTTTAGATAAAAGACAATAGCCATACCTATGATGGGCTAGAACTAGAATCCTTTGCCATGTCTTATGGAATCTGGTATTGAAATCAATCATAAGCTCTTGCAGACCTTTCTTGATGTTGATAAGTTGTTGTAAGAGTGAAGATCTATCTCCCTTTTCGTTGAATCTTCTAACGAATACATTTCCCAATTGATCCCAGGTACCAATGGAGTTAGGAGTCAAGGATCTGTACCAGTCGAGAGCTTTTCCCTTAAATGAGGCAACTAATAATCTTAAGGAAACATATTTCTCTATGATATAATGTATCATGCATATCTCTCGTAACATCTTGAATATGTTCCTCCGAGGTCTTAAAGTCTTCACCGCTAAACTTAGGTAGTGCCTTCAACACATTTGCTAGGATGGGATTCCATGTTTCGGATGTACTGACAAGATGAGTGGAATTCCTTGATTCCATGAGATGAACTATCTTAGAGGAGGAGGCGGTTGATGAGCCATTATGATAGGCCTAAGAAATCTAGTGGATTGTAAGAAGGGCCTACCAAGTGGAGGTGTTGAAAGAGTTCAATTTGGAGGAGATGGAGATCTTTGAATCTATCTACCTCTTCTACCTCTTCCTGGGGATAGCTAGTAGGTATTCAAATGTGCCTTCTTCTCTTGTTCTTGACCTTGTTTGAATCCTTCTCATGAACTAGAGAGGATTAAACTACCAATACTTGTTGAGACCAGTAGATATGTTGAATAGAGTCACCAGATGTGTTATTACAAAGCTTCAAAAGGATAGAAATTTCTATGTCACACACCAAACCTTAAATATTCAAAGTTTAAGCTTTCAATGCTTGTCCCACTGGGCATGCCAGAAAACTGTTGATGATTATATTTGTAGATGAATCACCAAATTCATGGGAAATATTAGAGATGTGGGACTTGGCCCCTAAGATAACCTCCATATTTTATAGAAGCTGGCTCTTCTTTGCTTTGTGTTGAGATAAGAGTTAGAGAGAAAATAAAACAATAAATAAATCCTATCTAAGGTGATGCATCGAGACTTTACTAAAGAGCACAAAGATATTATTAAAATAACTACTAGATTAATTGAAGATATTTCAACATGATCAACTACTCCGAGATATCTCAAATTATCAAAGGATGGATGAAACTAAAACATAACCATGAGTAAATGAATAAATTTATGTAAAAGATCTAATAACTTGTAACATGATAGATAATTAAAAATTCATCTAAAACTGAATAATAGCAAACATAAAGAGATAGAGGAGACATAAGATTTAAAATGTTTAATGCACATAACAAAAACTCTTATTAATAGAGAAAATAGTACATAAGGCCAAATGGCACAAATTACAATATTCCTTTACAACATAGCCTTGCTAAGGCCAGTTAACACAATAGAATGAACCTAAATTACTCTGCGAGCTCTTGAACTTCTTATGTTTTTCCTCCTCTTATTACTTGCATGAGAGAACATCCTTATATAGACCCTCATGGCTCTTACTTCAATGTGCCTTCATTAAGGTTTCCAAAGTGCTTGCATTTATTTTTTACCTACGAGACCTTAGAACTTTGGAATAGATCTCAATCGCATGCTTTTGGGATCGAGATCGTATTTAATCCATTAAATCTCAATCCCTTCACTTATTTTATTGGTCCTTTTGGCGTGCTGGTAGCTGCATGCGTGACATGTGGAGACACCGCATTGCTTTAGGCTTCTCACTTTCTCTTTCTTCTTAAAGTTGTGCCTAGGTGACATGTGGAGGCCCATGTGCTCCACCACTTTATCTTTTGACTTTTCAACTCATTTGGGGATGCTTAGTCGCGCTTTATCCACGTGGAGGATCCTAGCTGCTCGAAGGTTCCCGATGCTTTTTTACTTCTCCAAAATTCCCCAAAGGAACACGTGGATACCCTCCATGTCTAGATCCATACTTAGAAAAATTTAGTTCAACAAAATATGAAAGGGGATGAGCGATAAAAGGTAAAAGAATTGGAACGGCTCTAAAAATGTAGAAATCCTTCTAGAGATACCACACATCCCGTACTCCTGTGACTCCCCATCCATTACTACCTCCATCTCTATCTACCCCTCCAACTCCTCCGGCTCTCGAATTGGGTGGTCTAGGTGGCGATAATGGACCTTATATTGGTGCCCGAAAAGGCATCTCGCATCCGAAAGGGAATTTTTGGACCTTTTCCCTACCCCTACACATGTAAAGTTACATGTAACAATATCTACATTTGTATCACTAAAATATGTAATACCGACACCTATGGCTATTATACAACTTGTTTTGACACCTATATTGGAATCTGTTGTGACATTCACACTTGTATCTATGGACCCTTTGCCACCTATATTTTTGGCTCATGTTCTACCTAATCCTATACCTATGATTGTCCCTTTTCCTATCCCCGTGCCTATTCTTGTTCCCGTGCCTTTCTATGTCCCTATAAATATGCCTCGGGGTGGTCTATCCTAATTTTCCCTGTCTCCTCTTTTTGGTGAACACATAGCCGATGCTACTATCCCTACTTCTATAACTACCCATGAAATATTGTTTCATCTAGGAATGATCACTTGTATACGATGCATCTTAATTTGGTGTAGTGCCTAGATAAATGATCTCGAACATGATCATCTCACACCCGTGGAATGACTGTGAAGAAATTATCCTCAAAACTCTTTCCCCGATTTATGGACCAAAGTACACTATCTCACGCACTACTCATGCATACCATCGATCACCACCAGTATGACATGTACAAATCTAAAATTTCACCTAACCCTAGTTTCCCAATACATCCCTAAGATTTGGCTATGACTATTGCTAATAAAGTGGTCCACCTCGGATGTGGACATCTCTATGTCATCTTTGGCCCATTGGTATAATATATGTGGTCTCCATGTCACCATACGAAAATGTAGATCATCAACTTACTTCATATAAATGGATATATCTCCCACATGTCTTCTCTATATCAGACCTACTATCTCCCATCCGAAGGATAAGGGCTCATCATGCAAAATCCCAATGGGATTCCCAATAGCTATGTGGTCCCATGCCCATAGCTACAATAATGTCACTAGGCTCGGACTCCTCATACTTGTGTAGACTATCAAATATTAGTCTCTGTATAAGTTTTCTAGGATACAATTCCCCATGAAAATACCTAACCCTCTATAAGCTGTATGACTACACCTATCATACCCAATCGAAAATGAGAACCGATCTTATCAGAAGTAAATAATCTGCGATAAGAGCCACAAGATAAATAGGTAGTTATGTTATTGACCTTTTATCTATGTACTCATATAGGTGCACCGATATGCCCTCTGGGTATTGTTGGAGCTCAAAATTGTACCCGCACATGAATCATGGAGATCTAGGGATTTGAGGCAACATGGGATTGTCTCCAAGTTATGGTACTTACATTTGAGATAAAAATTGATAGAAGGTTGGTTCCTTTACCTATTCCTAATGCTAAACTACCCCTATCATGCAAGAAACAAATCCATCTACTCCTCAACTAATAATCAAGGGATTAAGGGAAGAGAAATATGCATGAAAAGGGAAATCCTAAGATAGAGAGGTGATAACGCTAGAAATAAGGTGACGAAAAACTCTCAAATGAGGAAAAATGGGAGAAAAATGAAAGAGGAGTGGGTGGAAAAATATGCCACTGATAAAAAAAACATTCCAGCTTCCATTATCATACAAAACAAAACAAAATGAAACCTACAAATTGATAAAAGATGCACGACACACCTACAATGGATGAAAGGAAGAAGATGCAAAAATATATAGCTAGGGTAGAGAATAGCCACAAAATATATATTTTATTGCCTTATGAAGATGCATAATTTAATTAGAGTGAAGGAGGAAGGAAATAAAATTACAAAGGTCCAAAATGAATTCCTCGTAGCTCATATTTTTCTCTTATGCAACCATTTTGACATGGTGCCATTAAAAATAGAATTTCCATCCTCAAAATGATCAGATATTACAATATATAGAAGAATAAAAGAGAAAAGGAGGAAAAACAGAGGGGCATGGGTTTTCTTGTCTAACCACCAATAATCAGCAATAAACCAAGCATGGGACCCATGTAGAAACATTCCTTCACATCAAATTCCCTACAGAACAAGGAAGATCCCATACTTCATCAATTAAGGTGGATGAGACATCTACAACTTCAATTAATGACGAAATATTGACTAAGTACGAAGGACCCGATTATAGGATGGCACACAAGGAAAAAGCACGCAAGAGAAAAGGCTCAAGGAAGCATATAGTGCGTGACATGTGAAAGGAGGTTTAGGACTTATCTGATTTAAGCAAAAAAGGTAGAACACGTGAAAAGCGTGATCGGTTACGTGGATAACATGCCAGCCTGGCAACAGTGGCCTAGGAAAGAGCATGCCAACAAAGGAATCTTCTAGAAGACCATCATGAGATGGAGTGGAGAGCTCAGGCCTGAGGAAACATGCTCGCTGAAGGACCACATTTGACACTTGGTGATGGATCGAGGGCATGGCAAGGAGTTGGTAGCATGGGGGAAGGTGATAAATACAAGTGCCTGTGGACCAAGAAAGGTGTGTGGAGATAGAGATAGAGACCTAAGAGGAGAAGATAGGAGAGATACACACAGAGAGAGATAACATGGGTAGAGCTCTACAGGATTACTACGAGTGGGGCTCTGATGTATTGAGCTCAACATTGTAATTTATTTTCTATTTTTGTAGTTATACAAGCCTAGTGATGTGCATGACTACAGTCTGCCATCTATGGCTCTTTGTAATGAACCAATGAATACAATGAGGTTACTTATTACAATTAGATATGAATATCAGTGGGTTTCATGTATATTTCGTTCATAGAAGTTCTCTTTCTTTTCATGCTATGAATGAATGGTTGTAGCTTTCTTTCTATTATATTATGTGTTATGGAGTCTTTTAAAACACACAGTCTGAAGAAACTACAAGGATCTGAAGGCCATCCTAAGCCCTGTAATCTTTGTATGTCTAAACTTCTTTCCTGAATACTCCTATACTAATCATTGATGAATGCTTCCCACTAAAAACTCACATAAAAGAGAGACTCGGCACCCGCATGTGCCTCGGGTGAGCACTCAACTTCTGCTGGGTGATAGGCCGGTGCGCATGGGATTCCTTCCTCTTATAATGGGAGTAAAATTGACTACATCTTGGTTCCATTGCTGGGACCTCTTTTCAAAGTTGTAGTGGGATATAACATGCATCATGATCTGTGTAAAGAGTAATGATGGATCGGTTGACATTGGAAAATGTTGAATCATGGTTCAAGAGCACGGAGGATGAATTTTCCCAGAGATTCAACACTGGACCTGAGTTTGATACACGTAGATGGGTAGAGGAGAATCTCTACCATGATCTGTATGAGACTTTTTTTACTTGCTTCCCAGTAGAGTTATTTGGGTGGCTTTTATGCATCTAGATCAAGTTGGCATTATGGATCATGGATATGGACCAAAGAAGACTACCAAAGGTTGCAGGATGTAGATCTGACATGGACCCATGTTGTAGATCATTGGTGGGGAGGAGTACTAGCTAGCTACACTCTGGAATATGCCATTTCCATGTATTCTTGTCTAGAGGTTGCTGAGTTTGAGTTTCTATGAGAACCTAGGGGATCATTTCTACATGTTATCCCTCTAGCTATGAAGATATTGATGGTTACCATGAGTCTAGAAGCACTCCCAATGGCCGGCTAAACCATTCTGAGCATTGGGTAAGGAAGCTCGGGTGGAGGAAGATGGCAGATGATACAACAGAAAAGGAGAGGGAAGAAAGATGGCTCAAGTATGGTGAAGCACGTGAAAGGGAGATTACTAGATGACGTGAAGCCACTAGTGTGATGGATCTATGGAGATAGATGTTGCGGGAAGGAATTGAGGTTCACGTGGAGGACATGGAGCCTGAGCAGTTTGTGCTACCCCATCTTGGCAAGCGCGTGAGGGAGACCCCTTGACTTCTGGTGAGAGTTCATCACATGGAGAAAGGAGAGTCATTGGTGCATATCTAAACCCACCCAGTGACTGAGCCCTAGTGCTTGGTTTTCCCAAACTAGGAAGAAGTATTGATCCAGTTGAAACTAGTGGAAGAAATAGATCCACGCCTAGGAGATACAATTTTACATTCCCTTCTTCTATGGCTGCACATATTCTAGTATTTGGAGGAGTTTTTGGACAAGGGGAAAGCATACAAACTTTTGGTCTCACACCAGGGAGTGGCGTGGGACAAAGTAGCGGTGGTGGGGCACCATCACAGACCGTCGGTGCACAGTTCAGTGGGACCATGGGGGCACTTGCACAACTCCTACAGGCCCTATTGGACCCAGTGGTCTGGTGGATCTGGTGGCTCTAGGGAGGTACAGGACCCGTGGACCTGGTGGATCAGGTGGAGGAAACACCGGAGGGAACCAAGGCTCTGGTTTAGGACAAGGACCCCAGCCACCACCTCAAGTTTTCTTTGAAATGTCTCTACACTTACCGGATTACAAGGGCATTGAGGATGTTGTGGAACATGTTCACAAGTGTGAATTTCTATGGCACGTGAAAGGTATCACAACCCCAAAATGAAAGGCTAGTCAATTTGTAACCATGTTGCAAGGATGCATGCATAGCTGGTATAGAAAGTATGATCCTCATCAAACAGTGGTGGATTACACTAGCCTTAAAGAATGCATTCTTGGTAGAGTTCCACATTCTGAGTTTGAGCAAAAAAAGCATTAGCACTTTGAAGGAGATACAACAAGGAATGGCAAAGAGTGTGTGGGAGTATGATGCACTTTAAGACTCTCTTGTCTAAATTATCATATGATATACATCCTTCTCAGCATGCACAGTGGTTTTTGGAGGATTGATCACCCCTTTTAGAAGGGCCCTATCTCATAAGACTTTCACAGACCCACGTGAAGCATTGGAGGCTGCCTTGCACGCCGAAGCCATTGGTAGTATTGATACTGGCATTAGCCCATTCTTGGAGGCTCAGATTGCTGTTATGGCTAAACAGTTGGAAAAGCTATCTATGAACTCGGTCCATGAGACTCGTAGTGGTTTGTGGTGCACATAGATTGTGAGATAGAGGGGCACGTTAAGGATAATTTCCCCGGAGGGTGGTACATGCGCTTGTAACATTAGATTGTGAAATCTGTCATGGGGACCATGATGCCAGTAGATGTCCCTTGCTACAGCATGCATGATCAAAAAGAATGTATCCTGTTATTGCAAGATTTACACCTCCATGACCCATGATACTAAAGACTTGTAGGCTCATTGATCAGATACATGAGGCCATTGATCATGGGGTGTGCCAAACCAGCATTGCCAGTAGTTCTAAGAATGATGATCACCATTATGAGGAGCGCGATAGATGGAGGCACGTGAGGAAAAGGTTTTGAGGAGGATTCCATGGATGAGGTAACCACGGAGGAAGGAGTGAGTTCCCGCGAGGGACATGTTTCAACTATGGATCTACAGAACATTACAAGCGTGAGTGCCCAGACTTGTTGCAGTGCTCATGGTGTGGAAAGAAGCATAAGTATGAGGAGTGCCCAGAGTTATATGAGCATATGAATCAGCAGCACCGGAAGGAAAAAGGCGTTGCGATGGTCAACATCAAGAAGGTAGACATATAATGGATGCCTCGGGTAACACGGGATGAAGGTTTGGAGCCTGTTTTGGTAACAACAAGGGTAGAAGCCACAC
This sequence comes from Taxus wallichiana var. yunnanensis, assembly GCA_018340775.1. Classification (NCBI taxonomy): domain Eukaryota; kingdom Viridiplantae; phylum Streptophyta; class Pinopsida; order Cupressales; family Taxaceae; genus Taxus; species Taxus wallichiana. The sequence continues at coordinate 291,857,197 of CM031233.1, read as the reverse complement.
GCAAGAGAGATACCAAGATAGAAGAGCCTCGTTTTGAGAGAAGAGGTCATTCATGGAAAGTACCCAGACCCATGCATCAGAAGGAGATATATCAGGACACCATGGATGTTATTTGAAGCTTGCAAGGGGAGATCCAGTGTCTAAAGGAGCAATCCAGGAGGGAGGAACAAGGAAGGAGGATCGAGGCATAGAAAGATGACCTGGATGAGGTCAAGGAGGTGTGTAAAATGCTAAGGCAGGAGAACATCATTCCTTTGCTAGGATCCTTGTTGAGAGAGAAGGTACCACGTGTCGAGAGAAGAGCGTGAGAGGTAGGTCTTGCACGCAAACCTTCCCCCTCATAGCCTCGACTATGACAAGGAGATTACATTGAATGCAATTGTGGATGGATGGCTCCTCAACAATATACTCATTGACACTAGCGCAGAGGTTAATGTTTTGACTTTGGATGCATGGCATCAGATGGGGAGACCTGCATTACAGCCATCTTCAAATGTGTTGTATATGGAAAACAAGACTAAGGAAATGCCCATCGGTGTCTTGAAGGATGCAGCTATTACTATCCAGGGAGCCAAGTTTACTTGGGGACTTTGAAGTCTTGGCGCTCACCGAGGTGGAAAATTTCCCAACACTACTTGGGCACCCTTGGTGTTACAAGAACAATGCGGACCTCTGGTTCAACAAAGGGTACATCAGTTTTGAGAACAAAGAGGAGTGGGTCATTATACCCCTGGTTGATGGGAAGTCAATGCCCTACATTGAACCATTGGGAGAAGAGGTTTTGGACAAGATTTATGTGCACTCAATCAGAGACCCTGAGATGGTACACCCTATTAATGGGGTTATCTAGTTTGAGGATGCTCAGTCAGTGAGTGATACCACCAGCCTGGCATGTGATAATTGGGTGCATGGGACTTACAATTAATGGGATGGTAGTTGAGAGGATTGGTGACCAAGGTAACTAAGGCACACACGGTTCGGTGCCTTGGGGAAAGAACTACCCAAGTACTCTAGAGGAGCCTTCCCTGAGGTCTTTCTGCAGGAGATAGAAGCTCAGTGGAAAAATGAAAAGGAATGAAGGGAGATGTGAGTTACGTCTTGCTTCAACATAACAGCTCATTGGTGGGCCATGCATCAGGAGAGCCTTTTAGAATGGCGAGGTAAGAATTGCTCTCTCTGTCAGATTTTCTAGAAGTAATATACCCACCATCATCAAGGAGTACCATGGGAAGGAGCCCACCTCTTTCCATATCTAGGAGTGTGAATGGGTCTGAGAGAAGGCGCGGAAGCCTTGCCACCATCCCTCTAGGTGCACAAGTTGTATTCTACACTTTGTAGGGTTGTGCACGCACATGGTACATTCATTCGAGAGACATGCCACCAAACAAGGAATTGGCAAGAGCTTGCGGCTGATCTTATTCAAGCCTTTGAGTATCGGAGTACCAAACCATCGGTTGATAAGGCCTTGCAAGGTATCAAGTGCCTTACAATGGGGGATAGTGCCAGAATGGAAGATAGGCTATTGGAACTACTAGGTGAACCAGGATTGGAGGCACGCTTTGAAGAGATTGAAGAAATAGAAGAATCCTAGCTTGAGCTTGAGCACGCGTGTTTGGAAAAGGAAAAGGGAAAGTTAGTATATGTGATTGATGGAGAGGAGTCGGAGAGTTTAAATGTTAGCCATTACAGTGGGGGACACGTGAAGTGGTGGGTAGTGCAGATGCTCACGTGCATGCCTGCCTACCATGAGCCTTTAAAGACAAAGAAGGTTAACATCGGTTCAGGAGAAGAACCTAAGGAAGCTATTATTGGGGATTATTGGATGGAGAAGGAAGTATCAAAGATCATTGATCTATTGCGTGATGAATTCAAGGATTTATTTCCACGTGGGTACCATGAGTTAAAAGGCATCCACCATTCCTTGGGGAGATGAGGATAAAACTAAAGGAAGGTGCACACCGTTAGAAAAAGGCCCTACTAGATGAATCCCAACTTACGTGAAGGTTAAGGAGGAGATAGATAAGATGATAGCTTCTGGGATCATTGAGGTAGTAGAAGAATCAGAATGGATAAGTCTGATGGTAATTAGCATCAAGAAGGATGGGTGGATTAGAATTTGTGTGGATTATAGGGAATTGAATGTAGTTTGTGTCATTGATCCATTTCCGACCCCCTTCACTGAAGAGATTCTAGGAAGGAGTCACTTGGGCATGAAATCTATTCCTTTACGGATGGATTTTCAGGATACCACCAAGTCTAGATTGCAAAGGAAGACCAGGAGAAGACAACTTTCACCACCGAGTGGGGAAGTTTTGCATATACGGTCATGCCCTTTGGGTTGAAAAATGTGCTTTTTCTTTTTTGCGCATAGTGGTGCAAGCATTCCAGGACTTCATTCATAAGTTTCTTCAGGTTTACTTGGATGATTGGATAGTATATGGTCTGGTTAAGGACCATTGTGACAACTTGAGATTAATGTTTGAAAGGTGTAGGTAGTTGAGGATATCCCTCAACATTAAGAAGTGTGTGTTTGCTACACCCTTTGGGACTTTATTGGGGCATATCATATGTAAGGAGGGCTTGCTGGTAGATCCCACTAAGGTTACAGTTATTGTGGGATTAAGGGAACCTACTAGCCAAAGCGCAGTGCGTGGATTCCTTGGGCATACGGGATATTACAGAAAATTCATTAAGGGGTATGCCAAGATCACCGCGCCTTTAGAGGAGCTACTTAGACACAAAAGTACCTTCCATTGGGAAAGGCGCAACAGAGGGCATTTGATACATTAAAAGATAGGCTTATTACCAACCTATTTTGTGATTTCCCTCTTGGGACAAGCCTTTCCATGTCCATGTAGATGCCTCAGGAACCACCATTGGAGTAGTACTTGCACAACCAGGTGAGGGGATTGTTGATCATCCTCTCTTTTTACAGTAGGAAGTTAACACCAGCAGAGCAAAATTATACCACAATCGAGCATGAGGCATTGTCAATGATCTATGTGCTTTTCAAATTTTGATAGTATCTGGCAACACCCTTTGTATTCTACACCGACCACATGGCATTAAAGTATTTAGTAAACAAGCCCATTCTTCAAGGCGCATATGTCGATGGGTGTTGTTGTTTCAAGAGTTTGAGTTCACCATTGTAGTGAAACCTAGAAAAAGCAATTGTGGACCTGATCATCTATCAAGAATTGATTCAGGAGAGGATGTGCACAAAGTATTGAGGAGACAATGCCAGATGCATAATTGTTTAGATTGCGGCACGCGCCCTCGGATTTGGAAGAGATTGTTGTATTTTTAAAAGAAGGTGTGGCACTAGGATGGAATGAAGGCATTGGAGAAAAAGTAGTTGGCCATATGCATGCCATGCCCTACATGTTGATTAGTGGAGATTTATACAAATTGGGACGTGATGAAGTTTTGTGCAGATGTGTGTTAGAACATGAACACTGTCCATCATGGAAGAAGCACACATGGAGGAAGTGCGGGTGGGCATTACGCAGGTGATGCCACCACGCACAAGATTTTAATGGCAGGTTTATGGTGGGAAACCTTGTACAGGGATTGTAGAGATTATTGTAAAGCATGTGACCACTTTCGCACATTGGTAAACTAGGAAGGAGAGATGAAATGCCTTTGCATCCTATTCCTAGCACAGAGCCTTTTGAAAAGTGGGTGATAGACTTTGTAGGACCTATTGCACTGGAAGTGTGTAGGACTAGGTCACGTTATGTCATCACTTGCACAGATTATCTCACAAGGTGGGTGGAAGCAGCCCCAACTAAATATTACACATGTAAAAGCAACGGCGGCAAGGTTCCTATGGGAGAACATTATCACAAGGTATGGATGCCCTTTAAGTTTGACCAGTGATAGGGGTACACATTTTCTAAATGAGACCATGAGGATCCTACTATCTGAGTTCATGGTGGCTCATCATAAGACTACGCCCTATCACCCTCAAGCAAATGGAATGTGGAAGCATTCAACAAAATACTAAGTCATACCTTGACCAAAATCTATGATGTTGGAAGACAGGATTGGGATGACAAGGTATCAACAGTTTTATGGGCTTACAGGACTACGTATAAAAGACTAAATAAAGCCACACCTTTTCAATTGGTGTTTGGCATGGAATCTATTTTCGGTTGAATTTATGTTACCTTCTCTGAATAGTGCATGCGCAGGAGGATTAGCTGATGAACAAGCACTTTGGAAGAAAGAATTGATGAACTAATGAAACTAGATGAGAGATGATCACTTGCCCATTGGAGCCAAACAAAGGAAAAAAGCAAAGCAAAAGGCTTGGCATGATCACCATATTAGAAACAAGAAGTTTGAGGTTGGGTAGATGGTGTTATTGTATGATTCTAAATTTCTGTGCCATCTTGGAAGTTGAAAGTCCATTGGTTAGGTCCCTACACAATCTCGTACATCCTTGAGTTGGGTGCATGCCAGTTATAAGCACTTTGGATGGAACAAAGTTTCTGGACACTTCAATGGTAGTAGGCTAAAGCCCTACTATAAATAAGTCTTCTTGGTGTTTGTAAATAAGGCAATTTTTCCAGTTAGTCTAGAATTTTCCCTTACGCATTTTCTTTTCCTTGTGTTTCCCTTTCGCGTTGTTGTTTTGTTTTGCACCTCGGGTGCCAGTAACCTTATTGCTATTTTTGGAGAATTTATGAGTGTGTAGAGGACCGCATCATTTTAAGTGTGGGGTGGAGAAAAGTGAAGAAGCACATGATTAAAAGTACCAAGGAAGTTGTGTTGAAGAGCCTTGTTGAGTAGCCTGGTTAAAAGAGAGATGAAGAGAAAAGATAGAATGGTTGGTGCCAGGGTAAAGCTACTCATAGATCCCATGTACAAAGGAAAATGAAGTGCATTTAAAGCAACATGAGGTAGGTGAAAGCAAGAATCTGGATAGAAGAAGTGCCTTCGGCGTGGGCTGAGTGCACGTAAGAGTCTCCTGTCAGGTTGGTTTGGTTGCGTGCCAGAAGGTTGGAGGAGTTTTCACGTAGGAAGGGCACGTGAGTAAAGGTGTTGAAGATGGGTTTGTTTTAAAAATCCATGCATTAAATGAACAAAGTATGGGGTAGGTAAAGTAGCATTTAATGACCAGAAAAAGGAAAAACTATAAATAGAGGGTGGGGCACTCTCATTTTACTTTGCGAAAATGAAGAGTTGGAGATATAAGCAAAGATATAAGCTAGGACATTTTTAGATTCGATCAGAGAGAAGATCTGTGTGATCAAACAAGTAAAGAGCCAGTTTGAGATTGTGAACTAGAAGGAAGGAATTAAACGGGCTTGGAATGAAGTGAAAAGATGTTTTGTGAAGAATTTATCGAAGTTAGGGTTCGGAAAACTAGGGCATGGGTTTAGGGGATTTATATCACGGATCTAGATCGAAGGTTGGGAGAAGGAAAGTAGAGTAACAAGGAGAGGACTGGAGTAATACAATTACCTCGACCATGGCACCAAAGAAAGGGAAGGGCAAAGTGAAGGCTAAACAACCAGAGTCGAGGTGGAAACAAATGAAGAATGGTATGCAGAAATGCGTAGTACCCTGATGGAGTAATGATGGGAAAGGAATGGGAATCCCATTTGAGGAACATACCAGTCAGTGACTATAATCACCATACCAACACTATAGAGAAATAAATGACATTAGAACTAGTACGCCCAACCAACAAGTGAACACCTGAAGGGTTTCCTATCTACAATGATGACGTGAAGGTCAAGTTGGTGAAGGTAGGGTTGTTGCAACTCTACGAGTTGCCTTATTTTGGGAAGCCAGATCACTTGTACTAGTGGTTGATGTCTCGGGTGCATGAGGACTACTTCCACTTTGTTGGGTGCAAGATGCACATAACTCCCCAGTTGATTACATTTACAGGCCTCATATGTGAGGGAGATAGCCTAGAAGATGACCTTAGCGAAAAGGAAGCTATTTAGGAGACCATCACAGAGTATGCTTGTAAGAAAGGGTCATGGTATTATGACATCTCAGACATCAAGGACCCAATTATGAAGATGGCGCACACACTTGTAATGAAACTGAATGGCCAAGAAAGATGGACGCAAGTCAACAAGCCATGGCTGCATGTCTGCAGGAAGATCACAGAGGGGACTATTTACAACTTGTCCACATACATTGCTGAGGAAATTGTAAAGTGCGCAAAGGAAGGGGACAGATCCTCTTTGGAAATGTCCTACTCACCATAGTGTTTGTAGAAGTTGGAGTGCTGGATGCACCAGATAAGTTTGTGTGGGAGTACCCAGCCAAAGACCCTTCACCCACAAAGAGGTTTGAAAAGTATGCATGTGATACAATGATGGCTCCCCACAAAGTGCGGCTCAAAAATGGTATACGCACTTGAGAAATGCATTCGGGGTAGAGTGGAGGATCCCCGAACAACTCCCAGTAGCCACACAAGGAGAAGTGAGTTTGCGGTGTACCAACACTTTTGCTTGGGCAGGTTCAAACTTGTTGATGAATCATGGAGCCCTTGGTGCAAGCTCCCTTTCACGTTCACTACCCAGTACTTCCAAGTGGGAGTGAATAGATTTAAAGAGTCAAAAAAGCTAAGGCTGGAGCTAGGTAAATTAGACCAAGAACATAGGGATATGAGGAAGAAACTGAACTATCCCAGGTAGGTAGCGCGCATACGTGGAAAAGTACGTGTCACACGAGATCCACATGACTAGACCAATAACACTTCCTATTATTGGAGGATCACGACACGCGTATACGTGTGCATAAGGCCAAAATTTGAAAATGGCACGTACTTGGTGGATGAGATCTCCATACTTGAAGACCCCCTAGGAATGAAGAAGCTAGTGTCTAAGAAGAGGGGCTAGAGGAGAGGAAGGAGCACCAAGTGTACCAACTACTCAGACAGTGAGCATGCCTTCTACGAGTGCCAAGCCAAGCACCTATGTTTGGAGGAAGAAGTCCCCAGTAAAGGAGAAGATGCCAGAAGTAGAGGCACCCAAACAACCCACCACCTTGGAGGAGTCCCAAGAGGAAGAAGAGAAGGTAGAATCTCTTGACCAGAAGCAACCTCTCGGGAAGAAGCAGAAGGTAGATGAAGAAGCTGACTCGGAGGTGACCAACAACATGGAGAGATATCTGGGAGAAGGAGAGGATGAGAGTGAAGAGGGTGGCGATGAGGAGAAAGAGCCAGAAAAAGACAAGGAACCTTTGGAACCTCGCATAGTTAGTGTCTATGACTCGGAGGAGGAGAGTGGAGAAGAGAAGCAAGAGTTCATATTCACGTGGTGGAAAGGCACACAAGGAGGTGAGGGCACCAAAGATACAAGGGCAGAAGAGAAGGACACCGAGGGGTAGAAAGCCATAGATTTTACCAAGGAGTAGATAACCAAAGTGGTAGAGTGAGAAGTGAAGAAGATGCTCGAGATCCTTGTAGACCAGGAATTAGAGTGGAGCACAGACATAGTGCTAAAGGAAGGAAGGGAAGAGAGTAGTGAAAAGGGACATGACAGCCTAGGAGGCCCCACTCTGACAATCGTCAGCTTCCCCAAGGCACCCTTGGGTAGAAGACCTCTAGATGTAGAATAGAGGTAGATGATGGGCTACGTGGATGACTCAAGGAAGGTGCTACGCACATGATTCTAGAGCACGGTACCCACCAAAAGACTTATAGCCATGGGATCATTCGAGAAGGAGGGCGCATACCCCAGGACCAAGAAGATGCTTTCTTGGGCATTTGAATCCCACATCGATGAGCCAGACTTTGAAGTCTACCAGAAGGCACTTATCATGCTACCAGAGTCTAAGGGAGACAACCCCTTAGTAAATTCCTAGGAGCTCACAGATGAGCAAGTATGTAATGCTCTAAACAAGGTCATGGTGGAAATGGAGGTGAGACTATTCACGTGAATGACAACATAAGGGATTTAGAGGGAAAGCTAGCCAAGAAGGAGGAAGAGTTGGCTAGAGACTTAAAACAAGAGGAATTAATTAGTGCACACTAAGGGGCAAGCTCAAAGAGAAAATGTAAAGGTTCGGGAGGTCTACAAGAAAGTAGACTCGATAAAAAGTGCCATCATCTTGAAATACCTAGATCTAATGCCTATCCCCGAGGATGCATCGAGTTGGAATTCTAGAGACTTAACGTGTGTCCTCACCATAGAGAGGTGACCCTTAAAATGTGTGGCGAGAGGAAGTAGCTGCGTGCAGGAGGAATTAATTGATAGCATTGGTTGCTAAGGCATGAGCTCGGAGGAAAGGGAAAAGGTAAAGGTACAGGAGGTCTACAAGAAAGTAGACTCGATAAAAAGTGCCATCATCTTGAAACACCTAGATCTAATGCCTATCCCCCAGAGGTATGCATCAACTGGAATTCCTAGAAGACTTAACGTGCATCCTCACCATGGAGAGGTGACCCTTGGCATTGGAATCTATGGAGGAAGTAGCCACACCTGAAGGAGGAGGACCGGTTGAAGGTGATAGCACTGGTTTCCGAGTATAGTAAAGGTGCTCACAGATGTAAAGGTTGCTTCCCAATCTGCTGAGGCCACATATGACACATGCATGGATAGAGATAAGGTGGCAGCTCCTTGGTTGCCACACTCAAAGTAGAGATGAAGGAGTTCTAGGAGAAGAATAAAGGAAACAGGAAAATGGAGTGGGATAGAGTCCTAGCGGAAGTAGAAAGAAGATCCGAGGAGATTGAGGCACTAAGGGGCTCAACCAAGACACGGCTAAAGGAACTATATCCTCAAATTACTAGGAGAATGGACAAGCTCACAGACCTAGGTAAAGATATGGAACAAATTGTGGACACTTTGGGTGCCCAGGGAGCTGGCCTAAGTTTTGATGAGGTAAACCTCCTGGTTGGCGACCTCTGTCAGAAGGCGCAGAATGAGGTCGATACATGGAATAAGTTGGAGGTAGTCTTGTGGAAGGACTTCCCCAGCCTTTTGGTTTAGTGTTCCCCCATTCTTCATTCTTTCCCCTATTCTTTCATTCCTTATTCATCTTTGTAATATTTATCTACATCTTGGTTCCATTTGAACCAACTTGCACCTTGGTCAAGTAGAATGTTTTCAAGGGGTGGAGAATAGGTGTAGTGTGGGGTGATGTTGGGCTCCTGAAATATTGACTAAGTACAAAGGCACGTGAGCGCGTGGGACCCCAGTTACAGGATGCACAAGGAAAAAGTGCGCAAGAGAAAAGGCTCAAGGAAGCATATAGCACGCGCACACAAAAGAGGTTCAGGACTTAGCTGATTCAAGAAAAAAGGTAGAACACATGAAAAGCATGATCGGTTGCGCATGGATAACATGCCATCCTAGGAACAGTGGCCCAGGAAAGAGCATGCCAGCAAAGGAATCTTCTAGAAGACCATCATGAGATGGAGTGGAGAGCTCAGGCCTAAGGAAACATGCTCACTGAAGGACCACATTCGACACTTGGCGATGGATCTGAGGGCATGGCAAGGCAAGAGTTGGTAGCGTGGGAAGGTGATAAATACAAGTGCCTGCGGACCAAGAAAGGTGTGTGGAGATAGAGATAGAGACCTAAGAGGAGAAGATAGGAGAGATACACAGAGAGAGATAACATGGGTAGAGCTCTGCAGGATTACTGCGAGTGGGGCTCTGATGTATTGAGCTCAACATTGTAATTTCTTTTCTATTTTTGTGTAGTTATACTAAGCCTAGTGATGTGCATGACTACAATCTGCCATCTATGGCTCTTTGTAATGAACCAATGAATACAATGAGGTTACTTATTACAATTAGATATGAATATCAGTGGGTTTCATGTATATTTCATTCATAGAAGTTCTCTTTCTTTTCATGCTATGAATGAATGGTTGTAGCTTTCTTTCATTATATTATGTGTTATGGAGTCTTTTAAAACACACAGTCGAAGAAAAACTACAGGATCTAAAGGCCATCTTGAGCCTGTAATCTTTGTATGTCTAAACTTCTTTCCTGAATACTCTATACTAATCATTGATGAATTCTTCCCACTAAAAACTCACATAAAAGAGAGACTCGGCACCCACGCGTGCCTCGGGTGAGTGCTCAACTTCTGTTGGGTGATAGGCCGGTGCGCATGGGATTCCTTCCTCTTATAATGGGAGTATAAAATGAAATTCAAGTTGCCAAAATAGCTCGGGAGAGTTATTTTGGGCAATAGTTTGTTGACTTTCGGATATTTTCCTACTCAATATGAAGACTAGTAGCCTTGAGTGTTCATTGGGCATAGAGTTGAGATTGATACACTTTAAAACTAATATTCAAATTGGAATATCTATCCTTGATTCCACATAAAGAAATGTTGGACTTGACATTAATCTACCCTACTTGATAATATCATTTTATTAATGAAAAGCATTCTGAATTGGATTTAATGAGAATGGAAAACTGAAATAAAATTGATTTTCCACTCCATCACTATGAAAAAATGAACAAAATAAAACATTTTCTTTCTTAGTATAAGCATGCAAGATGCCATAAAATATTCTTCTGAATGTTTTGATCAGCTCTCAAAGCTGATTTGTTGGGATTTTTGGATATGTTTTGTCAAACTACCCCAAGATATGATTTTAGTTGCTTTGCATTTGATTTTGTGTGGTGTTGCATATTAATCCTTGAAAATTTTAAATTCATCCCACAACATACATCCTGTAGTCCTCCATGCATCACTCCAAAATGGACTATGCAACAACCATAAGGCCCCTAAAACTATATACAAAGCTGTAAAATCATGCATGCTTCAAGGAGGACATAAAAGTGTGCATAAGCACTTCTTTTGCAATAAAAAAACCTACAGACCTTACTCTAACTAGAGGAAGAGAAGCTAAAAAATATTGATATAGGCAGGAAGAAGTAGCTTCTTTTCCTTACAAAATTAGACAATGTAATTGATTAGATGCTAAAAATAGTCTTTAATGAGTGTGGAAAATTGTTTTGCAACTATTTTCCCATCCCATTCCACAAAGTATCAGTAAAAAACAAAATGAATACCTCCTCAAGTTGTTTTTCATCTAGTTAGAGGTGTTTATGCTAACCTTTGGTGCTTTGATACTCATCATCATGCTCTAAAATGGGCATGACTGGTTGTAACTCCTAATTTGTTTCTAAGATATCCAAATACCTAATTGAGCAAGGATTGATCCTTTGAGTTTTTCCATTTTATTTGCAGTTAGCTCCAAGAATGGAGATGGCTGGGACACATTCCTCTTCATGAATAGAGTTTTTGCAAGCTATTTTTAATTTAATCCTAAATATACAAATAAATATACCCCCTCCGTGATGATTTGTGATTCAATTATTTATTTAAAATGGTTCTCCTCATTCTCAAACAAAAAGTTTGAAAGATAAAAATCATCTAGAAAATCAGATTTTTCTAAGGATGAAGGGGAAGAAAGGTATGAAATTTCACTATCAAAATAAATGAAGAATCTTTCTATGATTTCTTCTTCATTCAAGACCTCATAATATGATTCCTCTTCTTCCATGACATGAAGCTCCTTATGAGTATTTGTAGCATCTAGGGATGTTCTTGGCATATCATTACAAATCTCTGAAAGATCAACAAGCTCTAAACATACAAGACAATGGGGTCACCGCATTCAAATGAAAAATCTTTCTCACTTTGGAGATTCTCTTCCTATGCTTTATGTTCTTTAGTTTCAACCTCGTTTTCTTTAGATTTCTCAATTAAAACAAAAGGAGGTTCTTCAATGGATTGAGCCATATCTCCATCTATGTTTTCAAATTCAGTCCATTCTTCTATACACATTTCATGATTTTCAAGAGTGGGACTCACCCTTAATTGAATATAATGGATTTGTAGTAGATTTATTGATATATTCTTGATGATGAATCTCCTTTTCTAAAAATCATGGTTCCAATCCTTTAAGCTCTAGATCTGATCTACTCCATTTGGCTCTTTCTCATCATGTACCTTCGGACATGTAGGCGCATCTCATTGTCTCAAAGAATGAATAATAAACTCTGTTTCCATGAAATATTCAAGATATTTTTAGTAGGAAACCAAGTAATTGGGCACTCAGTTTGTTGGTTGATATTTGATATTTCTTGATTTAAAACTTCACGAGGCTTGGGCACATGTAAATCTGATTTTGTGAAATGAGGGAAGGATCTATCCTTTGGCTAAGTTTTTGGCTCAAATGATGGAGGAGGTTTAATATTTTACTGTGGAGGAGAAGAAAATTGGAAGGAATGATGCTAGAAAAATTAAGGTGATAAGGGAGGGAAGAAGATGAAGAAGGGGACTCATCAAAAGAAGTGGAAGGAAGTCAAGACTATGAAAATTAGGCTAAGATATTATAGGTTGGGAAGAATAAAGGGAAGGGATATGAGATGGTAGTGTAGGATTTAGCAATTGATAGGGTTCCATACAACCAAAATGATGAGCCTCCAATTTATCACACCATATTTATATTTTAGGGAACAAATCAATCATGAAAGATAGCTTCTACTGATGGTTGAACCAATTTGGCATAAGGCCATGGATGGGGCTGCCTGAAACTAGCTTGAACTACCTTCATTACACATGTAACACTAATATGGACCATGCTTTCCACCATATCCTGAATCTACCTTTGAGAATCAACATATTCCATAGAATTTCCACCATCACCTACATATAATTGTTCTTGAAAAATATCATGTTCATTAGAATAACCGTATACATTAAAGGGATTTGGGTCATATGCATATTCATCATGATAGGGCACAAAAAAATTACTTAGAGGAGGGTTTTAACAGTATGGAGGTGGAGGGGAATGATACTGCCCTTGGAAATGAGGATTCCAATGAGGGAATGAATTCATGATTGCACAAATTCATGGAAAGATGTTTGAAATGATAGAAGGATAGTCACTTGAATGAGAAATGGGTTGTTTAGAACATTGGAGTCATCATATGTGTTGAAAATTACCTCCAACAACTAGATATCACCAAGAACACATAAAAAATGGTGAAATAGAGAGATTAATTTCTTTAGAGAGTCCCACTGGGCATGCTAAAACTATTGGAGATCAAAATTACAACCACACCTAAATCATGGATATTTAGAGCTTTGAGGAAAAATGGGAGTGTCTCCAAATTGTGGGACTTTCACTTGAGACAGAACTCTAGAGAAGGTTGGTTCCTCTACCTATTCCTAATCATAAACTAAAATTATTACATGAAACAAATTTATATACTCCTAAAATAAAAATCCAATGGACCAAGGGAAGAGATATATGCATGAAAAGGGAAATCCTATGCTAAAGAGGTGATAACACTAGAAATAAGGGGACGAAACACTCTCAAATAAGGGAAAATGGGAGGAAAATGGAGGAGAGGGTATACAAATGTATCATAGACCAAAACAACATTATATCTTCCATTCTCATACAAAACACAAAAATGAACCTCGTAAGTGAGAAAAGATACACAACACACTTGTAATGGATGAAAAGGAAAGAAGATGCAAGAAAACACATCTAAGACATAGAATATCCAAAAATAGATATTTTATTGCCTTATAAAGATACAAAATTTCATTACAGTGAAGGAGGAAGGAAATAAAAAATTACAGAGGTCCAAAATGAAGGCTTGTAGCTCATATTTTTCTATTGTAACCATTTTGACATGGTGCCATTACAAATCAAAATGTCCATCCTAAAAAAATGATAAAATATTACAATATATATAAGAATGGAAGATAAAGAGGAGGGAAAATAGAGAAGGCATGGATTTTCTTTCTCAACCACCAACAGTCAACTTTAAACCAAGCATGGGACCCTATAAAAACATTCCTTCACGTCAACTTCCCTATAGAAGAAGGGAAGAGCCCATACTTCATTGAATTTGGATGGTGAGCCATCTATAAATTTAGTTAAATTCTTGAACATTTTTTTCTCATTTTTAAACCACTAAATATCCCCAAAATATTATTTTCTTGATTGCATGATGAGGGTGTTGATGAGATATTTCCAATGGTACCAAGTTTGGGTGATTTGGAGCTTTGTGGAAGAAGTTATGGATATTTGAAGTTTTGCAGTCACATTACACAAGATTCGTGGTGGCTTTTGGTTGGCCATAGTGATTGCCTCTACCTATGTGTGTATATCTTTGAATTCCAACACATGCTAGCGACTTATTGGTTGCATGGATTGGGTTTTGATTTTCATACCGCATGTTGACCGATGTCCCGCTTTGTGAATTAAACTTCCGCAGACCGACACTTTTATTTAACTTAACTAATTCCACATACTTGAGGTCCACGAAATGTATCTACCTTTAGAACTCACGAACACTACCATGTGTCCTTGTTGAACTACTCAATCCACACCATATGTCATCTCCTAACTTTTCCACTTTTCTCTCGGACTTCACTAATCCTACGCTTGTGCCACGTGACATTCTTTGATTGGATGCGAGGTTGAGACCTTTGACTACAAGGGTCACTTTGACCTGCCACCATGTGTCAACCCATGGTTTTCTGAGAGATCGGGACTCAAATTTCAAGAGTAGGGATTCAAGGTGAGGGTGCATGGTTGCATGATCATGTACATTTACATGAGGGGCCCAGATACCCATCGATTAAGGCATGGGCTCAAGGATGTTTTTACATGTGTGCAACCTACAACTTGCTAAACATAAAACAAGTCTCCCTATAAAAACTTATTTTTTGGAGATGGGTATTTTTGCAAACAAGATGGAATGACGTTGTGAAAGCCAAGGAAACATCATAGAGTCTGCAACCATAATTTTATTTTTGATTTTCAGGGGAACACTAGTAACCTGCGAGCCCTGTTAAAACATAATTCCAAAGCCAAAATGAAATGCAAGTTTCCAAAATAGCTCGGGAGAGTTATTTTGGGAAACATGTATATCTTATATTGAAAAATAGGTCCCATATGTGTCCTAGTATCCACATGGGACTCCTATCCCACTCGCACTAGTATACCTTGTATCGACACCTAAAGGATCCGATGCACATTCTATATGGTCATCATCATCGACCAATCAAAAACTTGAATGTTTGAATTTCACCATGCCATTGCTCACCCAACGTAGTAAATATACAATTATCTAGTATTATGTGTGGCATTTATGCAATACTGACATTAATTCACCACCTCTAACAATGCGACCAACTATCTCAACCGATTGTGAGTGAATCTCCTTTAAAATGGCCACATTCATCCATGGTGCTCTCGCATGCATATCACTAATTGGTCTCTCCTAAAAATCATTCAAAACCATAGTTAAATCATCTTACCCCTATTCTCGACCCCCAAAAATTATTCTAAAAATTACCTAACGAAGCTAGCACACTAGCACATGCACTTGTATGATAGATTTTCCAATACAATTCTAGTACATCTACATTAATGCTCATGTCCTCACTTTTATGCTAGCACTTGTAACATGCTAGCACATTCCACCTATCACACTCGTGCTTTCATTTGAACGATAGCACATATACTTATATGCTAGTAAATTCCTCAAGCTACACTAGTGCACTCAAGTGCATGTGCTAGCATTTAATTTCATTTTTCTCCTTCAGCTAACTAGTAATAAATGCATCCAAAAATTAAGTTTTTTGAGCTACTTACTACAAGTACTTTGTTTTGCCTTCACCTAAACTCGTGAACACAAGATACACGATGTTTGTGTTGTGATCAATGAGCCATCTCTATCAAATTTCAAATTTCAAATCTCACTCAAATAGAAAAATGATTCTATAGTCACAAATGACATATGATCTTTGTTAACCCTCCCACCCTTCTATTTATAACTTTCTAACCCTAATTATTCTATTTTTGAAAATTATGACCAAATTAATCATTTTTCTTCGCCTTTGATCCACAACCTCTTCTATCTCCTCTTAAGTGGTTGTCCTCCATTCCAGCGTAATTTACACCACTAATTATGGAAATCTAATAAAATAATTTGGACTCGTTAAGGCATTTCCATGCTTCACCAGAGAAACTCAGGAAGTCCTTACCACACGGATCTTTTTTTTTAGCTCGCGTCTTCTTTTTTGAGTCAAATATCAAAAAATAAAAAATCATATATTGCAAAAAAAAACGCAAACATGATCAAATTGCAAAAACATTCAAATAATCACAAAATCCTAAAAATTACAAAATCATCAAAAGTTTAAACAATACAACACAACTTGATGAAATAATTTTTTTTAAATACTACCCCAGTGATTGTCCCATTCATCGTATGACTATTACGATAAATCATCTTCCCTCTTATGTTATTACCTCTTCTTAGGGAAAGTTAACAAAATGATTTCCCTCACACGTATCCATGCTTGGGGCAATCTTGTATACAAATAATTTTTCACTTTTCATCTTTCTTACATATTACTAATAATTTCCTTTGAGAAGATAAGGGTCACCGATGTATCAATTTCTTGAGAAGGTGTATCAAGAGGCCTATTGGGAATAGGGGATGGTTATTCACGTAACCTTATGGGTTAGAGACAATGCACAAAGAGTGTCTCTATTTGGTTGTGGCCTTAGTTTTCCTTACATTAGTCATTCTTGTCTTCTTAGGTCTCACACACATTGCATCCATAACTTCTTACTTGCATCTCATCACTTTGAACCTTGTTCATCCATGTCCATGATCTACGACACTTATTTTCACTTTTCATGACATATTATCTCATTTTACCACCTTGGCTGATGCCATCACCTCATGGGTGATGTCATCCTATATATACACACCACATATTAACATTCAAAAGAAAGGAAGCTCAAACCTTAAGAACTCGTGATCCACTCTACTATTTTATGCTATCTTCACATTTACTTGCTTAGCTCTTGGTTCATCTTGAACTTTGCTTGGATTATATTAGAAGCTCTTCTTCTTGGTTGGTTTTATTGCACTATTTGGTCATCTCTAGTGAGTCTAAGACAATAACAATGTTCCCCTTATCCACCTAGTAATGATTCTATCTTGGTGTTTTTCTTCTCTGGAGAGATACATGCATCGCTGACTACCCAGTGTACAAGGTGAATGATCTAACCAATTTTTTTCATTTTCATTATTTAGTTCATTTCTATCCCTCATTATGCTATGTTAGCTTAGTATTACATATGTTTAGATGCTAGTTAGCATAGTAATCTTATTCATGATCAAATCCTTAGCTTTACATTACTTTCATTTTAGTTATATTATGCATGTTTGTCTTATCTATTATTGACCCACATTTCTCCTCACCCAACTATACCGATTTCTTAGTAGGATTATCTCCTCTATCTTGACCATGGGCCTTGGAAACCTTAAGTTGACCTAGTGCAGGGATTATTTACCTCTATATATGTGACCCTAGAACTTGACGTAGCCCCTTTAAATATATCCATTATATGTCGATTCATGTGTGTTTCTTACTCGTTTCCTCGATACCCTTGTAGAATGGATGATTTAGGAGTGCAAGTTATTGAGACACATTTTTGGCCTCGACATACATTTTTGGTGAACCTGACATGAATCCTACAAACCTTATGATAGAGAAATATCATTAAAAGAATCCATATTCAATTCTAACCTCATTTAAGTATCCAAAACCTAAAAACACTAAAAACCAAAGAATCACAGACATCATCATCACATAGGGTCAATCCTATCTATTCCAGTTTGATCACCTTCAGATGCCTTTGGCCCCTATGTAGACTTGTTTTCATTTCCAATTATGTATATCTTCCCAAATCTACTTCCAGACACCTTCGGCCCCTACGTACATTTTTCTAGACAACCATTATGTCTCAGTAGACTTCATTTTTAGACTGTTATTTGCCATATCATTAATCCATCATTGAGTATCTGGGCATGGGGTACTTTAACTCTATTGTGTAGAATTTTTTTTTGAATCATATCATCCTAAAGTTGAGTTCCCTTTTGTATGGAATATTATGTCATAGGAGCACCTAGAAAGAAGCCTTCTACCCACCGCAATGGCCCACTTGAGGATGAAGAAGAAGAAAACCAAAATGATGATACTTTTGATCATCCTCCTAAGATTCATAATTTTATATCTCAATTTCACTAGTACAAAAATGAATAAGAAGAAGTTCTTAACAAACCTCTTCTTGATTTCGTTTCCAAACAACTTGATCATAGCGAAGAAAAGAGGAAAGCTACCAAAGTAGGTTCATCTGAAAATGTCTCTAATTTTGACCCTACCAATCTCTTTCTATAACTTATTGATATGATGACCAATAATAGTCTACTACTATGGATCAATTCCTTCAAATATAAGCCAACATGACTCAATTAGTCAACCACCCTACAATGGGATCTTGTGGCACCATGCCCTCTCCTTTGCTAAATGTTCATAATGGGGTGCCCATCACCCAAACACCTATCAAAAACAAAATCTTGAGAGAATTCCAATAAGATCCCTTAAAACCTTATATTACTAACATAGATATTGATGGAATTGCTCCTTCTATCTCTTACGATGGGTCTACTGATCCCACCCTTCATATCAAGGCCTTTAGTAATATTTACAAGGAGTGGATCAAAACCAATTCATACGCTGCCACCAAAATCCTAGCTAAAACTCTCACTAGAGATGCTTTGGATTGGTATCACACTTTACCTCCTAATTCCATAGTTGAGCTAGAGTCCCTAGTGAAAGCCCTAGTGAACGAATTCCAATATCACGATCTACCCGAGAACAACATCAATGCTTTCATCAATTGTCAACAATGTGAAAATGAATTAGCAAAATCTTTCATCAAATGTTGGAAGACCGTATCTACACGGGCATAACATAACATACCTAATGATAGTATCTTTTAACTTTTCTTATGAGCTCTCAAACCTTACCTTGAATACAAGGTGAGGTCCTTTTCTCGTACTTCCCTAGATGAAGCCTTTGAAAAATCCAAAAGGTCATAATATCTCATGGGGGATGTTTAGAAATATCATCCTAAGATACCAACTAACAAGCAAGTCAAAATCCTTCAATGTTATAAGAACAAGAGCCTTAAATAGGATTATTTTCAACATTGACCAATAACCTAATAACAACAAAATCCAACCTAACTATCATCAACCATTGAGTAAGGAAGAGTTAAAATGTTACTTACCTAATCCATTTACCGTGATCTTAGATCCTTCTCAACCTATTCCTCATTGGCATGATGAGAGTAAGTTTTTTTGTGGCATGCTAATTGGGGTCACTCCCATGAAAATTGTTGTGCACTACAAATGGATTCCATCATATTCTTCCTAGGTCCCAAATTTGAATATGATGCCATCACTCATGAGCATTTGAATGAAGTGGTCACAGCTAATGATGTGGATCAACAAAAGGATCACCATGAAGTTATTAACTAGGATAATGAGAAGCTAAAGATATTCTCTAATCCTATGCCTAATCATGATGTCATCGAAAGTTATAAGAAGTAAGAAAATGCAACCAATGTAGTTGACATGGATTATCCTCCTAAAAATATAGTTGTAATTAATGATGTAAAATGTGTCATAGCTTATGTAGAACCAAAATACCCTATAGCATTCCAACATCGGGATCACATGGTCATATATCCCTACATATCTGAAAACTAGGCTTCCATAAAAAGAATTTTCCTCCTCCGTATGACATTGGGCCCTATGGAAATTCTCCTACAGGGCCGAAGGTTTATGGAGCTATATATCTAGCCAAAGACACCATAGGCTCTGTGTAAATTAAATTTTTAGGGCTGATGGTGTAGGAACTGAGAAAAAATCAGTTTTAGAAATATCCCTAATCAACCCTACTTCTTCCGACTTTGTTTATGAGGATTCCCAACACTCTCATCCTACTACATAATCTATTCACAACAAGTGGGATCCTCTTGAAGCACTAACCCAAATTCCTAGCCAAGTGACCTTCTTAGATCTCATGTATGATTCAGACCTTTGACCTAGCATTAGAAGAGTGCATTGATAAATTGATGCAGTTGGATGAAAGGCATGTCATTGCTCATTGGATTCAAAAGACAAAAAATTCCAGGAAGAAGGCATGACATGATAGGCATATTACGGATAAAAATATTGTAGTTGGGAAAATGGTTCTTTTTATGATTCAAAGTTTTTGCGCCACCATGGAAAGTTCCAAGTGCATTGGTTGGGACCATATGTTGTGAATTATATACTTAATTTAGGCACTTTCTAGTTATAGGCACTAGATGGGACAAGATTTCTCAATTAGTTCAACAGAGTAGGCTGAAGCCCTACTATAAATAAGCTTCTTGGTGTTTTTAATAAGGAAGTATTTCCATTAGATTATATTTCTTTTAATACATTACTTTATATTTGTTTCCTTTCATCATTACTATGCTTTGTATACTTAGTTCAAGATTTTGTGTAATAAGCGTGCTTACCCAACAGTGGCTGATTACTTGTTAAGTAATTTCATGTGCAGAGGACCACACATACCTTTAGTGTGGGGTGGATTGAAGGAAAGAAGGAAAAAAATAGAGTGTAAGAGGAATCCTAAGTAATGAGGGTGCGCCTAGTGATGGTGATGCTTTGGTTGTTGAAAAATGGTGACAAGATGTCATATGGAAGATGGTGATAATAAGGGTGATTCCAAAGGAAAATCAATGTACAAGGAGTGAATGTGCAGGGCAACATGAGGTAGGTAGCAACATAGAAAAATACTTGGAATAAGACACACAGGTTGATGTACTTCGGCGTTGGGAACACGTGAAAGGAGGTCCGTGGTCAACATAGTTTACGTGCGAAGGTTGCATAGATTACGTGAGTTGGACATGCAGAGGAAGCATGCTTGGGAAAGTAGAAAAATCCAAATTAATTATGATAGTAAGGTGGTAGGTGGAATTGCAATTAATGTGGTAAAAACCAAAAAAACTATAAATAAAGGGTCATGGTAAGTCATTTTTACCTTGTGAAAATTTGTGAAAGAGCTTGTGTAAGATAGGGAATCCTTGTGAGTATTGGAAAATGATTGAGTGCAAAGGTAAAGATATGTGAACTAGATTACAAAGAAGAAAAATTCCATGCATAGAACAAGTTTGTGGAAGAAGTTTTGTGGTTTGAATGGTTTAGTGTGAAGGAAAGAAGGGATTTTCTAGTTAGGGTTTTGAAAAATAGGGCACAGTTTGCAAATTTTACAGTTTAAGGAATCGAGGGAGAAAAATCATAAGGTAGAAATGACATATTAACATACCAAGAATGACACCAAGAAGGGCAACAACCATATTACTTAAGAAAAAGGGGAAGGGCAGGGAAAAAGCAAGCGCGGTGGAAAATTTTAATGAGGAGTGGTATTCAAAAATGCAATACCCAAATGGGGTATTTTTAAGGATGAAGTGGGTGTCCCACATAAGGAAGATGGTTATAAGTGATTATAACCATCAAAATAATAAGATAGAAAAGGACATGACCTTGGAATTGGTTTGACCTATAAGAGAGAGGATGGCCGATGAACCAATTTATAATGATTCAGTGTAGAGGGTTTTGGAGAAGGTCGGGTTATTATAACTTTATGAACTACCATTTTTTAGGAAGCTTGAGAGATTGTACTAGTGGCTGATGTTGCACATTCATGAAGACTACTTTTATTTCACTAGAAGGAGAATGCACATAACCCCACAATTGATCTCCAAGTTCACTAGACTCATCTATACCAGGGAATCATTCAATGATGACTTGGGTGACAACGAAGCTGTAAAAGAAACAACCAAAGAATATGAGTACAAGAAAGGTAGGCACACCTTTGATATTTCAAAGATCAATGATCCAATAATGAATATGGCTGCATGCCTACTTACCAAAATAAATGGATAGGAAAAGTGGACCCAAGTCAATAAGAGGTGGTTTAATGTATGTAAGAAGATAGCTTTGAGGGACCATCTACAAAATTTTGGCCTATATAGTAGAGGATATTATTGATGCCGTGTGAGATGGAGATAAGATAATGTATGGAAATATCTTTCTTTTGATCATATTCTCTGAGATTGGGGTGCCCAATGGGCCGAAAGATAACATATGGGAGTACCTTGAGGAAGACCCCTCCCCTGCCAAGATATTTGCTACTTATACTTGTGATACTATGACACCGACATACAAGGCACACATAGATAAATGGTATAAGCAGATGTGCGGTGCCTTTGGTGGCAAATGGAGGATCCCAAAATATCTGCAAACTCTGGTAAAGGATGAGGTTGAATTTGTAGTTTATCAATAATTTTACATTGGTAGGTTCACTTTGACCGATGGCACCAAGATCCCATGGTGCAAATTACCATTTGTATTTACATTGTAATATTTCCAAAGCACCATTAACAGATTCAAGGAGGAAAAGAAGTTGATATTTGATCTAAGTGAGGTAGACCAGAACATTGTGAGATGTGTCATACACTTGTCTACCCAAATAAGCGCACCTATGTGGAAATATATGTATGACATAACATACATATGCTCAAACAAATTACAATACCAATTCTTTGGGACAATCAGAAAAAGATTCTATATTCATCTCGCAACCAAATTTTGTTGAAGGCATGTATATAGAAGATGGTGTTAGTATACCTGAGGACCCTTCAAAGAGAAGGAATGTGGAGATGAAGAATAGAGGTAGGGAAGAACTCCTACAAGGAGCAGATCATCGAGCACACATGAAGGTTAGGCTACAAGGAAAAAGGAGACAGTGTAGGTATTAATACTTATACTCGAAGGAAGAAGAATTATCCAATGATGAATAAATAAAGGAAAATTTAGAGTTATGAATAAAAAATATGGAGATCTTGAAACAAAAAGATACAAAGGGGGAGGAGGAAGAAAAAATCCTAAGGAAAACCCCCAATATACACTGTGGGACTCTAGTGAGGAGCGGACCATGCCTTTGGAGGATGCTAGAGAGGTTGAAGTGGATGTAGAAGAAGAAGTTGGGACCAATACAAAAAGACTACACATGTTTCTGACCCAAAGTTAGAGACCTTTGTGGAATGATAAGTTATAGGAATCATATGAAACTTGGTCGATCAAGAGGTAGAGCGCAACATGGAAGAAGAAGAAGGAAAAGATAAAGGTGGGAGTTTGGGAGGAGAAACAAGTTTGGCAGTAGGGTTCCCAAATAGTACGCGCATGGGTAAAAACATGTTTACACCCCAAAAGAACCTACTATGTCCTATGATGTAGATCCCAACATAGTATTGCACGCTCGTTGCAGCATGGTGCCGACCAATGAACTTTTTGTTGGTCATCTTTTAATAAAGAAGGTGAACTTTTGTGCATGAGAAAAATATTTTGTTGGGCCTTTGGGTCTCATATTGATGAGCCAAAATTTGAAATAAGTACAGATCCCTGTTAGATATACACACTTCAACGAGATCTAAGAAAGTGAATCAGTAGTGGATTCTTAGCAGCTTAACTAATAAACAAATGTGTAATGCACTGAATAAGGTATTAGTGGAAGTAGAGTCGAGATAGGGAGATAAGGGGAAAGAATGGATTATTGCACATCTAAAGGCTGAGATACATGAGGAAAAGGGAAGGTTACACAAGACATATAAGAAGGAAGAGTTGATAGAGCATTTGATCTTACTAGTGCACCCGGAATTGATCCCCTATAAAAAGTATGAGAAAAATATCCACTGCTTTGAGGATTTGACACGCATAATCACAATGCAAAAGCAACCCCTTGCACTAGAGTTTATGAAAGAGGTTATGGTGTAGTAGAAGCAATATTAGAAGGAACAAACGAGGTGACCATAACTCAATACACCGAGCTTCTAGTATCAATGAAAACAAAAAATCATATTATAGAAGTTGTCTATGAAAACTGTGAAGATAGGGATTAGGTGATGAGCCTACTGGTTGCCACTCATGAAGTAGATTTAGAGTTCCGTATAAAGAATAAAGGAAATCGGGTGGACGGACAGGATCCTTACAGAGGTCAAGAAGAAGGCTGAGGTAATTGATATATTAAGGACCTCTATAAAGAATAAGCAAAAGGATTTGTATCCCCATGTAACACCCAGAATGGACACGCTGAAAGATCTTGACAAACAGCTTAGAGGTTATGGTCGAAAAATTCAAAGCTAAGGGTGAAGAGATAATGTTTGAAGAAGTCAAGTATAGTGATAGGGGATTTTTTCAATAAGGAAAAAGTGAAGTGGATGGATGGAATACAATTGAAGCATCATTGAATAAATATTTTCCCATCCTCCTTACACAGAAACATGATTCATTCATTATTTGGTGCAAGCTATACATTCGTTTATTCTTTAATTCTTATAGGATTATTTATTCAATGTTTGAGCAGACTCAATGTTTCCATAGATGAACAACATAATTAGTGTGGGGTAATGTTGAGCATGGAAAATTGACTAAGTCCCTGAGAAGAGAGATCAACATGCATAAGAGGCATTACAAAAGGAACATGCATGAGGATGCACGCGTGAGGAGGACATGGTTTGCACACTAGAGTTGGGAAGGAATGTGCACAGATGAATAATAGATAGACATGACACTTAGTCAATTTTGGGGCATGATGCTAAGTATAGAGATGGCGTAGGAAACACACAAGAGAAGAATCCATGTAGGAGATGTCTATTTTGGAGCAGAAACTAGTATTTTGAATTGAATTATGAAGACTTTGAGGCCACACAAGGATATTTTGGGATAAGTAGAAGGAAAATCATCATGCAAGGTTTAATCTATTAATAGGATTAGAACTAAGGGTTATTAATAAATGATCTATTGATAGAAGAGCTTACATGATTTTTGGTTGTCTTTGTAAGTCGCGTATAGCTATTCTTAGCATGCAACCTATTTTGAGGATGCATAGGTGGTGAAGGGAAAGCTCCCACCCCTATATATATGTATTGATTTGCACGGTTTAGGGATCCATGTTTTGCTAGTGTGATGTTGTTGGTTTATGAGTGCGCATGACTATAATGATACTCTTATGTATGTATTCAGCTTCTATGTTTTACAATAATTAATACAATGGATCTTTTTGGTTGGATATTGGTTTTTGACATATCTATGACTGGTTCTTATATGGTAAACCTAATCTTGATTCTTGTATAAGTTATTCTTGCATGTGGTTATGATCTATATCTGTTTATGGTTTATCATTGCATTGTTATTATGGATCTAGAATATATCTATGTGTGCTTATCATGCTAACTCCTTGAAAAATATTCCATAAAAGAGGGACCTAATACCCTTGCACACTTTGGGTGAGAACTCAAGTTTTGTTTGGGTGATGTGCAATAGCGCACTTTTGGCTATTTGGTAAGATAAAATATTACAATGTGGCCTCATTAGACTTCATTAAAGATCTTGGCTATTCAATCGATAATTTAAAATCTACATGAACCACTTGTTAAGGATATGATCATCGAAAATGCCTCCTATGGGGTGTATTTGGTTACTCATCACCATTCTCGCAAGGTGTTAAGTTCATGGTCTTCAATTTTCCTCTATCTTATGATATTATCCTAAGACGACATTGGACTCATTATATTGACATGTGGGAATTTAGGTGTTGTCATTGATGTAAAATCTCATTAATGACAAAGATAATGATGGAGTGTCATTATATTCTTAGCATGACGATGACATGGAATTTCATATTTTTTCATAATTGCAAGAGTGGATAAGGTGAGAATGGCTTGGTCTAATAAGCAAAATCAGGTGACCTAGCTAGTCTAGGTGATGGAGCATGGTGAGTAGAGATGCATGGTGACTTGAGGAGTATGGTAGAGGCATGGAGAGAATTATTGGAGACTATTTGGACACTCACACGAGTTTCGAGTGTAGGTGCAGTGGAAGACTCGATTGCGGGTGCGCATATAGACCTAGTCTAGGTGCTTGGAGGCCTAATGGAGCATGAGTATGAGTTGTAGAGCTATGTGAAATCATGGAGGTATATAGGTGAATGGGGTATGGTGTATTAATTTTTTCAAGACCTTTTGTATAAGTTTCATTTTTGTTCCAGTGTTGATTCGATTGTTTTGGATTAGAACATGCAAAACCCTAAGGACTAGTCATGCAAATGTGACAAGATTTCAAGATGCAAATATATTTGAGCTAACATGATGATTTGAGATTATGAAAATTTGTGTCCTAGATTTGTGAGAAAAATTTAAGGTTTCCATGAAGAAAAATTTGCAAGGTGTGATGTTTTAGGTAAACTAGGGTGTTTTAGAAGGAAAATCCAACTCAAATTGTGACCTTCTGACACTCATTGTGAATTTTATTCTTTGCATGGGACCCATATGTTTTGGGGGATGTTTTTCCATTGATATAATAATATATTTAAAAAAAATTAGGTCATTTGATCATCTGATTTTTATGAACAATTGTTACAAAGGTAAAGTGGTTTAAAACCCTTGTTAAACCCTAGCTCAAAAGCAATAGAGAAGATATTCCTTGTAAGTGTCCAAAATGGATTCATTTTTCTAGTATGAATATTGGAGGTTGTATAAGACTCCTCCATATTTCTATAAAGGTATGATAGAGCTTGTGATGATATGTGGGCCCCACTTGATGCGGGAGTATCCATGAAGAAACATTCAATTATAATAATTCAAGATCCTTGGTGTCGTATGAGTTGAAAGGAGCTCTAGGGATCTTGATGAGTCATAAACATAATTACAATTAATAAATAAGGTTTAAAATTTTGAATTCTCTTTATTATAGTATTTCACTCCAAAAAGGGAATTTAAAATCGCAAAGGCTTAAAAGTGAGGTGTGTAATTACAATGAGATCAGTAAAGAGTATTAGGGTATGTGTTAAAGACTAGATATTATGTCATAGGTCTTAGGTTGTGTCAAAATCCATAAATTTTGAAAAATTTACAAAATTCTTCCTAATGTGTGATATGGGGCATTATGAGTCATTAAGAAAAACAATTAGCATTGTTTTGTGTGAGAAAGAAGAGGTAAATTTGAAGGGGAAGTGGTTATGGAAGTCATTCCTCATGCTAAGAGGAAGGATGAGTAATGAGAGAAAAATAATACTTGTATGAAGTTTAAGGAATAGTAATATATGAAGTTCTATGTGTGCAACTCTATCCGATGGAGCATGTTTCTGAGTTTGAAGTTATGAATTAGATACCTCTCCATCAATGCATGCACGATATAGTGATATAACTGTAAGCTTAAAGAAATATAATTTGTTCTGAACCTACCATACATGTGTGGAATGTGTGTGAGTAAGTTGTATAATGTATATTGAGTAGTTTTTGAGTGCTTTTTGTTTATGTAAGCTAACTCGTGTAGCACTAGAGCTATTAGTGTGAATGCAGGGAGGAACCCTTCATGAGTCTTGCATGTATGTTGATAGAAAGATACTGTGGCCCTAAATGTGTGGTGTTTCTCATGTGTGAGACTTAGAGGAGTGAAACACCTTAGAGTGATTGTTTTATATGTGTAACATTAGGTAAGAAATCATCTATACCCTTTAATCGAGTTCAGAAGCACTAAAGTGACATAAGGATTACATACCCTATTTACACATGGTTTCCAAGACATTCACCTAAGAAAAAGAGCATCAATCTTCCTCCTAAAGACATTGTTAAGTTTATTATCTGAATCCCATTGAGATAGAACCCCACAACAAATCTCAGTCCTTGTACTTACATTTCGAGGAAGTTATGATAAAATTACCCCTCTCGGGCTAGTTAGGAGGGTTTTTACTAGTCGAGCTAGGGTTTGTTTATTGAGCCCCTTAGCCACCACAATTTTCTCTAAAATTTCTAATTTATCATGAAAAATAACCTACCTAAGAGATTCAAAAGGAAATTTTTTTCTTTCAAGGGTTAGTGTATGAGTTTTGTTTGACAGTTTGGAAGGAGGTGATGAACACAAAAGAAGACTAATTTAAAAGGGTGGTTTGGTAAGGAAGTAGTAATTCCCCTTGGAATAAGAGCCTAAAATTTGGAACAAATTAATAATCCCTTTAATGTTACTCAAAACCTAAATCTTGTATCTTGACGCCTTGATAGATGGATATATTCATGACATTGTATGCAAGAAGACCTAGTAAGGGTCTAAGAAGCAAGAACACAAAAAGTGAAGTATCAAGAGTTATATGTTGATTCAAGCCTTGAAATTTTAGGGGAATGTTAGAATAGATAAATTAAAACTAATGGAGATTAAAAGTCCTTATGGGTAGCTATGTGTTGTCCACTCAAAACTCCCTGCTCTGATAAAAGTAAAATTTCAAAATTTTGAGTTATGAGTGTTCTTCTCTAAAGTGCCTAAGTCGTGAAAATTGAGAAAATTTGTGTTTTGGGTCATTTTGTATGTATTTCGGGCCTGTCGGACATTTTTGTCCCACCTGTCCCAAGTACGAAAGTGCATTCTGTTCCCCGATCGGCCGAAACCCCCGAAGTTGTTCCATTTTCGGGCCCGTCGGAACTTTTTGTCCCAAGTGTCCCAAAACTTATTGTGCGAGATGTTCCATTTTCGGCCGAAACACCCGAACCGCGTACTTCGCACTTTCTTGTTCCAAATGTCCCAAATCAAAAAGGTGCAAGTTGTTCCATTTTCACCCGAACCGGCCGAACCGCGTACTTCGGAACTTTTTGTTCCAAATGTCCCAAGTTCAAACGGGCCTTTTGTTCCATTTTCGGCCGAAACACCCGAACCGCGTCCTTCGCCAAGTGTCCCAAAATGCATTTGTGCGTCTTCTCCCCATTTCGCCCGAACCGGCCGAGCCGCGTGTTTCGCGCATTCGCGTCTCACATGTCCCAAGCGTACCAAGTGTCATTCGTGCTTATTTTTCCCGCTCTACCCGAATATCATGCTTATTCAAATTGGTGGTTATCTATTAAATGCGCATTCATGGCTTTTCTCTCTCCTAAACGACTATATAACGAGCATTTCCCCCTTGCATTTTTCGCACTACTTCCATGCTATCATTCACTCAAACCCTTGCAATTTGCAAACCTGCGCGTGTTCCCCTCCCTCTGTAATTCCTTTCCGAGTCTGGTTTGCGGCTCTGTCCTCCTAGCTACTATCAATATGAAGATCAAGTTTCAGGGACAGGAACAAATTTCACCACTTGAGTCTGCCGTTCGTAATATTGGCGACAGCGAAGCTCGTCATCTTGATTTCAGTGATTTTTGGGCAAGAATGGCAGACGCAAACCCTACACCGATGGCGCAGATGATTCACGATAGTGGTTTGGCTTTTGCCGGAGGTTTCCCAATCTCAGTACAGTGTGCTGATACCGTGCTTTCATGCGGAGCTCACTTCGACCCCGTTTCGAGTGAATTGACTAATATACATGGGGAACTCATCGCCAAATTGGATGCTGCCACCATTAGCACTGCTCTGAGAATTCCAGAGATGGATAATGCCATAGTCGTTTCCCGAGATCAAGCACAGACCCTGTTCGACCAAGACAGTGACAAATATAAGGCACGAGTGGCGAAGTCCTGGCTGAAGAACCCTAAGAAAGGAGCTTCTCGTCTGACCAAAACCCTCTTCTCGAGCAGATTTCAATGAAGAGTTGTCAGACTTCATAATCTTGCTGGCTCGGGTTATGGGTTTGCCCTCTACCAACGAATTTCACTTCTGGATGTGCCCGCTCATCAGCATGGTGTGCGAAGGAACGCAAAACATAAATTGGGCGGAAATCATAAGCATGAATTTGGCGGAGCAGCTGTCCAATGTGCAGCAAATGAAGAAGTTCTACATGACTTCGTATCTGATGTATACTCTGGCAGCATCAAGGCAGTGGTTCAGTTTTTCTTATATAGATGCACACAAAGATGATCCAGTATATGCTTACTGCCCGCAGTTCACCCTGGAGACCAGCAACCGTAATTTCAGAAGGGTCAATGATGCTTTCACCATGTACGTGGTTAGACTGCTCGAAGGTGATACTGCTAGAAGGTTTTCAGATGAAGCCATGAACCTGATATCGCAATATGGTGCTTATTTCATCCAATTCAGGAAATTTTCTTATATCAGGCTTGCTGGCTATGAGAGCACTCCTCTGCGGCTTCCCATGTTCTGCAATGATAAAATGGCCTTGATAGAAATATGCAGGCAACTAGACAAGTTGCACAGAACTTGCAGAGATAAGAAGATTTCTGGCTTGCACTTTCCCATCTCTCTGGGGAACTACACTTGCAAAACAGCCCTGGACGCACAGAATATAGAGAGAGCCCTTGTTCCTATCACTGTTCATTTCTTCAAGCCAAGAACCTGCTTTGACTTGAAGAAGTTCATTGAACAGAACATCAAGATAATCTACCATCACAGGGCTGATACAGAAGACTATTGGGCTGACTGTGCAGATGATTTTGAAGCCAGGAGAAGGCATTGTGGCAGGTTCTCCCTGCAATTGATCCAAGAACTCGGTCTATACCAAGTTCCTGAAGGTCTCCAGGATGACAATTCTGATCTATACTCGTATGAGTATGAAAATGTGATTAAGCACACTCCTCTGGAGGACCTGGATTGGAACAGGAAAGAGAGGGATGATCTGGCTGAGATCCTTGCTCCAGTCTTAGTCAGGACTAAGGTCTGGTTTGACAGGATGGTTCGAGAATTCAGGAGGCATTCAGGGGAATCCTCTTCTAAGGATGCTTCAACACCAAGAAGAGAAGCATCTATTCCAAGGTCAGGAACACCAGTGAAGACCCCTCCTGCCTCATCAATACAAGGACCTGCAGCTTCTACTCCTTCTTCATCCACTCAAGTGTACCAGAAGAAGCTCAAGGAGGTTAAGAAGGAGCCTATGGAAAGTGATCCTCAAAGAAAGCAGGCAGAGTTGCCTATGGGACCTGAGAACATCATTATTCTCAGTGAAAGTGAAGAAAGCAAAGTACCAACTCTTGCAAGTGCTCCTGAAGATCCAGCTGATAAAGATAAAGAAATCCAGAGCACTGAGCTTTCAGGTGATGTTGACTCTTCTGTCGCAATTGCCCCAATTGCCCCACTCACTTCTCAACTCGAATCAACAGCTGCGCAGACCTTGAGCATCATGAGCTCTCTGTCTCTTGGTCCCCTTGCCCCTCCTGCTGATTCCTCTTCCTCTTTTGCGTGGGTGCAACCTTTGGTTGACAAAAGGAAGAGGAGATTTTCCTCCCAAAGCTCAGGACCAAATTTTGATGCCGTTGCAGCCTTGTTGGGCACCACTCCTTCTCGTGCCAAGAGAGCCAAGGTTACCTCTAGAATAGTATCTGATGCTCAAGGTCAGCAATTCTTAGAGATTGCTAAGCCTACAGTGGACAAATCAGAATCAGACTTGCTGGCATCTGACTTGGAGCTTTCGAGAATCCCAATGGGAGAGTCTACTCCTGAAGGTGAAATTCACAACCTCCAGGAAACAGTCACAAGAGTCATTGGAAGGGTAGAGAAAGGGCAGCAAACTATTGAACAGTTGGAAGAACAAGCCCAAATTCTCACAGGTTTCATCAAGTCTCTTTTGTCTAAGGATAAAGTCTTGGACCCTACCCCATTGACTACTCTTCCACCTCCTGTAATTCTAAGCCAAGATGAAGTGCAAAGTATCAAAGATATGCACAAGTATTCTGTCTATGGCAGAGCTATTGAAGCCATGGTGGATGACATGCTTGTTGCTGGATTAAACTTCATCGATGAAGCTTTCAAACTCCACGAAAAGGTGGGCAATGTACAACTGAAGCTCTCCTCCACTATCAATATTATGGATAAAGAGCTCAAACTCTGGAGCAGTTGCATTGTAGACCTCCGACTCATGGGACAAGCAGATGAGAACGTTCTGTTGGCGAGTAAAGTCTTTGATGATGCAAAGGATAATATGTCGAAGTCCTGGGTCTACAGTGTGGAGTGGAAGATCAGAGTCCTGGAGGAGGCTTTGGGAGAATTGAAGAACAGTTGGTAGAAGGGTGAAGCTTTCAAGACACCGGTGGTCTCTCGCTTTCAAAGATATACACCGTCATCTTCAGGATGAGACTTCTGGTACTTCCCTTTCCTTGCAAGAAATCAAAGCTCAATTCAGAGCTTTTGTCAAAGATAACCTATTCAAGGAAAGTTCCATCTCCAAGGAGAAAATGAAGGAGATTTGCTCTCTTCAATCTGCCATTGAAGAAGCAAACAAAGATTATCATACTCATGTCGAGTTTGATAATGAGATGGAGAAGTGTCTTGATTTTGGACTCGCCTACGACCAACACGTCACCCTCGTGGCGTAGACATAGCCGAGGTGTTAAAGAAGTTCAGCAATGCGGATTCTCAAGTCCGGGGTCCCTCTCAAGTGACTCGCCACCGTCTTCTTCTCCTTGTTCTCTTTCTCTTCTTCCCTTTCTTTTTCCGTTTTCTTTGTAAGAATTTAAGGCGTTACGATTGGCGGTCCGTAACTATTCTCGGTTAAAGAAGCGGTTACAAAGAATAACTGATTTGTAAGCTATATAATGGCCTTTCCACGCCATTCCAAAAGGAGGAAGAACTTGGCGTATTTTCTCGAAAGTGTAAATAGATCGAAAGAAATCAATACAAAAGGGCTTTCCATTCATTGTCTATCTAATCTCTGTTATCTCCGTGTTTTCTTTTAATTTCGTGGAGATCATTTGTTTCTAGTTCGTTAGTCTCACCGATTGCATATTTTCAAATATCATGCGAGTATAGTGATCTTGTATAACCAAGAAGGAACTTTGTGTCCTTGATTAATGAATCTAAAGAAGGTTATTTACGAACTTTGTGTCCGTAATCTCATCTTGTGCAAATGATCTTGTTTTAAATTCACCGTAACTTCGTATACGTAAAGGATTATTCTGCTATCTATAATTCCGCATGTTGCTCTTCTCTCATCCTCGTATTTCCTTTCCTCACCTTTTTTAGAATCGATGATCCTTGTGGAAAACACTTTCGTAATATCCAAGTTCAACCATAAAATCATGTTTTGTATATTTGTAAATAAGTTCATTTTTGAAAAAGGGAACCTCTCCCATTAAAGAGGAGGGACTTCTTGTCCCCATTTTGTTGCTCTTCTTAAAAGTCCTATTTGACGACCAACACTATGGAAGTGTAAAGACATGGTTGGAGTAGAATGCATGGTTGAGAGACATAGTAGGCCATATTGAACTAAGAAATGAATGTAAGTTATCTTAGTGTATGGAATGCATTACAAGGTGTATATAATTTTTTTGAGTATGATAATAGGGGAATAGGAACAAAAGATGCTAAGGCAGAGAAGAAGGTCCAGATTGCATGCTTGGACAAAGAGATCAAGAGCAATAAAGTTGAGTGCCAAAGTGAGAGTGAATGAGTACAATATCAGCTTTGAATAAATGATAAGCTATTTAATGAAGGGAGTGATGTGTTGAGGAACTTTAGGATCAGTGGGTGGAAATTCTAAGTCATTCAAGGTGTTATAGTGTAAGGAAATTTTGAGCATTTTTTCTATAAGCTTTAGCCATTATAGGCATATAGAAGATCCTCTAATGCAAAGAATGTGATAGGATATTGGTTTCAGTCCTATTATAGTAAATTATAATCTTAATTTTGATTTCTCATTACACCATTTGGTATCGAGCAAGGTTAATAGATAAAATAAACTCTTAGCAAGATATTTTTATAAAGAATACATTACTTGGTTACACAAGTTAGTTACAGAGGAAGTCCTAAAGCTATGAAGACAAAGAAGCATGAAGCAAGAGTCGAAATGGAGAAGGAAATATCAGGTTTGAGGAGTGATTTTAATATTTGGAAGACTTAGAGAAGACATGGTTACAGGTAAGTAATTAGATAATAAGTCAAACAAGAAGTGAGCTAGGTGGATGGAGTTTGAAAAGAAGAGTGAAGTGGTCAATCAAGTCACTTGTGAAGCATGCTAGAAGAAGTGGAGGAATCAAAGAAGTGAGAGCCTATGGAGGCATAAGAGAAAGATATTTTCCATGTGAGCAACATGAGGAAGAGAAGAGAGTTCTCATAGTGGAGAACATAGTGAAAGAAGAAGAATGGAGAAGAAGGGAAGTGCAAAATGAAACACTTAGTGATGAAGGGTGGATAAGGAGGAAAGTGTCCAAGAGAGAGGCACTTATAGAGACAATGTGGTCTCTAATTTTATATTCTAATGTTGTGTTTGCATGTGTATATACATGTATGAATACTTTTGTGGATAAAATCAAGAAGAAGACCTTGAAAATTGTAAGAAAAGAGGCAAGAAGAAACTCTTTTGAGTCAAGTGTACATAATGGAAGAAAAGAGTAGGTTATAGAAGGTTATGAGGGAAATAGTGAGATCCTCCAACATGCTAGTGAAGAAGAAGAGGAAAATGCAAAGTTCTATGATGCTTTGGAAAGCATTCAAGAGAGAGAAGACAAGAAAAAGAGAAAAATAAGATGGATGACAAAAAGGAAAAATAAAAGGACATGGTCACAAAGATGGCATATAATCTGGTATGGGAAGATGATAATTATGATCTCCTTCAAGCATATGTTAGTAAAATATTTAATATGCAAGATAACACAATAAAAAAGAGGTTAGTTCTTCAAAATCTGAGTTTTAACATGGATATATCATGCCTAAATGGCTTAACAAGACAATTTTTTGTGAACAAGGGATAAAATTCAAGAAAGAGGATAATGAGGTTTTCGTATGCAGTGGAAAACAAGAGGAAAATTGAAATTCAAGATCAGATTTCAATGTGGAATAAGCATGTAATGATGAAGATACAAAAATGAAGAATGAAAGAAAAGTTTTTATGCATAAACCAACCTATGAGAAAAGAAGGAAGATTGAAACTATAGGTACATATTAGACTAAAGAGATAAGAATTTTTTTTTGGAGAGTTAAAGAGAGAAAATAAGAACAAGGAAGCCTCATAGGAACTTGGAAAGAGAAGTAAGTTAGTGAAAACAAAGGTAAGCAAACCAATGTGAATAACTTGGATGAGAAAGAAAAGAATGAAGTATTTGAGGGTGAGAATGAGTTGCTTTTGAACACTAACATGCATGATGAAGAACATGTGAATGAGATTCAAGAAGAGGAAGATATAAAAATGAGAAAAGATGAAGATAAAGTGAAGGAAAAGGAAGTGAAAGATGAGTTTAGTAAACTAGCATGTGATTTCAAAGAAGAAGAAGACCAAATGAGTCCTAAATATGATGAAGCAAGTGAAGAGGAGAGTGAAATCTTGTTGAATGAGGAAATTCAAAGGCTTGAGGAGATATTCATGATAGGTACAAGTTCAAATCAGTCAAGGGAATGTAATAGATAAATGGGAAATGGAATAGAAACGTAAGAAAATTCATTGGAAAACTTGATGATGAAAACTCTAAAGAGGATGAAGATGAAATACAGGTTCAAGAGGAAGCACAAAAGGGAAAGTGTGGAGTAAATCAATTGATATAAAAAGGGCCAATAGAGGAGGATCAAAAAGGTTATGAAGAACCCAAGGAAAAAATGAAAGAAGACCAAAATGGGACAAATTTGTCTCATCCTTTTATAACTAATGTTTCTCCTAGTGGTGTTTATACATAAAAGAGTCCAAGACTCAGTGCAAAAAAATATGGAGAAAGACAAAAAAATGTACAAATGAATCAAGAAGGAAAAAAATGAAGATACTGAAGAAGGTTTAGAGCAAAGTGAAGGCATGGAAAGAAAATTCAAAGCAACAAGAGACAAGTCAAGAAAATAAAAGAGTTAACAATAGCAGCATAAGAGAGATGAAGCAATGTTCTTGAATGTATAAGCAAAGAAAAAGGAAGTGAATATGGTGTGGAAGAAGAAAGATACAACCAATGAATAGGGAAAGGAAGAAACACTCAAGGAAAGCAATCAAATTCCGTAAGCTTAGAAAAACAAGAATGCAAGGTGAGTACAGTTAATCCTTGTTGATTGACATTGAAAATGGGGTGAGTGATGAGGCCATAAGCTGGCCATAAATTACCATTATTTTTTCCTTCTAAGTTACCTTTGAAAGTGGATTTAAATGTAATATAGGAACTTATAGTTTTCTTAAGATAGAATATATGATATATATCTTGTTCATTCTTTAGAAATCTTTTGTTATCTATTTTGTTGACTAATCCTATTGATTATTTGGGAAAAGATGCAAAGTCTTGTGTATGTAGGACATAAAGGAAAGATAATGCTAGTATTGAAAAAATTGGAATTCATTATGGATGGTATATCTAAACTCAAAAATGATTTCATATTCAGATTCCTCTAAAAAATTATGCAAGTTCAAAAATAATCATCTCAATTCGAGATTGTATGCAAAAGTTATAGTTGTTTTAAGTTAGATCTAGAACTCATAGATTTAGTTCCGAACTCACAGAATTAGTTCTGGAACTCACATAGTTAGTTCCGAAACTTGCATGTTTAGTTATGGAACTCGCAGAGTTAGTTCTGAAACTTGCAGATTTAGTTACGGAACTTGCATCAAATGGGGACTATGAGTAATCAGAGATTCAAATGGAAAATATGAGAGAGGTTTTTGTTCATAGAATTATGTTTAACTTAAATCTCATTTAGATTTGCTACAAGTTTTACCAATGAAGAGAAATATAAATTTTAGTGATCTCATATCCGAGGAAATAGTGTATCGATTTGAGCACTAAAAGTTCCATAAACAGAAACAAAAAAGTAAAATGGAAAATATGAGAAAGTTTTTTGTTCATAGAAATGTGTTTGATAAAAACCTCATTCAAATTTGTTACATGTTTTACCAATGAAGAGAGATATAAATTTTAGTGATCTGTAGTCCGAGGATAAGTGTATTAGATGAGCGCTAAAAGTTCCATAAACAGAAACAAAAATTCAAACAGAAAATATGAGAGAGTTTTTTGTTCATAGAAATTTGTTTAACAAAAACCTCATTCAAATTTGTAACATGTTTTACAAATGAAGATAAATCTAACTTTTAGTGAAGCTGACTCGAAATGAGGAAAAAGTATATCGATAAGCATCAAAAGTTCCACAATAAAAACAAAAAGTCAAATGGAAAATCCGAGAAAGGTATTTGGTCAAAATCATATTTTGAGGAAAAACCTCTTTCCAATAATGTAGGAGAATAAAATCATTATGATTTTTGTTACCGAAAAGCAAGGAGAAGATTTGGGAGTAAATCTTTCTAAAATAAGTGAGATAAGACTTTGACTCCAATAATATATCTCTCTCCATATTTTGTGGAGATGAAGATCTTAGTTGTTAGGATTAGAATAAAGATAAGATCAGATTGTATCTCCCAAAATAAGGAGTTGGTTGGACGCATAAATTATAAATGCAACCTTCCACACTCAGATATGTAATGTTTTTACCACCAAGAAATGAATATGTTCTTTTCTCTCTAATATTCTGTAGTTTTGAGTTAAGATCTCAAAGCATGGTTTAAATCCTCTTCCAAGGAATGAGATGGCCACTCATTCTAAGGAATATGGATATGTATATTTGTGATTTTATTTTTTAATAATTTTTGTTTATTTATTTTTCTGTAATTATCATCTTGTTGTGTTGTTCTTCTCTTTGTATTGTAACATTTAGTTTGTTGTAAACCTGCAGGTGTTTCATTTAATTTTTCTTATTTCCAATTCAACAATTTCAATTTATGCAAGTGTGTTTTATTCTTGTAAGTGTGATTTCCTTTATGCAAGTGTGTTTACATTTCTGCAAGTGTGCATTTAAATTTCCGCATGTGTGCTTTCAATTTATGCAAGTTTGGATTGTGTTTAAGGGAGCTGCTTTCCAAGATCTTCTTCTCTTAATGCATATAGCCTTCAAACACCAACCCAAATTGACATTATTAATGGTGAGGATTGATGACCCT
The DNA here is from genome assembly GCA_018340775.1 of Taxus wallichiana var. yunnanensis. Classification (NCBI taxonomy): domain Eukaryota; kingdom Viridiplantae; phylum Streptophyta; class Pinopsida; order Cupressales; family Taxaceae; genus Taxus; species Taxus wallichiana. Next base: position 291,819,439 of record CM031233.1, on the reverse strand, counting down.
CATTAGTGAGTGAATTCATTGAAACCGTAAAATTGATGTTGATTGTACATTTGAGTTTGGTGAGAAAGAATGTGATGAAGATTTTTACATGATATTGATGATATTTTGCAAGATTGGTTGGATGAGGTGGATGGTAATATGAAAATTATAGGTGCAATTGAGACAAATGTACTTTCATGGACATGTGATAATTAAAATGGCATCAAAAGATAAGGAAAGAAAGGTTTAAGGTAGCTTGGGATGATGAACTTTGTGTATGAACAAGTAAATGAGCAAGAAGAGGATTTTTTTGACATAAGAAGAGGTGAATACAAGAAAGAAAGAAAGTATATAATGATGAAAGGAATTAGGTAACATGGAGAAATATGCATTTTTGTTGTTCTAATCCTTGTGTGTGCAGGTATGAAGCAAGACAACTTGAAGGTGATGAGAGTGAAGGTGAAGAACAAAGAAAATGGAGCAGAGTCAAAGAAAATAGAAGACCAAAACTTATTACATGGGACCCTGGTGGCTGTGAAGAATGTAATGATAATGATAACAAGGAAGAAAAATCAAAGACAAGCCATGAGGATGAAGAAAAGAATAATAAACAAAGAGTATGCATGAATCTTCTTCACCTTGGGAGTATGCTGCATGAACATCTATGAAGAAACATTCAATTGTAATAATTCTAGCTCCTTGGTGTCAATATAAGTTGTGTAGTATCTCTATGGGTCTTGATGAGTCATACAAGTCATTACAAACAAGCAATAATGTTTAAAATTTTGAATTCTCTTTCTTATAGTATTTCCCTCCAAAAAGGGAATTTGAAATTGTAAAGGCTTAAAAGTGAGGAGTGTAATTACAAGGAGATTGTAAGGAGTGTTAGGGTATGTGTTAAAGACTAGACATGATGTCATAGGTCTTGGGTTGTGTCAAAATCCATAAATGTTGAAAAAATTGCAAAATGCTTCCTAATGTGTGATATGGGGCATTATGAGTCATCAAGAAAAATAGTTAGGGTTATTTTGTGTGAGAAAGAAGAGGTAAATTTGAAGGCGAAGTGGTTATGGAAGTCATTCCTCATGTAGGAGGAAGGATGAGTAATGAGAGAAGAAAAACACTTGTATGAAGTTTGGTGAATAGTAATATATGAAGTTCTATGTGTGTAACTCTGTCTGATGGAGCATGTTTTTGAGTTTGAAGTTATGAATTAGATACCTCTCCATCAATGCATGCATGGATAGTGATATAACCGTAAGCTTGAAGAGATATAATATACCATATATGTGTGGAATGTGTGAGAGTAATTTGTATAATATTGTGGTTTCTATTATCTAACATGCTTGCTTAAAGAGGACTATGGATTCATGCAATATGATGGATCTAACTTATAATATTCTATGTTAGTTGTTGAATGATTCATTGATATTAGCTAGAGAAGTATTAAGGATTTGATGTCGATAAATCTATTTTTCTTACAAGTGATAAACCCCAAGAGTGTGGAATATTTGGAAGGTATATTGAGTAGTGTTTGAGTGCTTTTTGTGTGTGTAAGATAACTCATGTAACACTAGAGATATAATCGTGAATGCAGGAAGAACCCTTCATGAGTCTTGCATGTATGTTGATAGAAAGATACCGTGGACTTGACTATGTGATTTTTATCAATTGTGAGCCTTAGAGGAGTGAAACACCTTGGAGTGATTGTGTTAGATGAGTAACATTAGGCAAGAAATCATCTATTCTCTTTAATCGAGCTCAAAACCATTAAAGTGACAATTAGGATTACATACCATGTTTGCACATGGTTTCCAAGATAGTCACCTCAAAAAGTAGAGCATAAATATTCCCCCTTGAATCCAATGTTAAATTTATTAGCTGAATCCCATTGAGAAAGACCCCACAACAATTATCAGGCATTGAACTTACATTTCGATGAAGTTATGATAAAATTACCCCTCTTGGGCTTGTAGGAGGGTTCTTACTAGTCGAGAGATAGGGTTTTTTTATTGAGCCCCTAGCCACCACAGCTTTTCTCTAAAACTTATAATTTATCATGATAAATAACCTAACTAAGATATTAAAAAGGAAAATTTTATTTTCAAGGGTTAGTTTATGTGTTCTCTTTGATAGTTTTGAAGGAGGTGATGAACACAAGAAAAAGACTAATATAAAAGGGTGGTTTGGTAAGGAAGTAGTAATTCCCCTTGGATTCAGAGCCATAAATTTTGAACACATAAATAATCCCTTAAAGGTTAATCAAAAACCTAAACCTTGTATCTTGATACACATGGAAGGTGGATATATTCACGAAATTATATGCAAGTAGACCTAGTAAGGGTCTAGGAAGCAAGAGCACAAAAAGTGAAGTATCAGGAGTTGGATGTTGATTCAAGCCTTGAAATTTTAGGGGCATGTTAGGATAGATAAATGAAAACTAATGAAGTTTACAAGGCCTTATAGGTAGCTATGGAAGTGTAAATTCATGGTTGGAGTAGAATGCATGGCTCGAGACATAATAGGCAATATTGAACTAAGAAATGAATGCAAGTTATATGATTTAATTGAATGCATTACAAAGAGATAAAGAGAAATAAAGGTGAGTTTCAGTGAGAGAGAATGAGTAAAATATCAGTTTGAATGAAAGATAAGCTATTTCATGAAGGGAGTGATGTGTTAAGGAACTTTAGGATCAGTGGGTGGTGACTCTAAGTCATTAAAGGTGTTATAGTGTAATTAAGGAAAGTTTGAGTATTTTTTACAAGATTTATCCATTATAGGCCTATAGAATATCCTATAATTAAGAGAGTGTGATAGAATTTTATTTTCTCTCTCGCACCACCACTCAAATAAACAAGTTTTTAGAAAAGTTTTCCATTGAAGGAATTGATTAAATCAACATTGATGGGAGCTTGGGTGTTTTAATAGATGGACATGTTTTTTTTTCAAGTCATGGTTGAAGTCCTAGAGGGAAAAGTGTGCCCTATTTATGAAGACTATTCTTTGGGCCTAAAAGGGCAGCTTTGAGAAGTCAGAGAGATTGAGCTGGATGAAATCCTTACAGTTAGAGTTGGAAGAAAATGTAAGATTTTATGGAAATTAGATTAATTTAAATTTAAAATTATGTATGGTTTTTTTCTTGATGATGTGTTTTGATAGGTAAACCAACTCAGTTTGTGAAGAACAATTTTGACTGTTTTAGGACAGGATTGCCTTAACTGAGAAAATTGATGTAGAAGGCTCATTTTCTGGATTTTTGGTGCTTGATATATTTTTGAGAGTGGATAGGGATGATTTTTTCCATAGTGAAGGAATTTATAAGTCTTTAAAGTGACAAAAAAGTTGAAAACAAGTTGGGTTTCCAAAATTGCTTTCACAGGCGCTTCAATTTGGTGTAGTAAAAGTAGTCATGATTTCCATTGATGGATGTTTCATGAGGCATAGAAAGCATGTATGTGTTATAAAGGTTGGTATATTTACAATAAGTGGTTACGTGACATATTTTAGATGTTTTTGTGTGATATTGAACATGTTAGGTGAGGACTGGTTTGTGGAAACAACTGTTTTGAGTAGGAAATGGTCCTACTTGATAGAGTTATGAATAAAATGATTTGTAAAAGGTAATGTGTGAGAATGGATGATGTTTTTATGATATTTTTGACATGCATGAGGCCTTTTGGGGATTTACTAATCATGGTGATGAGTTTGGAGGTATTTGATGTGCTTGGTGATGGGGTTTTGAGCCTTTTTGTGCTTGTTTGGTTGGCTTGGTACATGGGAGACCTACATGGGTCCATTTTATGAATTTGTATGAGTATTGTGTTATGTTTTTTAGTTTTATTGGTGTATATCTTCAGTCTAGACCGACCTACATTATGTTTTAGAGTTGAGAAGAATATAAAGTTCTTATTATGGTTCAATTTTAAACTAGTGTGCATGGAGGGAAAATACGACCTAGGTGAGAAAGTGATGGAGGATTAAGGGCATCAAGAGAGAGATGAGGATGTGTGAAAAAGGTTCAAGAAGTTAAATATCATGTGTGAAAGTGTATTTATTCAAATCAGTTCATGAAAGTCCAAGTTTGAGCGAGTTAGAAGATATAGGGTCAGAGGTGTGTGAGCTGAATTAGTGATATCCATCAGCTTGTGGTAGCGAAAATATAAAAAATATCTTCATATAAATGTTTTTAAGTTGGTTCTTGATCATATTATGGGGTTGTATCCTCCCGTGGAGTTTGTGGTTCACTAAATTAGGGGTTGGTACTCCTTGTAACCACTACTAAACTAGGGGTTGGTGCTTCAATAAATCTATTTCCTTTGTGTAATATAAGTAGATTTTTAGTGGATTTTCTTCCCCTTGAGGGTTTCCCACTTATATCTTGTGTTCTTGTGTAATTTTTCATGGTCATGCTCTTGTGGGTGGTTATTGAAGAATATTTATAAGATCACATTAATGCCTCGGTTGAATGTTAATGGTGTGTAAAAGTTAATCTAAAATTGTTTAAGGTTTTTAAAGGACTCATTCTAACCCCATCTCAATCTATTGTGCTTCCAGAAATTGGTATTAGAGAAAGTAATTTTTGAGAAGTTTAATCACTTGAAAGGATATTATCTTGGAGCACAAGTTTAGGTGATCAAAATGGGAGAAGAGTGTTTTCCATATGAAGGTCCTAAGTTCAATGGAACTAACTATTCCCTATAGAGACTTAGAATGAAGGTATATCTAAGTTATCTTGGTTATGAAGTTGGTGTTGGGGACATTGATTTATCGACCCCATGGAAGAAATTGCCAAGGATATCATCTTTGGTTCTTCGGAAGAATGTGTAAGCACCATGGTTGTAGATTCTATTTCAACTAGGGAATTATGGGAGAAGTTGGAGAATTTGTATGAATATAACAGGCCTTTCAGCGCAGACTCAACCTCATGAGGTTAGTAGTACAAAAGGCATGGATCAAATAATAAAGGTAATACTTAAATATCTTTAAGACAAAAAGGAGTGTACTCAGATGAAAACTTATATTGGATTTCTTACTACTAGTCTCAAGACTAAAGAGGATGAGTGCATCAAGTTTGATATGGTCATGAAGACTTTACAATCATATTTTGACCTAGTTTCAAGCAAAAAAATGTATCAAATGTTTGAAAAGAGTACAAGTAATTTAGATGATTTATTGAGCAACCAAATACATTCTAGTGACAGTCGATTTGGGTTTCAAAGAAGAATCAAAGAAGCATGAACATATTTTTAAATCAAGTCAAGAATATACTAAAGCAAAGGAGAGCCTCAAAGGTAAGGAGGTGATGAAAAATGATTTTGTTTCAAGAAATAAGTCTTCTGGTTCAAGGGATGATTAGATAAAGAAAAATATGAAGACCAAGTCAATATGAAAACCCAATGCATCAAGGTATGAAAGGTCATTTAATGGTTATTGTTTCACTTGCAGTGGTTTTCAGCATAGGGATAAATAGTGTAGGAGGTTTATCAAAGATGATTATACATGGAGGAATAATAGATATGATTGGATATTTAGTCATATCTAGTATCTTGACACTCACAACAAGATGAGTTAGATAATCAACTTCAATTCAGTTTAAATCTTGTAAAATGTACATTGTTCTTGATGCTTGAAACATAAAAAACTTAAAAATATGTCTTCTAGGCTCAAATAAAATCATTCAAAGATATAAACATGTTTCTTATCCCCCATATGGTCTATCTCAATCATTCATAACCTTGGAAAAAAATAATTTATCACCTCAACCTCTATTTACAAAATTGCCAACTTGGGCTACTTGAGAACCTTGTTCTTGGATAGGTATAGGATTGAATAATATCCAGAGAACCCACACAAGTTGTATTATATTTTTATCACCCTTTATTGAGTTTGAGGTGTGAGAAAATTTGTTTGATTTAACTCTTAACCTTCTAGTACTTGCTTCACAACTCACCACCCTAAGCTTATTCCTTCTTACCAAGCCTATCCCTATAAAAAATTTGATACAAATCATTATGATGATACTATTTTATCAAAAAAATTATCAATTCAAACACACATTATGCACAAGACCCCTTGTGCAAAATTTTAGGCTTACTCCTTTAGAAAATTTTACTAAAAATCAAAATTTGAAGCCTCTAATTAGGCCTTCCTCTGTTTTGCTCGTGCCACAAGAAAATCTGTCATGAAAATACTCTAGGAGATGAAGTTTTTGTATTTATTCCTTTAAAAACACTTAGAGAATAATATCATAGTCCTTTTTACAAATTTTAACCCAATTTTATAGGTCCAATCAAAATATATTGAATTTTTTCACTAGAAACCCTAACTATATTCCGTCAAGCCCGAGAACACATATTTCATTATCAATTACCTTGGAAGATTTTTAAATGCTTAAAATTTCCTCAAATAGGTCTGAAAAATCATCTAACACCTTTTAAATTTACCAATGAGTCATAACTATCCACTTCAACATGAGATTCATCAAGGAAATAACTAACTAGTCATAAAAAATCAAGATTTTACAGCTTAAATATGGTCAGTATTCGAATTGGTAATGGATCTCTTTCTATAACAGAGATATGATGAATTTTATATCTTGAAATACAATCCAAATTCATTTTATTATATCTAGGTTGGATTTTTCTATTAGTCCTTGACTAAGCTTTCCTTATTCCCGAACAAAGCTACAATTTTCTTAAGAGACTTCACCTTGATCTCACACAAACAACTTCACCAATCATACAATGAAAGAAGATACATTCATATATTTCCACTACCAATTATTTAGGTCTTGAATACATTTTATCCATGATCTAATCAATCTAATATTTCCATTCAAAACTAAAATACAAAATTATTGACAATTCATTCTCTCATTGCAACAATTTTCTTATTGAAACTCGATCCTCGAGCTCCAAAGTTTATACTTATTGATTGATCAATAATGAAAAATAGTTACATCACACATTATATGTTTTCTTGGCTCGATTTTTTCATAAATGACCTTTCTTGGTCAAGCACAAGGTCATAAGATGAAGTCTAGAGTTACAAAAAGGAGCTTACATAAAGCTTTGAGATCTTATTACATCTCTTTAGACCTAATTACACCACCTTGAACCTAAGATGAAGCTCCAACATCATAAAATACAATATTACCCTATATACATGCTTGAAAGACACCTAATGACCCTCTTACATTAGCCTAAAAATCCAAAATTGGCTTTAGAGAATTCAAATTTTGAATAATCCAAAAATGGAGGAAACTCACAAATTAAAATTCTTGAACATCTAAGGCCTAAAGGACATCATGAATTGAATCAAAATACCTCTAGGAACCTATACAAACCAAAAATTTCTCACTAGAAGCCTAAACTTTCCCTGGTGATGATGTCACCGCATCAACCAATCAAGAGATATTACATGCTACAATTGTCACCGAAGGGCCACATTGCCAATTTTTTCTATCAAGGACCACATAGACATAGAAATGGAGTTATGTGCTATAATTACAATTAGGTTAGACATATTTCTAGATATTGATATCGAAAGGAACCAAGACAAGGTTAGAAATATAGAACCCTAAAGGTATGGATCATTATTTTCTTCAAATATAATATTGCTGATCGCATTGCAAGATATTGTAGAACAAAGATGAACTTATACAAGAAGGATGATGTCAAAAATGATCATGTTAAAAAAAAATGAATAAATAAATACTACTCTTGTCAAGAAGGCAAAATATGATCCTAAAACTTTTTCTCTAGTCATGATGAGCCTATTTCTCATAGAAGTCTTTTTGCAATTGTACAACCTCAAGATTTGTTGTTGTCTACTTAAGAAGACCTCAAGGAGAATAACATAGAAGAACAATTACATAAGTTGAGTCAAGATTAAAGGATTTTCATAAAATATGATATCTATGTCAATTGGCATGCTTAGTAATCATGAGAGTCATGTTAAGAGTTATGATTAGTTTGTTAAAGTCTTATTAACAATATCTAAGCCATGAATAAGGATAAGTGAACTGTCATGATGATAAATTGTGTATGTTTTGAAGTCCATAACATAGTTAGTTAGTATTAAGTATGGTTGAGGTGTAATTATGGTGAAATTATGATGTATGTGAAGTGTGTGTAGTTCAAGGTAATTGTATGAAGCATATCTAGATCCGTGGAGAGTAAAAAAGGCCATTAAATTTATGGATGAGCATAGGTTTATGTATGTACATGGTTGCTTGAGGTCTGTTTTAGGAAAAATATTTTAAAAGAATCATGAAAAACCTGATGTGCTTGTATGGTTGAAGTAAGTAAAGTGCAAAGGTGTGTTCATTTCTCCATGATTCACATTTGAGTATCTTAAGGATGGATAAGAGATATCTCTTGTGACTTAAATCATGAAGGTTTCTTAGGAAGCATATGTCAAGGAGGAATTTGAATAATGAAGTATAACAGGTTATATGTGTTTCATGATTATATACACATATTGTTGCAGAGGTTTCAGGATCCTTAATGCTTAAACAAGGAAGAAAGTCGATCGAGAATGATACATTGAATCCCATTTTGAAGAAATGTATTGTAGATGTGTATATATATGGTCTTGAAGGTATTCAACATGTTTTAAAGAAGTAGGTGCATTGTCTCGGGGAAATATGATCATCATGCTCCTAAACTAGTTGGTGTAGGTATCCTTGAATGATAGGCATGTTAGAATCATGAAGAAGAAAATAATTTGGTATAGTGACTTGATCATACTTGTCATAAGAAAATAATATATGATTCTCCTTAGGTATGTTAGTTAATTAATATGGTCTATAATAAATTGAGATAAGTTTGAGAAATTGTCAAGTGTACTTTTGTATCATAGAGTCTACATGAAGAAGAGTGGAGATTTATTAGGTCTATGTGGATGAGGGTCAAGGTTCTCAATTGTAAATCAAGTTTTTCTACTGTGTATGGTTTCTTGGAATCCTGTAGTATTGCCTCAATCGGGATACATAGTTTGTAAGAATGTATAAGGCCTAAGATGAAACATGATATCCTCGATGAAGAGTCACAATGATTGATAAACAAGGTTACAATCTATGTGTGGTCATTAAGATATGAAATGGTGTCTCCCATTTTTTTGAAGTTTGTAACATTATCTCAAGAAAATAATGAAGGGTGAAAATAAGGCTAGCAAGGATTTTCATGCCTAAGAGGGAGAGTTGCAGCTTAGAGCTTGCACAGAGGTAAGTTATGACTTCTAAGCCTATTCTTTGAAGAAAAATCATGTTTACAGGTCTGAAAATGATTTACACAATTAGAAGATGTTGTACCTAGTCTTTACAAGGTCAAGAAGGATGTTATTTTTCATGTAAAAACCTAATGTTTAAGGATTAAGACCTAGTTGTGAAACATGGTTGGCATGTGTTCTCGCTTAGGCCTAAAGATATAGTTTCTCTATAACAGATGGTATATGTTTAGTGTTATATGCTTATTGAGATTCCATGATTCCATAATGGTGTATAAGGTTGAGGGGGAGATTAAATGCTCTCTATCTCTAGAAGGTGGAACTAAATAGGTGTTAGAGGATTTGTGTAAATGTTCTCTTGTGTCCTTGAGTGGATATGTGCATCATGATAAGAGCTCAGTGATCTATGTATAAGGAAATGTAGTGTTACATCGCTATAGAAGTATCTCAAGGTAGAGGGAGTAGGTGATGACCTCAAATATGGAGTTCTAGATGTTTAGAAGACCTAGTGAGAAAAAAATGACACCGATAGATGTAATTACATTGAAAATCTTTGTGAAAAAACAAGGTACGGTTCTAAGTATTAGTACATGAAGAGATAAAAAAGTTTTAAGGTGAAAATGTCCTCATCATTGATTCAAGACATGATGTTTATGATGGTTTCTATGGTGATATGTGTTGAGAAGGATTTTGTACAACCCTTACACTTGAAATATGAAAAGAGAAGATATTGTATAACTTGTTTAAATTATCTCATGTTTTGAGTGAATGTTTTACCTCATCAAGGTCATTGTAAGAGGTTATTGTGCATCGAATTGGTATGCTACATGTGTGAAATCTTGTGGACACTATATATGAAGGGTCATGAGTCATTAATATGTATGATGTGGATGATCTAAGAGTGTGAATGTAGTATAAATAGTGCATGAAGGAAGACAAAGAAATTTAAAATGAAATAGGTGATTTTCTAAGTTGATAAGGTCTTAGTTATGTTAGTGTAGGTGTAGATGTGACCTGCAAGTTTGAGAATACTTATTAGAGCAGGGGGAGAAAGTATTATCCCTCAAGATGTAAATAAAGTGGAAAAAGGTGAGTAAGATAGAGCTTATGATGATTGTAGGGTTTGTATGATCAATTTCTTGCAATATGAGTGAAATGTGCCTTGAATCATGGTATTACGAATGGTGTTAATTGAAACAATAAGCTACATGCATATGAGAACTACTTAGGTCATGAAAAGGTAAGGATGACCATTTGCCAAGATTTTTAGCAGTAGGGAAGGATTATATGGCCATTTTGTTCATAAATGCATCATGAGAGATGTCATTGCACTATTTGAAGGCAATGTAGCAGGTTATAGACTGCAATAGTGTGCTACATGACTCGTTAATGTCTCTAGAGAAAAGGGGAGCTATTGATGATCTTGATATAGGTGCTCTAGGTGTCAAAAAGACTTAGTAAGGCAAGGTAAAAGGTTAAAAAGGAAGTTTTATTCATGATGGTAGGTGTATTGTAAAATAGAGCACAAAATATGACCAAGTCAGTCATAATAGATTACAAATAAGAAAAAAATTCATTGAAGTGTTAATTAAGGACTGCAACAGAGAATTTGATCATTCTATATGGCTTGTATACATGGAAAGAGCTCTAATTTTTATGTTTTTAGTAAGATATGGATAAAATAACCCTAGGGGGACCTTAAGGAGTGGAATCATGTTGTGTATGGGATTTCTTGGCTGGTAGAAGTTGGTCCAAATTACACTAAAAAATTGGTTTAGGGATTTCATCCCTAATAATGGTTATCAACTAAATACATGGTAGAGATAAGAATTTTGATGATGTTTTCAACTAAATTTTAGTTTTAAAGGGTACAAGAAGTGATAGTTCATGCTCAATATGCTTGTTGGCATGTGTGGATGAGTTGTGTACATCTATCCAAGGACTAATACAATGGTTTTTAAGTTGTGAAGAGGTCAAGAACAAAGTTTAGTGAAGAAAAATAGGTTTGTATGATTGTTTGATGACTTTGGTTAATGTTTATAACCAAGAGGTGATTATAAGAAACTAAGGAAGATGAAGAACATGATGTTTAGGTATGCTTTGTCATTAATTTAAAAAGGGGAGAAGACTAGGTGGTTTTCCATCAATGACAAAGGGGAGATTGTTGGCATGTGTGAGTTTAGGTGTTTTTATTGATGTAAAATATCATTAATGACAAATATGATGATGGAGGAGTATCAATATATGTTTAGCATGACGAAGATATGGAATTTCAATTCTTTTTGTAATTGCAAGAGTAAAAATGAGAGAATGGCTTGGTCTAGCAAGCCAAATCAGGTGACCTAGCTAGCCTAGATGATGAAAAAAAGGTGAGTAGAGATGCATGACGACTTGAGGATCATTGTATAGGCATGGTGAGAATTATTATAGAGTGTTTGGACACTCACATGAGTTTCAAAGTACAGGTACATGTGGAAGACTCAGTGCAGTGCTCATCTAGGCCTAGTCTAGGTGCTTGGAGGCCTAATGGAGCATGAGTATGAGTTATAGAGCCATGTGATCTCATGGAGGAATGTAGTTGAATTAGACATTATTTCTCAAGGTTTTCAAGACATTTTGGATAGGTTTCATGCTTGGTTCGATTTGTTTTGGCCTAAAACATGCAATAAGGCCTAGTCTTGCATGGGATATGAAGATTAAAATATATTTGAGATAATATTATGATTTGAGATGATGAATAGGGGTTCTATAAAGGTGTGAGAAAAATTTAAGGTTTCCATGAAGATAAATTTGCAAGTTGTGATGTTTTAGGTGAAGCATGGTGTTTGAGAAGGTAAATCCAACTTGAATTGTGACCTTATGATGCTTGTTATGAATTGTGTGATTTTAATGGGATCAAAAGGTTTTGTGGGATGTTTTTACAATTATCTAAGAATAATTTCCATAAATAATGAGGTCATTTGATCATATGGTTTTTATGAACAATTTTTAAGAAGGTAAAGTGGTTTAAAACCCTAGTTAAACCCTAGCTCAAAAGTGATGGAGAAAATATTCTTGGTAAGTGTTCGAATGGGTTGATTTTGATAGTATGATGATTGGAGGTTGTATATGACTCCTCTATATTTCTAGAAATGTATGATAGAGCTTGTGACAATATGTGGGCCCCACTCAAACAAGAAAGTTTGTGAAGATTTTTAGTTTGTGGAAAATTTGTCTATCAAGGCATTAATTAAATCAACATTTATTGGAGCTTGGGATTTTTAGTAGATTAACATGGTGTTTTTAGGTCATGGTTGAATTCCTAGAGGGAAATGTGTGCCCTATTTATGAATACTGGTCTTTGGGCCTAAAAAGGTAGTTTTGAGCAGCTATAGAGATTGACCTAGTTGAAAGCCTTTAACTTGTAGTTGGAAGGAAATGTAAGATGTTATAGAAATTAGATTAAAATAAATTTCCATTGATGTATTTTTTATCTCTTGATCATATTTTTTGATAGGTGAATCAACTTATTTTATTAAGAACATGTTTGATTGTTTCAGGACATGATTGCATTGGTTGAGAAAATTTATGTATAAGTCTCATGTTTTGGATTTGCTGATGCTTTCTATATATTAGAGAGTGGAGAGAGATGATTTTTTTCCATAGTGAAGGAATTAATAGGTCTTGAAAGTGATATAGAAGGTGCAAAAAGTTGATTTTCTGAAACTACTTTATGGGAAGTTTAATTTGGTGAAGAGGAACGTAGGTTTTATTTGCATTGATGGATGTTTTATGAGGTATAGAAAGAATGGGTGTGTTTTAAAGGTAAGGGGATTTACAATTAGTGGTTACATGTAATATTTGAGATGTTATTTTGTGATATTGAGCATGTTAGGTGAAGATTGGTTTCTGAAACAATTGTTTTGAGTAGGAAATGATCCTACTTGATAGAGTTATGAATAAAATGATTGGTGCAAGGTAATGTACAACGATGGATGTTGCTGTTATGATATGAGTGACATGTATGGGGAATTTGGATGCTTGAATAATCATGGTGATGAGTTTATAGGTATTTGATGTGCTTGGTGATGGGGTTTTGAGCATTTTTGGGCTTGTTTGGTTGTCTTGGTGCATGAACGACCTACATGGGTCCATTTTATGAATTTTTATGAGTATGGTGTTATGTTTTTAAGTTTTATTGGTTGATATATTTGGTCTGGACTGACCTATGTTATGTTTTTGAGTTGATAAGCATATAAAGTTCTTGTTTTGGTTCAATTTTGAAATAGTGTGCATGGAGGGAAAATGCAACCTAGGTGAGGAAGTGAAGGAGGATTAAGGGAATCAAGAGAGAGATAAGGATGTGTGAAAAATTATGAGGAATTTTAAAGAGCATGTGTGTAAGTTTATTTATTCAAATCAGATTGATGAAAGTCCAAATTTGAGTGAGTTAGAAGAAAGAGGGTTTGAAGGTGTGTGATTTGAATTAGTGATCTCCATCAGTTGTGGCAACAATAGTATATCGTAGATCTTCATATAAAGGTGGTTTAGTGGGTTTTTGATAATATTAGGGATTTTAGCCTCCTTGTGGAGTTGGTGCTCCTTGAATGGTTGGTGCTCCTTGTGAAGTTGGTGCTTTACGAAATCTCTTTGATTTGTGTAATATAAATAGAGTTTTAGTGATTTTTCTTCCCCTTGAGGGTTTCCCACTTATATCTTATGTTCTTGTGCACTTTTTCATGGTTATTCTCTTGTGGTTGGTTATTGTATATTGTTAAGATCACATTAATGCATGGTTAAATGTTAATGGTGTGTAAAAGTTAATATGAAATTGTTTAAGGGTTTTAAAGGACTGATTTATCCCCTCTCACCCATTGTGATTCCAACACATTTTATATGATCCATTTCTTCTTCCATAATTCAATGTGTGAATTTTTCTCACTAAGGATCTATTTACAATATTCAGGGGCACACTAACCGTTGGAACTATGATCCATTTTAGAAAAAGAGGACGTATGAGCTCCCACACTTGATGAATTATATCATATTCCCTTATGAGAATATCAATGTTTTAACTATCCTATAGATAATCTTCGCAGTAATGTCGATCATATCAATTTGTCGAGTGCACGCCTCCCAACCTATTAGATTTAAATGATGACGAGATTGATGAATTCATAATGAGAATTAATACTTATGATCTTCTTGAGCTTATCGTATCCCAGCTACCTCCTTCCTTGTAGCCTTGCAAGAAGAATCCTTTAATTCCAATAATAATATCATGTATATAACATCCCTTGCTAGAGCACGTGGTTTGAATTAAGACCATAGTTAATTATTTTGCAAAGGATGCCTCCACATAATATTATGATGATGATTACACTTTAGATGACCCTCAACTAGCTAGATATGACGAAATTTGTGATCGAAGTCTTTGTTACCAAGAAACAATTCATGCCAATTTTTCTCAAGATCTTAACGTTATCCTCATACAAGAGGAATCTTTGAATACGATTGAAAATTCTTCCACAATGGTACTTAAGCCTCAAAATTCTCCATCGAATACACTTCTAAATACTACCATCGCCCAAGTGACCCATTTTCCCTTATAGAAGTAGATGATTAGGTTGTTAGTTTTTACTATGAAGCTGATGATATCATGGGTGATGATCCTATCTATTATGCCTTAATGATTGGGTGACACACTAATCCATCAATACCATATTCACCCATTACATTGGTTCCCTCATCGATATTCCCACTAGCCCTCTGCAGCCTACGAGACCTCTCCCCTTACCCCTTGCCCTTATGGATATTTAGTCTTCTAGGACCAAGCCATATTACACATGGCATGAGGATATGAAACATGATGTTTCTAACTATATAGCTTATTGATTCCACATGAAGAAGCTTGAAGATGAGGTCAAATACAACAAAAAAAAGAGTAATACACATCCTTCCACTTTAGCTTCCTTTTAGGTAGTAAGCATCCCATTCCCAAAAATTATTACCATAATCTGAAATGTGGAGCTGATTCTTCTTGGAACTAAAAAACTTCCCCTAGAATGACTATACCATAACCCACTTATGGACCACTACCCTACATTGATCCTCATCTCACTAGGGATGTTGTTTAGTGTGATATTCTCTCCGAACTAGAGGATTGGATAGGTGAGAATTTGTTTTCCACATGGTCTAAAGTTCACCGGTAAGTCACTATTACACAACATGAAATTGAGGACCTCATGGCTTGTGGTATAAACCACATCTTGAATTAAGTCGATGATATCATTATTGATACATTGTGATATTTTTCTCCTCGTGGAAAGTTATCTACAATACCTTGATTATATCTTATTTTCCTTCTTTGGCATATGTTGGGAATTGTGTCTATGGTTGTCGTTGATGTTAAGTGCAACATTGATGTCAAAGGGTGCCAAGAATTTTTAGGTGTCTCCATAAGGTTTCATCCATGAGTTAAGATGAAGGTTGATTAGTAGTGTCATGTCTTGATGTCTTCAAGTGGTTTCTTGGTGCATGGTCAAACAAGCTAGGTGTTGTAGGTGAGTGAAAAAGTTGGTCAAGGATGATATGAGGTCAAGAATGGTTAAAATGACGAGTCAAAGGTGCTAACAAGCTTGTACAAGGATCACATGGTCAATTCATGTGAAGTATGTGTTGAGTCAAGTGATTTTAGGCTTTGTCCTAGACCTAGAATAAGCAAGATGAGTTAGAAACATGGAGTATGGAGCAGTAAAGTATGCTATAAGCATGTTTGGAGAATTAATCTTTTTCATAATAATGTATGGTTGATGTATTAGGTCATACTTTAGAGGTTTAGTGTATGTACAAGGTCCTTGAGAAGCAAGATAGTGAAGAATAATTAATAAGACACGGTAAGCCATGGTGGTTGAGAATTTTTAAAGGTGTGTAGATAAAAATGAGACTTGGAATAGTTGTAGGAGGTCCCTCTAGTGCTTTGGGTCAAATTTTAGGTCAAGGTTGTAAAGGAATTGAAAAAATCTATTTTGGTCATATTGAGTTTCTAGAAGTGCATTTCCCAGCTCGAGGTCATGTTTGGAGTGCTCATTTTCTCATAAAATATTTTCATGGGGTCATGATATTTTCACCATAGTTGAGGTATGTAATTAAGATTGTTTTAGAGTTAGAATGAAGTTAAATTATTCATTAACATTTATGAACACTTGTTAATAAGAAGAGGTGGTCAAAACCCTCCTAAAATCCTAGTAGTAGAGCGATATGAGAGATTTAATTGGTTTGGTATGAAAATTATATATAAATGATAATGTGACAATTTTTTTGTAGATAATTCCTTTGTGGTCATTTTGATGGTGGTTTCATGATCCAACTATTTTGGTAAGGTAGATAAAAACCCTTGTTTTGAGGAGATTTGCAATTTCAGGGTTGAGATGGAGGTTTCATGAAAAGGAATTTTTATAGGAATATTGGGAGGTTTATTGAATGTACATGGAGATTTTTAGATAGGTATAATGGAGAAAATTGAAGATATAGGTCCTCCAAGTCACCCTACTACTTTTATTCTAGAAGGGCTAAAACTAGTTATGGAGGTTTGAGGTATGCTTTGAGGTTTTGCATCTCATAGCAGGTGTGATGGTATTAAATAACATGTGTATGTCTCATATAATATGTTATATCCCTTGGTATAATTTACAATTATGGTTTTTGGGTCATGCCCTAATGGCCTAATCAACCCTCTTAGGATTTCCAACAAGGTCAGTTGGATCAGTGTGTTTCTCCAAATAACATATAGTTTTTAGTGTTTGAGGAGGTGCGTCTTGTTATTGATGATGTTGTCCATGCATTGGTTGAGATTAGAAGTGAATATTGAGGTGATGGATCTCATTTCTCTCAAGACTATTTCTTGAGTCCTTGAAGAAGTTTTGACCAGTTCCAGAGATTGATTTTTTGAGGTATTGTGTCATGTTTCGGTGATTACCATGATTTGTTTCAGATATAAGACATCAAGATATTTCCATTCATATGATACTTAAGTATTGGTGAGGTGATTTTATGTGTCAAATTGCTTGTTCTTGGTGACCTATTTATGAGGATGACCAACATGATTAAGTGAGGTAGGGGAGATGGAGGTCTTGGAGTGTTGTGCCATATTTGGTGGTATATCAAAAACATAGAGAGTGATTTGAAGTCATGTTATTTTAGTACATATTCCAAATAAGTATTGACAACTTGGTTTATGGAGTGATCATGTGGGTTCTTAGAGACTGGGTTTCTAGGGTCTTAGACCTAGTTGGGATAACTTGCTTCTTGGTGTGCTTTATGATGTTGGTATATAATGCAAAGATTCTTGTGATTTTTGATGGTGTCTAGAGAATGTTCCTAACTTGTATGGAGCTATAGGAATCTTGGTTAATCTATGTTTAGCCCTTGGAGTTCATGGTTCATTCGTTGGAGCTAGAAGACCTTGTTTTGAGCCTAGAAGAGAAGTGTGTGTTTTTTCTTGATGGTGTGACATATGATGACCTACTTGGTATTTCTAAGATATTTATATGATGTTGTAGATGTTTTTTTAGTTTTATATAAATAAACTTAATGGTATTATCTGACCTATGTTTTTATATGCAAGAGTCAAGTATATAAGTGAGTGGTAATGACTCATTTGTGGGAGTGTTGAGATGATGGGGATGTGAGAGAGATATAGGAGGAAGTTAAAGATGTGTAAGGGGTCAAGGGAAGAGATGAGAAGAGGTATGAGGAGTTGAGGAGAAGGTATTGAAGGTTATATGACCTAATAAGTAACCGTAGGAGAATATTTGAGTGAAGAGGGAGAGAGTGACATTTTAGAAGGTTTTGAGAGAGAGAGGAGCTGAAATTATGATCACAATAAATTGTAAGAGAAAAAATATTTGGTGATCATACATTTCATGTGGCTAGGTTGGTACTTAGTCATATTAGGGGTTGTAGCCTCCTTTTAGGATGGGTTCCCTACTAAACTAGGGGTTAGTGTTCCTTGTGGGGTTGGTGTGTCACTAAAAAAATCTTGTGTGATGTGTAATATTCAAGTGAGACTTTTGGATTGAGTAATATATTCAAATATTTTAGTGGTTTTTCTTCCCCTTGAGGGTCTCCCACTTTACGTTTGGTGTACATGTGTTCTCTCTCTTGTTTCATGTACTTGTGAATAGATGTTGCACACATAATAAGATCATATTAAATATATATATAGTTAATGGTTATTTGGATGATGTTTTAAGTTATGGTAAATGAAGTAAAAGATATAAATTATTGATTCATCCCCCTCTCAAACTCAGTGCTTCTAACAATTGGTATCAAAGTAAGGTCCTTGTGAAGAAAATTTGACTACTTGAATGAGATCCTCTTGAATCAAAACTTTGTTTGATCAAATGGGAGAAGATATTTTTTCATATTAGGGTCCTATGTTAAATGAAACTATTTGAGATTGTACCCTTCCCCGAGTCATAAAAACCTAGGATTTTGAGTCAACATGAGACTGTCTCCAAGTTGTGGGATCTTACAAACTAAGACAGACCTCCAAAGAAGGATGATCCCTCTACCTATTACTAATGCTAAAAATACTTCTAAATAAGGAAATAAAACTAACTAATCATAATCTAACATTCCAAGGGACCAAGGTTAGAAGGAGGCACATAAATGAGATCCTAAGCTAAAAGGGTGGTGATAGCACTAGAAAAAGGGTGATTGCTCTCCACAAGGGGAAGGAAAGAGAGAAAACATGGGAGAGAGGACTTACATACATGTCACATAAAAAAACCATGTTTATTCACATATCCCAAAAATTGACAACATAGAAAATGAAACATGCAAGTAAAAATACACACAACATGCCAAAAATAAAATAGAGAGGCAAGATACAATAAAATAAGAAAAAGAAGAAAAATGTGACACAAATACCGATTTTATTGCTATAAGCTATGCATAGACCATTACATTCCTAGAAGAAGACAAAAATATAGTGCAAAGACTAAATTAGAGGTCTGGAACTTATGAGAAGTCATTCACCATTTTTGCATGGTGTCGTTACAACAAAGAGAGATCATTTTTACAATGCATGAGTTCCGATTTATAGAGAAGGAGAAGGAGAAAAGAGAAGGAGAGAGAGGTGCCAAAATGATGGATTAAAAATTTCAACCACCAAGCAATGATCTCTATTAATACTTACAGAAGGTATGGGTGCTTACATGGCTTCACACATGCCGTCAAATTGGTAGGTCACAGAGTATGATGCCCATACTTCATTAAATACTAGTGGTTGAGCTATCGAACCGAACACTATATCCTCTGGATTTTTTTCTCCATTTTCACCCTCATATAATCATTGATATGATAAATCCATCATGAATATATCCTCAAGACCTTTACGTCGATACCAATTTTACCTTATTTGAAGTTGTTTTGAGGAATATATGGTCATTTGTCGACACCAAAATTAGGTTATACTACCCTTATAACCCCATTAATTAAATTGACCATACCTTACCTATTCATATCCCATAGTGCACATGATTAATTGAATTAATTACTTTAATTAATTTAGTTAACATCCTTAATTAACCACCTCACCCATCCAACTCACCTAGCCACCTCACTCCATGACCCACTCAAACCCCATTAATGACCTAAGAACAAGTCTAAGCCTATCCTAACCAACTAGGACTTAGTATAAACCTAGAATTAACTCCTATTAACAAACCTAAGTGGAATATTACTCTTTCTTCTATGATCTATCACTCGAGAATCAAAAAAAGATTGAAGGCCACGCCAAAAATAACAACAATCAGGATATTTTTGGCCAACCTATATATTCCCGCTTTAACCGATGCCAGTTATACCTCAACCAACATCGGTCCCCTAACCATCATCGGTTAGGTTAAATAATTTTCCAAAATCCTTTGTTGAGGTTGGTCATTTGATTCAAGATCTCATACGAACAAAGACTTGGAGCACTCAGATTTTCTAAAGCACTCAGGAAAAGGAAAACACATTGGAACATTACCAATAACCATTGGCATCCATCATCTTCTTCACAATCACGAATTCACACAAAGAAGCACAGAGGTTCAAAATGCCATTACATGAACATAACTTCTCTTCTCTTTGGATCTTCACCATCACCATCCTCATCACTTGCACTCTCCGCACTCCATTCTTCAAGAAGTAACTAATATCTCTTCATTTATCTCTATTTGCTTTCGTAAAGATTTATTATTCATCTCAATAATTTATCTTTCTTCACATCTCGTATACACCCTTCCTCCCACCAACTTATCACCCTACCATACCTAGACCTTCCACCTATCTTCCCCTATCCTAATCATCTATGAACATTTTAGACAATTCCATGACCTCACCCTCACAATTTCTAGCCTCTGTGTAATTACAAAGACTCTAAATATCATTTCTAATAGATTTTTATTAACTACCCCTATCGATGCCGATTAGACAACCGACATCGGTCATCCCAAAAAAACGACATCGGTCACATAACCGATGTCGCCATCTGTGTCTGAAAAATACCTCGGACTAACGAGCTCATACCATTCCCTAACAACCCAAAATCACTCCTAATATTTAACAGATCCTTACCGAGAGTCTATACTGCACTGCAACCCAATACCAACCCATCACCTGACCCGTTTTGGCCTCAATCACCTTTTATCTGACCTTTCTTATTTATTTTTCATGAGATACCTAAATCATTTCAATTCCAATAAGATTTTTATTTCATGTTTATTTTTGATAGCATTAATATTGTTATTTAAAAATTGGATTGATAGCCTATTCAGGAAGCATCACGCTTCTCGTATCTAGCTTCTGCTAGGTATTCCACTCGTTGTTTTATTTAACTCTATCTAGTGGTATTGTTTTGCATTTACAGGTAGTTCCTCCTAGCCAAAAGGGATCTCTCGCAATTAGCATTGGATCAGGAAATCAAAACGCACGCACAGTCTTCAATCGACACCAAAAACATGTATTCCTCCTTGGCCTATCACCCTCTATATGTTTCATTAATTTATCAAGAATCGATGAAACATTTTGTCACACCCGGTGGGACCCATATAGGGTTCCTTGCATTCATTAATTCTTAGGGAACTATTGTATGTTTCTTTCTTTTAAAAAGGGAAGTTAACATTAAATTTTCTCCCTGGGAATCTTCTCATCCTTCTAATTTTCTCAGTGACATTTGTATTTCGGGACTAAAAAGAATCCTTCTTTTTCTACATTTTGATCTCTGGTTCTAAAATACTTGTATTTCATACTTCATGCTTCTATGCTTGCATTTTTACCTCACATTAAAATTGAGGGAAATCTATACGCTGGAAGTCATGCCTAGCTAATGGTTGACATAATTGAATCGTAGAACACTTTCTCTTTGCCAAACTTCACAAATAAAAATTCATACATATTCTTAAACAACACATTACTTGGAAGAAGCTTTCAATGATCACACAATAAGAGGATTGACAGTGGGCACCCAACTAGTTTCTATGTCCAGTCATTAACTCAAAGAAAGGATCGCCCCCACCAAAACATAACCTGAAACCACCCTTAGAATTTTCCTCTTCATAGGACACCTTCCCAACCAAAAACTATGTTCTGATTCACAAATTCAATCTAAAATAACATAAGCTAAAACATAAAAATCAATTATAGGATTGCATGTTTTTCTTAACTTTTTCTTGAGTTGTGTTTTTAGTTGTGAGGTTACGTTCTTCATTTTCTTCTTCCTTTCAAGATTTGGTGTACTTTGACTATTTCTGAGTGTGTTAGGATCCATTATTATCATACTTAGTTTTCTGGGTTGATATTTCATCTGATATAATTCACAAAAATTAATTTTCCTTCACTTTTCCAAATTTCACAAAGGATCGTGTCGCTAGCGACCATCATCGGTTTACATCTGACCATCATTAGTTTACCTAACCATTGTTGATTTCCAGATATTTTTGGTCATTCTACCAAAAATAGCATTCATCACATTTTCTGTTCTTTTGAACTTCTCAGACATCATCACACCCCAAAATTCTAAAATTATAGTCAAATACAATTTCTTTATTTCATTTTCACCAATTTTTACCTCATTTTCAAAACTAGTGATTTCCCACATTAATCGATATCAGCTTCCTAATCACATCGGTCACCCTGTAACCATCATTAGTTAACATAACCATCATCGGTTCCTTGTTTTAATTTTTAATTAAAACACCGACTTGTTTCACCTCCCAAAATCTTTCATTTTCCATTTCTATTATTTTTTGTGTCATTTATAAAGTACAATTTACTAGGTCTATGCTAATTCACATGGTTTTGACTCACAGCCAAGCCAACACCCTTATGTTTCATGTTATCCTTCAAACTTCTACCTAGCCCATCACTACCTTCTATCTTGTCACCTATGGATCTAACTTAGCCCATCACCATTAGTACTAGATGACGAGGAGTTTGCAAGAATCCTTGACTAGAATCTTACTGCCCTACAATACTATCTAGCCCACTCATCCACTCCAGGCTCATTGGGAAAGTTGGTATATGGCATGCCCGTGTCTATCCCTCCTACCCTTTCCCCACTTCTGCGTTAGCTACCACTAGCTTGACATTACCTTCATCCACCTTACCACCTGTGGTATCTAAACTAGACCCCACATCCTCTATAACTGCTGCACCTATGGTGTCTATCGCACATGTGGTGTCAACCATCCCTTAACTAGACACCCTTAACATAACATCATCTACACCTATAACCTCATATATACCCATTGCATCACAACCACCCATGGTGTTAGAAACCCACACCCCATTCCAAAACCTCATCCTTTCCATCTTGTAGTCTCTACCCCTAATTACCACAAGAGTCATTACGACTACCCCACCTACTTACACACATCACCAACAACCCCCAATCTCGTCTATCACTTATTCAGGATATATTTTGCCCGCATCTATTCCCCCTTTGTAGTTCTCATACTTGGCACCCCATATAATGGGATGTCATCCACATCATACATCCATCATCAACCTCCCTATACTTGCAGGGGAACCTATTCCTCACAACCCACCAATGACCTCATTAGGATGATGATGGAAAAGATGCAAACATTAGAAGCATCAATTTCTAGCTCTCGTAACTCCTTAACTTATGAAGAAATCTATAATGAGCCTATTCATCCATCTATCCCCATTCACCCATACTCGTACATTGGGAAATGCCCAAGTTCAACTATTTCAACAATAAATAAGACCCACAACAACACTTGCGGTCGTTCAAACATGGGTGCTATCTAATTACCCATGATGATGCTTTACTCCTACGGAAATTCCCCATGTCCTTGATAGGACCCACCTTAGATTGGTATAGTGGTTTACCCAGACATTCCATTTACTCATTTAACCAAGTGGCTCAAGAATTATTGGACCATTTCTCAATCAATATCGTAAAAAATTCACCATGACTGACCTATACTCAACACGACAGTATGATGATGAATCTATCACAGATTTCATTACTCGCTAGCGAAGCCTTATCAACCAATTAACATTCTAGTTACCTCAATATGAGCTTATAGAGTTGTTCAATAGAGCTTGTGCCAGAACATCTCACCAAATCTACAAGTAAAAATATTTCGTACCTTTGACGAAGCATTTACCATGGCGCGAAAACTAGAAATTTGTGCCATTGAAGAGAAGAAAATTCAATTACGAAACAAAAATACCGTGTTCAAATCAAATGATGCCTCTTCATCTTCAAAGCCCAAAATAATTATTCAAAATCCAAAGGATCTGCCAACATGGTAGTTCTCAAAGCTGGTCCATCTCATCCATCTAACCAAGCCAAACCTTCCTCCAATCTTTCTCCCATTCAAAATTTTCAGTTCCAATGGGAACAACAAAAGTACACGCCAATTGGAGAGCCCTATTCTTCAGTCTTAGAAAATCTTCTTAAGGCCAAAGCCATTGCACTTCCACCTATAAAACCACATACTAGTTTCGATCCTACTCATCCTATGCCTGCATGGTATAAGGAACATGACTATTGTAATTATCATCTGTGTCAAAGGCCATAGTGATGGTAATTGCATAACCTTTAAGAACATTGTCCAGAAATGTTAGATAATGGAGATCTCGTCCTAGACAACCCGAATGCACCAGAAAATCAAAACTTGCATATCTTTAAGAAGCCATTTCCTAACCATACACCATCATCTAATCAAAATGGTGAACCTTCAACCAATGACAACAATTTCTATGAATTCCACGCTATTTTTGATATCGTACCAGCCATTCCTCAATTTCCACCTATCCCTTCTATTGAGGAGATTATAGTGCAAGATTGTCTACCCATAGAGGAGCCTACCTCATCTACTCCTTCACCCATAGAGGAGTCCCCTTCATCTCCCTCTTCACCCATAGAGGATTCCACAATTTTTGTTGATGTCGTTCCACCATCTACCTCACAACCTACTAAACAATCAATGGTATTAACTCAAATACCCATGGGAGAATCATCATCACTTTCTTCTCCACCGAAAGAGGAATCTACCTCACCCCACCTACCATATCTCCTACCCATGGGAGATCCTTTAGATGCACCACTACCTATTGGTGACAATTCCCCATTAGCATTCCAAGATCCCATTGATCTACTCGAATCTTTTACCCACAGAGTCCGAGGCTAACCAATTCCTTGTCTCACGGACATATTTTACAGGATTGCCACTAAACCAACTACATCTCCTCTTATAGTAGTTCCATTTTCACGCCTATCCGACCACTTGGATTACGTTGATAATTCCATGCTTTAAGGATGCCTTTGGTTACCCTTTTCAACCCAAATGTAGATGTTGCTTACTGATACCTCCACGATCTATCCAAAGGTATTTCCAAAGTGACCAAATCAACCATGACCATGCCTATTGAAACAACTTCTTCTTCGTCACCCTTGCCTACATCCGAACCTTTAACCACAACCAAACCCATTCCTATGCCTAAGAACCTACATGTACCTAAATATTCTCTAAACCTATCACTACCCTGGGTGTCATGCCGACATCAAGCCTTGTCCATCCACCCATCAAATTGACTTAGCCATGTCCTCCCAAGCTCACATGAAAACCAATCCTCCACCTAAAAGGAAGACCCAAACTTCTAGGATGCATACACCAGTTTCACCCACTACGCCTTTGTCACCTTCACCCTTTCCATCTATCCTTGACCTCACCCGTCTACCTTAGTCAAGAAACCACCTACCCAAAGAAAATAAAAAGTGTAGCAGTCCACCTCTTCATCACGATCCTTTATTACACCTAATCGACCAACACAACCTTCACTATCACCATCACCCACAACTTCCTTACCACCTATACCTCCACTAGCTACCATAACCCCATCACTACCTATGAATTTTTTTCTCCTCAACCCATACCTTCCACTTGACCTCTACCAAAACCTTTACCACACCTCCATTATCACCATGGCTAACCCATCCTCTACCATCATCCACTTTCCCTTCGCATCATGTACTCCTACCTCACCTTTACCCAAGAAGGTGCAATCCAAGGAAAAGAACCCACTACCCTCCAAAAAGGTAGTTAAACCCACAACACCTTCTATTGCTAGTTCATCTACCATACCTTTACCCAAACAGGTACCATCAAAACCTAAGACAATACCACCTACCAAACTAGTGGTCAAACCTATTCCACCTCCTATAACACCTCTTCCACCACAATCATCTGCACCTTCACCCAAACCCACACTCACTTCACACTGTGATCCATTGGCAGGGTCTTATGCCAACATTTTAGCCAACCTTTTAGAGACCTCGGTCATCACATTACTGCCTCTTAGACCTTATGACCCACTCAAACCCAAACCAAAGGGGTTTGATAAAACTAAAATTTGTGCCTACCATCGTGTGCCAGGACATGATGTAGAGAACTGTAAGGCTCTAAAACCATTCTTCTCCAACTATGCCCTCCTGAAGAAAATTTTGATGATGATGATCTTCTAGATGAGGAATCTATTCCACCTTCACCAATCACCACATGTCCTCGTCCACTACCTATTCAACTTTACTCGCATCTCCACCTCCACAACCTTTTTATCCACCTCCAACATTCGAGATCAACATGGTCCATATTAGAGAGTTGGCCAAACCTCTACCTAAATGACAAGTGTGCCCTACTCATTTTGTAAGGTTCTTACCCCGCATTAGGATTTTTTCCATCATGTCGTTATACTACTCATGACATACCTTCTCCATCCACCTCTCTTCCACAGATTAACATGATCCAAGTTGCCACTTGCACTCAAAAAGACAAAGGAAAAGAAAAAGTAACCAGCCCATCCGCTAATCCTGTGCCTAACATACCATCTGCACCCGCACCCAAAATCACCATTTGAGGACCCACATACCCTATTTCTGACGAGGTCACCCATCATACAATGATAAAACAATTACACCAATCCCATCTAAAAATATCTTTGTACGATCTCGTCCAAACCTTTGAATCTCATCGACAAGCCCTTATGGAGGTTTTGCAATCCATTGAGGTTTTACCTAACGACCCCACACCAATAGCCTCCATTATCACCCCTCACCATATGGCCTCTCTTACCAAATCACCTCCTTCTATCCCCGCTTCCACTCATCAAGTGGCCATCCTTAGCTTTTTGATAAGGAGGTCGTACTTCTCCAATCGATGACCTTGATCCCGCTCTTTTCATCTCCGTCTATATTGATAATATTTACGTTCAATGCATTATGATCGATGGCGGTGCCAACATCAACATTAGCTCCTCCCACACATACAATCAAATGCACATCCCTTCAAATTACATGCATAATAACCCAGTTATGCTATGCTCCTTCAATGACACCATCACTTCCACCATTAGTGCCATTATTATTCACATTCGTGTGGGCCCTTGTACTATGTCGAAATTAATCTACGTTTTAGAAGGGGAATTCTAGTATAACCTAGTTGCTCGGATGAACTTGGATTCGTGTCATGGGTTGTGTTCCTTCAACTTTACATCGCTATGTAAAATTTGAACATTAAGGACATAACTATACCATCCCAGTTGACCCTTTTCCATTTAAAAGTTGCAACATGCTATACCGACCTAATGATGTGCTCATACCAGTTAAGGCATCTACCACTGCCACCACTTATCCTTCACCCATATCCCCATCTACAAATGTTGCCACTACCTCACCCATGCCTACCTCTTCTATTCCTACTGCTTCCACGGCCTCTGCGTAGCCGACCCATCTCGCTAACTCCGTCTAGTTCCGAACCAACTCATCCTTCTTCTTCCTAATCATCTAGTACTTCATTTATTCCGACTACACACATATCCAATATTGATTCCTTAGAAGGTATTTTTCAATGCCTCACTCTGGGGGAATACCGCTTGTACAACATAAACACATTCCTTACTCCACAAGAGTATGGTAACCTATGAAAACATCCTCGTTATGACCATCACATAGGTGAGGTCTTCCCTTACAGATCCTCTGCACCTTCGCACCAACTTAACACATGGGGGAATTGACACTTCCACCTATTCACCTAAACCCCCTTCCCAAACACGACCATTTTCATCTAACCTCTAATCTCTCACTAAATTTTGCTTTGCCCACACTTTCCTTCACCGTTGTGCATGGAAAGGCTATGGCTTAGGTTTTAAGAACAAGGCCGTCATAATATCATCCTATGTACCAAATGTAAATAGAAAGACTTGAAGTGGTATTGGATTTTCTGATTCATCTTCCAAGATGACCCGCATCAAACTCATCAAGGATGACAAAAATTCTCCACCCCATTCACCAACGTCACCACCTTCACCCACGAGTCTATAGATTTTGAATCTATTCCTCCTAAAAAAAATCGTGAACACCATTCATTGCTACCTTGGTGCGAAGATTCTTATATTCACCGATCATTGCCTTCCGAGACACAAATCATGTTAAATGAGTCGACCATCAAAATAACTATTAACACTCAGATGACCCACACATTCTAAATATTTTTCAATCTTTAGATGATGCCAACATGAATCTTTCACTTCTTTCCTCCAATATTATAAAGCAATGCTTTTGTTTGGTCCTACACTCGATATGCCCTGGTATTGACCCAAACATTTTGGTCCACAATATCGTAATCGTTCCTCAAGCCAAACCCATAAAACAAAGCTGCAAAAATGCATCCTCACATTTCTCTTCTTGTAAAAGAAGAAATTTAGCACCTTCTCTAAGTTTCCTTCATCCTACCCATTGATTATCCCTAAAGGATATCTAACATTGTTCTGTCACAAAATCAAAAGGAGGAATTTGCATATGCATGGATTTCGTGACCTTAATTTATCTTGCCCCAAAGATGACTTTCCTCTACTTAGTATTGACTAACTAGTTGATCTTACCGTGGGCCATGGGATGGTATCACTCATGGATGGTTTCTTGGGTTATAACCAAATATTACTCAAGCCCCAAAAGATCAACATAAAATTGCCTTCATCACTCCTTGGGGAACCTTTTTCTATCGAGTCATGCCCTTTGGCCTTAAAATGTTGGTGCTACATAAGTAGCGAGCTATGAATTATATCTTCCATGACATCATGCATCGTATATTATAATATTATGTAGATGACCTTCTTGCCAAATCAAAACATCGGCGCAAACACCTTACATTCCTGAGGTTCATTTTTGACCGTCTCATCAAATATTGTGTTCGCCTTCAACCAAATAAGTGTGTCTTCGCTATTCTTTCAGGAAATATCCTTGGTTTTATCATTTCTTTACGTGGCATAGAAGTCTATCCCACAAAAATCAAGGCTATTCTTGAAATGCCTCCACTTACTAATCTTCATCAACTTCGTAGTTTTCAAGGTAAGTTGCAATCTATTTTTCATTTTATTTCACAACTTTCCAACCACCGCCACCGATTTCATCATCTCCTTAAAAAGGTTTTTTCTTCCAAATGGGATGATGGATGCCACAAAGCCTTTAAAGCCTTGAAATAGTACCTTCTCCAACCACTTGTACTCATTCCTTCTAAGGATAACCAACAATTTTACATTTACATTTATGCTACGGATAATTCCTTGGGGCCATGCTTTGCCATCGTGACGATCAATACTAATACCAGAGCACGTGGTTTATTACATAAGTTGTAACCTAAAATTCATCATTACCTACTCAATCAAAAACTTTTTGTCACCAAGATCGACCCCTTATGTTACATGTATGCCAAACCCTACCAATATCAACGTGCTACACATTGGCTAATACTTCTCACAGAGCTCGACCTCGAATTCATCCATTAAAAATCTATCAAAGGTCAAACTATCATTGACCAACTTGTAGATGCACCCCTCTCCAAAATTCAATCCTATAACTTTGATTTCCCAGATGAATCCATTGCTACCCTCTCTTTGGATGATACCATTTACCAAATGACCTTATTATCCAACAACTCCAAATATCAGTGTGGGGGTGGTCCAGGTGTTATCCTCATTCCTCTTGATGGTGAACATATACCACTATTTTTTAAACTAGATTTTGATTGTAATAACAATATTTTCAAATATGAAGCACTCGTATTAGGTCTCCAAACCACCATTGCCTTAGATGTTAAATCGATTAATATCTTCGATGACTCTCAACTGGTGGTAAATCAAGTCAATGGTATATATTAGTGTCATAATGAAATAATTCAAAAGTATAAACATCATGTGGACATACTTTTGACTACCTTTGACCATTATGAGCTTCAAACCACTCCACGTTCCACTAACAAATTTACAGATACCATGGCCTACCTTGCTTACCAAATTCCCGCCTCACCTTCCGACTCAAAAATATTTTTCAAAGTACAAAGGCTATAACCACCTTCCTATCTATTTCAAGATGTCCACCTTGTTGGAACCATTACACCTGACCCACGTGACCTTTGGTATAAGTAGTTTGCAGACTACCTTTCCATGTCAATTCTACTTCCCGACCTTACTCGTAATGGGTAGAATTCCTTTCTCAAAAGTGTCTCTCACTATGTCATCATGGGTGGCCTTATTTATAAATGTGGCTTTTATAGTATCCTCTTATAATGCCTTACAAGTTCTGAAATTCCCTACACCATCAAGGAGGTTCACGATGGAATTTGTGGAGGTCATTTCAGTGGCTTAGCTATCACCAAACACATCCTTCACCTGGGATATTATTGGCCCACCCTCAACCATGATTTTTGTGACTATGTCAAACATTGTGTGAAATTCTAGCAACATGCTAATATTCATCACACACCTAGTCACACCTTACAGGTTCACACAAGATCTTTGGCCTTTCTCTCAATGGGGTTTAGATCTTGTTGGCAAGATCAATCCTCATTCTTCACAACGCCATCAATGGATTATTACCACAACCGAATACTACACTAAATGGGTAGAAGCCATCCCCCTCATCTCTATAAAATCTAATAAAATTTGTGAATTCATCAACCATCACATTATTTGTTGCTTTGGTGTCCCTCATCACCTCATCACTGATAACAACAAACAATTCAAAAACAAAACCCTACGGAAAATTTGTGATGCCTTCGGCATTCAACTTAGTTTTTCTTCACCTTACTACCCATAAACAAATGGCCAAGCTGAATCAACCAACAAAACCTTGAATTTTTTTTTTATGAAGGTGGTTGACAATACATGAAAGGATTGGCATCTGCTGAATCCTTTTGCTTTATGGGCTTACCATACTAGTATTTGTACCTCAAATGTGGTCACACCTTTTTCTCTAGTCTACGAGCATGCAGGCCGTTTCCTCTTGAAATACAAATTCTGCCTCTTTGTATTTCACTCAAAGAGATTCTTAACGATGATGACTTTCACCAGACCATTTGGCGTAACTTGAGTTATTAGATGGACGTTGTCTTAATGCTCTTGATCATCTCCAAATATACCAAAAATGTATCAAATGTTCTCGCGATAAACATGTCCATGAAAAAAATTCTAGGTCGGCAAAATCATCCTAAAGAAAAATCAACATGTAACCAAAGAGGATAAAAGTAAACGGGTAAATTTGCTCCAAATATACCAAAAATGTATCAAACGTTCTGCGATAAACATGTCCATGAAAAAAATTCTAGGTCGGCAAACTCATCCTAAAGAAAATCAACATGTAACCAAAGAGGATAAAAGTAAACAGGTAAATTTTCTCCTAATTGGCTTGGACCTTATATCATTACTCATATCTATGGATTGGGTATTTATCGTTTGTATTCACTCAAAGGTAAACCCAAATCTGATCCCTTTAATGCCTTACATCTTAGACCCTTCTACTGTTTAATTAAGTCCTATATCACCTCTTGTCTATTAAACACTTGTCCATTGAGCACTGTTCACCTTCCATTTCACCTATCTTAAGGATCAATGACTAAACTAGGATCATGTGATTACCCATCACTTTTTCAGCCCTATCTTCAATATGAGTACCATGGCCCTACTCATGGCATGATTCTCATGGATAATTTTCATATTTTTCAAGATGGAATCCCATGGTCGTTCATAACATAAATTCTCTCTTCCATAGTTAGCCTTTGTGTGCTATGGTTTTGCCTTCAAACCAGGAGCCTATTTTTCTCTATAGTCTTGTCCATGACTTAAAATTCAAAA
The DNA here is from genome assembly GCA_018340775.1 of Taxus wallichiana var. yunnanensis. Taxonomy (NCBI): domain Eukaryota; kingdom Viridiplantae; phylum Streptophyta; class Pinopsida; order Cupressales; family Taxaceae; genus Taxus; species Taxus wallichiana. The sequence goes on along the minus strand of CM031233.1, from coordinate 291,787,543 downwards.
AGAAAATAAATTTCAAAAATAAAATGGGATTCAACTCCTTGAGTCAAACTTCTAGCAAAATATGATTCCCTAAAAAAGGACATCTATTCTCTTTGCTCTCGCTACTATAAATAGGCTGCTCCCTCAAAGGACAACTATACAAAGCTATCCATATTGTACTTAGTCTCTCATCAAAAGAGGACTATTCTTGCAAAATAAAATAAAATATTCAAAAGCTTCCCACATCAATCAGCTTCACGAATACCTCAAGGAGATAATATACTCATCCCACATAGACTTCCCACATCGACTCAGTCTATCAAAACAACAACAAAAAGAAGAAAATGATAACTTTTTTTGTCATGGACTTGCCTATTTTGATCTTAGGTCTCTTACTAAGTAGGCATGCTATCTTACACTAGGTGATGCTAAACACCAACCATTTTCACCTCATTGCATTTTTCACACCAATTTTCTACCTTCTCAAGGGACTTGCTATAAACACAACATTTTGTGATCATGTGACTTTATTCACCCTTAGCATAGTCAATCATCAAATGCATTTAGGGTCTTACGATCATCACCAATATTTGGTATGGTAGACTTGTTATGGTTCTTATCAATTAGGTGGCTCTTTTTTCACCTCTTACCATTCACCTTATTAATTACTTACCGATTGCCCTATACAAGACTAGACCATTGATATCTACATTTTAGGGATTCCCCTTTCACCAACATCAATCATGCCTAAAATAACCTCAAGCTCCACCATGCCTAACCAACCTAACTCAACCATGCCTACCTCACCCACTCAATCATGCCTTTACCTAACTTAACTATGCCTAACCGACCTAAACTCAACCATGCCTATACCCGACTCAACCATGCATATACCCGACTCAACCATGCCTAATAAACCTTAACTCCACCATGCCTAACCCACCTAAGTCAACCATGCCTATATGACCTTGACTCAAACATGCATAATTTACCTAGTTTCCATCACATACACAATAATAAACTCATTCATAATATCAAACATTTGTCGTACCATTTCCTCCATGTTTTTCCTATTTTGACCTAACCTCATTCTTGTCCCATAACTTTTGGCATTACCAACACTTCATAGACCCTACCCACAAGCCTCAACTACCCATATAATTCCTTAATTGCATTTAGGGATTTGTTATTTTACCTATACCTTGGCCTTACCCATGCCATAACCTATTTACCTAGACCTGACCTACTTTTTGTGACCATTGAACTTGTGTACTCGTTATACCTTGTGATGTTGTTACCTATGTTATTTTAGCCTAACAACCATACCTTTCCTATTGCCGTGCCGTTTATCCCGACCAAACCCATGGTGTATCGGATCATACCTAAATATTCTTACACCTAACCTACGTTGTGTTTCTGGACCATATCATATACCTTAGATACCTGAATCACTTCAACCTTGTTTGGATAAACCTATCGACCTTGGATGATGTAGAGTTTGCAAGCTCTTCAACCTGGTACTTGTGTTGTAGTCTATACATGTGTGTGTGTTCAATTGCCATTACCCATTACCCAATTTGACCTTGGCCCATTACCTATTACCTGATTTGACCATTACCCTTTACCCAAAGTACCCATACCCTTCCCCACCTACCTTAACTTACACCAACTACACATTTATCAAACCACTCACCGAATCCATCTAACACCTCATCAGTTCCTGGTTTGAGGGGGATCACCTCCACTCACACTTGGGGCAACCCCGATCTCACCCATACATGGTGCAATCACTTCCTATTTTTGTTAGTGTTTTTATTAATACAAGCTATACAACAAAAAGGGGCAAAATGTAGACACCAAAATTAGGGTATAATACCCTTATAACCCCGTTAATTAAATTGACCATACCTTACTTATTTATATCTCATAGTGCACATGATTAATTGAATTAAATAATTTAATTAACATCCTCACTTGACCACCTCACCCACCCAACTCACCCACCCACCTCACTCCATGACCTACTCAAACCCCATTAATGACCTAAGACCAAGTCTAAGCCTATCCCAACTAACTAGGACTTAGTATAAACCTATACTTAACTCCTAGTAAAAAACCTACGTGGAATCTTACTATTTCTTCCATGATATATCACTCGAGACTCGATAAAGATTGAAGACCATGCCAAAGTATCAATAATCGTGCTATTTTTGGCCAACCTAGATATTATCACCTTAACCGACTCTAGTTATACCTCAACCGACGTTGTTCCCCTAACCGTCCACCGGTTAGGTTAAATAATTTTTAAAAATCCTTTCACGAGGTTGGTCATTCGATTCAGGATCTCATACGTACGAGACTTGGAGAACTCGATTTTCGAAGCACTCAGACAAAGAAAAACACATGGGAACACTACCAACAACCATTTGAATCCATCATCTTCTTCATGATCATGAATTCACATAGAGAATCACATAGGTGTAAAATTCCATAACATGAACGCAACTTATCTTCTCTCTGGATCTCCACCATCACCATCCTCATCACCTACACTCCCCAAACCATTCTTCAAGATAAGTACCTTATAACTCTTCATTTATCTTTATTTTCTTTCAATAAGATTTATTATTCATCTTAGTAATTTATCTTTCTTCACATCTGTATACACCCTTCCTCCCACCAACTTATCACCCTACCATACCTGGACCTTCCACCTATCTTCCCCTATCCTAATCATCTATGAACCTTTTAGACCATTCCATGACCTCACCCCCACCATTTCTAGCCTCTGTGCAATCACAGAGAGTCTGAAGACAATTTCTAAGAGATTTTTATTAACCGCCCTACCGATGCCAATTAGACAACTAACGTCGCTCATCCAAAAAACTAACATCGATCACATAACTCGACGCCGATTACCTTGTCTCTGCAACATACCTCGACTAACAAGCTCATACCCATTCCCTAACAACCCAGAATCACTCCTAATCTTTACTAAACCTTACCCGCAGTCCGTACTTTAGAGCTACAACCCAATACTATTGCATCACTTGACCAGTTTTGGCCTCAATCACCTTTTATCTGACCTTTCTTATTTATTTTTCACGAGATACCTAAATTGTTTCAATTAAAATAAGATTTTTATTTCAAGTTTATTTTTGATAACATTAATACTTGTTATTTAAAAAGTGGATTGATAGCCTTTTCGAAGCATCATGCTTCCTGGATCTAGCTTCACTAGGTAGTCCAATCGTTGCTTTATTTAACTCTATCTAATGCGGTACTATTTTACATTTTACAAGTAATTCCCCCTAGCTAAAAGGGATCTCTTGTAATCAGCATTGGATCGAAATCAAAACGTGCGCACAACCTTTAACAAACACCACAAGTAGGTATTCCTCATTGGCCTATCATGCTCTATATGTTTAATTACTTTATCAAGAATCCAAAGAAACAATGGCCATTTGAAATCTGCATAATTAGGTGAAGAGTGCCTAATGCGGATGCTAACATAATTTTTTTCCTTCTTAAATCCTCAAAAAAATGATTATGATTCATCCAAGTTGAAGGAATCAAAGATAGATTTCCAATGGTACCAATTTTTCTTGATTTGCAGCTCTAAAGTGAAAGTTATGACCATTTGAAGTTTCATAGTCAGGTGAAAGGTGCCTAACGACTTCTAAGATCTAAAATAGGCCGGTGAAAATTTCCTAAAAATCACTAACATCTATCATCCTAGTGATTATTAGCCTTAAAAATATTATTTGAAAGTGTGAAAAATGGTTAAGCCTAGAATGAAGTTGTAGGTCGAAAAATCTAGCCTAGCGATGCTATACTCTTTTATACCTAGCAATGATCTGCTAGGGGGTTTTGTAGCCTCCTTTTTGTACCCTAGATACCGCTAGGCTCTAAACATACTATCGATTGACAGCTTTCCAAACATCCTAGAAACCACTAACTCGTAAAAATTATTTTGAGGCATAGCCTAACAACCACTATTCTTTGAAAATCTTGCCACCGCTAGATCCGCAATTTCGCTAAGTCCATTTTTGATAAGTTATCCAAATCTGCAAGGGGTGCAAATTTGGAATAATAGTTTAGAGACCTCCATGATACATCTACCTGCTAGATGATGAAGAATATTTTCCTTGAAGTATCTGTTGGGTATGGAGTCAAGCCTAACCTTGAAGAAAATGATATTTTCTTTTGAAGATTTGTCTCCCGAATCCATGTGAAATTAACACCAAACTGGAATCTGCTGCCAGAGACCGCTAGTATGAAATTGATATGTGGATCTCTCGAATAAATCTTAGAAACCGATCCAACTATCTCGATACTACCATGAAACATTCTTTGAAATTGGAATGTGCAACAAAAAAATCTCGTAAAAATATATACAAACATTAAAATTATACATGCTCCACGAGGAAACATGTAGAGTGTGTACAAGAACTTATTTTTGAAAAAAACCTACACTAACTTACTCTAAACGAGAGAAAATAGAAGCTAAAAAATTCCTAATACAGGTCGGGAGAAGTAGCTTCCCTTTCTTACAAATCGAGACGATGTAATTGATTTAGAAATTATCATGGCCATTAATGAGAGTGAAAAAAAAATTGAAACCAATTTTACACCCTATTCCTTAAAGTATCAATTAGAAATAGAATGAATACTCATTTTAGTTTCTCAAAATTTTGTTGGAGGTGTTGTAGCTGAAATTTAGTTTATTGAATTTCTTCCTCATGCTGTGAAATGGGCATGACAGGTTGCAACTATTATTTTTTCTCTAAACTAGACGAATATTTGATTGGGCATGAGATGATCCTCTTGGTTTACCCATTTATTTGAAGATCAATCCCACTAATGGGATCATCATGCAGATCTTGCACTTGAAGGTGACTATTTGTAGGTTAGATTGTGCTATGGTTTTCCTCTACAAATAAGTTTGCCTCCTCCAAAACTACATCCTATGAGTCTAACTGACTTCCTTTTGAAGTAGATGCCCTTTTTTTTCACTTTACATGATCTCTTGTTTAGAATCATAGTCATACCATTATTCGATAGTTCTATAATCATTAAACATGGTAAGACTAGTTGGGGATGATACATAAGCAAGGAACTCGCCGAGTATTTGCAATGTTAGACAAAGAGGATTTGAAAGGAGAGGGAAATATGGGAGAAATGGGGGCACACATGATAGGGATGGGTTTCCTTTGGCTAGCTTGATTGAGACTTTTCTCAGCTAATATGGAAATGTCAAATGCTTGAGAAAGAGTGTTCCTTCCTAGATCTTGAATCAATACGTATAAATTAGAATTAAAAGACCTTAAATAAGACAAGAAAGCCAAAACCTTGCGAGGGTCTAAATTATTGAGGAATTATGTGCCAAGTTCTTGTGAACCTGATTTTGAAGTATGAGATGTACTCCATTGAGGCGAGATGTATTGTGTTGAGATGTTCCATGAGATAAATAACATCTGCATTCTCCTTGAATTGGTTGTAGAATTTTTCTCCTAGTTGATCCTAAGTGGAAATGGATTGTGGATCCTAATTTCTAAACCAATCTTTTGCTTTGCCTTTGAATGATAGAACAAAAAGTCTGAGGAATTTTTTTCTTCATTGGCATTGTGAATGGCATAGTGGTTGGATATGTCTTGTATATGATCAATAAGAGATTGATCTCCATATCCATGAAAAAGAGGCAAGTTTATTAGAACTATTTTGGGAATATCATCCAATTGCTGCAAGTGAAGGGGAGAAGAACTGAAATGTGAAAATGGAAGAGATTCATGAAGATCCATGAATGAAGTGTAATCATGAAAACAAATGGAAGGGTGAATGGAAATGAAGAAACATATGAAAGAATGAAAGGAAAGGTCCTGGAAATGAGATAATGGGTTTTTTTAATCGTGGAGTCGCTAGATGCGCTTGAAAATGCCTCTAAAGGATAAAATACCACCGAGAACATAGCAAAATTGATGAAATGAAGATGTAAAGCTATTAAAATTTTTCCCATAGGGTGTACCATAACTATTGGAGCTCAAAATTATACCCTTCCTTGAGTCATAAATAACCCAGGATTTTGAGGCAACATGGGATTGTCTCCAAATTGTGGGACCTTACAAACTAAGATAGATCTCTAAAGAATTCCAGTTCCTCTACCTATTCCTAATGCTTAAACTACTCCTAAAGAAGAAAATATAACTAAATAATCCTAATCTAACATTCCAAGGGACCATTGTCGAAGGAGATGCATAAGGAAATCCTAAGCTAAAAGGCTTGTGATAGCACCCAAAAAATGGGTGATCACTCTCCTTAAGGGGAATGAAAGAGAGAAATAATGGGGAATAGGGAATACATGCATGTAATTGACTATAACCACGTTTATTTACCTCTCTCGTACATTTACAACATAAAAAAATGGAACCCGCACGTAAAAAATACACACAACATGCTAAAAATAAAATACAAAGGAAAAATACAATAAAATGAAAAAAGGGTAGAAAAATGTGTCATAAAGCCCAATTTTATTGCTTGAAGATATGCACAGACCATTACATTCTAGGAAGAAGGCACAAATACATTGCATGGTGTCGTTACAACAAAGAAAGGTCATTTTTACAATACACGAGATCCAAATTTATAGAGAAGGAGAAGGAGAAAAGAGAAGGAGAGAGAGGTGCCAAAATGATGGATTCAAAATTTCAACCTCCAATGACCAATCTCCATTTATTCTTACAGAAGGTATGGGCACTGACATGGCTTCCGACACACGCTGTCCGATTTACAGATCGTAGAGTACGACACCTATACTTCATTAAATACCGGTGGTTGGTAACCGTCGACTTGAACACCGTAGCCTCTACCTGAATTAATTTCTTTATTTTTCACCCTCATAAACTAATCCAATAATTGATTTGATAAATCCATCATGAATATCTCCTCAAGAAATTTCATTCAATACCAATTTTACTTGATTTGGAGCTATTTTGAGGAAGATATGGCCATTTGAAATCGCATAGTTAGGTGAAGAGTTCATAGTGGATTCTAAAATTAATTTTTTTCCTTATTAACTCCACCAAAAACTGATTATGATTCATACATGTTGAAGGGATCGAAGAGAGATTTCCAATGGTACCAATTTTTCTTGATTTAGAGCTCTAGAGCAAAAACTATGACCATTTGAAGTTTTTATACTGTGTGGAAGGTGCCTAGTAGTCACTAAGATCCAAAATAGGCCATTGAAAAGTTCCTAGCAGCTGATAACCTCCATCATCTTGGTGATCGGTAGCCTCAAAAATCTTACTTGAAAGTGTGTAAAATGGCTAAGCCCAGAATGAAGTTGTAGGTCGACGAATCCAAATTTTCATTGCCATTCTCTTTTGTACCCTAGTGACCACTAGGATATTTTGTAGCCTCCTTTTTTAACCCTAGTTATCATTAGTTTTCAAACATCCCGGTGACCACTCGCTCCAAAAATTCTTTTGAGGCATAGCCTAGCCACCGCTAGTCTATGAAAATCCTAGTGACCGCTATGATCCAAAATTTTAGCTAAGCCCATTTTTATAAGTTATCCAAATTTATAAGGGGTGAAAATTTGGGATGACATGAACCAAATATTCCCTTTGGAAATTTAGAATGAAGGTCTACCTAAGTTATCTTGGATATGATGTTGATGTTGGATACACTTGATTCATCAGACCCCATGGAAGAAATTGCTAAGGATGCCATTTTGAGTGCATTTAAAGAATATGTATGTGCCATGGTAGTGGAGTGTGATTCAACCAAGGATTTATGGGAGAAGTTGGAGTACTTGTATGAAGATGAAATTATTCCTTCTAATGTCAGTGAAGATGATGTTACCAATAGTTCAAAAGGTAAGAACCAAGATGATGTGGTGATTCGATGAAGAAAAGACATAATATGTCTTCAAGGTAGAGTTTGAAGAAGTGAATGAAGAATATTTGCAAGCTGAGTTAGTGCTCTAAAGAAGAAATAATCTCAAGTTTGAATCAATCATCAAGGATCTTGAAGATGAAATAAAAAATTTGAAGGAAAAAATGAAACAGTCTCTAACATGATGAAAACTTATGAAAAGTTTGAGAAAATCACAAACAATCTTGATGAACTATTGAATATTCAGAGACACTCTTGTGAAAAATTAGGTTTGGGTTTCAAAGAAGAGACAAAGAAGGAAGATATGCATACGGAATCAATTCATGGACCTGCTAAAGCCAAGGAGGATGTCAAAGATCACAAGAAAGTCATTAGATAACCTAATGCAATGAAGTTCACAAGTAAGTTCAATGGTGTTTATTATTATTGTAATACTTTTGGTCATAGAGCTAGGGACTGTAGAAGGACAATCAAGAATTCCTTTCCTTAGAGTAATGGAAGAAATGATCACTCATATCAGTCAAGATACATTACATGCTACAATTTCCACAAGAAGGGCCATATTGCCAAAAAAATTCATCAAGAGTCTCCTAGACCAAGTTAGAGAAATGAAGCTCCTAGAGGTAAGAATCCCATTTCTTGTTTAAAATGCAACAATGTTGGTCATATTGCAAGGTATTGTAGAAGAAAGATAAAAAGTTACAAGAGGAAGGAATATATCAAGTCTCCGCTCCTATTGATAAATCAAAGAAAGAGCATAAATCTAGTTGCTCTAGTCATAATAATCATAAAATCCTTTTTGTTGTTGAAGATACCCAAGAACTTATGTTGTCTACTAAAAAAGACTACTAGGTAGATGATAGAGAAGAAAAGGTACAACAAATAAAGAAGTTGATGTTAAATCTTGGTGTCTTATCCCATAAAGACATGGGTGCTTTGCATTAATATATTCAATCAGGTGTATGGGGTCCATCCATTAAGATTCATGGAGTCATCTTCCTATCTTTTGATATTTACTTAGATGATAGGTGTCCTTATATGAGTATATTAGTTGACTTTGGGAGATTTTATATGAAATGAAGTAGGCCACAAGTTTCATAATATAGTACACAAGTACTATAACAATGTTTGTAGGGTCTTATGAAACATGATAAAAGTTGAAACAATTTAGATGTGTCTAAAACATGTGTTCGACAGAGTATGATTTATCTCAAGAGATGAGTTTAAAACTAGTATGTTGCATGATGGCGGTGGTTTCTTAGAGCATGAAGAGGTATGAAAAGATATGGAGCTCTTAAAGACTTGTTCCAAGGCAAAGTGGTCTATGATATGATAGTGTGACTCAAGGTATTACTTGATCGAAGTCTGGTTCAAGTATTTTGTAATTATGATGAGGTTCTCTCAAAACATGTGTTTATGATTCTTATTGTTCCTCCATAAGTCCATGTTGATCTGCAATATATGGAGAAATATTTGAAGGTCCTCTAACAACATGTGCATTTGAAGGTATGAATATATTTTAAAGGTGTATTGCTAGCAAGATTTTTCTTGTCTTGTCTCATGTAAATAAGACTATTAAAAAGTCATTAGTTACATTAAGTACTCGTAATCGGTACCGAGAGAATGTTTGTAGTATCATAATTCTTAAAAGGTCTATAAACAATATAAGATAATCAAGGTTTTAGAAAGTTGTATAAAAATCATGAAGCTATGATGGTCAAATAAAAGTTCACTTGCACAAATGAATATCATGGAACTAAGTTGAAGGTATCATAGTGCATGAAGAAGAGAAGTATCTATTATTTTTCTTAATCAAATCCGTCTTATGCATGATATGATGTTTCTTTCAAGGTATGTTTACTTGAGTCTCACTCCTCAATTCATGTTTTGAGATGTATCTAGTGTGTTTATGCATCATAAATAAAGTATGAAGGGTGTTAATAATTGTTAGAACCATGAAGGTCAAAATGAGTGCTTCCAATTGATGAAAAATGGATTCAAGATAGTATGCAGGTGAGAAGATATCCCTTGTCATGTTTATGGTTTATACCTAGCTATATATGACTACATGAGTTTAGGGGGATCTTGAGTGCTCATTATCCTTAGGATGTGAAACAAGATTTATTGACATTCATCCATGGTTTAAGTATAATAGGATACAATATGTTGTTATGTATTGTTATGGCATGTAACAGGTATATAGAGATCTCATAAGATAGGGAGAGATGATTATTTCCTTCATCAGGTTTATAAGGTGTCTAAAAATACTATTTTGGCATATTTCTTCATTTTTTACAGGCATACCGAAAGGGGGAGCTAGTCATAATCTCTATGATTTGTGATCTCATGAAAATGAGGCAGAGAGCACCGAAAAATTGCTTTAGGACTGTGGTGTTAGAGAAGACCCATATTCATGGAAATTTCTTAAGGTATGTGACCTTATGTTTTCTTTGACAGTGAAAGTATGATGCTATGTTTTCTGGGGAGAATTTAGATGGTGCTCCCAATACTTGTTATACCCCTATAGAAATGATAAATTTGGCAATTTTAGTACAAAGAGGTGCTTTAGAGCTCTTGGTCCTAAAAGATGCAAAGGTAGTGATTGGAGGAAAAATTGTGAATTTAGCATGGTACATGCCTAGAAGATGGTCTATAACAGGTATGAAGTAAAAAAATAGTGAATATAATCTCAGGGAGATTTATGTGCATGATAATTTTAGGTCTATGGATCTCTTATTGCAATGTTGAAGTTAAGAAAAGACAATATAGTCCAAGGGGGACTTGTGAGTAAGTAATTTTGTTTGTGCATTTTTATCATTGTTTTTCATGTCTAAGTTTTCATGTATCATTTTTCATAGATGTAAAAAGGGAGAGTAGGCTCGAAACATGAAAAAGAGGTCTTTAAGGTGTTTACATTCATGGTTGCCATCAATAAAAAAGGGGAGATTATTGGGAATTTTGTCTATGGTTTTCATTGATGTCAAGTGGAACATTTATGTCAAAGGGTGTAAAGATGGTTTATGTGTCTCCATAAGGTGTCATTCATGAGTTAAGTTGAAGGTTGATTGGTAAAGTCAGGTCTTGATGTCTTCAAGTGGTGTCTTGGTGCATAGTCAAGAAAGGTAGGTGTTGTAGGTGAGCTCCAAAGTTGGTCAAAGGTTTGTATAAGGTAAAACATGGTAATAATGATGATTAAAATGTGTTAATGATTCTATAAGAGGCTAACATGGCCAGTTCATGTGAATTATGTGTTAAGTAATTCTAGGCCTTTTCCTAGACCTAACACACGAGAGGATGAGTTGGGAACATAGAGTATGGACCAGGGAATTTTGTTACAAGCATGTTTGGAGAATTAAGAGGTTTTATAGCATGTGTGGTTTATGTATCATGTCATACTTGATAGGTTTAGTGCATGTACAAGGTCCTTGAGAAGAAAAATAATGAAGAATAGTCAAGAATACAGATAATTCATGGTAGTTGAGAAGTTTCAGAGGTATTGGAGTGTTATGCCATGTTTGGTGGTGTCTCAAGAACCTATATAGTGATTTTAAGTCATTTTATTTCAGTAAATGTACCAAATAAGTCTTGTCAGGTTGGTTTATAGTGTGATCCTGTTGCTTCTTGGATATTGGTTTTCTAGGTTCTTAGATGTTGTTGGGATAGCTTGCTTCTTGGTGTGATTCATGATGTTAGTAGCTGATGTAGAGATTCTTGTGCTTGTTGATGGTGTGTATAGAATGATTCTAACTTATATGTAGATAAAGGAATCTTGGTGAATCTATGTTTATCCATTTGTGTTCATGGTTCATTCATTGGAACTAGAAGACCTTGTTTTGAGCCTAGAAGAGAAGTGTGTGTTTGTTCTTGATGGTGTGACCTATTACAACCTACTTGGTATTTCTAAGATTTTTATACGATGTTGTAGATGTTTTTTCATTTCTTATGATCGACGTTAATGGTCTTAGCCAACTTTTGGTTGTTATATGTAAGAGTAAAGTATATAAGTGAGTGGTAATGACTCATTTGTGGGAGTGTTGAGATGATGGACATGTGAGTGAGATAAATGAGGAAGTTAAAGAGGTGTAAGGGGTAAAGGGAAGAGATGAGAAGAAACATGAAGAGTTGAGAATAATTTAGGAGTAGGTATTGAAGGTCATGTGACCTAATCAGCAAATGTTGGAGCAAATTTGAGCGGAGAGGGAGAGATGGAAATTTGAGAAGGTTTTGAGAGAGAGGATATGAACTTATGATCACAATTAGTTGTAGGAGCAACAAATATTCCTTGATCATCAATTTCAGGTGGCTAGGTGGGTGCTTAGTCATCTTAGGGGTTTTATCCTCCTTGTAGGGTGGGTTCCCTACTAAACTAGGGGTTGGTGCTCCTTGTGGGGTTGGTGACTCACTAAACAAATCTTGTGTGATGTGTAATATTCACATGAGTCTTTTGGAATGAGTAATATGGTCAAAAGTTTTAGTGGGTTTTCTTCCCCTTGATGGTTTCCCACTTTAAATATGGTTTTCATGTGTTATATATCTTGTTTCATGTACTTTTGAATGGATGTTGCACATCTAATAAGCTCATATTGAATGTGCATTGTTAATGGTTGTTTTGGATGATGTTTTAAGCTATGGTAAATAAAGTAAAAAAATTCAAAGGATAATTCACCTCCCTCTCTCAAGTATATGTGATTCTAATAGCCTAATCCCTCACATTTTCTTGGGCTCTTAGCCCCTACTTGGGTTTTTACACAAACAAATTTTGTCTTCACTTGGGATCTCAACCCCCATTGGGTTTATCACACTATCTCAAATATCTCATTATATCCTTACTTGGGCTGGTTTCTCCACTTGGATTTATCATCATATATGCCTTGGTTTCTCCTACCATTGGAGTGCATTGGTCCCAAAGCTGCCTATCATGGATCCAATTCACCTGGTTTGTCCTATTGGATCACCATGATATTATTTTCATCCTTTCTTAGGCCTATGGCATTTCTTGGATTTATATACCCAATCATGCCTTGATATCATATTGTTAGACGTATTACCTTGTTCTACCTCTTGGCTTCCTCACATCGCATGGGTTGGGATATCTTACCGATTCCCTTCTCATCGGATTTACCTATCTAATCACATTATCATTATTCCTAAGTACCATACATACATACATAGGCACATGTGGAAAGAAGGTAAATGATAAAAAATCAATAAACACCAAAATATCATAAAAATCATCATAAATATATCGAATCAGTTTTTATAAATAAAAAACTCATACAAAATGGATTTGACCCATCTAAAATATGGCTCAAAACCCTTGCCCCTTATGCAAGGTCTCTCGGATGCTTTGGAATAATGGGGACATGCTAGTGGATTTGGTGTGAGCTAGGGATTACGCCTTAGATCGGGCTCCCGAGGCCTCTACCTATGCTCTTGTTAGTTTGGGTATCCAATGACATACTCCGCTCGGTGAATCTCTTGGAATTTGAGAAGTGAGATTCCTACTCCCGAACAAGAATCACCTACTCATGTCATAAGCTCTAAAACATCACATATATGTTGCCACCTGATACTAATGCCTCGCACTTCCCGATATCTCTCGCAATGTCTTAGATGCCTCTCCTAGAAGATGAAATGAGCTCACCAAATATCTGGTTGAAGGTGTTGCTAGGTTAACCATTATTATAGTATCCTAGACATCCAACACCAAATCCAGGATATCATGATGGGAACTCTTGATCAAGGAGTACCACTCCTCCACTACACACTCTATAAAAATGAAAAACAACATATGTTACTCATAATATTGATACGAGACAAACACATTTTTTTGAAAATCATCTAAAATACATAATATCACACATACTTGGCTGCCCCAACCTCTCTACAATGGTCTTGCCATCTATGTGACCACCCAATACCTCCCGACCTCGTCATCATGACGTGCTTTATGGCACCCACTTATTGTCTCATTATTGATAAAAATTTAACACCCCTATTTTTCAAAATAATTCATGAATTCCTTACTTCCATCACATTTTTCTCTTTTGCATTCATGATGAGTCGGAAAGGGCCACTAAATATTTAATGAATTGTTTATTTTATTTAACACTAAGTGGTTTCGTGGAATTCTTAAATTTTTCATTTTCTTTTGTGAAATTGATACATATATGACATTATGTTTACCAATTTGGATGGTATGATTTCAACAATGGAAATTAAGTTTTGCTTTGTGATATATTTTTTTGGTTTCCAAGCTCACAATTTAATATTTTTATTTTTCTAATTTTGGAAATAATCCGTTAAAGGAGACAATGGGCAAAGGAGATATTTTAAAGTGATTATGGTTTGTCGTAAGGTTAGTTGATTGACTACCTTTTTGACTAGAGTTTTTGTTTCAAATATGTTTTTCGCATATTGATTATGAATATCAAAGGAGATATAGTTAAAATTATGTGATCACATGTTTTGTTCTCATTTGATGTTGCAATTGCCATGGTTTCATGAATTCAATAAGATGGAATTACTTGCATAAATGGTAGGCATGTTTTTACATGGTATTAAATGTTTATGGGCAAAGTATTGTTGGTGTGAGTTATCCTATGTGTCCTCCTCACATATTGGAGGGTCATCTCACATGGGTTAGGTTTAGAGTTTGCTATTGAGTCATGCACTAGGCTACTCAACACCATATATGTACCCTTTTACTATTCATTTATGAGCATGCCAAGACACTCTGTCTCTTTTCTCTACACGTGCAAGCTTTGTTCTTACATTATGCAAGTTATTCAGCTTATTGATCTATTCTTCCTTATGATTACATTGGAGCCATTACGATTCAACCAGAGTGCAACTTCATCATGGTGCACTGTTTCCGATATGATCCGTCAAATCTTTCATGGTATCAGAGCTGAGACCGGGTAAACGTGCACTCATTTTTTTGGTTGTGATTACTCTTGTTGTTTCATTTTTTACTCCTCGTGCAAGTTTTTTCGATCATTATATTCTGGAATTTTTTTGCTAACGTATTTAACAGTTTCTCTTGGAGTTTGTGATTTTTTTGGGGGCGTTGTGCATGTGTGCAGGTTTGCATTTTTTTACCGCCAGGTTTTGTTATTTTTGGTAAACATCTTGGTTGAAAATGCTTGATTAGAGGCTACATAACACATGTTATGTGCTTATTGAACTTGGGTCTCAGATTATCTCTTTCTCATTGCTGCCCCTATGTTTGGTAGTTCTCTACATCCTTTTACGTGGCATTATCCTCCTCTCTACATACTCTTTCTCATTGCTGCCTCTATGTTTTCTCGGTTTGCATTGAATCCCTCAACGCCACCCACCCGCAAACCCTCCATGGCCGTTTTCTTGTGGCTCTCCCACATGCTACTCTCGCTGGTCATTTTTCATGGCCACCTCCTCCTCCTCCTCCCTCCTCCCTTCCCTCTTGTGCATCATCCATGTCCATTTCCCTCAAAAAACAAAAACTCGCGTCCTTTTTACACATGCCGCGTTTTTTACAGCCGTAAAGTGCATTTTTACCTTTTTCTTGTTTTTTAAAAAAGTTTCTAAAGTTTCAATATTTTTAAATACTTGCTAATTATTTAAATTAAAAAGCATTAAAGCTTTTTTTTTTTTTTAAAGTCTTTCCTTTTTTAAATCATAAGTGTTTTAAATTAATACTTACGCTTTAAAAAAATAAAAACAAAAAGTTCCTTTTTAAAATTATTTGAAAAAAATTAGTTTGATGTATTTCATTTAAAATTGTCTTTTAAACAAGAGGGAAAGTATTCTTTCAAAATTAGTTTTTAATATTTAATTAGATATTAAATAATTGTACTTAATTAATTTTTTTATTTACAAATTAATTTTCTTATTAGTATTTTTTAAAAATCACCTTTAAATTAAACGTTTTAAAATCATTATTTAAACTCCCATTAGCTTTAAATTAGCTAAATTGGACGTTTCCATGATAATTTTTTAGGCGTTTAATTGTCATTTTTTTACTAATTGTGAGCTCAAGTGTGCAGTGACACTTTGACCTTTTTTTCCTTCCGAGCATTTTTTTGGCATTCTGAAGACCTCTGAACTCCTTCGAGTTCATTTAAAATCATTGTATTTTACCCTTATTATTGCTTGTGACTAGTGAGTGCGTCCACCATAGTCTGTAGCAAGGGGGTTTTCATTTGCGATGTGAGATGCTTTTTCTCACAACCAGGATTGGCTTTCGCCTCCTTCCTTGTTTTTGCTTGTGCTTGTTTACGGTGTCCTATTTTCTAGTGCTCCATGAAACATTGTTGTGGTCTCCTCTCTTGCGTGTTATTATGCTGATTGCAAGACAAGTTACCAAGTGTTTCAAACCACACACACGGACTGATTGTAATCAATGCACTAAACTATAAAGTGCCGAAAGCAGGGGGTTGTTATATTGTCCTGGGTGGTTGTGTTTCTTTTCTGCATTTCTTTCTCTCTCTCTCACTATGGATGCACTTTCAATTCCTTTTCTTACACCATTCAACTTATTTGAATGGAGATTGAAAATGATTATGAAACTAAGGGGTAAAGGGTTATATCACATCACCATGGGAACTGAGACTGAACCAGATGATGATCCTGAAAAATATAAGTGGTTAAACCGTAGTGATGAAGCTTTAGGTCTTCTTTGCATGTTTGTTTCTCCTGACTTACTCTTCCACATTGAGGTCTTTGAAGCACCTCTGAATGGAAAATTTTGGATGTGATGTTTGGACAACTAGATGACATGAGAGCGCATGAGTTGGAAAATAGACTACTAGGGTTAAATCCTAGTGACTTTGAAAACCTACAAGCTTTCTTCTCGAAATTTGTCCACATTAGATTGTTGTTAAAGGGATGTCAAGTAGAGAAGAAATATTCTCAACTGATCTTGTTGATTCTCTCTAAGCTAGGTCCCAAATATTTTGTCTTTGTGTCAACTTTCTATGCTACAAAAATCTGCTTTGGGCGATGCTTGGACTATGCCCTCCTTTGATTGTTTTTCATCCCAACTCATTCGAGAATAGGACAAACTCATTCAAATGGGGTCTCTCAAGTCCAAGTCACATGCCCTTGTAGCAAGTACTAGCAAGGGAAAGAAGACTGAAAAGAAGAAAGAAACAAAGGATCAACCTAAGAAAGAAACCAAGACCAAACCTAAAAATGACACAAACACTTTGACTTCTGAGCCTAAGGCACAAAAACAAGTTTTGTGTTCCTATTGCAAGAAGTCTGGTCACGATGAGCACCACTATTTTTGAAAATAGATTGATCACTTATCTCATTTACTTGAGAAGAATAAAATAAGTGTTCCTGAATCCATAAAACAAAGTGCTACAAAGGCCTAATCTTCTCTCTGCAAAAGGTTCTAAAATTGATAAGAAGAAAGGAAAGGCCCTTGTAGCTAGAGTTGCTCCTTCATCGATGTGGATTATAGATTCGGTGCCTCACACCACATGGGTTCTTCACATGTTGAGTTTTCTAACATCAAACCTTGTGGAATTTCCCAAATCACGATGGGTAATGACACGACGATGTCGATGTCTTCGGTAGTGGATAAGGAGAGATGGATGGGGAACATTTAACTCGATTTTCAAGTGTTCTTGATCTCTCTACCAATCTCTCCTATTGGTTTACCAAATTACTCACCTTGGTGAAGGAATGTGAGTAGAATTTGGTCCTAACTTGGTGATTATTCATGAGCTTAATGATGACACTACAGTGGTTGAGGGAAAGGTAGATCACCATTCACGGTTGTACACCTTTTCCCACTTTACTTCTGATTCTACACCCACTTGCCTTGCTCACTCATGCAAATGAGGTTAGTAAGTTATGACATGAGCATTTCGGACATCTAAATTATCGCTACCTTGAACAATTGAGCCAAAACAAAATGGTCAACGGGTTACCCCATGTCAAGTTTTCTAAGGGTCTTTGTGAGGGTTATACCCTTGGAAAGCATCCTGAAAAGAACTTTGACAAAGGAAAATCCTAGAGAGCTACTCATCCCTTGGATCTTGTTCACAGTGATATTTTTGGTCCATTTCCTTCTCCTTCGTTTACTAGAGATCTTTATGTGCTAACCTTCATTGATGTATTTTTGCGATATACTTGGGTATATTTTCTTAAGATTAAGTTTGAAGTCTTTGAACATTTTCAAGACTTTAAGGCTCTTGCTGAGAAACAGTGGAATAGTCTATCAAGGTTCTTCGAACCGACAATGGAGGTGAATATGTAAACAATAGGTTCATGGATTTCTGTACTTCTAAAGGGATATCTTTGTAGCATATAGTTGTTTATAGCCCTTCATAGAATGGATTCACAGAAAGAAAGAATCATACTCTGAAGGAGATGGCCACTTGTATGATTCACTCGAAGTCTCTTCCTCCGCAATATTGGGCCGAAGCAATGAATTGTGTAAATTACATTCGAATCGTGTTCTACACAAGGTAGTAAGAGGGATGACACCCTTTGAAGACTAGTTTAGATGCAAGCCTGATGTTGAAAACCTTCAAGTCTTCGGATCCAAGGCTATGGCTTCAGATTCCCAAAAAAATGCAAGGCTTTGGAACCACAATCCAAACCTTGTATTTTTATAGGGTATCCCGATGGTGTGAAGGGATATTGGTTAATGAATCCTACTTCTCATGAGCTATATATTGAGATAAGTGTTAAGTTAGATGAGTCTTCTTTGACTTCTACTTCTCCACCTATTGAGGTTCTTCAGCTCGCTAATTTAGAATCCGACTCATCGATGATGATGTTGTTGAGCGTGCTTCTCTTCCCGATCCTCCCAACCATCAAACCTCTAAGTCTTCTTATTTTGATAAGAGTGATGATGATGAGGACTATGTCCCTTCTCACTCAAGTGAAGAATCTTTTGACTCGAGCTCCGATCCTCCCGGTCCTCTTTGGGCCAAGAAAACTTTACAAAGAGCTGGAGATTTAGTTGGAGATACTTCCGATATGAGATGTACTCACTCAGATTTCATTAGAACCCAATCCTTCTTCACCTCTGCTTCTAATCCACAGTATTTTTGGGAGGCTTCTAGTATTCCTGAGTGGGATTCTACCATGGATGAGGAGTATTCATCTCTCATGAAGAACGATACTTGGGATCTCACCCCTCTTTCGAAAGGAAGAAAAATTATTCAGTGTATGTGGGTGTTCCGAACAAAGTATGGAGTAGATGGAGACGTAAAAATTTTAAAGCATGATTAGTAGCTAAGGGTTTCTCCCAGATAGCTGGGGTTGATTATACTGAAACCTTTTCTCCAGTTACGAAGATGCCTTCTATTTGAATGACCCTAGCCATTACCACAACGAATAAATGGAAAGTCCATCAAATGAACGTTAAGAGTGCCTTCCTTCATGGTGACCTAGAGGAAGAGATCTATATGGAACAACATCCGGGTTATGTCCAAGATCCATCCCTCATTTGTGAGTTAAAGAAGTATCTTTATGGCCTTAAACAAGCCCCTCGGGCTTGGTATGCCAAGATGGACTCCTTTTTACTTACATCAGGGTTTACTAGGTGTCATTATGATCCAAATGTTTATATTCTATAGCAAGATGACTCCATACTCATTCTTGTTCTCTATGTTGATGACTTGTTGATCACTAGACAAACTCTTCCTCTATTATTGATTCTATGAAGATCGCCTTGGCCAACAGGTTTTCCATGACTGACTTAGGTCTGCTTCATTACTTCCTTGGGATCCAGATTTCACAATCTGACTCGAGAATTTTGATTTCGCAACCTAAGTATGCTCTTGATTTGCTAGCTCATTTTCAGATGTCCAATTGCAAGTCTTCTCCTACTCCTTTTCTTTCCGGGGTTAATTTTGTTTCTGATTTCTACTCCCTTGGTTGATGGTACTCTTTATCGAAAGTTGGTGGGGAGCTTGATTTACTTAACTCACACTCGACCGGATTTATCATATGTTGTTGGGATCATATCCAGATTCATGCAGGAGCCACATGAACTGCATTGGAAAGTAGATAAATGGATCCTCCATTATGTTTGTGACACTTATACTGATGGCATCCACTATCATGGAGGGGTAGATATCGAATTGATTGGGTTCACAGATTCTGATTGGGCCGGTGACTTAGATCACCAAAAATATACTTCTAGCTATAGTTTCTCTCTTGGTTTGGGTCCTATTAGTTTGTCTAGCAAGAAGTAGAATGCAATTGTGATATCATCTACAGAGGCGAATACAAAGGAGTAGTTAACGCTGCTACAAAATCTATTTGGCTACGGGGTATTTTGGCGAGTTTGGAATCCACTTTCGGTGGCCTACCATTATCTACTGTGATAACATGAGAACTATCTCTATTTGCAGAAATCCAGTTTAGCATCAGTGGATGAAGCACATTGAGATCCATATGCGCTTCATACAAGAGCTTATTCATGATGGTATCATCGACATTCAAGACATTTAGAGAGCCGATCGATTACATATTTTATTTACCAAGCCCTTCACTGAGATGAAGTTTCTTCACTTACGCCTCTTCTTGGGGTGAGGTCTTCTGCAGCTTCTCATGTTCTTCAGGCTATGTAGTCCTTCTTTTCTTCTTCTTCTTCTATAAAGATTGTGTTTGTATATGGGCACCTTATCAAGCCTTTAGTTATCGGGACCCATTTACACATCTTTCTTAGTTATTTAGGGGTGTCTTCTTTTTCACTTTGTCTCATCATATACCGAAAAGAAGACACTAAACAACTAAGAAAGATGTGTCAATGGGTCTCAAAGTAACTAAAGGCCTGATAAGGTGCCCATATACAAACACAATATTTCTAGAAGAAGAAGAAGAAGAAGAAGAAGAAGAAGAAAAGGACTACATAGCCCAAAGAAGATGAGCAACTATAGAAGACCTCACCCCAAGAAGAGACTATAAGTGAAGAAACTTCATCTCATGAAGAAGGGCTTGGTAAATAAATCTACAATCTAATCAGCTATTTGAATGTATTGAATGTTGATGATACCATCATGAATAAGCTCTCGTATGAAGTGCATATTGATCTCAATGTGCTTCATCCATTGATACTGAACTAGATTTCTGCAAATAGAGATAGTGCTCATGTTATCACAATAGATAATGTGTGAGTTATCCTATGTGTCCTCCTCACATATTGGAGGGTCATCTCACATGGGTTAGCTTTAGGTTTAGGTTTAGGGTTTTCTATTGAGTCATGCACTAGGGTTACTCAAAGATCCTATATGTACCCTTTTAGTATTCATTTGTGAGCATGCCAAGACACTCCGCTATCTTTTCTCTACATGTGCAAGCTTTGTTCTGTTATGCAAGTTATTCAGTTATTGATCGATTATTCCTTGTGATTACATTGGAGCCATTATGATTCAACCAGAGTGCAACTTCATCGTGGTGCACAGTTTCCAATATGATCCGTCAACTCTTTCAAGTATAAGATAAAATTGGAATGATTACCATATTATATGCTTCTCATTCAAACCATAATGAATTTTTAATCCCAAATACCATTTTTCGAGGAGATGAGGTGGAAATTGGGTAATGCTAGAGCTTGTAATTGTGAGTTAATGTGGTACATGCACATTGAATTTTTTGCATATGGGCATAGAACCGTGGTAGTTCTATATTTTTGAGTCATTTTTCCTTGGTGGTTTGTGTTGCGAAGGAAGTTTGGAGCTAGTATGATTTTGTTGTTTTGTGGCATTATTGGCGTGTTGGATGTGAGTTTGAGTCCTTTGGTAAAAACAAGCATGTGGCAAATCCTTACAGGTATGAATCTATCATTCGACATGTAGTTCTTTGCCTAAGTTAGTTATTTTGCATGCAAGCAAGTAAAAGTACAATAGTTCCTCACAAAGTTCGAGTGAAGTTTTTTTGAGTTTGAAGTTTATTTCGGTCATTATTTCTTTCACCCATGTGTCGAACTTCAAAACTTATAAATAATGAAATGGGTGTAGTCTGCAAAAATATAAAACAGTTTTATTGGACTGTCATTTGATTTTTTAACGGCATGCAGTCAGTTTCTGACCCAGTTTTGAGCTCTAGCCGATTAAAGTAAACAAAAACATACTATTTTTCTAACCCAATTGTCTATTTGGCTACGCCAAGCTTGATATATATTATCATTATGAAAGTTATGCTCAAAAGAAAATAATCTATTGCATGTTTTTGTTTCTAGGTTGTAATGAAAGTATACGTTTTGGTGAGAATAATACAAACTTTCAATTCACATTGAAATGATTTCATTTGCATGTAGTATGGTTTTGAAAGGAATTATTGTCTAGGTTTTAATCAAAACTATTTGTTGTGAATGACTATTCACCATGCTTTGCTTGATTATTTGACATAAGATTCAAGATCATTCCTTGTTGAAGGTTGTGATGAAATTTAATATATGGCCATTCAATTTAAGATGTCTTCATTTATTTGATCAAAAAGATATGCCAGGTTCACGCTTTTAGTAAAAACAATATGCAAATGAAGATTGAATTTTCAGCTATTTATGGTATTATTCTTATGTATGGTTTTATTGGAAGTAGTAAAAATGGTTTGAAATAGGTTAGAAATAAGTCAAGGAAAATTTTCTTTCCGTGCATGTGTATTTATGGAATTTACTTTGTTCCAAAATGATTATAAAATAATTCTTAGAATAAGAAAGTTGTTGATTTTATAAATGAATAGTAGTATTATGAGAATAATCATTTCCTTCTTAAATACATTGACTATCAAAAGATGAGTTGATTGGAAATGAAATGTGGTGATTGCAAGGAAAAATTGTCTTAAATAATTACATGAAATATTTAAATTTTCCAAAACTCAATGTTGTTGAATGAAGATGACTGATATCTACTACATTTACTTGGGAGTCAAAATCACTTTTTTTGTAGAAGATTAATGAACTTTGGAATTGAGTTGTTGGCATTTTGATTTTTCTTTTCCATTTCTTAGCATGTTTGGATGGGATGGTTTGGGAAATTCTTGGAGATTAGGGTCCCATCATTCTTGAGGTCATGGTAGTTTCCATACTCATCCATATTGGCAGAGAGGATCACTTAGAGGTGGTAGCAGGGAATCTAGTACACTTTAAGATAGGAGAACTTTTGCAAGATTTGGTTCTACCTGATTTTCTATGCACTTTGAAATAAATGAGCCATGTTTACAGGAAGTACTACAAGCTACTATGTCTTACCATCATGCTCAACCTTCCTACAAAAGATCAATAACACCCCTTTATATCATAATATTGATCGCACCTAGGCTAATGATGACCCATATTCTTCAAACTGACATGCCGCCTATCCCATCTCACTTGCCTCTTCACAATGTCATGTCTTCCACTTCTTCACCATTATTACTTCAAAAAAATAAACCTTTGCATTCACATGATTCACCCCTACCTTCTAAGCATGTTAGTTCCTCTTATGCGGTACCTAAGGTGACTGAAGCATTGTATAGAATAAAGTTAGAAGTAGAAGAAGAAACAAGAGCCATCACTCACACTATCTTACCAGTTGAGCCCTATGAGTATGTTGAGATGACTATAGAGGAAGGAACCCTTTTTCTCAACTTTACTATAGATGACTAGTTGTCATAGTATAAATCGTTGTTTTGATGGACATATATTCAATTAAACATTTACAAATACTTAATATTTTGGATCATATTTGGTAAACATATGGTGATGGATTATTATATTATATTATACATACATACATACATACATACATACATACATACATACATACATACATATATATATATATATATATATATATAGCTTTGATCCTCAAATTAATGGTTGTTTTGATTATGATGGTGCATTTATTTAAAATGACTAAAATGCTTTATGGATGTGTTAATATTTTATTTAGTGCATTGGTATTGTAGTGGGCCCCTGTCTTATATCTCATACCTCATACTTCAAATTTCATGTATTTTAAAAAAAGGTTACCCAAGTCCTTAACTTATATCTAAAGGAGATATTATAAAATGTCATTTAGATCGAAATAATATTTTATTATTCAAATTTATTTTATTTGGAGCTAACTAGTTAAACCTTATTTGGCATAAAATGATGATTATAAAAGGACTTGCAAGATACATTTCAAGGGAGGAGAAATCAAGTATTGTAACTATTTGTGAAGTTTATGTTTCATTTAGAATTATTTTTGTGCATTTTTTTGAGATAAGTGATCTTACAGGCGTTGCGATCACATTGTTTTGAGTTTTGAGTATGAATTTCTGATGCAACAGGTATATCTAGTTTTAATATCATTTTTGTGATTATCTCGAATATATTATTCTACATCTCATCTAAATTGATTGTATATTTTTATCTCATATCCATAGCAGCCTTGAATGACATATTCATTTCGATCTCAAGGTAAATGAAAAATTGTATCCATGTTGGCTTTGATTTGAATCACGACTCTTGTTAAGATGTTGTTTTAGTGATCATTGTACATTTTCATAAATACAAATTTATTTCTCTTCAACATGTATCTTTTCATTTTTCATCTTATAAATTGTGTAAATAAGTTTTATATGTGAATAAGTGTTTATGTTTGTTTCTTTGGTTCGTTGTTGTGTTTTGTCTCCAAGATCATTACATCATTTGATAAGTAAATTGTGAGTAAGAGATCATCAAATCATCACTTATAGATTTCACCTTTTCAAGAGGTTTCCTAATTAATAGGCTTCCTCTCGTTAGATAAAGGTTGATAATAATTCTTATTTAAGAAATCAGTCTCGTTAATAAGTGATTATCATTTATACAAATATGATGAAATTTTACAAATGATATTATCATCTAATTTCATTTAATATTATATGGTCACGTGGTGTATTTTGCTTGTTTTTTTGTTCTTTTATTTTATTATGTATATCCTTATTGCTGATAAGAAATAGAATTTTCACAGATCTTATGTTGAATCGTTATAAATCTATACTAAACTACCCACATTTAACCCATTCTTAAGTAACACTATGGATAAGTTGATCCGATTCCATCTTGATCTTTTGCCTTAGGTGAAAGGGTTGATTAGTCAATGGTCTGATTTTTATCGACAACAATATCCACGTGTCTTGGGGCAAAAAATCACATCTCCTCTCCATTTTGGTCTAGGAATCTTTCTAAATTGCACAACAATATGAACCCCAATTTTCATCAAATATCCTTTGCCTAACAAATGGTTGCATCTTGTGCTCTCTCGAGTCATGGAGTTGAATTTCTAGATACTCCTCCTCTATTACTAGGAGTAGACCTACCTGCACCTCTAGCCTGTGGTCATGTATCCACGGATCCTCTATCAAACTCCTCCTCTAAACCACTAATGGATATAATCTATGGTGGGCCCTCAGCATACCCACCACACCAACACCGCCTCCAACCACGTGTACCAACTACTCGTATCCTATGGGGTTGGAGTGCCGGGTACCCTAAACTTTATTCCTATAGCCTCTCTAACATGACAACATTGGTAGGGTGGAAATGGCAAGATCACCACGGGCATCAGCTGCCCAAAATTTCTTGGTACCCTACTCACCACATCGATCTCAACCTAATAAACATAATGCCTCATAACCTCTACGATGGTGTATAAGAAATATGCTCGGGCCACTTGGGCCAATGATCTACATTCCTTATGTAAGACTATCATGTAACATCACCTGGACCCTAGCCTATTCCAAAGGATGAAATGCTCAAAGTGAACTCAATTCCAGCCCCTATTTCCACCGAAGCACTCTTGGGAATCTACCACTATAAATGTGGTGTCCTTGTCACCCATACATAGGGAACCTCTCATTTATCTAGGATGTCAATAAAATCATGGGTCCCATGACCCTTTATCCCCTACACCGAACCTTGTACAAATCATTAATTAACTACACATATATGGTGGTTCCCAACTTAACAACACTTCATGATCCACCACATCTCTTCATACTACAATTAGAAATAATGAGATGGCTTTATCTACCTTGTGGAATGCTATACATGTCACCACAATCCCCATCACTACCTTAAAGATATATAGAATGCCTATAGCATGTACCGCATTGTGTCGGACACACAACATGCTCTCATCATATGTGCCACTCCCAGTAGCCCATATGACTAATGCTCTTTGCTTTGCAGCAAGATGTGAAATAATATCACAATACATGTGGGTATCGCCAATCGGTAACCCCAAAATCTCATGTACATCCTCTAGGGTCAATGCCATTTCAATGGTATCCTATCTTGTCCACCACCGAAGGTGTTGGACCTATTATCCCATACAACCAAGAATATTTATAGTAAATTTAGGTATAATGTTATCCCGCACATCTACATTATGCCCCCAAAACCCCAACCCTATAATAGGGTCACCTTTGCATGTGTCAATCCGGAAATCATCACACTTAACCATGATATATCTACACTTTTCCATAGTTGGATCATACGGTCTACCCGCATCCATAAATTGACAACAGAAAACATCGAACTCTGAAATATCAATTTAGAGTGAAAAGTAAAATCATACAACCTCTACCAATAGATTCCATAAGCCATCAACCTCTTTCGTAGACATCACTAGCCTGGAAAAAATTCTCTTACGCCATCAACCCTCATGTTTCAAAAATAGAATAGATAAATGAAATCAAAATATTTCACAAGCTAAGTTCTAAAGAATCTATAGATTATGAGTCTTGTGCATCTGTGGTGGGAGGTTTAGAAATAACATAATCAAATTATTTTCAAAGGTAAGAAACTTCCCATCAGGCTTATTTTTAATAAATGCATACAAGTTGTTAGAAATAATTTCTCTATCCTTAAAAATAAAGAAGTGGAAATTGAGGAAAGAGAAAAACATATCATCAACAATTGGAACTTATCTTACGATCCCCAACCTAAGAAAAGTAATCCAAGAGAAGGGGTAAGATGGATTAACCCCAGGGAGGGTTTTATCAAGCTAAATTTTGACGGAGTAGCTAAAGGGAATCTTGGGAAGGTTGGTGGAGGAGGTGTTTTTCATGATTCTAAAGGTAATTTTATCCTTGCATACTTCTTTAATTTGGGCCTACAAAATAACCATGTAATAGAGGTAGTGATGATGTATTGGGGAGTTAATTTTGCAGAAGAGAGAGGTTTTAAGTCTCTAATTATGGAAGGGGATTGTTTGAATATCATCTCTTGTATGATGGGAAAAAACTTGGCTTCTCTATCTATAAAGGACTTTATTAAAAATGCAAAAAGGAGTATGTCTTCTTTCACCAAAATATCCTTCCAACATATTTATCATGAAGGAAATAGATTGGCCGATATATTTGCTAACAAAGGGGTGGAGGCTATAGACTTTAATGTGATTGAAGAATCATCTAATCTTGATGCTCAAATAAATCATATTCTAAAAGGGGACTATGAACCCTATTCCATATCTCTATAATGATGAAAAATAAGGATGATGTGGCTTATAGGATGACGTTTCAAGAGATGATGAATATTAGATTTGTGCCAAACATAAATTCTAATAACTCTAAAGATTAGATTGAAAGTGATAATATTTTTATCATCTTGTGTTGCTCAAACATAATTTGTAAAAGTGGTTTCTTGATTAGACTGTGGGATGGAAATTTTCTTGGTCAAAAAATAAATAAGGGCTACAACTGCAATATGGGAGGTGACCTTGTAAGAACAGAGCCATGCACGATTCCAAAATTTCGTAGGAAGCTTCTGAGTTGTTGGAAAAGACAAGTTTGATGAGTTTTTTCAAAAATTTCGATGGGTTTGATGAAGATCTGAGTGTTGAGGTGGCTAAAACTTGGAATGAGGGCCATGTTTGGGTCTAAAAGTGTTCTTTCACTATATCCCTAAAGTTTATTGCTAGAGTGACTGGGCTATCCTGGAAGGAAGGTGCATTTTAAAACCCAAGTCCAATTACATCCTAGAGATTGATAGCTTTATGCAAGGTAAGGGCACTCTTAAACAACTTCATAATGGATATGCTAGGGAGGATTTTCCTTCACCATATGATGAAATTTACCTATTATTGATTTCTTACATAACCCTGGAAGGGCGTTACAAGGTTGTTTATGGGTATCATTTCCGATGTTTAATCACATAAGAAATGGAAGGCTTTACAACTTTCCAAATTATCTTTATTTCTCTCTAGCCAGATCTGTTGAGAAGGTTTGAAGAGGTAATTTTACTCATCCTTTACATCAAGGGCTTATTAAATCTATGCTTAAGTTTGGCACTCCTCTCATGGGGAAAAGTGAAAATTTGGGGCCAAACTGGTGAACCCTAGATAGGAAGATTTGGGGAAGAATGAAAATTCTAAAGCCAAGATTGATATTCCTTGTATGGAGGATGTGGGGAAATATGTGGCCAAAAGAACTAGGTCAAGTATGGAAAAAGAAAATGCTAAGAAAAAGAGTAAGGAGAGTGGGGCTTCAGGACTTCATGAGAACATAGATGTTAGCTTAGATTCTGGAGACCAGAGAGATGAAAATGAGAAAAATTTAGCAGTGGGGGTGGGCAAGAGGATTGTGAAGAGTTTCATGGAAATACCGAGGGTCATAATTCCCAAAATACCAAAGAATTTATTGAAAACCTGAAGGCTCTCAAAGTGGCACAAAAGAAATTATTTACTACCAAGGACTCAACGGTTAAATCTAATGTTTTCTTGAAAGAGTTTGAACACTGCAGACTTGATACAAACATCAACAGACACAAAATTAGCATGGTGACCATAGAATTGAGGGAGCTTCAAGAGAAGGTTGAAAAACTCACTACCATAGTCCTCAGTGACCAATTAAAGAATGCAAATGAGAGATGTCTTTCCATGGAGCAAGATATGTTGAAGATGAAGGAGATCATTTTGTAGATTAGGGATGTTCACATTCTCAATGTTAAGAGCACCATACATCATCTCAAACTCTTGGATGAAATGATCCAACCATGGAAATTTCTAAGAAAAAGGATGGAACTGGGCCTAAAGTTGAGATTGTTGCACCTGATTTTCAATACTAGAAGACAACCATTGCCAGCTTGGTCAAGGAATGGAACGAAATCATGCACATAGTGGGAGATCTGATAAAAGAATGAATGGTAGCTGTTTGTTTAAATCTTGGTGGAAAGTTTTGTTATGATGTTAGTTTTCTTACCTTTGTTGTTAGTTTGGTCTAGATGGACTGCTAGTTTGGTTAGTATGGCTACTTGTTTCTATATGCTTTTGCTATAGTGGGGATCCAATGGGTATACCCTTGGCCTCTTTTTGTGCTCTAGATCTTCATATTTTTACGGGTAGGGTCCCCTCAACCCTTTTTTACCTCTAATAAAAAAATCACTATATTAAACTCAGATTTCTATTCAAATTCGGTCATGACTATCCTCATTATTTAAATGAACGTCATTTTCACTCCCAAAATCTGAAACACACATTATTTATTGCATCTCGAACATGATCTTATGTCATTTGTTTCGACCTACTACATGAATATTCTAAAAAAATTGATATTAGCCTATTTTTGACACCATACGATATATATAATATCAAGACGCCTCGAAACTATGATATTAATGATCCTATAGTGTTTCCATTCAATTTTTCTTCTTTAAGGTTCTTGCAGCATTGATTGTGCCTTTGTATGGTAAGACAAGTAAAACTATCGTGTATGCATTAGTGTGTATATTTCATTTTAGCTAGTCTTTTCAGCATTAATGTTATAGACTATTTATTTCCGTTAACCACCCCATGTTTCAATATTGTGACATACGGTGATCAAGGGATGGGGCATATGTATACACCTAATTTTTCACTTTTGATATTTCATACCCATTACTAAAAATGTATTTTATGTAGATAAGGGTCATTGATGCATCTATTTCTTGAGTGGGTGCCCCATAATGGGTGCCTTAAGGGGCATGTCGGGAATGGGGAATGGTTATTTACATAACCATTAT
Organism: Taxus wallichiana var. yunnanensis; assembly: GCA_018340775.1. Classification (NCBI taxonomy): domain Eukaryota; kingdom Viridiplantae; phylum Streptophyta; class Pinopsida; order Cupressales; family Taxaceae; genus Taxus; species Taxus wallichiana. Next base: position 291,757,710 of record CM031233.1, on the reverse strand, counting down.
GGGTTAAAGATGTAAGTAATGAAAAAAAATACAGTAATGAAAAATAAATAGCTAATAATGCAAACCTTCCCCGCACTTCCTTTAATACAAACCTCAACGAGGTTGTGGAGGCCTTGTCTATGGAACCTTGTAAATGAATGTGTGTTCTTGAATGTTCTCCAAAATTTGGATGTAATTTCTATGAACACGGTAAAATTTTACAAAGTTTTTGTACTTCATATTTAAGAGGGTTTGTAAGCAAGGTAAGCCTCAATTTATTAGTTAGAAATTGGTTACATACGGGTGAATGCATATGCTAAAAATAGCATTGGAGGAAGTTACAATAGTGTCGGGCATTTAGGAGAAATATATATAATTAATTACAAAAATATGCATCCGAAAAGGTGGTTGTACATACAATTCAATTTCCCCCACATTTTGAGGATTCTAGAAGTGCCGTTAACTAGGATTAAGATAAGGAGTCCAAGAAGAGTCTAAGTGGATTCTAGGTGGATGTTGATCAAGTGGCAGTTGACTAGGATGTGCACACACTTAATTAATTAATTAATTAATAAATGGTAATTAACTTAGCTAAAGGGGTACAAAGGATACATGAGATTAATTTAATTAATCCAAAAGGGTACAATGTATATGAATTAATTAATTTAATCAATTAATCACAAATGGGTGAATAACAAGGTGTACTAGGATAACACTGGGAACAAGTGGAAACATGAGTGTAATTTTGGGGTGTCTACATTTTCCCCTCTTTAAAGTGCTATTGCAAAGTAATAGTGCTTTAAAGATAGTAGATGTATGTAGATCGGTGAGTGGAAAATTGTGAAGCATTGGGATGCCCCAGCAAGCAAAATGGTAGAGGAATGCCCCCTCAAGTGGGTGGATGACATAGCAAGGCGGTGGACAACCGCTTGATAGGAAGGAAAACAAGGGAGTAGAACAAGAATGGGAAAGGATTGTGCTCGTAGCATGAGTGTCATTTGGAGAGTAATTTTTAGAGCAACCTGATTTTTGTTATTACACAATAGAGTTATCACCATGATTATGAAATAATCAAGATGGTTAACCCAGATGCACATAAACAAACACACACAACAAAGAAAAGATAAAAAAGGAAAACAAACCCAATATACAAAGTAGGATCGACATCAGGGTTATAAAGGAACCAAGATGTGATCACACAAGTTGTAAATATTCCAAAAGAGTAAACATCAACAATGAAACACAAAGTTGAAAAAGAAGACAACCAATAAGCCCCTAATGCATGCCACAATGATGATTAAGTAGCTACAAATTCTCTCGAGTGGTAATAAGATCAGCCTGGAAGAGTGGAGTTAAAATGACTCCTTATAACACTCTTTTGAAGCCGTTGTGCAAATTATCAAAGTTAAAATTGCCCTAGGTGAAGTTATATCATGAAGGAAAAACAATTTTGTGACTTTCCCCAAGCAGAGTTAGCATATCATGCAAAGGGAAGAAAGTGATAGTTGTAAGATTGGCACGATCACTAGGGTAATAGATAAATGTATGACGTTTATCAAGATTGTATTGAGATGTTGAATGATTTACTTTAAGGGTTTTCCAATTGTAGGATTTATGTGATAAGTGAATGTTTGTTTGAAAGTTTTGTGATTTTTTTTTGGATTTTGATATATTTGATTTTTTAATTTTGAAATATTTAGTTTTTTGGATTTTTGTGAGTTTTGAAAAGTTTGAAATATAAATGCAAAAAAAACTGAATACAAAACAAAAAAGAAAAATGCTCCATGGCTTAAATAAGCCAGGAGAAAAACACAATACATGCAAATGACAAGGAAGCACGTAACAAGCATTGAAAACAAACCCAATATGAATAGGAAGGAATAACACCAAAGTTATATGTGAACTAAGATGTAAATAAATTTCTTGTAATTGGTCCATAAGCACATTCTAGATACACAAAGTACTGGTTATTCTAACTAACAAACATAAGAGAGTAAGCCAAGAATATACAAGACAACATTCCATATGTACAAACTTTAAACAAGAAAATACAACAAACAAGCTAGTGAACAAAGCATACAATGAAGAAATATACAGATGTCAAGTTGCCCCCAAGAGAAAGCTAAAGCCAAGTGATGTCCCTAAGAAAAGTTACATTGCAAAGAGTGGCTTGATTGATTGGAAAAGATGATTGGGAACAATCAGATGAAGAAAATGGTGAACGAAATTACATAGTCGCGAGATTTTTTTTTTGGAAAGCATTTTCAAAACATTTAGTATGTTTTTTTCATATTTTCTAAACAATTTTTATATTATTTTTGGGATTTTGAAAAATTTATATTGTTTTTAAAGTTTTTGTGAGATGTTTTTGAATTTTTTGGTCTTTTTGGAATTTTGAACCACACGCCAAAGAAGAGGGAAAGAAATTCCCAAGTCAAAACCAACATACTACGTATGAAGGAAGTGAATGAAAGCATAATGGAAGGTGAACAATAGTGGTAGACAATGGGCATGACAACCTAACAAGGAAACATGTGACACAACGAGGTAAAAAGTTACAAGCAGGAAACAAAGTGAAATGATGAAATAGGTGGATGCACTGATATGCCCCTAGTACAAGGGTTACTCTTCGGAGACTCAGGAGTATAACTTCTTCATATGAATGGAATTCATAGGCTCTTTCAACTCTTTTCCATCCTCGGTAGACAGTTTGTATGCACCAAATCCAAATTTAGCAGTTATAACATAAGGACCCAACCAATTAGGCTCAAATTTGCCTTATTTTTCTCATGGTTTAGTTGTGTTCTTTTGATTTTCCTTTAGGACCAAATCACTGATTTCAAACTATTGAGGTTTGATCTTATGATTATAATTATGGTGCAGTCTATTCTAATATACTTGCATATGGTCTAAGGCGTGAAGCCATTTCTCATCTAGTAATTCCAACTCTGTAAGGCATGCAACATGGCAATCCTCTTCATGAATGAGGTTACTGAAGGGAGACACAAAGTGAAGGTAGTTCAACTTCGATAGGTAATATGGATTAAAATCCATATACTAGGGAGAATGGAGTAGCTCCTGTAGGTGTATGGAAGGAAGTGTAGTAGGCCCAGAGGGCGGGATACAACTGTGTATGCTAATTACGTCCATGTTTATTGAATATTTTTTTCTAGAATGGATTTGATGGTCTTGTTTGACGCTTTAGATTGGCCGTTACATTATGGATAGTAGGATATAGCCCATTTTAGGTGGATATTATATTTTTAGTTAGGGCCTTGAGATCCTTATTTTTGAAAGAACCACCATTGTCAGTGAAAATAGTAGTGGGGATGCCAAAATGATAGATAATATGGTTGAAAATGAATTTAGAAATATTACACCCAATAACATTGGTAAGAGGCATAGCCTCAACCCACTTGGTGAAATACTCAGTGTCAGTTATAATAAATGTGTGGCCATCATAAGATGTGGGATTTATTTTTCCAATTAAATCGAGTCCCCATTTTGAGAAAGGCCAAGGTGAAGTAATGGGATATAAGGCTTGGGATGATGCATGCATGAGATTACCATGTTTTTGGCAAGCCTGACATTTATTCACAAGGTTGCATGCATCTTCCTCCATTGTGGGCCAATAGTATCTAATGCACAAGATATTATTTGCAAGGACCATTCTATTGGTATGGGCACCACAAATACCCGAATGTACTTTAGCTAGTGTCTGATTAGCTTCATCTTGATTGAGACATCTTAAGAGAGTCCCATCATAACCTCTTTGATACAAGGTGTCAACAAGAAGGGTGTAGCATGAAGCACATTGTGCTAAGGCTCTTTTATTAGCTAAATTAAAATTAGGAGGATAGGATTTAGTTTGAATGAAGGTATATATATCGTGGTACCAGGGATGATCAAGACCAACAATCTCACAAACCATGGTGGACTCCAACAATTCATATGCGGGCACCAAAATATGTTCAACAAGGAACTCGTTGTGAGTTTGATTAGTGTCAAATGAAAGAAGGGAAGAGATAGTTTCCATGACATCCACGCTTTATTTTGTATGCGAGGAACTTGTTCAAAATTGATAATTTGGAAATACCCTCTAAGGCTATCAACCATTATTTTATAGGGTAAGATCTTTTCATATTTTACTTGATATTCTCTGTTAACTTGATTAATGACGAGAAGAAAATCACCAAGAATTGTGAATTCTTGTAGACGCTATGAGATAGAAATCCCTAAGCTTGTTATCATTACTTCATTCTCTACTATGTTATTTGTGTAAGGGAAGTTGATACGATAAGATTTAGGTATGAGGTCTCCATCTAGTGTATGTAAGACAATTCCTACTCCAAAACCATGGATGTTGCAAGATCCATCAAAGAATAACATCCATAAGGGTGTTGCTTCTATGTACAAAAGGTCTTCATCTAGAAATTCAAAATTTAACAGTTGTGAGCCTGGAAATGGTGTTGTGGCTAGTTGATCTGCCAATGCTTGACCTTTGAGAGATTTTTGATTGAAAATTTCAATGTAAAATTTGTTGAGTAACGTAATCCAGCTAGACATTTGTCCTATGATGACTAGTCTCAAAAGTAGGTACTTAAGAGAATCAAACCTTGAAATTAGCCTGGTGGTATGATTTAGGAGATAGTGTCACAACTTTCCAAAAGGATAAGCAACCGCTAAAAAATCCTTTTTAACCTGCGAGTACTTGGTCTCATGTTCAAGGAGAGTTCTTCTCAAGTAATACACAACTTGTTCCCGACCCTTATCATTGTGTTGCACCAATAATGCCCTAATGGCATGTTCTATTGTAGATGTATACAACAACATAGGTTTATCCTATATGGGCAACATGAGTACCGATGGAGATGCCAAGTATTCTTTCAATTTTGAAAAGGCATCTTGATAGTCTTGTGTCCATTTGTACTGGACATCCTTTTTAAGTAGTTGGTTGAAATGATGGTACTTATCTACCAATTGAGAGATGAAGCGATGAATAGACTATATTTTTCTTTGTAGGAACCTTAGTTGTCAAAGGTTCTGACGAGGTGGCATATCTATTATAGCTTTCACCTTGGTAGGGTCCACTTCAATTCCTCTTCGTGAGATAATGAATCCCAGAAGTTTCCCTGAAGTGAAACCAAAGACACATGTTTTTGGATTAAGGCGAACCTTGTACGTACTTAACCACTCAAATATAAACCTAAGAACTATTGGATGATGTAATCTAGTATTTGATTTAGTAAGAATATCATCGACATAATCCTCCATTATGTCGTGAAGAATTTCATGAAAAATAACAGTCATGGCACGTTGATAAGTTGCACCAGCATTTTTAAGGCCAAAAGGCATGACCTTGTAACAAAATGTCTCACATGGGGTTGTAAAAGTTGTTTTATGTTGGTCTTCTTCAGAAATTTTAATTAGTTGTACCTGGAAAAACCATCCATAAGGGATAACATCTCATGGCCCGCAATACGATCAACAATCATGTCAATATTGGGCAAAGGGAAATCATCCTTAGGATATTTCTTGTTAATGTCATGGAAATATGTACAAATACAGATTTCGGGGTATTCTTCACAACTAAAACCATATTAGATATCCACTATGAGTATTCAATACACCGTATGAATCTTGCATCCACTAATTTTTTTAGTTTGGCCTTAACAAGCAATGCGAGCTTAGGATGCATTTTAATTTGTTTTTTCTTTATAGGTTTTAAATCTGGTACACCACAAGGTGATGAACCACAAGAGAAGGATTGAGGCCCGAATATCTTTGTAAGATCAAGTGAATACATCTTGAAACTCGATTATAAGTGTTATGAAGGCTTTGATTTCAATTTCGACAAAGTGGCACCTAATTGTAATAATTTTGGTTGGCCTTTAGTCCCACTATTAATGGTTGTCATCTATTCTACCAACATCTTAGAAGTGTCATTACCTTGAAATGATGTTGCAGAGGCTTGTGTATATTGTCAAATATTTCTGGATTTGAATCTCCTCTCTCTAGTGCCTCTGAAAGGTTTTCACTAGGATATGCATCCTTTTCTTTCTTTTTATTTTTCATATTTTATGTCTCGTATAATGCCTCAGAAAGGTTTTCACTATGTGAGATATAATTTGTCTTTTTTTTTTAATTTCTTTTTTTTAGGACTGGAGATTGTAAGTTATTTGCTGAAGTAGGTGGTAGCATCAAGGTTTATATCGAAACCTTTCTTGTGATCCTACAAGGGAAAAGGACCTCCAAGTAACTCTTGGATGGCCTCATCGTTTTGAAATAGGTCCATGGAAATATGACATTGTTGGTCTTGATCAATGAGGGAAGGATAAAAAACATCAAGGGTTCGAATGGATAAGTATTAGAGGAAAAGTGTAGTTTCGGCTAGGTCTTCGAAAAGGCTATGTGTGGAACTAGTCTCAATTTTGGAATCTGAGTCCTCATCACTAGGTAATACATCAAAGACTATAGGCCTCTTCTCATATGTCTCATATCCTATACCATATGTGTAAAGATTAGAATTGATATTCATAGGTTAAAGAACACCATGTCCTTATGGGCCAAGGCCTCTTCCTTTCTAGTTCATGTTTTTCATCATTCTATGACCCTTGGTGTAATCAATGGATTCATAGCATTTTTCCATCTTGTCTTCACATAAAAAAGAGTCGTCGGAGGTGGTAATGTGTTCATCTTCTAGGAATCCATATCATCTCCAAAGAGTGTTTCCAAGATAGTAAGCTAGAGGTTCTTGTAGGTGAGGAGTGTTAGGACGCCCATAGATGTGAGGTGATAATGAGAGTTTTCCAAAAATAAATTTATCGTCAAGTGTGTACTCGCCTAAGCCTTTATGAGAGAATGTAACTTCAGGTGACACCTTAGATGTAGATTATTCGAGGAAGATACAAAAGCATGAGGGCTCAATATTGTATCAAGGTCAATATGGTTGGTAACAATAGGAGTTGCGCTAGATCTAGTTATGTTATCAATAGATGGACAATAATTTTCTTTTTTGTACCTTGCTTCAAAAACTTACAATATTCAAAGGGGTCGTTATCGCCATGAAAGGTGAACTATCTACCGTTATGTGGAAAATTTATGCATTGATGGAAGGTGGAAGGTATTGTGTGCATCGCATGTATCCAAGGTCTACCTAAAAGAAGGTTATATGATGTTTCTACATCAACTACATGACATACAATGTCAAGGAGTTACGGGCCTACTTATATGGGAAGAGTGAAGACACCACAAGATTGGTGCTTGGTATTATCATAACCATGAATGGTAATGATATTAGTATCTAAGTCATCTATTATATGACCAAGGAAGTAGAGCATTTTATAGAATAGATGTTAAGAGCCACTCCATTGTCGATAAGAACCCTCTTGAATTTATGGTTTGTAACATAGGATTCAATGTACAAGGAGTTATTGTTAATCAGATTTGGGTTCAACATATCTTAAGGACCAAAAGATAGGACAAGATTTTCATGTGTAAGGTTCCCGATCATATCTTGAAATTGTTGAACATTGAGAGTATGATGGATACATGATTCATTTAGAGCATGAGTGAGAATATCCTGAAAGCTAGGTAACTCTTCAAATAGTTCCATTAGGGAAATATGCATTGGCATGGTTGTTAATTGTTTGATGAAGCCATACTGACCCGAAGTGGAAGATTTGGCATTAGAATTTGACTTTTAATTTGAAGGAGTTGTTGGTTTGGAAGACATACAAGGTTGGGTTGCTGCAGGAATCCATATCTTTTGTTGGCGTGTGGTCACAACATTAATCAAAGGTTTGAATTTAATGGTCACCATTGTAAATGGTACTTCCTCAATAAATGAGAGAATTGAACTGAAATTAGCATTATTGGCAGAGGAAATTTTTTCAGCATTTTTATCGTCCCCCATGTTTTGGAAATGGGTTTGAGAACACCTTAAAATTGTCATTGGGTATTTTATTTGGTGATGGTTCTTCAACAGTGATATCTCCACTATCAATGAGGTCTTGTATAAAGTTTCATAAGAGAAAGCATCAATCAGGTTGGGTGACCTTCAATGCAATGAAAATCACAATAAGTATCAACTTTATACCAAGTAGGCTTAATTTCTCCCTCACCCCAAGGTTTGGTGATGGGATAAGTAACCATGTTTGCATTAATGAGTTGTTGAAGTACACTTGATAGAGGTTCTCCCAAAGGATTAAAACAATGTCATTTAGAATCAAAAGAGGAGGAACGATCTTTGCTAGAAATAATAAGAGGTTGTTTACCTTTGTTTGTTCTAGTCTGAGTGTTTTGGATGTTGTGGAAATTGTGGTTTTCTGTAATACCATTCACCAGTATTACGAGAAAACCACAATTTACGATTGAATCCTAAGGTTCTTATCCAAACCATACTACGATTGTGGGTAACATGTTTAGATTTGTCTTGGTGAGAGCTATTAGGATGATCACTATGTTGCCCATTATACTTTGAATGAGGTTTAATCAAACCTTTTACGACAAGGGATTTTTCAATCTGCAATCCTTTCTCAATAACTTCTTCAAAAGTATTAAGCCAATACATTTTCATGTGAAAGGATAGCTCACTTTGGTGAGATTAGGTACAACGATGCTCATAAGATGTTTCTTAGGCATGGAGCAAGGGAAACGACTATCAATCCCATGCCATATTTGTAGGAATTATGCATGCAAGGTTTCATTTTTTCATTTCTTGGCATTACACAAGTCCATCATCGTAATTTCAAAGTCTAGGTTGAATGAGAAATTTTTAACGAATTTCTCTCGAGAGGTTCGCGAAAGTTTATATAGAGTCCTTGGGGGAGGTGTAGAAACCAGTCCAAGGCTTGTCCTCCTAGACTTTATGGAAAGAGATGAATTAAGAAGACATCAACATAGGCCACCTCTAGCAAGCCATATAAAACTCCTTGATATGCTCTCTAAGATCATTCGTGCCCTTGTATTTTTCAAATTTGGACATCTCGAAAGATTTTGAAAAAGGGACACATAAAATGTCCTTATCGAAGGGGTAAGGACACAATTATTCAAAGTTGAATTTTTGAGTTGATTTTGCATACACCGAGTTGGTGTCCTTCATCATTTTCCATTCTTGGGAAAATAATGAGTTGTTCTCAGTAAGAAAGATAAGGAACCATCACTTGTAGAGTTCTTATATTTGGTGTACGTGATATGAATATTAAATAAAGCATCACTAGTTTTATTTGGTGCCTCATTGTCATGGGATTCATTGGTGACTTTTGAATTTAAGATAGCAATTTGTTTAGCCATGTCATTAATTTTATTCATGAGGGATTGAGTAGGATCGGTGGTCGAATCAGTTGATTTTCCTTTGTTCCTTTCATCAGATTTGTCCTTATTTGATTCATTGAATTTAGTGTTTTCAGAGGTGGACTTGTTTCAATCATCATTATTTGTCAAAATGAAAGGTTCACCCTTGTTAGGTGGCGGTTTTCCAAGTAATTTTTTTAGAATATTTTCATCAAAATCGAGAGGGTAATTTTTCTCCCATCTTAAGGAGATGAAGAAAAATTGGTCTTTATTCATACATAAAATGTTTTCAACGCATGATTGTTCTTCAAGTGAGATGTCATTCTGATCATCCTCAAAGTTTTAGTCATTATCACTATCAAAATTTCCAAAAGTATTTCGATGTTGTTTACCCCTTCCAAAAGGACTATAATCTCGTGTCATGTTCCCACTATTTTTAAAAGAGGGAGGGAGAAAAAGAGAGATGCGAAAGATAACTCAACCCATAGCAAAGTGAATGCGATGATGGAAGAGAGGTGTGTGATTAAGTTTGATAATAAATTGTCCCTTAACAAATTGAATGCTAAAATGGGTAATATGTTTAGAAGATATAAGTGATGCAACCCTTAACAAAGTGAATGTCAAGATGGAAGCATATGAAAGTGTTTCATAAAAAACAACCCTTGACAAAGTGAATGCCAAGATGGAAGAGTTGTCTAATGCGATGAAGGTTCTCATCCTCTAATAAAGTGAATGCTAGAATAGAGGAGGGTATGAAAAAGGAGTCAAATTGTATGCGATGTGCTCAATCATTAACAAGAATTAGTTAAGAAGGAAGAGGATAATGTAGGGATAAGACTCAAATATTGATAACATAAGCATTGGAAAAATAATATATGATGAAGTATCTAAAACACAAAAAATATTTTGTCAAGTTAGAGACATGAAGAGATCAAACGTATACAGCTTTAACAATGATGTTTTCAAAATAAAGGATGCAAGAATAGAATGAAAATAAGGTGTGATGAAATTGAGTTGTGACAAAGTGGAACACAACATTGTTAAGATGCGAGTTGTAAGATGAAAGTGCTTGAGTGAGGACGTGGATATCCACAACTCGAGAATTGATGTCGAAAAGAGATGAAAACTTAAATGTTGGGAAATGTAATCCAAATGTTTTTAAGTATCAAATAGAATGAGAGATAAACTCAAAATGAGGTGAATATGAAAGATAGAATAATTTGATGATCATGAAAAGGGAAGAATCAAATAAATGAAAGAGAACTCTAGATGAATGAAAGAAGATCAAATGGAGAAGGAAATGAGGATGAAAAGATTGAAATAATGAAAAAGAGATGAAAGTTTCAAAAGGGGAAATTTGAGAGTAAAATGAAGGTTAGTGAATGAATGATGACGAAGAGAAAAGAGGATGAGAAAATATGAAATGAGAATGAAAGTAGAATCCAAACAAGGATTGTTTGGAAAATGACAAAAAGATAAGAAAAGTGAAAGATGGATCCCAAACAAGGAGTGTTTGGGAAAAAGTGAGTGTGGAAAACTACTACAAAAATAAATAAATAAAAAATAAGAAAATACAAAAAGAATTTTTTTTTTGAATGTTTGTTTGTGAGCTCTACCCTAGATTGGCTTGGACAATGTTTGGCTTTCTTAGTGGCTCTCTCAACTAGGTGTCAGAAAAATATCTCGAGTGAGCACGATGTTATTACTATATTATGACTTTACTTTACCCCTTTTTAAACCCTAAGCAAAGATCTTGCTTAGAATGAATCGCAATGGGGTCGCCACTAAGGATATCCGTGACTCTAACTCACAAGGATTTACTAGTCGGAGTAGGATAAAAATATTCCCGTTTCATCCACCAGCCCCTCAAGGTGTGTATTAATTTGGGGTTCCTATAATCACCCCCTTATTTGTAGCTTAAGGATTACGCCAAGGGGGTTATGTTCTATTTAAGCAGTCGATCCATAGCTTTTAACCGAACCTGCAAATACAATGTTTTGAATGTGGTTTTTTTATCTTTTGATTTTAATGTGGTTTGATTGTAATCCTTTGGAAACCTATAGTTAGTAGTTTTTGAATTTTTTATCCACCTTGTGTGAGATCAGGTCCTACAAACAAAAATTAGAAATTTTTCCAAAATGAGGAAAAAAAAAGAACAAACAAAAGTAAGTTCGTGTTTATGATTTCTCGATCAATTAGAAAGTGCAAGGAAAGAGCATATGCACAAAGAAGATTCGATTAAGTAAAATGTTAATTTCCCCCAAAATACAGCAAGAAACGACCACGTTTATGATTCCCAAGATCGCTTAAAAGCACGAGGGAAGAGTATACGCGTGAGTGTTAATTTCAGCCAAGCTTTTGATTCTTCTCCAAGAATTATCTCTATCACAATTATTCTCACAATAATCATCAAATTTTGCAAGTTCTTCTTAATTCTTACTTCTAAACCCTAGATTTCATGCTTATATAGGCATATATAAACTTAGGGCATGTAGCTATGAAATTAAAATCAATAGATTTACTTTAATACTAAAAATAGATATAATTCCCGTGAGTTAATTAAAACACCCACACACAGGTAAATGATGTCGGTTAGACCTAACAGATGTCAGTTCCTCCTTTCCTGACCGATGTTAGTCATAGGTGATTGATGTCGTTCCTCCCATAAACGATGTTGGTTACTTTGTTTTCCAACAAGTTTCATACTTCATGCTAATCCGAAGTAATTGAGCTCCACAACTCAACATAATCAATTAAAATAGTAAGATGTTAGGTTTAAAACTAAAATTTGTAAAATAAAATATATAAAACCTAAAAACTATCGACAAACCTAAAAGTAACCTAAAGATTTTTGTGTGGCCGAGTGTTACTCCCCCATGCCGAGCTACCTTGCTCCCCCTCCGCCTTCCCCGCGCTTCCTACCCAACTCCCTACTGACCCGGCCAAACCCTACCCTAAGCCCCATCCTAACTACCCCATTCCCCACCTACCCAAAAATCTCGCTCCCATCCCCATGCCTCCTCCCATCCTCATTCCCCATCCCATCGTGCATGCTAAAATGTTAGAAATGAAAAAAAATACAATAATGAAAGATGAACAACTAATAATGCAAACCTTCCCTACACTTCCTTTAATGCAAACCTTAGTAAGGTTGTGGATACCTTGCCTATGGAACCTTGCAAATGAATGCAGGTTCTCTTGAATGTTCTCCAAAATTTGGATGGAATTTCTATGAACATAGTAAAATTTAGCAGAGTTTTTGTACTTCAAATTCAAGAGGATTTGTAAGCAAGGTAAGCTTTGCAATTTATAGAGGCAGACGTAGTTATAAATTGATTACATACGGGTGAATGCATATGCTAAAAATAAAATTGGAGTAAGTTACAATAATGTCGGGGAATTTAGGGGCAATAAATGGAATTAATTGCAAAAATTTACATCCGAAAGGTGGTTATACGTGTAATTCAATTGCCCCCACCTTTCTAGGATTCTATAAGTGTAGTTAACTAGGATAAAGATAGGGAGTCCAAGTAGAGTCTAGGTGGATGTTGATCAAGTAGTAGCTGACTAGGATGTCAACACACTTAATTAATTAATTATTTAATTAATAAATAATAAGTAACTTAACTAAAGGGGTACAAAGGATACATGGGATTAATTTAATTAATCTAAAAGGGTACAATGTGTATGAATTAATTAATTTAATCAATTAATCACAAATGGGTGAATAATAAGGTGTACTAGGATAACACTGGGAACAGGTGAAAATAGGAATGTAATTTTGGGGTGTCTATAAGAGATAGTGGAAAAAAAGAGTGTCATTATTTGGTCTTGGCCTTATTTTTCCTTCCACTAGTTATCCTTGTCTTTTTGGGTCTCACACACATTGCATTCACAATGTCTTGCTTGCTCACCACCTTGCATCTTTCTTAACCATGTCCATGATCAACGATACTTATTTTCACTTTTCATGACACATTATCTCATTTTACCACCCTTGAAAAATGCCATCACCCATAGGAAATGGTGTCGATGTTATGTTTCTCTTGGATGATGCAATCTCCGTGGGCGATGGCATCCTAAATATACATATCAAATCTTGGCATTCAAAATAAAAGAAACTCAAACCTTATGAAATTTCACATGCTCTGCTCTTTTGTGACATCTTCGCATCTGCTTTCTTAGCTCTCGGTTCATCTTGCACTTTTCTTGGATTGGATTGGACACTCTTCTTCTTAGTTGGTTTTCTTGCATTATTGGGTCATCTATAGTGAGTCTAGGACAAGAACGGTGTTCCCCTTTTCCACCTAATAATGATTCTCTCTCGGTGTGCTACTTCTCTAGAGATAGATGCATAAGTGACCACCCTATAGGTACAAGGTGAGTGCTCTAATCATATTTTTCATTTCACATAGACTAGTTCATTTTTCATCCCTCATTGTGCTATGTTAGTTTAGTATTACATATGTTTGGATGCTATTTAGCATAGTACTCTTATTTATGATCAGATCCTTAGCTTTACATTACTTTCATTTCAATTATATTATGCATGCTTGTCTTATCTATTGTTGATCCATACCTCTCCTCACCCAACTACCAATATCTTAGTAGGGTTATCTCATCTATATTAAGTGTAGACATTAGAAACCTAGGTTTACTTAGTGTAGGGATTACTACCCTCTAGATATGTAATCCTAACGTTTGTCATGGTCCCTTTAAATCTATCCATTATATGCCAGTTCATGTGTGTTTCTTACTCATTGCCTTGATACCCTTGTAAAACAGATGATTTAGGAGTGTAAGTTATTGAGACACATTCTTGGCTCGCCATACAAATCTCAACTCTCATTCCTTCCTTTTCATTTCAATGTTATTGTTTGGGGTAATGAACATTTTTAAATCTAGAAATACTTTTCAATGTGGATCCAACAAGAGTGTCATGAGGAGTAGTTACTCCACTCTTCTGGTATGATCCTATCCCTTGGAATTTCAATGTTATTACTTGGGGGAATTTAAATATGCTTACTTATCACTATGGCACACATTAGGGGCATATTAAATTGTCTTATTTTCAAGTTGTGTTACATTATGGATATTTTTTGGACCACTTACACATATTTCATTATCATCTTGGCTTCTTCATATCCATGGTGCATACTTTTATGGTGTATATTGGGTTTTTTTACTTTTTCTCTTTTCTTTGTTGTGTGTTTTTGTTTACGCACATAATGGGTTACACATCACGATTCCTTAATAATAATGGTGACAATGCTATTTTTTAACAATAAAATAAGGTTTCCTAACTTCCACTCTCTAAATGGAAGCTCATGCTACAAGCACAATGTCTCCCATCCTCCAAATTCCTTGCCTTCTTCCAATGAAGTGGTTATCAACCACTTTATTTCATCATCCATCCACTTAAGGGGGCATTACCTTACCATCCACACTCATTGGGGTATCCAAATTATTCACCATGGAAAATAGTGACCATCCACCATGTTTCCATGTCATCCTTTCACTAATCTACATATATCATTATCTTTAAAATGTTATTACTTTATAACAACACTTTAAAGAGGGGAAATGTAGACACACTAAAATACATACTTATTTATATCTATATCCTTTGCATAACATGTCAACGAACAACCCATTAAAATTAATAAAATTAATTCTATCATGTCCAATTCCATCCTTTAGAATTAATCAAATTAATTATATTATACCTTATAGAATTAATTAAATTAATTATAAACTATACTTCTATGACCTTTAGCTAATTTAATTAAATGGTTAATTTCCCACTCACATCCCTTAACTAATTAAATTAGTTATTTAAATAGAAATAAATATATTTATCTACTTACACTCCACTTCACTATCTTATTCACTCTACTACACTCCACTTCTAGAATCCTACAAAGGTGGAAGCAACAAAAATGCATGTACAACCACCTCATTGAATAAAAACTGAAATATACTGCCCCTCAATGGATATTCAATCCATTCTAACTGTTGAGACATCCTCCAATGTTATTTTAAGAATACGAATTCAAACCTCATTATGAATCTTCAACCACTCCATAGCCTCTCCTTCCATTATAAATAACATGCTATATCCTTTGCAAACAATCCTTGGAAGCTTTGTGTAATTGCAACAAACCTCTTCTCATTTTCCATTTGAATGCATCCTCGTGTTCATCCTTTATCGCAACATTTCCTCCTCCATTTGGAATCAAATTTGGAGCACCCACAATCCAACCATTTCAAAATATTCTACAAGTGTAACACTTCAACAATCTCATCTTGAGGTTTGTAAGAGAATATTGGAGAATGGTTCACATTGTTTATTTTCTTGTCTTTCACTTTAGCTAAGTTTTTCATTGCTCACAATCCTAAAACCCAATGTGACACCAAAATAACTATTGTGACAACCTAAACACTAGTGCAATACCCTAAACCCTAGTGTGACACTCTAAATGAAAAATATGACACCCTAAACAATAGTTCCCTAAATAACACATATGGCACCCTAAACCCTAATGTGAAATCAGTAAACCCAAGTGTTATACCCTAAAAAAAAATTGACACCCCAAAAATTGGTATAACACCTTAAACAAAAAATATGACATGATAAACACTAGTATGACAATGTAAAAAAATCACACCTTAAAAACAAATTTAACATTCTAAACAATAGTGTGTCACCCTAAACACTAGTGTGGCGCCCTAAACAAAAAAATATGACACCCTAAACCCTAATGTGAGATTGTAAACACTAGTGTAAAAACCTAAACAATAGTTTGATACCCTAAACAAAAAAATGATACCCTAAACACTAGTACAACACCCTAAACACTATAACGACACCCTAAACATTAGTGTGACACCATAAACAAAAATGTGACACTATAAAAAAATATGACACTCTAAACCCCGACGTGACACAAAAAACACTAGTGTGATGCCCCTGAACAATAATGCAACACCCCATAAAATAAATTTGATACCTTAAACACCAATGTGACATGTTAAACCCCAATGTGACATAAGTAAACACTATTGTAATACCCTAAACACTAGTGTGACACCCTAAACAAAAAATGTGATATCGTAAACACTAATTTGATTTACTCAAGACTAGTATGATACCCTACACACTAGAGAAACACCATAAACAACAAATATGACACCCTAAAAAGTAATGTGACATGATAAACACTAGTACAAAACCCTAAACCCTAATATAACACCCTAAAAAGAAAATGTGACACCCTAAACACCAATAAAACTCTAAACAATAAATGTGAAACTATAATCACTATCTTGACACCCTAAACAAAAAAATTTGAAACCATAAACACTAGTGTATAACCTTAAACAAAAAACATGACACCCTAAACCCCATTGTGGCACCATAAGATTAGTGTGACAAACTAAACATTAATACAACACCTTAAAAACAAATATGACACCCTAAACCCTAGTTTAACACTCTAAAAAACAAATATGACACCCTGAACACTTGTACGACACCCTACACAACACATATGACATCCTAAACCCCAATGTGCCATTATAAACAACTTTGACACCATAAACACTAGTATGAAATCATAAAACAAATATGGCACCCTAAATCCTATTGAGACACAATCAAATCTAGTGTAAAACCCTAAATAACAAATGTGATACCTTAAACACAAATTTGACACACTAAACAATAGTATGAAACCCTAAACACTAGTGTGACACCCTAAACAAAAAAATATGACATCGTAAACCCTAATGTGACACTATAAACACTATTACAATACCATAAACACTAGTTTAATACCCTAAACACTAGTGTGACATCCTAAATACTACTTTGTGTCACCCTAAACAATACAAGTGACAAAACACACTTTGGGTGGCACCATAAAAAATAACTATGATAGCCTAAACCACAATGTGACATAGTAAACACTAATGTGACACCCTAAATAATAAATGTGACATCTTAAACACTAATGCAACACCCTAAACACCAGTGTGACACCCTAAACATTGTGACTCACCCTAAACACTAGTGCAACACCTTAAACACTAGTGTGATACCATAAACACTAGTGCAACATTGTAAACAATAAATGTGACACATTATAAACTAATGTAACACCATAAAGAATAAATACGACACCGTATACCCCAATGTGACACCATAAACATTAGGGCAATAACCTAAACACTAGTGTGACACCATAATTAGTAAAGACAACACCCTAAACACTAGTATGGCATCCTCAAAAACAAATATAATGATTTAAACATTAATACAAAACCTAAAACAGTAAATGTGACACCAAACCCCAATGTGCTACTATAAACACTAGTATGACACCTTAAACAAACATGTGACACCCTAAACAAAAAATTTGACACCTTAAACACTAATGAGGCACCCTACACAACAAATGTGATGCCATAAACATTATATTGACACCTTAAATTATCTTGAGACATTAGAGAAACTTTATAGGGGACGTTAGGGCCAATTTAAGGCCATCTTTACAAGGGTGATGTTAGGGTAGTTTTAGTAACATCACCATTAACGTCCCAAGTCAACATAGAAAAAAAAAACATAAAAAATAAACCGTAAATTCCAAAAATAAATAGAATGTTCCATTCCATTCACATGTAAACATTTTTAGGCCTCCAAATCCTTATTTCATTATTTTTAATTTTTATTGTGCTTTGTGGGGTAGTGTAGAATATTTTTTCAGCATTCTTTGGTCTGCAGAATCTAC
This sequence comes from Taxus wallichiana var. yunnanensis, assembly GCA_018340775.1. Taxonomy (NCBI): domain Eukaryota; kingdom Viridiplantae; phylum Streptophyta; class Pinopsida; order Cupressales; family Taxaceae; genus Taxus; species Taxus wallichiana. The sequence goes on along the minus strand of CM031233.1, from coordinate 291,739,648 downwards.
TGAAAAGTAGGATTTTGGCCATGGTGGGTTTGCTGAAGATTCAGGGGAAATTTTTATAAGTGGTTATTACATATTTTTGGGGCATTGTTTTAGGATTTTATTACATATTTGAGGGTCATTGTTGTAGGTTTTTTAATGGATTTGTGGAGCATTTTTACAGGGGTTTGTTGTAGATTTGTGGGCAATTTTTTAGGGGATTGTTAAAAATTTGTGGATTGTTTGTTCAAGTGTTTTATGGTAATTGCAGTAATATCTATGGTAGAGGAAATCTATTTAAAGGATGACTAGGTAAAATTTATGCCTAGATTTATCATTTGTTTTATGTTCATCAATATTATTTCTTTTAGTTCTTAGCACATTAATTATATTCATTAATCTTATTGCTTCCTATGATTAGCATATATTTTTTACAACACTGAAATATGAACCAAAATTGTTTTCTCAAATAACCATTCAAACCTTACATTATTACTTCACAATTTTATTACTACACTGAACCCTCCTCCCACCCATCCACCCAAACTACTTATGTTACATTTTTTTCTAACTCTTTCAATGAATCCCTCTTTAGAGGACAATAAAATCCATCTCGACCTCAATGAGAGGGAAATTTAATTATTTGAGTCCTTTAATATACCCATTTGTAGACATTGCAACCCATGAGACTGCATTTATTTAATATATTTGACAAATATGTATGATATAAATCATGACGCTAATAATTTAATGACATATAATATGGTCAAGAACATGCAAGTAGTAGAATAATAAAAAGTTTATAATCTAGCACAAAATGAATGGCATAAAACACACAAATGCATGGAGTAGTCAATTCAATTAAGAGTATAAGTAAGTCATTAACCCATAGATTAGACTGGAAGCATCTTGTATGCATGCGGGAATGTGGTTAGAGAGAATATAGGCATTGCTTTTTAGGGTTTGGATATTCTTAGTTAGTTATGGAAACCCACTAAGAATAGGTCTTAGCGTGAGTTGGCTTGATGAGGTGTCCAGGTGAGGTGCATGTGTGGATATTATCTAAATTAAGATTTTTAAATAATAAATATGGTGAGGATAATGAATTAATTTAATTAGATTAATTAAATTAATATTAGTGAGGTGAAGGGGGCCATGGCTAGGTTAATGTGATGAAGGGTATTTTTTTGTCGAGGACCAAAGGGGAGTGTGACCTAATTTTAGTGTCTACATTTTGCCCCTTTTTGTTGCGTAGCTTGTATTGGTAAGTGACGCTAAAAAAATAAGATGTGGTTACCCCAGTGTGGGGTGAAGGTGATTCCCCTCAAACCAGAACGACGAGGAAGAAGGTAGAATCGGTGAGTGGTTTGATAAAAGGTAAATGTGAGAAAGGGGAAGGTGGGGAATGGGGGAAAAGGGTTAAAGGTCTACTCAGGTAATCTAGGTAATGGATTAGGGTCAAAGGTAATGTAATACCAAATGCATGCACACGTATAAACCGCAGCACACTACGGTGAAAGAGTAGGAAAAATCTACATCGTCTAAAGTCGATAGGTTTATCCAAACAAGGGTTAAGTGATTCCGGTATCCAAGGTGTAGGATATGGTCAAGAAGCACAACATAGGTTAGGTGTAGGAACATTCGGTATGTTCCAAGACACCAAAGTTAGGGTCGGATAATCGGTCATGGCAATAGGCTAGGTAAGGTCATTAGGGCAACAACACAGTAATGATCTGCAAGGTATAGCGAACACATGAGGTCAAAGGTCACTAGCGATGGTCTAGGGCCAAAAATATAGGTCACGACACGAGTAAGGCCGAGGGATGGGTAAAATAAGGAGTCCCCAAAGGAGGAAAAAGGTAGGTAGTAAATGATGAGGTCAAGAGGGTGAGGTAAATAGTCAGGGTAAAGGGTAGGTGAGGTAACTGGTCAGGGTAAAGGGTAAAGGGGAGGTGTGGAAAAAAGGAGGGATAGGTGGGGTAATAGGGTAAAATGTTGGGTTTTGTGCTAGATAGGGTGACCGATGCCGGTCAAGGGTAACCGACACTGGTATAGGGCAACCATCCATGGTAAGGTAGGGCATGAGACCGATGCCGGTAAAGGAAAACTAGCGTCGGTTAGGTCGGGTTTGTTATAAAAACAAAAATATGTGTTTTTTGTTATTCATTTGTCATATTTTGATTTGAGAAAATGACAAAAGAGAGAGAAAAGAGAGAGAAGTGTCTGGATGAAATAGAGCATTGAGTTGGCGGTGTGAATGACGGGTGATTGGTTGGTGAGAAGCAGGTCCACAGGATTAGTGTGATTGGTTTGATTTGGTTGCGGGTAGTGATTTGGTGATGGCAGAGGCCGAGAGAGGGATCAAGTGGGCCACTGGTGCAGCGGCCAGACATGCCACCGAGATGACGGCAACATGATGAGGTAAGCATCCAACTCTAGTTGTAGTTGGTTAGATAGATTAGGTGATTGGTAAATGGTTTTTGTAGTTGTTTGTTTTTGTTTTTTGTTATTTTCGTGGGTGGGGAAAAGATTAAATTTGGGAATGGGGAAAAGTGGGTAAAAATAGGAATGGGGAGGGTAATAAATGGGAGAGGGGGATGGGTTGAGGTGCAAGGGTAGTTTAGGTAATTTTAGGTGGCTAAAAGGGGCCATGGGGATTTTTTTAGAAAGGAGGGTTTTCGGTATCGCGAGTTTTTATCGTGATGATGACCGGCGTCGGTCGATTGTGGCCAAAGATGTTAGTAGTGTGTAACCGGTATTGGTTACTAAACAAGTGACCGATGCTTGATTAAGGGTGACCGGGTCGATGAAAGGGAACCGACACCGGTTAGGTTTTAAGGGATAAGGGGCCAAAGGTGCCACAGGTTGGGTGATTAAGATGGGTAGGGGTAAAGTAAGTTGTTAGGAAATGATAGGGGGAAAATGTGGGTGTGATAAATGTAGATTAATGTATTGTTTGTATTGGATGCAGGGGAGAGATCAGCTACGCATGCGGGATAGGGTTCCACCCCTACTTGTGATAGTGCATGATGCATGACCCTCGAGGAGCTATAGCATGTGGAGGTGGTGGGCCTGAGTGGAGTCTGAGTGATACTGGCATGTAGTCCGGTAGCCTATTTTGATGGTTACGCTCATCGATAGATGGGATTCCGTGACCAACACATTCCACCACCGATGGGTGAGATCACTGTCACCCTAGAGGACGTGTCCAGATTCTACGGCTACCCATATTGGGTACGCAGGTCTACTCGATCTCCTTTGAGGCCTCGGAGGAGCTGATGCTGATAGTGTTTGGTGAGGGGATGGCCAAGTTGACATTCCATAGTGCCAGCATTCGATATGGAGAGATGTACCTAGCCCGTCCGAGGAGACGAGGCTAGTGGTTTTTTTGATGGAGGCAGTGTGTTGCTTTGCACTACCAAATGCAGAGGGTGGATGTTTTCCCCAATTGTTGATGGGGGTACTCCACGATATGATGATAGATGAGACCCACTTTTCCTGGGTGCCAACATTCCTAGTGCAGCTGTATAAAGAGTTATGGGCCTATGGGTGGTCATATGCAGTTCAACCTGTTTTGTACCTTCTTACTACACTCGCTGCTTGTGCTTATGATAAAATAGCTTGTGTGCGGCTAGTAGGGATGCCCTGAGTTGATGCATTCCCACCGATATTTGTGTGGGTGGGGTATAGGTGATGGGTGTCGGCTATTGGGGAGCAGAGATCTGACAAGCCCACACATGATGTGGCCTATTTTCGGTGGTTATTGGAGGGGTTGTCTAGAGTGGACATTTTGTAGAGGATGTATGTGGATTCCCCTCATATAGGCATATGCATGGGGAGCTAGCTGAGCTCCAGCTTTTGAGATGGATACAAGGTCAGCTTTGTGTTAAGGAGCACGAGATAATCCCGGTGGATAGAGTCCCAGGCAGCAGATTCGGGCTATTACAGGATGTACCTCCACCCTTCCCACAGTGCCAAAGAGATGACATGGAGAGGCCCTTACCTCTACCACAACCAATAGTGCCCATAGGGTAGGAGGAGCAAGTAGTGGACTGGTGGATAGATGATGCCGGTGCACAGAGACAAGTATAGATAGTGGTGGGCAGATCATTTACAAGCCATACCACCCAGACCGGGGCAGCCGAATCTAGCCACCATCATGGTACAGAGAGACACCCTACGAGGCGGTGGGCTACTCGATTACCTAGTTGGGTATAGTATAGACACATCCGGAGAGCACGAGGTAGAGGTAGGCGAGCTACATGTACAAGTGGCTAATTTGCAAGCCCAGATGGCCAAATGAGGGGATGAAGATGGAGAGGAGGGTGATGGTCAGGTGGCAGCCTTACAGGCACATGTGGTAGGTTTGTAGGGCCATTGGCCATATCCTAGACATAGATTGGGGTCTTACAGGCCCAAATATAGGCAAAAGGGTAGGGGCACCACCACAGCGCGCTGGGACCGGGTCGTAGTTCACGAAAGGAGTGGGAAAGGGTCCCGTAGGACAAGTATAAGGGCCGAGACCTATGGGAGTACCACGAGACCATGCCTATATCTAGGTTATAGGATGCCCTAGGTGAGGCCGAATCTTGCTGGACTAGGCGATGGCAATCGGCATAGACTTTCTATCCTATGGAGATTACCGGCATAGCAAGCGTTGAGTGAGAGGATGAGATCTTGCACTCACCATGTGGAGAGCACAAGGGCCAGCAAGCTCGAGGCCGAGTAAGGAGAGGCTACCAAAGGTGCATGGAAACCAACTTCCCGGTGAGGCGCTAAAGAAGGATCTAGGAGGCGAGGCAGTGCAAGTGATACAGAGATGGAGGACATCCACCGAGATGCCTAATATGGGGCTTGGTTTTGATGTATGATAGTCATTTTTGTGATATATACCGGCCTACATGCCGAGAGATAGTTGTATTTTTGATCACATACCGGCCTGCGTGCGAAGATAGTGAGGATGTACGAGAGTGTTTTGTATATTTTGAGCATATACCAGCCTGCGTGTCGAAGATATTTTGTATTGGTTTATTATCTTATTATATATGATACCGGCATGCATGCCGACTATTTTGAGATGATGGACATGATGGGACATCCATGTATATTATATTGAGATACACATTTATTTATATGATGAGATACATGAGATTCTTGATTTGTTGATGTTTTGATGAGCTAGAAATTAGGTGAGTTAGGCATGATGGAGTCAGGTTGGTTTAGGCATGGATTGAGTCAGGTCTAGTTTAGGCATGGATCGAGTCAGGTCTTAGGCATGGATCGAGTCAGTTTTAGGCATGGATCGAGTCAATTCTAGTTTAGATATGGATCGAGTTAGGTCTTAGGCATGGATCAAGTCGGGTTTTAGGTATGAATTGAGTCGGGTTTTAGGTAGGGATCGAGTCAAATTTTAGGTATGGTTTTGTTCAAAGTTGGTGAAGTTGTGAGTTATTATTTTGATATGGACATAAATTAGGTGAGTTAGGCATGATGAAGACATTTTTGGTTTAGGCATGGATTGAGTCAGTCATAGGCATGGTTGCGTTCAAAGTAGGTGAAGTTGTGAGTTATTATTTTCGTAATGAATCATAGTATGGGTCATATGTGAGATGTGGTATAATCTATGCATAATGATGATAGCGAAATGGTAGGTGTAATAAATGTGTGTTGTGATGGGGATTAAAATATGAAGCAATGTGTTATGTATGTGGTTTAATTTTCAAATTTAGATATAAAAGGGAACTAAGTAGGGTATGATGTAATGTGAGGAAGATGAAAGATGAATTGTTTAGGGTAGAGAGTGGTCGAGCTAACCTCCAAGGGCCCCGTGCCCTCGATGTGCTGCCTACATAGTCCCAGTAAAAAGGGACCTCAGGCCGATGTAGTTCTCCCATAAGCTAGAGAAGAATATGATGAGGTATGAAAACGAGTTAGTAGGTTTTAGACATGGTGTGGGTTTTAGGTCCATTAGTTGTGGGTGGGTTATAGGTAAAGTGATGTAGGTGAGGTTGATTGTGGCAAAAGAAGAAGGAGATTACCCTAAAGGTAAGTGTCGAGGACCAAGTCCTGTATAAGGAATGAAAACATAAATAAAATTGGCTAAAAGATAAGAGGGGGCAAGAAATCCACCTGATTGGTTAGGATCATACCTTGGAGGAGGTGATGAATGTAAGACCCTAAAGACATTACATGATTTATTGTTCTACGGTGAAAAGTAGTCACATGATCACCAAATGTCTTGGTTTCTTAGAGGTCCCTTGAGGCAGTAGGAAATGGGAGTGGGAATGGTGAGAAGTGTGAAAGGTGGTTGATTTGTTATATGGTATGAGGTAGCATGCTCTTTGGTAACAGATCCGAGGTCACAATGGGCAATTCCATGACTAAAAAGTTTGTTGTTTTAACTTGTATTTGAGATAGACTGATCAATGTGGGGAATTATATATGGGATGAAGAAAATTTAACTCCTTGAGGTCTCCATGAAGTTGATCAATGTGGGAAGCTTCAAATTCTCTTTCTTTATTTTTTTTTGTGAAGGGATTTACATAGTAGTCCTTCAGGAGCGATCTATTTATAGCAGTGATTATCGAGAGGAAGATGTACTTGTGAGGGAGTCATCGTTTATATTAGAAGTTTGACTCAAGGAGTTGGGTCCCATGTGAGGGCTTTGAAGTCATGGACAAGACCAAGGTGAAGAATAAGATTCTTGTTCAAAAATCAGGGTGAAATGACCATGGGATCTCATCTAAAGGTAGACGAAAAGTATCCATGAGAATCATGCTATGTGTAGCGTCATGGTACACATATTCAAGAGAATATGACAAGTGATGGGTACTCACATGATTCTTGTTTAATCATTAGTAAGGTGTATGAAGTGGATAGCACTCAAGGGATGAGCATGGAAAGAGACAAAAGGTGAGGTAGGACTAAAATTCAACAATAGAATGGTCGAAGATGTAAGGTGTTAAGGGGCTCAAGTTTGGGTTTACCATCGAGTGAAGATAAACGATAAGCACTTGATCCATAAGTATGAGTCACGATGTATGGTCCAAGCCAATTAGGAGAAAATTTTCCCCATTTACTTTTTTCTGCTTTAGTTACGTGTTGATTTTCTTTCAGGACGAGGTCACCAACTTGGAAGGTTCATTCATGGACACGCTTGTCATAGGCACATTTGATACATTTTTTGGTAAACTTGAAGGTGATCCAAAGCATTAAGATTACATTCATCTAATAACTCTAGTTGTGCTAAATGGTCTTGATGAAATTCATCATCATTGAGCATGTCATGGAGAGAAATTCGAATTGAGGAATCTAGACTTCAAGAGGTAAAACCACCTCGGTACCATAGAACGAGAGAAAATGGTGTGGTGGCGGTGGAAGTGTGAATACTAGTGTGGTATGCCTACGGGGAAAAAGGAATGTGTGTATGCCAATCCTTCCTAGTATCATTAACCACTTTCATAAGATTTTTTTAAGGTTTTGTTAGTGGATTCGGCTTGGCCATTAGTGTGTGGGTAATAAGGTGATGAGAAATCGAGATGAATGCCAAAGCCATCGCAAAGTTTTTGCAATGTTTTGTTTTTGAATTGTTTTTCATTTTCAATGATGAGGCCATGAGAAAAACCAAAGTGACAAATGATGTGATGATTGATGAAATCACATATTTTCTCGGCTTTCGTGGAGATGAGTGGTATGGATTCAACCCATTTTGTATATTATTCAAGATGGCGGTGATGATCCATTAATGTCATTGGGAAGAATGGGGGTTGATCTCTCTGACAAGATCCAAACCCCATTGAGAGAAGGGCCAAAGGTCACGGGTGACCTATAAGGTGTGACTGGGTGTATGATGAAGATTGGCATGTTGTTGAAATTTTACACAATGTTTGCCCTAGTCACAACAATCATAGTTAAGGGTTGGCCAGTAATAGCTTAGGCAAAGAATACATTTAGCAACAAAGAAGGCCACTGAAGTGACCTCCACATATGCCATCATGAACTTCCTTAATGGTATAAGAAATTTCAGAACTAGTGAGGCATCGTAAGAGAATACCATCAAAGTCACGCTTATAGAGGAGGCCCCCAAGATGACGTAACGAGAGACATTTTTAAGGAAGGCGCGTTGTCCATTACGGGTGAGATTAGGAGGTAAGATGGAGAGAGAAATATAGTCAAAGTATTGTTTGTACCAAAGGTCACTCGGGTCCGGGGTAGTGGTTTCGATAGAGTAAACTTCACGCGGTAAATAAGAAGGTGATTGGAGTCGTTATATGGTGACAAATATTTTAGAATCAGCGGGCGAAGCGGGTATTTGGGAAGCCAAGTAGGCCATGGTATCTGTAAATTTGTTGGTTGAACGTGGGATGGTTTGAAGGGTGTAACGGTCAAAGGTGGTCAAAATTATGTCTACATGATGTTTATACTTTTGAAGCAGCTCATTACGAAATTGGTATATACCATTGACTTGGTTTACGACCAATTGAGAATCACCAAAGATGTTGATTGATTTGACATCTAGGGCATAGGTGGCTTGGAGACCTAATATGAGTGCTTTGTATTTAGTGATATTGTTTGTGCATTCAAAATCAAGTTTGAAAGACAAAGGCATGGGCTCACCATCAAGCGAAATGAGGATAATACCAGCCCCACCCCCACACTGACACTTTGAACCATCGAAGAAGAGTGTCATTTGGTAAGGGGGTTCGTCCAAGGAAAGGGTAGCAATTGACTCGTCTAGAAAGTCAAAATTAGAGGGTTGATCCCCAAAATAGGTGCATCAACAAATTGGTCAGCGATAGCTTGACACTTGATTGACTTTTGATTAATGAATTCAAGGTCAAGGTCTACTAAAAGCATAAGCCATCGAGCGGCACGTTGATTTTGTTAAGGTTTGGCATACATGAAGTGGCAATGAAAACTAAGGCTAAGAAAAGTTTTTTGAGATGGGTGTATCAAGTTTTGTAATCCAAAAGAGTACGGCTTATGTAATAAACCACCTTCTCCCTATGTTGTTCATCGCAATGAGCGAGCATGGCTCCTAAGGAGTGATTGGTAGTTGAGATGTATAGGTAGAAAGGTTGATCGTCTTTAGGTGGAATGAGTACGGGTGGTTGGAGGAGGTATTGTTTTAGGGCCTCAAAAGCTTTGTGACAGTCATCATCCCATTTAAAGGAGACATCCTTCTTGAGAAGATGATGAAATGGTTGGCACCGATTAGATAATTGTGAAATGAAACGGTGAATAGACTACAACTTACCTTGCAAGCTATGGAGTTGTTTAAGGTTAGTGGGTAGAGGAATTTTCAGAATGGCCTTGACTTTAGCAGGGTCAACTTCTATACCATGTAAGGAAACAATAAATCCCAGGAGCTTTCCTGAGAGAACTGCGAAGACACACTTCTTTGGCTAAAGGTGAACACAATATTTAATGAGGTGGTCAAAAATGGTTTTGAGGACAGCAAGGTGCTTGGAGTGGCGTTTAGATTTGGCCAGGAGATCATCCACATAATCTTCCAATATACAATGCATGATATCACGGAAGATGTAAGTCATATCCCACTAATATGTGGCACCATCATTTTTAAGTCCAAAAGGCATGACTCGGTAACATAAGGTCCCCCAAGGGGTGATGAACATGGTTTTGTGTTGATCTTCTGGGGCAAGAAAGATTTGGTTATAACCCGAGAAGCCATCCATGAGTGATAGCATCTCATGACCAGTGGTAAGGTCAACCAGTTGATCAATACCGGGTAAGGGAAAGTCATCTTTCGGGCATGCTAGGTTGAGGTCACGGAAGTCTGTGCAAATTCGAGTCCCCCTGTCACCTTAGTGATCAGGGACAATGTTAGAAATCCAACGAGGATAATCAATGGGTAATATGAAGGAAATAGAAAGAAGACACTAAAGCTCTTATTTGATGAGAAGGGCAATGCAAGGGTGTATTTTCCTCAGCTTTTGTTTGATGGGTTTGGCATCGGGAACAATGATGATATTGTGGACCACTATGGTGGGGTCAATACTGGGCATGTCTGCATAAGACCAAGCAAAAGCATGGTTATGATCTTTGAGAAAAGAAGTGATGGCTTCCTGTTCAGCAGCATCTAAATATTGACCAATCTTTAGGATGTGCGGGTCATCCTGAGTGTGAATGTTGATCTTGATATTTGATTCATTCAACATGGTTTGCGTCTCAAAGGGTAACGATCGATGAATATATGAGTCTTCTGCACCAAGGTAGGTGAGTATAGATTCATCATCCTGACATTGAACGATGTTAATTGAAGGTGTATCATCATCGATCATTTCAGGATACAGGAAGGGAAGAGAGGAAGGGGCCTCGCCCTCACATTGATAAGTCAAAGGCCCCAAGGAAATAGTGTTTATGAAAAAAAAATTAGGAGGGATAGATTCAAGATCCATCGACTCCATTGGCGAAGGTGGTGATGAAGGCGGGGCGGGTGAAGAAGGCAAAGAAGAGCTGATGTCCTTGATGAGTTCAATGCGAGCTTATTTGGTAGGTGGTTTAGGAAAGCCGATACCACTACGGTCGTTATGTTTACAGGTGGTACATGGGATAATGGTATGGTGGCCTTGCTCATAAAATCCAAAACCAAAACCCTTCCATGCACATCGGTGCAGGAAGGTGTGGGAAAAATGGTGATTGGTGAGAGACTGGAAGTCAGCGAGAAAATGGGTGGGTTTGTGATGGTGGTTCGGGTGTGTAAGTGGTAGTATAAAGTCCCCATAGGTGAGATTGGTACAAAGGTGAGGAGGACCATAAAGGATGTGTTCTCCTATGTAGTGTTGGTGAAGACTTCCGTACTCTTATGGAGTAAGAAATGTGTTGACGTTATATAGGCGGTACTCCCCAGAGCGATGTTGAAAAATTCCTTCCAAGGGATCGGTGGTTGGTATGTGGGTAGTGGGAATAGATTATGTGTCAGAGGTCGATGTGGAGGTGGCGTTAATGGATTGGGAAGCTGATGGGTTGGTTGTGGAGGTTGTGGCATCGGTAGGAGTAGAAGAGGCATGTGCGGTGGAGGTGGTGATGGTATTGGTAAGTGGAGGCATAGAGGAAGCGGTAGTGGTCACAGAGGTAGACGCTTTAATGGGTATGAGAACATCATTGGGTCGGTAAAGCATGTTGAATTTTTACAAGGTGATGGATTAGGCTGGGATAGTATAGGTATGTCCTTCATGCTCAAACTTTACACAATAATGCAAAGTGGAAGGAACACATCCCATGACACAAATCTAGGGTCTACCAAGCATCAAGTTATATTAAAACTCCCCCTCTAAGATGTAGAATAATTCTAGGATAGTGCGGGGCCCACGCAAATGTGGAGGATGATAGTGCCTAATCTAGAGGTGATAACGTCATTGAATGACCACAACATGATAGGATGTTTATGCATGTAATTGTTAGGTATGCGCATTTGAGCGAACACATGGGATGAAATGATGTTAATGTTAGCACCCCCATCAATCATCACACGTAATATTTGTATGTCATTGATGTGGACAGAGATGAAAAGAGTGGGTCCAGTCATTGTTTTGGTGCGCAGTGATCTCTTCCTCACGAGAAGATAAGGAGGCTACTTAGTGAATAGGGTGGGGTGAAGGTGAAGGTTGTAATTTGGTAAGAGAAGCTACATGATGAGGCATGATGATGGAGGCTACGGGTGTAGGGTCATTGGGAAAAACCTTAATAGATTGAAGAACCTCCATGAGAGCTTGACGATGGGATTCGAGGTTTGAATGAGGTCATATAAGAACATTTTGAGGGGATAATGGTGTAATTGTTTGAGCATGGTACAATGTGTGAGTCCATTAGAAATGGGGTATGTGGGGTCACAAATAGTTATTTTAGGTATGGGTGCGAGATGGTATGATGGGTATAGGATTGGTTGGTGGGTCATTGCCTTTTCTTTACCTTTATCCTTCGAGCACGAGTAGTGACATGTATCATGTTGATCCGAGGGGATTTGGAAAATGGAGAAGGTGTAGGGTGAGTGGTATAATGACACGACGAGAAAAAACCTACCGAGGGATAAAAACCTATGAGGTGAGGCTGGGCACAACGACATTTGGGTGGTGTCGTGGCAAGTTCTCTCGATGCGAACCATGTTAATTTCAAATCTTGGAGGTGGTTTGAGGATTTGTGGGGGTGGAGGTTGTGGTTGTTGAGTGGTCGGTGTGAGAATGGGTTTCAGCGAGGTAGGGTCCTCATCGAGAATGTCATCATTAATGTTGGCTTCCTGAGGACATAACTGGATAAAGATGGTTTTCAAATCCTTACAGCTTCTCCACATCGTGCCCTGACACATGATGGTAGGCACAAATTTTAGTGTCATCAAACCATTTTGGCTTGGGTTTGAGGGGGTCATAAGCTCTGAGTGGCGGTAATGTAATGACAAAAGTCTCAAGGAGGTTGGTTAAAATTTTGGCATAGGACCCCGCTAGTGGGTCACAATGTGAGGTGAAAGTGGGTTTGGGTGTAGGTACGACTGATTGTTGATGAATAGTCCTCGTACGAGGGGGAATAGGTTGAGCTATGGTTTTGGGTGCTTGGCCTGGTCTTGGGTATCGTTCATGTTTGTTGGGTTAGGGGTATGGTAGATGAACAAGTAGGAGGGTGTGTGGTTATTTTGACTACCTTATTGGGAGGTAGCAGAGTTTTGGCTTTGGGTTGCACAGTCTTGGGTAAAGGTGATATGGGTGTATGAGGTCTAGAAGGAAAAGTAGATGGGGGAAGAGGATGAGTTACCTAGGGGGATAACAAAGGTGTTGTGAAGGTAGATGATGTGGGTCGTGCAAGGGGTGTGAGGGACGAGAGACTGAAGTGTAGTGGGTAGTGAAGAAGTTACGGAGAGTATTGGAGGTATGGGTGATAAATATGCTGCAAGTGTGGGTTTGCAAGGAAGGGATGGGTTGTTGTGTTTTTAGTTTAAAGATGAGTAGGGGTTTCTTAACCATGTTGGGGGTTGAGGTCCTAAGACGGAAAAGACAGTGCGGTGTGATTGGTGCAATCGGGGTATGAGTTCTATGGGTTTGGTTCTTTTGTTTGGGTGCCAAAGTAGGTGTGGTGTTGACTTTGGAGGATGTAGCTAAATCCAGTTTGATAGGTGGATGAGTAAGGCTGGTGGTTGGGGTGACCCCTAAGGTAATGATAGGTTTTGGCGAGGAAGAGGATGTAGGTGTGGGTTTGGATTTAGAGATATGTTGGATTATGGGTAAGGGTGTCTGTTGAGTTATGATGGGTGTCACGGAAGGGGTTGTGATAGAGGTGGTTGTGTTCGGTTTGATTATTCAAAATATTTTTGGGTAGATAGTGGAAGTGTCAGCAAGTGACATCTGCATATGCATTGAGACAGGAAGCAAAAGGCACCCCCATAGTAAGGCCCTATCCACATAATCTAAGTAATTGGCCAAACGTGAGAATGGTATGTCTGTAGGTGGAATTGATGAGGACCTAATGGTGATTCCCGTAAAATGTGTCTTAGAGACGGGGAATTGGCTAGCTTTAGCTTTTGTGGGTAAGAGAGCTAAAAGTAGGTCTGCAGGGTCTTGGGTAGCTGATGGAGAATGCTCACCAAGAGGTAAGGGTATCTCAACTAGGTCTATGATAGGGGGAGGAGATGATGGGAGCTCCTCTACAGGGGGAGGAGATAAATAAGTATCCTCTTTGGGCTGAAGAAGTACTGTGGGTGGCGACTCTTTAAGTGGAGAAGCCAAAGGTGAAATGGTCTCGATATTAGTGAAGGGCTCCTCCACGGGTGAGGAAGGAGGTGAAAGGTGTTCCTCTATGGGTGGAGGAATAGGTGGGGTAGGTTCCAATGTAGAAGGAGGGTTTCAAGCTAGAATATCCTCTATGGAAGGAATATGGGGTAATTAGGAAGCAACAGGTGCGTCACTAAAAATAGCATGGACCTCGCGGGTATGGCTATCATGAGTTACATGGTATCAATGGTTTGATCAGACGAAGGGGCATGATTGGGAAATGGTTTCTTGAAGATGTGTAGGTTTTGGTTGGTAGGTGTGTTAGGATTATCCACAGTTAACTCACCTTTCTCGAGCATTTCTTGGACAATATTTTTGAAAGTGATGCAATTGCCATCACTATGACCCTTTACTCGATGATAGTTACAGAAGTCGTGTTCTTTATACCATGCGGGCATGGGCGATCGAGTCAAAACTAGTGTGCGGTTTTATAGGTAGAAGGGTGATGGCCCTAGCTTTGATTCACTTTTCTAAGACAGAAGAGTAGGGCTCCCCAATTGGGGTGTATTTCTGTTGTTCTCGTTTGAATTGAAAATTCTGGATGGGTGAGAGATTAGATGAGGGGGTAGCTGATTTGACGGATGAGCTAGACTGGCTTTGAGTACCACTATGTTAGCAGTGCCCTTGGCCTTTGAATAATTATTCTATAGTTTAGAAGAAGAAGAAGTGTCATTCGACTTGAATGCCAAATTTTACTACGTAATTATATTTTCTTCTCTTCGATGGCGAATCTCTAACTTCCGTGCCATGGTGAATGCTTCCTCAAATTTTTAGAAGGTTTGGACCTACAGGTTTAGCAAGATTTGTCTAGCACAATCCCACGTGAAGAGCTCAATTTGTTCTGTTTGTGGTAGTTGGAAGGTGAGTTAATTGATCGTGCTACACCAAAGTGAGTGACAAAATCATGATAGATTCATTCTCTTGACGCGTGGAGTATAGGTCGGTCATGGTAACCTTCTTGACGATATTGATGGAGAAGTGATCCAAGAAGGCTTGGGCTACCTGATTGAATGAGAATATAGAGTGTCTAGGTAACCCACTATACCAATCTAATGCAGGTCCAGTCAGAGACATGGGAAAGGTTCTTAGGAGCAAAGCATCATCGTGAGTGATTAGGTAGCACCCATGTTTGAACAACCGTAAATTCTTTGTGGGTCTTCCTTGCTATTGAAATGGTTGAATTTAGGCATCTCCCAATGCATGAGATATGGACGAATAGGAATGGATGGGTGGATGGGCTTGTTGTAAATCTCGTCATAGGTGAGAGTGTTACGGGAGCTGGAAACCAATGCCTCCAATGTCTGCATCTTGTCCATCATTAATTTGATTAGGTCATTGGTAGGTTGCGATGATTGGGTGCCTCCTATAGCGTGAGAGGATTGGTTTTGGGCATATAATGGGGATGACACTCCAGTATATGGTGTTATTGTGTAGGTTGATTGAGAAGAAGGTAGTGAAACAGGGGGTACGTACCCAGAGTGAATAATAGATGAAGTGGGGCTACCTTGATAGTATGTATATGGAGGTGGAAGGGTCATGGTAACCCTAGTGGAAATGGGGGCTAACGATTATGGAATGGAAAGGACCATGTTCTGAAAAGGGGTAGGGGTCACCGACACTGGAGGTGGTAGTGTAGCTACGGGTATGTGTGAGACATTAGGGGTAGATGAGGTTACATTTTGGGTAGTTGTTAAAGGTATGGTGGATGTGGTGGGTGCAATGGAGGTAACATATGTGGCAGTCATAGCAGGTATAGGACCTAGTGAAATGACTGGGGGTAAGGTGGAGGTAGGTAGCACGGACCCATATGGGGCTGATGCAGGAGTGGGAATGAGAGCTGGGGGGATAGATACAGGCATGTCGTATATCAACTGACTTGACGCATCTCGAGTGGAAGAGTGGGAAAGGTAAAACTGCAAGGTGGAAGGGTTTTGATCAAGGAGTCATGTGAACTCCTCATCTCCGGTAGTGATAGTGATAGGTTGGATAGGATCCATGGCTGGTGATAAAATGGAAGGTGGTGAAGGACTAGGTGGGAGTGGTTAACAACTGGCATGGAATACGAGTGCACTTGCTTGTCTTCGGGTTAGCACCATGTGAACCAGGATCTTGATCAGTGGGCGGTTTCCTGTAAATGACACAGAAAAACTATAGGAACAGTGAAATAGGTGGTAAGAAGTGGATTAGGTATAAAATGTTTGCTGGAAAGTGACATAGGCTAACCGATGCCGGTTAGGGTAAGCAATTTCGGTCATAGGTAATCGCTACCGGTCATTATAGAAAATGGACAGTGAGTCAAGGACAAGGGTATAAGGCCAAATTTGATAGGTATGCCAAATCTAATGAGTTTTATAACATCAATGGGAATGATAGTAGTGACAAGGACTATGAAAAGTGGAAGAAAATGAATAGATTTCCTTTTAGGTAGGTTAACAAAAGGACCTAGAATTGACGTTGGTTTGGTATAACTGATGACGGTTAGAGGGTAACCGATGACGGCCGCTAAACCGACACCCGATCCACTGCGTGGAAATTAAAATAGTGATGAAAGAAAAGTGGTTGTGAATTAAAATCTGATGGGGAATCAAGCCCAAAATTTTGAGAATGATGAGAATATGGTCTAGGCACACTCAGGAAGAGTGGAATACACCAACTATGAGGAGTGGTGTGTGAGGAAAAACAAAAATAAATGAAGAGCGTAACCTCTCACCTCAAAATGCAAGCCAAACAAAAACACTAAAAAAATGTGACCCTAAGAGTGCCTTTTCTATTATGTTTGTTTAGCTTATGTTATTTAAGGACTGACTCATGAACTGTAGAATAGAGTTTTTTTGGTGAGGATGGCTTCCTACAAATAAGGAGATCTAAAAGGTGAGGTTTCAGGTATGTTATGGTGGGGGTGGGATTCACTCTAAAGTATGACTTGACAAAGTAGCGAGCTGGGGAGTACCTACCAATCCTTAGATCAATACAATCATTAACAGGCATTCCCAGGAAAGATGTTGTTTAAGAATATGTATTTTTTTGAATTTGTGCAATGTGGCAAGACTCGAGAGAGAGATGTGCTTTCTACGATTCATTTTTCAACCATTAGCTGGGAATGACTTCCAACGTATAGGTTGCCCACAATTAATGTGAGCTAATGTGATCAATCAGAATGCAATGCACTTATTTTAAGCCCAAATCAAAATGTGAAGTTGGATGACACAAATAGATGAAGAGGAAGAGGGATGCTCTTTCACTAAAAATGCAAAAAAAAACATGAAGAAATGGTTCCTTTTAATTACACCAAAAGAAAGGTTTCTTTTAGAGAAAATAGAAAGAAAAGGTAGGTTACCAAGGAAGAAAATTAATGTGTATGCTTTTCAAAAGGGAAACAAACACAAAATTTTTCCTAGGAATGAATAAAATGTAAGGAACCCTGGATGGGTTCCACCAGCGTGCCAAAATGTTTCACCTGATTCTTAGATGTTTCTTTGAAATATTGATGAAACAGATAGGTTAACGGGCGTATGAGGAATACCTGTTGAGATACTGGTTGGTTGGTTGTTTGTTGTGTGCGTATGACTTTTGAATCCACAGCTGATCGTGAGAGCTTCCTTTTGGCTAGGAGGAACTACCTGTAATAGAAAGCAAGACCACCAAAAATATTTAAACAATATGTGTAGTGAACTGCCTAGCGTGTGCTAGATCCGAGAAGTGTGATACTTCTTAGGCGACTATCACCCACTTTATTTAAAACAATTTAATGTGAGTAGTAAAATAAATCCTATTGTAATTTGAAATGATTTAGATATCTCACTTGAAACACAATAAGAAAGATCTAATCTAATAGGCTAGGTTAAAATAAGATCTAAAGGTCAAGTAGTTGGATTTGGGTCTCTGCAGTCTAACAGAGAGGTCTCGGATAGATCACGGTGAATAAGGGTGATGTGGAATTAGGTGGATAGGTCAACATGTTGCAGGTTGTATGGGAAAATATAGATACCAATTCCGATTAAGGGTGACCGACGGTGGTTGGGTGTAACTGCAGTGCTTTGAATTCTATGGAAAACTCGGGAATGCTATAGACGGAGTTTTGGGTCTCCTTTGTGCTTGCACAAGGGACTTTGGTTGGTCAAAATGAGGTATTAGGTGGTTTGGGTGGGTTTTGATGAGGTTTTAATGGGTATATGGAGGGGTGAGTATTAACGGAGGTCTATGGGTGGCTAAGGAAACAAAGGATGACAATATAATGATGAAACCAATGAACTAAAGGAGTACAACGTTCTACTTACTTGGAACCTAGTTCTGGATGCTTGTGAGTGAGGAATGAAGGTGCTGGTAAGAGGTTGAAGGCTGCAGAGGATCACCAATCATAGGAAAGCTTCTACATGGGCTACATGTGCATTCATTTTTGCTTGGTTGGAGCGAATCCTTCTGGGGTGAGTACTTTGGATGGTTGTGTAGGAGAAAATCTTGATCTCCTTCCTTGCATGTGTGTTCTCATTGAAATTCATTCTCAGAAGATGTGATATCTCTCAGGAATGTGCCAATGTTTGTCAACCTCCAAAATAAGGTTTTTTGGGGATTAAAAGGTGACCGACGGTGGTTCCGCTTAACCAAATGACAGATTAGGGGTAACCAACGTTGGTCAAGGTGAGATTTCCTAGGTTTACGAAACTAGGGAGATCCTCTTGATTTTCTTGGGATCTCGTGTCATTAACCCGCATATTAGACTGGAAGCATCTTGTATGCATGTGGGAATTTGGTTAGAGAGAATGTAGGCATTGATTTTTAGGGTTTGGGTAAGTCTTAGTTAGTTATGGCAACCTACTAAGAATAGGTCTTAGGGTGAGTTGGCTTGATGAGGTGTCGAGGTGAGGTGCATGTGTGGATATTATCTAAATTAAGATATTTAAATAATAAATATGCCAAGGATAATGAATTAATTTAATTAGATTAACTAAATTAATATTAGTGAGGTGAAGAGGGCCATGGCTAGGTTAATATAATGAAGGGTGTTTATTTTTCAAGGGACCAAAGGGGAGTGTGACCTAATTTTAGTGTCTACAAATGCATGGGTTTTTCAAGTCAAGAAATTTCGTAACAAGTAATTAATTATGCAATCTATGTACCAAACTTGAGTGTATTGTTAAATGTGTTTATAATGTGGAGGATCGATTTTAATAGGTATCAAGATTATATTATGATAGACGATCGGTTGTATGTCATATTCAAAATTATAGAATTAATCTCATGTGTTATAGTAGCTATAATCACTGATAGCTATTTCACTTAGTTTTTCATCACATATACTCATGCATTAATCACAAGATATCACTGTAAATGAAAGGGCATTATTTTTCCTTTGAGGGTCATGCCAAAAAAATTTATTGATTGCATCATGTCATAAAAAATATGTATGTGTTCAAAGAAAGGTTGCAAAAGCTATGGAATGGGGTAAGAACACTCAATAACCCCAAATATTTGTGCAAAACCAATCAATGGACCATCAGTTAAGAAGTAAACAAGGATTCCTACTTTGCATGCATTAGTTTGAAGCAAACAAGCAAACTTAACAAATATAATTACCCTTTATTCTTGAAAGCTTAAGTAAATGAGCCTAATAAGGATCCAAGCAATTAGTTTATGCTTTAAGAGAATGGGAGCTCACCATTAATGGCTTCAAGGCCAATGGTTCTTCCCATTTACTCTATGGTGTGTGATGTGTTGCAAAGGATAAAGCAAATAGCTCAATAAGATGAAATAAAACTCCTAATCCTAGCAATAATACTATAGTTTATGTTAGAGGGAAGAAGTGTTCTTGTAAATGAGAGGGGGTAGTGGGCTATTTATAGTTTTCCATTTGGGAAATGGGAGGATTTTTGGTGCATGTGGGACTAAAAGGGATTCAACAAGTTAATTAGTAAGTCAAAGTAAGATTTGACTAGGTTTAGAAGAGGTTGATCATGATTTGGGGTAATTAACCTAGGTTAGACTAATTAATCTTGTTTAGAGAGAAATTAGGGTTTTGGGAGGGTTTTAAAAGGCCTAATCAATCCAATGAAATGGATTGATAGTCCAGAAGCTAATAGAAGTGGTAAAGAAGAGGATTTAGCCAAAAAGAGGCTATAATAGCCTATTTAATTGACTTATAAGAGGAATAAGACCAGAAGAGTGTCGTAAAAGGGGAGTTAGATAGATCTAACTGATGATGTGTCATCAATTTGTGAGGAAGAGAATAGTTAGTGCAATATTAGAGATAATAGTGCTTTGATCAAACTACAAGTGTCTAAATTTTCCCCTCTTTGGGGTGACATAAGCTACGTCACTTTGAAGAAAGTAGGAAAGTATTAAAGAGTAGAATATTTTTGAAGGGGTAGAAGAAAAATTTATAGGATGAAGGATGGCCCCTCGAGTGTCGATGGGGTGATATAAGAACTTGATAAAAGATCAAAATGAGAACAAAAGGAAGAAAAAGTGTAAAGAGGAGATGAGAAAAACAACAAGAAAATGGGATATTGAGAAATCCATAAACCAGCTCCAACAAATTTAAAATCATCATTTTGCTTAGAATCCTCATCATCGGCCCTTATTAAGATGTAAGAATATGACAGAAGCGTTAAATGACATGAAAAATACATGATACAAGAAACTATCCATTGTTAAAATAACAACTCCATACAACATACAAACATGCAATGCAATACTAGAAGTAAACAAACTCTTGTAGTAGGGAAATGAGTACAATCACATGCACTCAAACCAACAACATTCAAGATAGTTACACAAATATTTTGTTATCAAGTTATAATCCCAAATGTGCAATGTAATACGAGAAGTAAACAAACTCTTGCAATACGAGAAGTAAACAAACTCTTGTAATAGGGAAATGAGTACAATCACATGCACTCAAACCAACAAAATTCAAGATAGTTACACAAATATTTTGTTATCAAGTTATAATCCCAAATGTTTTAACAAATGACAAGGGTAAAGGATGATGACCCAAGTAGTGTGTATATGCAAGGGAAACAATAGAGGAAACTTTTGTCCAATGAAAAATCAATGTGCGTGACAAAAACAAAGTACTAAGAGATTGATAGTGCCCTAGAGTATAGATGAAGTAAGCAGTGTAGCTTTTGTAGATGCTTGAAGATTCAGATGATCCGCAAGTCGTTGTTTCAAAATGTTTGAAAACACCAACAAGATACGAGATGAGTGCCATGCGAGAGACACATATTTCAGCTACAAATGAGATGTTTACCAATTGTAGTTCATTTTCAAAGTGTTTATGATTTTTTGTGTATCCCTTTTCCGAATGTTTTTGTATTTTCTAAGGTCATGTTCTGAAAGAAATGTACAAGGACCTAGAAGTGTGGATGCCCCCAACATGATTTGGGAATATACAAAAGGAATAATATCATGCGTGTATGTATGAGAAATTGGAATGTGAAGGTGCCCCCAATGTTAGATTGGAAGATATATAAAGGCAACACCCCTCACGTAGATATAAGAGAAAATAAGCCAAATCACGGCTCGATGAAGATAGATTCGGCGGGTCATGCTAGAGCTAGCAAAGGAAGTCACATCTAGAAATCGGTAAGGGTTACCCATCTTGCTGAAAGAGTGACTTGTGATTGGTGAATACTCTTTGAGCGCCACAGACTAGTTTTCACTCAAATACCTACCCAATCGTGCCATAATTACGTGGTTTTCACATGTAGATGACTTGATTTTTCTTTACTATTTTCTCATGTTTTTCTTGTCTTTTCTTTGTTTTTCTACTTTTTAGTTCTTATCTAATATTCTCATCATGCTTAAGCATATAACTACTTAAGGTGCATGGTATTCATAGGCTCTGGAAGCTCTTCACCACCTGAGTATGTAATTTTATATGCTCTTGATCCATACTTGGCAACAACCACATAAGGTCCCATCAAGTTAGCTTCAAACTTACCTTTCTTTTCTTTGTCCTTGATAGTGTTCTTCTGATTTTCCTTTAGAACTAGATCTCCTACATCAAATTCCCAATGAATGATGTGTTTATTGTATCCCCTGGATACTCTATTCTGATAGACTTTCAGTGATTGAGCGCTCTGATACGCTTTTCATCTAATAGTTACAACTTTTCCAGTTGAGCAACTCTGTAGTCCTCATCTTTATCAAGATAGTCCTTGAGAGATATTCTTAGGGAGGAAGCTCCACTTCCAAAGGTATGATGGCTTCAGTTCCATAGACAAGTGAATACAGGGTCACACTAGTAGGAGTGCAGATGGAGGTTCGATAGGCCCAGAGGTCGGGATGTATCTATAAGTGCCAATTACGGCGGTCTTACGATTATTTTTCCCATGATTCATACAAGGGTTTTATTGGTAGCTTATGCTTGTCCATTACCTTGGGGGTAATAGGGGGTAGACCACTTGAGTTGAATATGGAAGCATTGACACAATGTCTTAACCGTTTTATTCTTGAAGGACTTACCATTATCAATGAGAATGGATGAAGGGATATCGTAATGGAAAATCAGATGGTTCATGATGAATTTTGAAATTTACACACTAGTGACATAAGTGAGAGGCACAACCTCTACCCATTTTGTAAAATACTAAGTGGCGGTGATAATGTGGGTGTGTCCATTTAAAGAAGAAGGATAGAGCTTCCCTATGAGATCTAGACCCCATTTAGAAAACAGCCAAGGTGTTGCGATAGGATGCAAAGCCTGTGCTGACGCATGTATTAAGTTTCCATACTTTTGGCATAGCTCACATTTCTTTACGCCATTGCAGAAATATGATTCCATGGTAGGCCAATAATAGCCTACTCTTAATAGTTTTTAGCTAAGACCATGCCACTGGTGTGTGCTCCACAAATACCACCGTGTACTTCCTTAATAGCGTGTATTGAGTTAGTGACATCCAAACAAAAAGTAGATTCCTATCATAGCCATGACGATAAAGGCTTCCTCCTAAAAGGGAATAATGACCTATATGCCAGATAAGGGATTTCTTTTCAGAATGGGTAATGTCTAGTAGAAAATTTCCATCTTGTAGGTATCGAAAGATAGGGTCATACCAGGGGGATAATGGACCAACAACTTCACATGCCAAACATGACTCTGGCATATCATACGCGAGCATTTGTAAATGCTCTACAAAGAAAGGAATTTTACTTTCCTGAGTTGGAATGCATAAGAGAGACCTAATTTTTAGCCATAGCATATACGGATCTATTGTATAACCTTGGATTTTGCTCAAATATGATCATTGTAAAGTATTCCTTCAAGGTTTTGACCATTTTCTTGTATGGAATGAGCTTCTCATCTTTAACTTTATACTCATCATTAACTTGTTTAATGATAAGTTGGGAGTCTCCAATGACTCACAGCTGTCTGATATTCCAAGTAATAGCTAGCTTGAGGCCAACAATGAGTGCCTCATATTCGTAATGTTGTTAGTGTAGGGGAACCCCAAATAGAATGATCTCGAGATAACCGCACCTATGGGAGTTATTAGCACTACTCCCGCCCCGATCCGTAGAAGGTGAATGATCTTTCAAAATGGACTTGTCATTCTACGACTCTTCAATATACATCATAGATACATCTAGCAAATCTAGACACAAAGGTTCCATCCCCAGTAGAGGATATTCACATCACGGTGATATGTCAATGCATGTCCTTTCAAGGACTTCGATTCAAAACTCAATATCAAATTCACTTAGGAGAATGATCCAATTATCTATTCATCCTATAAGGGTGGATTTGGATAAAAGGCACTTGATTGGGTCAACTTTGGATATGAGTTTGGTTTTATTTTTAGGAGATAATGGTGAAGCTTTTGGAAGGTAAATACAATCGCCAAGCAGCCTTTTCAATCTATAGGTAATTTAACTTGTAAACAATCAAGGTGTGACTGAGATAATAAACTACCCTTTCTTTATGGTTTATATCATATTGGGAAAGCAATGCACCAATGGAAAAATGGGTAGCAAAAATGTAAAAGAGGATAGGTTTGCTTGGGGTAGGCGGTATGAGTACGGGTGGGTCGACTAAATCTTGTTTTAGTAGTGTAAATACCTTTTAACAGTTTGTTCCCAGATTGAATGCAACGTATTTCTTCATAGAGATGGGTAAATGGGTGGCACTTATCTGTAAGCTATGAAATAAAGTAGAAAATTGCCCGAATTTTCCCTTGTAGACTCCTCGGTTGTTTGAGATTTGTAGGTGGATTCATTTCTTTGATAGTTGTAAGCTTTGCAGGGTCCACTTCTATCCCTCTTTGTGAAACTACGAAACCTAGAAATTTTCCTGATAAGATGCCAAAGACACACTTTTTAGGATTTGAGTGAACCTTATAATCTCGAGAGATGCTGAAAAATACCTCTCAGCACGTCAAGGTTCTCTCCTCTACTCTTGGATTTAGCTAGGATGTCATCAACATAATCTTCCATGATGTCATTCATCATATCATAGAATATGACATTCATGGCTCATTGGTAAGTGGCCCCAACATTATTGAGTCCGAAAGGCATGAAATTATAGCAAAATTTCCTCAAAGGGGTGATGAAGGTTGTTTTATGTTGATCTTCTTCTACAATCTATATATGCTTATAACCTGAAAATCCATCCATTAAAGACAACATTTCATAACTAGCAGTGGAATCAACTATCATGTCAATGTTAGGTAAAGGGAAGTCATCCTTAGGGCATGTTTTATTGATGTCATGGAAATCAGTGTAGATTCTTATGCCAATAAGTTTCTTCTGTACAGGGACTATGTTAGAGATCCACTCTGAATAGTCGACGAGTTTAATGAAATCATTAGCTAGTATTTTTTCCAATTCTTCTTTGACAAGGAGTGCTACCTTATGGTGCATCTTTCTCAACTTTTTCTTGATTGGTTTGGAATCTAGGTACACAACGAGGTTGTGCACAACTAAATCTAGGTCCAAACTAGGAATATCTCGCTATGTCCATACAAATATATCCGTGTATTCCCCTTAAGATTTCTACAAAGAACTTTTGTTCTTGAGATGAAAGTGAAGATCCTAACTTTATCATTCTAGGTTTCTCTTCTGAGCCAATGTTGACACTAATTATTTCCTCAACAAGCATCTTAGAAGCATCTTCCATCCGTGTAGGATTAGGGGGAAGAGTAAGATCAACCTCATGTGGTATCTCATCATCATATTTAAATGGATAAACCACTTCATCCATAGACTCTTTGTTCTGTTTATCTATGAGTGTTTCAAAGAGTTTTTCACTGTGAGACTTCTGTTTATCTTTTCTAAAAGGTTTCTCAAAAGTATTTTTACTTTTGTTGACCACCTTTTATTTAAACGTCTACACTTCTCTGTCTCTTCCCAAAGTATTCATAGGTGTCTAGTTGAATTGCAAAGCCTTTCTTATGATCCCCAGATGGAATAGAATCCCTGCGTCCCATGAACTCTTCAAATGCATCATCATTTTCAAAGAATTCTAGTGGCATGTGAAGTTGTTGATCCCAATCTATAATTTCAGGATACACAAGGTTTATTTGATAATTGGTTAGGGGGTTGGATCTAGATAAGGTAAGGACAGCTGAATCTGGGAATAGGTTAGTGGAAGAAAGATCCTTGTAGAGGCTATACTGGGAATCTGTGTCATTATCAGAATGAGATGAAACACCCTCACATTCAAAAGAGGTAGCATCAATATCAAAGGATGGAGAGTCATGAGGCCTTATCCCCAAGCCATGTTTATCTAACTTGAAACGAGGGATGGGAATAGGCTCTAGTCGGCCTTGTGCATTGATTCCACATCCAACCCCACTATAACCCATGAAAAACATAATGCGGTGACCTTTGATATATTGTGGTGCTTGATGGCATGAAGCCATGGTACCTTCCGACACTCTACTAGTGGGATATTCTAAAATCTTCTCCTCAGATAGAAGACCGCTAGGGATAAAATTTTCCAATGGTTTAGGACACTACTCCCGAGTACTCTTGAACTGAAAATAAGGTTTACCCGTGTTCTGGGAGATACTGATAAATATGATATTAACAAATCCTGTTCAAGAGTAAATGTCTTGCTTGGTCCATATTTTTTTGATGTTTCTTCCCATGAAGAGAACGGGTTGACTAATGAAGGAAAATATTGATTATAAAGTGTGAGTGACTTTGAATCTACCTATTTCTCAATAAATTCCTTATGTAGGGGATAACAACATCCGTTGAAGGAAATTCATAAGCTGCATGAGAAAAAATGTGCAACGCCCTACAATGTGTGAATGGTTCCGAATCACCCAAGATGGTAACCACTTTTCCTTCATGACATAACTTGATACACTGATGGAAATATGATGGAATGGCCTACATGGCATGGATCCATGGGCGCCTCAAGATCATGTTATATGGAAGGTCTAAGTCAAGGACATGAAATGTCGTGTCATGAAAAGTTGGGCCTACTTCCATGGGAACTACTATAGTACCCACTGATTCTCATTCTTCATTATCGTAGGTTGTGATCGTAATAGTCTTGGCTCCTAGATCTATTTATGAATGGCCTAGCTACTTAACCAGCTTCAAAGTACAAATGTTTAGACCAGATCCACTATCCATAAGTACCCTCTTGATTTTACGATAGGTAACCACCACTTCTAGGTATAAGGGTAAGTTGTGTTCTGGGTTGTTACGTGGGATTACGGTGCAATCAAAAGTAATATGATCATTAGAGTCAAGGTTTGCAATCATGGCTTGGAGGTGCGTGGGATCTACATTTGTAGAGACTCCTAAATTTTGTAATGTTTTATATAATATGTTCTTATGTGCAGTAGAGATTTTGAGAAGATTGAGGATGGATATCCTAGTAGGTATTTTCTCTAACTAGTATATCAAATTATACTGACCTTCCTGAGGGATAGGTAGGGGATCTGGTATGATTAAATGATCACGTCTCGTCCCTACTGTGCAACTCTTTTCTAAGATCCAGATAGTGTTGACATGTTCAACAGATGAGTGAATACATCCTATGAGAAATTCAAATGGACCTGTCATTAGTGGGGTAAATATAAGCGGAAGTCCTATAATCATTGGAAGTTTTTCCAGATTTGGTTTTATTTTCTTCTTATCTATGTGATTATGAAAAGGCTCTTTGTAGATACCCATTTTCTCATTTAGACCCTATCTCGAGTTAGGGGAGAAACTACAACAATCTTACCCTCTTCAATGAGGTCTTGTATGTAATGATGCAATCTTAAACACCTATCTGTCTTGTGTCCTTTACCACAGTAGAAGTCACAGTACTCATGGTCCTTGAACCAACCGGGTTTTGGAGCATCTTCTAGGTATGGTACTATCATCATTGGATATTCTACCATTTTTACACTAACTTTTTAGTATGGTAGATAGGGATTCTATTAATGGTGTGAATTCATGTTTGGTAGGTGCCTTGGGATGAGGTCCTTGTGAGAGCTTTAACAAAGTGGACCGATCTGCATGGCTTGGACTCTTTTGGAGTCCGTGATGCCATCCCTAATGACATGTTTGTTTTTATTGAAAAACTTTGGTTTCTCCAAGGATTTTTATTTGTGTTTGTCTTTGACAACTGGTTTAATTGTTCCCTTCACGATGAGGGCCTTCTCAATTTGACCACCCTTCTTTATAAGTTCTTCAAAGTTTGAGCCACAGTGCATTTACAAATGGAAGGCTATCTCCAGGTTCAAGTTAGGAAAAAATATGCTTACCAATTGTTTTTATGGTAAGGAATAAGGGAATTGACTTGTCAACCCTCACCATTGTTGTAGAAATTTCACGAATGTCTCATTAGGATTTTGTTTTATATTGCAGAGATTGTTCATTGTGATATCATTTTCCATATTATAGGAATAATGTCATATAATTTTTTCGATAATATAGGCCACGTTGTAATGGATCCCTTAGGTATGATATAGAACCATTATAATCCCAAAGTGCTCTAGGATACAAGGGAAGATTCGTATTAAGAATTTATCATTGTATGCAACCTCTTAGAAATCTATATAAAAAAATTTTTGTGATCCCGAGGATCACTCTTGCATTTATACTTATCGAATTTAGGAACAGTAAAATGTTTTGGGAAGGGTTGCCACAACATGTCCTTATCAAAGGGGTAAGGGCATAGTTCTTCATATGAATACTTCCTATTATGTCCTACGTTTCCCTCCTATAGTGTAGTAAGCATATCTTTCATTGATTGTAATTCTCATTCAATGATTTGTTCTTTGGTGGGTGACATTGGTCTTTGCACCTTAGCCACTTTAAAGGTCGCATCACTATATGGATCAAAGTGGAATTTGTTAGGTTTCATCTTGACCTTGTCTTTGTATACATTCCTACTTGAAGAGCCTAAGTTTGCTAATTTTTGGCTCAGTTTTAGGATTTGTTTATGAAGGATCTCTTCTTCGATTAAAGGATCCTCTTCCTCATCAAAATTGGGAGGCGGTGAGGATTTACACTCAATCTTCACTTTACGTGAAGCTTTATAATATGGTCATTGTGGATCACCAAGTGGCTTGGATGGGTCTCCTTCAACGGTGTTATGATGTTTCCCAGAAGTGGAAGCATACCCTACATCAAAAGGGTTATCTATGTCCAAGAGGGATCTTCACTCTTGATTTTGATTAATGGCCTTCATTTATACTTCACATTCCCGAGGAAGCTTGGCACATAGCTCTAAGACTCATGTGAGTACTTGATCCATGTTATAATAAAGGATTTCATCAAAGAGACCTAGGTATAATTGGTGTTTCTCTTTAGAAGAGTCAGACTCCTCTCCACTATGATCGATCAATGGCTCGACGTCTTTAACTTGTGAAAAGAGAGGTGCTAAGTTGTTTCTGCTAAATGGGAATGATTCAAAAGGATTCTCTCCTAAGTCATGGTCATTTGGTTTGGATGCCATCTTTGTGATTCTAGGCATCACTCACCAAAAAGGTTATGTGAGGTTCCATCTAAATGTTTTTAAAGTTTATGTGGAACCTAGGCGTATGTTTAAGTCAGTTCTAAAATTAATGTTTATACAGTTATTTTATGACTCAAGAAACACTCATATGAACACTCAAATACAATGATAAGTCAAATTTTCATTTTGGCAAGTCTATACCCTAATTATGATTCGGTGAAAGGCCTAAAGCAAATAGTGCCAACACCGTATTAACACGTAGATCGAGTTAGAATTCTAACAAGGCCTAAATATTAAAGTGGTACCAACGTGATCCCTCAACGAGGTATACTAAAACTAGTTTGAATGTCGATGAAAAATAAGTTTTCTAAAAATGAAAGTTGTGAGTATGTATAGTGTAACAATACTATCCTGATACATTAACCAAGAAAGCAAGGTGTTAGTACTAAGATAACGTTATTTCGATATATATAAGGCAATATCAACACCCTCAAAAATACTTAGATGACATCGAAATTGAAATGAAGTAAGAGTATAACAAGGAGTTGCTAGTTGCACGAGTAGTGTAACCGCACAATAAAGGGACTTATATCAAGTTCTCAAGAAACTGAAAACCCAATGTAAGTACCAACATTGTGTGACTAGAATGCGACCAAAAAAATATTAACCTAAGGAGAGATAAATGACAAACCGAACTCCCAAAGAGTGAAGACGATCCTAAAATCAAGATCAAAGAGCTATCAAAGACATGAAAACACACTTGCGCACTTTAGACATTTAACAACACAGCAAAAACATGGATGGACGTAAATGGAATAAAAGTGGTGAGAACTATCTTTGATAATATGCATGAGGTATGCTTCCTTCTCACCCCAAAAAATGGGCAGAGAGAATGTAATGGTATAGATAAAAAAATTATGAAAAGAAACTAAGTGCCACTTGGGTAGAGTTTCACCTCGTCTGAAGATGAGAATAAAACTAAGCTAAGTAGGACGTCATTTAATTTCATGATGAAAGAAACTTAGTTCAAACTTACGTGGGTTATTTTCCTTGTTTGAGAAACAAGGTTTAGACTCCAAGTGAGTTGTCACTTCATGATGGATTGACGTGACAAAAAAATTGCAAAGTGGACTCTAAGATAGAATGACTTCCCTAATAAGATCTCTCAACTAGGTGTCACAAGTTTTCTAGGAGCGAGCACGATTTTCCCAAAGAGTCACACTGACTAATTTGGGAGTATCTCGCTTTACTTTACCCCCTTCTGATATAATGAGCAACTAGTGAATTTATTTGTACTCACATCATTGGGGTTGCAATACTAAAAACTTTGACTCTAGCTCACAATGTAAAAATAGTCAAGTGGGTAAGCGGAGCTCTTCCTATTTCATCCACGAGGTTACTCAATGATGGATTACTTTAGGGTTCCTAGAACTCGCCCTCGTTGTTGTAGCTTACAACGTTATACCAAAGGAGTTATGTTCTAGTTGAGCGAGATAGGGATGTACCCTTTTCTAAAACCTGCAGTACAGTGTGAAGTGGAATGGTGTGTTTTTAATCTTGCTTAACTTAATGTGGTTTTAAGTAGCACGCCGTTTGGCAACCTGTATGAAAACATGTGTATTAGAAGGTTTATGTCTCATTTGTATGCCTTTCTTTGGCATGTGTTAGGTCATGTAGACAACGAGTTTAGTAATTTTCCATTTGTAAATTGATATCAAGAAAGACAATTTACACTTTGCTTTTGATTCCTAAGATCGCCAAAGGGTGCGAAGGAAGAGCATACGCAATGTGAAAATTCCACTAAGACAAATCATATGGAAATTATTTTACCCTTTAGAATCATAGAACAAGTGTTTTTAAAGTGTGACATAAAGTTGTACAAGTGCTTTTGATCTCCAAGATCACCTAGAAGGTGTGAGGAGAGAGCATACACACTTTACAAGCCTTGTTCAAGCTAAGAAATAAAGACACTTAAGCTATGTAAGCTGAAATAACAAAAAAACCCTGCATCTACCTTGTTAGTCTAAAAAAACCTCAGAAAAGTTTAGCAAAATGATTTTACAGCCTAGAGAAAAGTTTTCAAATTTTAACATAGACGCCTATGCACCTAGAGTGACACCAATGCGCCCCAGTCCACGAATACGTGCCTTAACCGGCATAGACGCATGGAAAGAAGAAATTACATATTTACATAGTGGGGTCATATACACCAACGCATCCAAAAAGACAGAGACACATGTCATCCGACATAGATGCGTATGGTTCAATAACTACGTGCCTCTTTGAAAAATGACCTGATAGTGAAGGGTATGACCAGACAGGTGCGTTCCTATTTTGACAAAGATGCTAGGGTTTTGATGGGGACATGCCCCTTTAAGACACCTATGCATACCCCTTAAAAAACCTATAAAACTTGTGGATTTTTAAAATTTTCGAAAGAAAAAAGTTATTTGTTAGTCAAAGAAGCCTATTTCTAGTTCAAACCCACAAAATATATTCAAACCCATTAAGCATCTTGTGTTCCTCAATCACTTCCACAAAAGTTTCACAGTATGTTTCCCTCACTATCTACTTAATTCTCTTGAGCGCTCCATTTTGGAGTTCTAGAAACATGCTCGTGTGGTCCCTCTGCATCAAGGACTTATCTTCTTGCTACATAAACTCTGTATCCTTAAGTTTCCCAGCCTTCCTTCTTCCCCCATCTCTGTTCCATCTATTCCCTTCACCATTTCCACTACTCCCATCTCTTCTCCTTCTATCCCCATCTCCACTACCGCCACCCCTCTACCTTCCTTCTCAGCTCCCACTATCATCCCCTCCACCTCTGCTCCCACCCCCTTCACCTCCACTTTGACCAGACCTATAACTAGGTCTTCTAAGAAACTGAATCTGGATACCCCTATTTTGGGGAATGCTCCTCAGGACTTGGAGGTTGCTCAAAATATTCTTCATATTAGCAGTACTAGTTCACAAGAGGCACACACCGAGAGCTCCACAAAAAGGTTGGAAGCCTTAGAAAAAGACATGTTGCTGCTGAAAGATGAAGTTAAAAACTTGGCTAAGCAAAAAGGTAAGAGGAAGAAGGAGGAGGAGGTTGATCTTGATAATAAACAAATTGAGGACATATACAAAAATTGAACTCCTTGGACAACCATCTAGGGAAATCCAAGACTCGCCATGACCATAATATGGCTATTTTTAGTGCAATCGAGGAATTTATTGAGTAGCATGTCCGCAACGTCTTTGCTCTCAGTGACATCCAAGTAACTCTTTGGGGCACAAAAAAAGAAAGAAAACAGACCATTCAACCACTGGATACTTCTGACCCTACTCAGATGATGAATTTGGCTATGTTCACCTCTTGGAAAACTATTAAATATAGAATTGCCAAAGCCACCAAGAAGTAAATGTGGAGTTGCGCTACTGTTGTTGTCTCCTTTGTGTTTCTTGCTATTTTTTGTTGTGTTTTGGCTACTTTTCTGCAGTGTTCAAACTAGTTTTCTATTTTGTGGTAACTTCTCTTTAGTTACCTTTTGTTCTTATGACTTATCTAGATCTTGATCCTTTTTGTGTTGCTTTCCATTCATATTCTGGCTTATAGGCCCTCTTTGTATACAAGGGTATAGTCCCTTTCAAAAAACTATTTACCAATAATAAAAAAACTAGTTTTAGAAATGGAAATAAGCAAATAAAAAAACATTTCCTTCAAAAACCTATAAGTGAACTTTTAAAAACTTAAAATAACTCCATTAATGGAGGATGGACATAAGTGTCCCACTTGGGTGTGCCAAATGTGTTCAAAGAAAGGTTACAAAAGCTATTGAATGGGGAAAGAACACTCAAGAACCCCAAAGCTTTGTGCAAAACTGATAAATGGACCATTAGTTAAGATGTAAACTAGGATTTATACTTTGCATGCATTAGTTTGAAGCAAACAAGAAAAATTAACAAATATAATTACCCTCTATTCTTGAAAGCTTAAGTAAATGAGCCTAATAAGGATCCAAACAATTAGTTTATGCTTTAAGAGAATGGAAGCTCACCATTAATCGCTTCAAGGCCTTTGGTATTCCCGTTTACTCTATGGTGTGTGATGTGTCACAAAGGATAAAGAAAATAGCTCAATAATATGAAATAAAAATCCTAATCCTAGCAATAATACTATAGTGTATGTTAGAGGGAAGAAGTGTTCTTGTAAATGAGAGGGGGCAAAGGGCTATTTATAGTTTTCCATTTGGGAAATGGGATGCTTTTTGGTGCATGTGGGACTAAAAGGGAGTCAACAAGTTAATTAGCAAGTCAAATTAAGATTTGACTAGGTTTAGAAGACGTTGATAATGATTTAGGTAATTAACCTAGGTTAGACTAATTAATCTTGTTTAGAGAGAAATTAGGGTTTTGGGAGGGTTTTGAAAGGCCTAATCAATCCAATGAAATGGATTGATAGTCCAGGAAGCTAATAGAAGCGGTAAAGAAGAAGATTTTAGCTACGAAGAGGCTATAATAGCCTATCTAATTGACTTATAAGAGTAAAAATACTAGAAGAGTTTCATAAAGGGGAGTTATATAGATCTAACTAACGATGTGTCGTCAATTTACGAGGAAGATAATAGTTAGTGTAATATAAGAGATAATAGTGCTCCGATCAAACTACAAGTATCTACAATGTATTATAGATTATCAACAATCATGGCACTTTGGTGCATGAAAAAGATACCTTTCCCCATATACGAGATAGGGGTGTATGAATGTCACATATAGATTGGGGTACTAGGAACAAGAGGGTAATGGTATGGGCTCCGCTATAACATGCCACACCAACATGAGGTCCTATGGAAAATGAGATAGCCAATCTCAGTTGAGCTTATTGATTGATATTAGTTGATGACCTCTCCCTATTGATAAGCGAACCTAGTAAAAATATTATATGAAGCAAATTGGATTACTTAGAACCACCATCATATGGCATGACACAGGTTTTGTAACTATTTGATTTGTATTTTAAATCTTAGGTTTGAAGGGGTAGGATGTAGAGTGCTAAATACTAATGATTATAAGACTCAATTTTATGCAATAATTGAATGCATCACATACAAGTCCTGGTTTTGTATTTTCATAATATTGTATTATTTTTGTATTTTTTCTATAGGAGAATGAAAGGAGAAAAATACTATCTGAATCAATACTAGCATCCCTAGGGCATACTTGTGTAGATGGTAGAAGATATGGGGTGAGGTACCTAATGATAATTTCCCCCTCAAAAATCACCTCAAACATGTAAAATGTGATGCATTGTCTAGTAACTACCTACTAATGAAAGGCAACTAAAAAGCAGCCTTAATACAACCTTTTGACAACAAGTCAATGGATATATTAAAAACATGGATGGAAGACTCGCATTGGAGAGAACTTGAATTTATTCTTCTAGATCAATATGATCTTCTTTTGGACATGCAAAACATTATCAAGACATATCCCTATCAGCAAATACATGTCAAAGATGATTTTATATGGTCTCATTCTTTTGATGGAAACTACACGATGAGATCAGGTTATCAATTATATGCTAATGAACCCACTTGCAACTTTCCTTGGAGCAAGATCTAGTTCAAATAACTCACCCTAAAAATAAACCAATTTATGTGGATGGTTCTAAATAAGGGAATCCTAACCATTTATAACCTTATCAAAAGGGGATACACCATGCCAAATAGATGTTACCACTGTAAAAAGATAATGAAACCATCCATCATCTCCTTTTGCACTACCCAATAGGCTGGTGCTCTTTGGAAGCTTATTTTCAACATGTTTGGTATTTTTGGTCTTTCTCGGATGACATCATATAGGCTTGGATTCAGTGGAAGCCTCCTTTCAAACATGCTTTTCTTCAAAGACTTTGGAGTCTCATCTTCCCTCATACTATTTGGATAATTTAGAAGGCTCAAAACTCCCTTATCTTTAGAGATACCAAAAAAACTATCAAAATCATTCTCGCTTTAAATTACAAATGCAGGTAGAAGAAAATATCCCGAAGTTTAAACCCCCAAAAAGCATAGTACCCTAAAGATGAGGAGAGATACTTAAAGGCCTGGAATATTAATGTTCAGTAAATTTCAATTTCCTTACCCAACATTGACAGATCTCTTGTTCAGTGGATTCCCCCAAAATATGGTTGGTATAAGTTAAACTTCGATGGTGCCTCTAAAGGTAACCCAGGGGAAAAGTTGGAGGAGGTCTCATTAGAAACCAATAGGGTCATCTAATTTTTGCTTATGTAGGCCCCATGGGTAAGCAATCCAATCACTTTGTTGAGGCCCTAGCCACTCTGGGGAATCAGAATGGCTAGGATTCTCAAGGTAAACAATATCATTATGGAGGGGGATTCTATGAATATCATTAACAACCTCTCTAGAATCCAAACACCCAATAGGACCATTAGTGATTTCATTAATGAAGCTAATAAGCTTTGTAATGGTCTTAATATTATGATTCAACATGTGTATAGGGAGGGAAATAATGCCGCAAATGCACTTGCTAATGTAGGTGTTCACATGAATAATTATAGTGAGTGACATGATAACAAGGACCTCCCCTATGTAGTTCACTCCATCATCATTAATGAAGCTACCTTAAACACCGAGGGCACTTAAAACAAATCAAATTTATTCATTTTTATTTACTCCATACCTTAAACACTGAGGGCATTTGTCACAAGAAACATGTTTGGAGTAAGGTGTCGGGTTTTACCAGAAAACAGCTTTAGTATCCAGCTACCGAATTGTTGTCGAAGGCTCACATGTAGTTTCCATCCATCTAAAATTGATCTTCCACCAGTTTCATCCATGATGAGAGGGGAACCTTTTATATTTGAACCAATTTTTGACCCCAATGGCAAGACAATGTTGAACTTTGGGAAACCCTCAACATTGGAGGTTTTATACTTCATACAATGAATTAGGGAAATGATCAACATATCTCTCTACAATTTGTAGAAAATTTGAAGGACAAACATCAAGTTCAAGGGCAGAGACTTTAGAATTTCAAATTAATTTATCTCCTTCATCATGGGATTGAGTATGGAGGGAAACAATTTCTTTCACAATAAGTTTGACAAGGAGGCAGAGGAAAGGATTTTTGTGGATGATGGGGAAAAATAGAAATAAAAAGTGAAGTAATCATCTGCTCCTCTCTATTCTCGCAACCTTTTAATGAAGTTTCATGCATAATGGTTTGTTACATAACATTTGAAGCCAAGTTATCTACTCTTCCTCTACACCATTTGGTTCTTCTTAATCACTTCAGGCGTGAATCAAAGGTCGATTTTATGTATTACATTTTGCACTCTTTGGAAAAATCTATTTTAGAGGTTCAAGGTCATAAGATATTTCTACCACTCCATCAAGGAGTCATCTTTCTTATCCATCAATTTATCCTTGATGTAGTAGAAAATGACCCAAGCCCTACTTTAGCTCCTCCACCTCCCCAACAACCCCATATTATATCTAAGAATCCACTCTTTTGTGACCCTATTTCTGAACCTCCTCCTAAGAAAATTCTTAGAAGAAACAATAAAAATAAGGAGATAATTGGTGAAGAAAGCCTTCCAAAGATCAGCCATGTTAATCCTAGTGCTCAGGTCACTCCTTCTGTTCTTGAAAATTTTAAACAACAGGCTGATGCTTTGAAGTCTATTGAAGATAATGTATACTTTCTCCTTAAGACTAGTAGCAAGACCATAGACCCCTCCCATTACCAACCTTCAAGAGGAATTAAACTCACTCTCTAGTCAAGTCAAAGTACTTGAAGAAAAATATAAAAATCAATTGGCCATTCACAGAGCAGTTCTTGATCTCCTCTAGGTTCATATTAACCAAATTTGTGATGTTAGTGGGATTCCTACATCAGCTTGGAAGAATGGGAGGATCACTAAGAAGTTCTTCAAAGAGACCAATTTGGACCCTAATATTAGGGCAGCCATGAATATATATAAGGCACTTAGGGTAGCACTTAAGGTGTATAGAAAATCTATGAATTAGTTCCTTTTTGCTCTATGTTCTCTGTGTAGTTGTTGTTGTGTTGTTTACGAGCTTTTTTTTTTGTTGTTTTTAGTCTGTTTTTAGGATTCTTGTAGACAGTTGGCCCCCACCTTAGTAATCTTATAGTTTTATCTAGATTTTTGGCTTTTTTGGGGGTTTTTCCCCACGTATCAAAAAACCACTTTTTCTCTCATGTATATCTTGGTTGTTGATCCTTTTTGTTATACTTCAGGGTATGGTCCTTGCAAAACCATTTACCTTTACTAAAAAAACTACCTAGTAATGAACTTGGGGAGTAGATGTCAATGAGTAGTAATCATTCTAAGAGTATGTGTGTGAATCTATGTACGAGTTTAATGTGAGGAAATACATAAGAGGGGATAATTGATTATCAATTCAAAGGGATATCCTTTACAAAGATGAAGAGAATGCAAATCATTCATACTTCCTAATAGATAATGAATTCCTAAATCTAAGACAAAATCATGTGTAATATCATACTTTATGTTATTATCCTTGGCAGTGTGTGAATATATGTCATGGGTCACAAGTAGTGGTAACCATAGGCTCTAGATGTAAATGAAGTACATCAATGTCCCATGAGGGTGACATCAACATGGATGCTACCTAAATTTTGTTTCACACATGGGTAAATAAAAAATGGTGCATTCGAGAATTTGTAGGGTGATACCATAGATGATTCTACTTGCATGATGTAATTCATAATTTATAGTTTATTAACCGATGAATGAAAGATAATGGATATTGGTTTCTTTAATGTTAAATATGTTTTCATAGAATATTTACATTTTTACTTTTTCATTCTAAATTGTTTTATATAATCAATTAATCATTGAAATATTTTCCAACATCTAGATCATTGCATATGTCAAATTAACTTGGATATGTATTAGTTAGTTTTGTATTTGTTTCATTTGAGATTTCCTTGTGTGTGTGTGTGTGGACAACCACACACACACACACACTCACTCACTCACTCACGCTCACACACACACACACACATATTCCCAATGAGATACAATTTTATATAGAGGTAAATCATCAAACCAATGATACCATTTAACAATATTTGATTTGGTGATTGAGAAACTTGTGTCAGTAATGCTTCACTTGGTATGATGTTTTGTATCTTGAATGGGTGAGATAAATATTTCTTACTATGATGAAATAGATGCTACTTTCTCCTCACTATGTATGGATACTTTCACATATGCAAATAATATATGTGTTTCTTTATCCTCACTATGTGTGGAGACTTTTACTTTTACTACTATAATTTAGAAACTAATTTATCCTCACTAGGTGTGGAGACTTGTACTTTTCCTACTATGATGGAAAATGATTTATCCTCACTAGGTGGAAACTTGAATTTTATATAATGGAATGATAGTTATGGAATTTACCTCATTGGTTTGAAGAATATTATATGTTTGTGATTAATCATGTCTTATTGTTATCATGTAGTTTTCATGTATAAAACTAACATGCTGATTTTTGTTATCCATAGTCAATTCCATTTTGGTTACCTAATGTTGTTGCAATATTGCATTGAATTTTTCATTAGTAGGCATAACATAAATTGGTTTATATATATCCTTTGGTCCTACTGTAATAAGAAAATTAAGATGTCCCATAGAGCTAGCGTACTACGATATATGATCAAACTTTCTATGACTATATCCAAGTTGTCTAAGGAGGTCCAAGATACATGTATTATGAACTTTCTCCTTATCAATTATAATCATGTCATGACTTTGGTTTCCAATAGTTGCATGCATGTACATAGGATTAAATCATTTCTTCTTTTTAATACTTTGATTATTGGTTCTTTCTTTAATAGAACTTTTGTTTTAGACAAATTTTCTTGCTTGGGACTATGTTGCACTTTTTTATATACTTGTTTATAATGTGTTGTGATTTTTTTCTTCTAATTTCTATTATTCTATGAGTATAATGTGCTTGTAGGTTAGGTAGTTGATGTGATCATGTAAGGCATACCAATTATTTTTTCCATGACCATTGATGCATTGTATTTATAAAATTCCCTTCCTTTATGCCATATTAAACAATGTTATGGTCTATACCAAGTCGTTGATAATTTAATTAGCTTCTTGTTGAGTAATTTTCATAAGGTAATGATAGGTGTATCCATGTTGTTGTATAATGATATTTTTATTGACTTGAGAAATCCTTGGATGGGTGTCATGCATTTTATTATGTGAATATTGATCCTTATTGTAAGTTGAATGAATTACACTTGTTGATGTAGAAGCATTATAATAGGTGTTTGAGGTAGGGGTCCCTAGCATGTAAGTACGTGCATATGAAAAATCCTTAATGGAATTAGAAGTAAGGGTCTCATATAGTTTGGGATTTTCATATGATGCACCTTATTTATGATATAATATCTTATCTACTTAATTGAGAAAGGGATTCATTGATTTTACCAATCATCGAAGCAAGAAATGGAGTCGATAGGCCTTTACAAAATATGTGTTGTTGTTTGAGACTAGGGCTAAACATTGACTAATGTACTTAGATTTTGAAACATGCTACATAAGATTGGATAGATTCATTGTTTTTTTTTCATATCATCTCCAAATTATCAAAACCATCATAGGTAATAGTATGTGATTGAAAATTAATTAAAAATTTCTCTTATAACATAGGAAATCTATCAATGGATCCACTAGGTAAACCACAAAACCAAACTAAAGAAAGGATTGTAAGATTATATGGGAATGCTTTAAGTAAAATTTGATCATTATGTGCATATTCTTGTAGGGATGTTGTAAAATGAGAGATGTGTTGAGAAGAAATATCTCTTCTTGTGAATAAGATAAATTTGGGCATACAAAATCTAGGTGGGAAAGGAACATTATAGATGTTTAAAACTATTGGATGGTTGGGAATGATATTAGTAAATGTCCATTTTATTGTTTGATTACATAATTGCATTACCATAGGATGACTGTATGGTGGGATTAAATATATAAGGTGAAGGGAAATCTTGAGAAATTTAATTTTTCCCAAATAGCACATAACCAAATCATATGGATCTTGTCTTCCTTCATTGCACTAAATATGGTTAACCAATACTAATATGACTATCACTTTTTTGTGATTATAACTATATATCAAATTGTTTGATTTTATTCTCTAATTGGTTGTATCAATTATCTTAGTCATGTTGTAAAGTTTCATTTACATTCACTCCTTTAGTATAATTTTTACTTACAATAGATGAGTAGTTTGAGTCTTCTCTTATAGTTGTACAATGGGTTAAGAAATGTACAATCACATATAGTTTCATAGAGAGGGTGTTTATAGTATATTTGTGGCATTTTTTTATGCCCCACATTTTAGGTTTAACTTTCTTGAATAATTTAAATTCATCCTTTATAATAGGTTTCTTGTTGTTTTTAACTTAGTGATAAATTAAGGGTTTAACTCCTCTCTTATCATTACTATTTAAATATAAGCTTAAATTGAGGCATGCTTCAATTTTAAGTGTCACATGATTTATATATGTCATTTGGATTATATTACATTTTTATATGATATGTTTGGGACATTTTGGACTAACATAATTCTTTGAATATAATTGTAACAAATAATTGTTGTTTGTATCCTCAGTTGTAGCTCTCTTGAGTGTCCTCCATATTTCAAATTGATATGTATGCATGTTATGTACACAATATCCAAATATATCATGGATATGTTATATCTCTCTATGGAATATATTATCATATCCTCACAATATTCATTTATTACCTTGTGATAGTAAGTTCTATGATCCATATACTTTGATACCATGACTTTGTTGAGTTTTGTTGGAATTGTAAGAGGAATGTGATATAGTTTTCTTGGAATCCATATTTTTATTGAGACTATGGTAAATTTGTACACGATTTTATGAAATTATTGATTATGATCATAAGAAATATTGACATCATCTCCTTTTGAGAAATTCGGAGTAGACCTACCCAAAATTCATCATAAAATGTAACTTATTTGTAACTAGCACTCTATTTAAATTCACTATATAATAGATTTAAATCATTTTCATGTTTTATTAATTTTAATGATATTTTTAATGATATTAAATTCACAAATACTGCCTTCTCAAGTACCCCGGTCTTCCTTCCTCTCCTAGCCCGGCTCCGATGGGCTCCGCTGCTGCCAGTCCTGCTTCTCCTGCTGCCTTTGCTGCCCTTGATGCTGCCCCTGCCACCGGTGCTGCTACCCCCATGCCGGCTGCACATGTCTCTCCTTCTATTCCTCCTACTACTCCTCCTGCCACCCACCTCGCCTCTACCTCTAAACGTCCACTCACCAGGGCTTCTAGGAGACTCAACCTTGAGACTCTTGTAGCAGGGAAAGAGCCTCTTGATCTTGACATTGCACGTGACCTGCTAAACATAAGTAGTGCCAGTCCCCGGAAGCACAGATGGATAACCCTTCCAAGAGACTGGAGGCCTTAGAGGCTGAGATAAAAATGCTGAAGGATGAGGTCAAAAACCTAGCTAAGCAAAAAGGTAAGAAAAGCATGGAGGGGGAAGGGAGCATTGACAATGGTCAGATTGAAGACATATACAAAAAGCTGACCTCCTTGGACTCCCGCCTTGGGAAGGCTAAGACTAGGCATGATTACAACATTGCCGCCTTTAGGGCCATTGAGGAATTCATCGTGGGGCATGCCAAAAGTGTTTCCAACCTCAGCGGTGTCCCGGCTGCACTTTGGGGCAATGAAAAAGAGAGCAAAAGAACCATCGAGGAGCTCGATAAGACGGATGCTGCCCACATGACCGCTTTGGGTATGTTTCATGCTTGGAAAAAAGTCAAGATCAGTGTTGATCAAGCAGCCAAGAAGTAGTCCTGCATGTCTCTTTTGTTATTCTTACTGTTTCTTGGCTGTCGGGTTACTTTTTTTTTGCTGATGTTTTGCTGTTAAGTCTCGCTTGTGTAGCTGTTTCTGGGCTACGTGGAATTTCATTGTATTACCTGGACTTGGTTAGTCCTGCTATGTTTCTCACTCTTATTCCAGCTTAAAGGCCTTATTTTGTATTCAAGGGTATAGTCCCTTTCAAAAAACTATTTGCCATTATTAAAAAAACATTGATTTTTTTTATAATACAGGGGACATAATATCATCCCTAAGAGTAAGTGGTAAAATGCCTCAAGAAAAGAATGGAAGCCACATCACAATTGGGGTTTTCATTCAAAATATGCTTATGATTTAATGAAATTAAATCTTTATCGAGGACTGAAATCAAATGAATATATCAATAATAATAATAATCTAGCATGCAAAGTAAAAGCAAGTGTGTGAGATAGGAGATAAGATTGAATTAACTTGCATCAAAATATATGGAATGATTATGGGTTGGAAAAGAGCTTGGAATGGCTTGAACTGGGTTGTGTATGGTCTTCATGAAAAAATGGAATCTGTAGCCTCTTCGGACATAACCGCTCGAACGATGACATAATTTCCCTAGGCGGTAGTGTCCGATTTGGGTGCTAGTGTTCGGAAGGTACTATGTTTATGCTCTTTTCAATGTTTGAACTTAACTTATTCCTTTCACTATTTGTCACTTTAAATCTATCATAGGGTTCTTGGATCACAATTTTTCCTACAAAAAGCACTCAAGCTACCTAAAAAGGCTCAAGTAAACATTATATGAAATAAATAATGCATATGATTGAGTCTTTACCGACTCAACAATCACCTCAATGTGATTGTCATCGAGTGTTGCACTACATTGCATAATATTTTTATGTGTGTGTGTGTGTGTGTGTGTGATTGATTGAATCATGTCCCTTGAAGTTAGGTTTCCCTTGTATCAATCACACCAAGATAATGAGCTACAACTACTTTATTCCCAAGATGAATGTGTGAGATGGAATTAATAAATAGCCCCTCCTATATAGTGAATAATGTAACCCAAAATGTAGTCTTTGAGTGTTTCTCTTGTAGATGGTAGATAGAAAATGATAGCCCAATTTCTCTCTTTCCCCTAATAATAGTAAGTCATCTATATGTATTATTCCATTTTTTAAATTTTTCATTAACAACCAAAAATTATGACCCAAAGTGATAAAAGAGAATTTAGAAAAGATACCAAATGATGTGGCAATCCAAATTTGAAAAAGAGAGGGAAAGGAATAGAAGTGCTCAAAGGGGAGAGTAGCGCATGGGCTCCTATACCTAATGGGCAGTACTTTATGAGATTCCTAGAGGATATAATGAAAAAGACATATCTGAGTCATGTGTTGTTCAATGTCCAAAAGTAAAGTGACCATTCAAGAAGAGAAAGTGCCATGAGAATCAAGAGGATAAATCAATGTAAAATAAAAATAAGTGTTGTTAATGTCTAGTTTTCTTTCTTAGGAATCATGAATATAATGACATATTTAGAGGCACGATGTAAGTAGTAAATGCATGATTTTTTTAATACATTTTCCCCACTTTATGCTCATGAATGAATATTCCATAGAAATTAAGTGAAGGTTGCAAAATCCAAATTGGTATCAGCCTAATAGTATGTGAAAGATTCAAGTAACCTAAGTGGGAGATAATCATGTGTGTCTCTAGCTACATGAGTAGGTATGAGGTTTTAAGAAGGTACAAATATCATGAATCATGATGAATATTATAAATAGGTGATTGATGCTTGAAAGGTAAGAAAGTTGTTCACTATTTCTAAATAGTTGGTAGCTAATTTGGTCCATTAGTATCGGACATATGCTTATTTTGTCATGTAGTGAAGTGGTATTTCTAAATTGGTATCAAGGATTTGAGTCATATGGTGACCTAGTGTGTATCAATCATGAAAAAGACATGGTGAGTGGTCTTGAATTCATTTGAAGGAGGTATGCATTGAGTAAGGGGAACATGTCATGTTTGCTTCCAAGTTTGGTTGATATTTTCAACAATTGATTCCATGTATGGTGAGTTTCATGATGTGATTTCAAAGGTGGAGAATGTTCAAGAAAGGGGGAGTATGTTCCTATAATGCTATTATTTTTATTGTTGAGCCTTTTTAAAAATATGGAAAAGAACATATGGAAAATAGAAGATATGGTCATGATTGAGAAGTTTTGGTAGAATTTTTGGCTTAGGGGAGCATGTTTTGTTTCCTATAATTGGTATCATATAGCTCCATATTGTAAATTTTTCTATATAACTTGTCATGAGCCTAAGGTGGGTATTTGGTCAATAATTGGTATCAATCAATTTGTGTCAATATATCATCTTTGAATATTAGTTCATCTTGTTCATTTAAGTTTAGTTTGTAGAATATCCTTTGTAATTTATGTCGAAATGGGAGAATGAGTAGATGACACATGTAAGTATCACGGGGGAGAAGGAGCAAATGTAAATTAAGTATCATTTTCGAATGTTTTTAGTTTTTAGTATGTTTTCAATCAATGTGTTTGCCATCAATGACAAAGGGGGATATTTTTGTAGGTGATGTTGTGCATGATTGGTGTCATGGAGAGTTTGTTAGCATGTTGTTGTCATTGTTGTCATTGATGTCAAAATGAATATTGTTCCTTGTTGA
This sequence comes from Taxus wallichiana var. yunnanensis, assembly GCA_018340775.1. Lineage (NCBI taxonomy): Eukaryota > Viridiplantae > Streptophyta > Pinopsida > Cupressales > Taxaceae > Taxus > Taxus wallichiana. Next base: position 291,695,367 of record CM031233.1, on the reverse strand, counting down.
TGCCAAAACATGATGTGGAGAGTTTTGAGCATTTTTCTAGGTCAAACAAGATGAGAGATTGATTTTAGAGATTCTCAAGGAAAGAGAGATAATTTTAATACAACTTAGGTTATCAAAGTCAATCTTGAAGAGTGTTTAGGTGCTTGAGAAGCCTAGTCATGGTCTAGTCATGGCATGAAGAGATCTTGTGAGAAGGTATGGGCATGGTATCTTGGTGAAATGAGTAGATAAAAGTATGTATAGGTTTTTTTAGCATGATAATGTGGTTTAGAGTGCATGAATAGAGGTATGAAGGCCATTTCCTAGCATGAAGACCAAACAAGGTGAAGAAAGCATGGCCTAATGAGGTAGGTTGACAATTTTCTTAGTACAATTATGCAAATTTGAGCATGAAAGGAGTGTTGGAATGTTTTCTTAGATGTGTTTACCAATTTTTAGGTCATAGTTTACAATAACAAGAAATATATTGCATTTTTGTCAAATTGAGTTCTTGAAAATGGTGTTTCCTAACTCAAGGTCAACTTTTTGATGCTCGTTGGTATGTGAATATTCTGCATGGGAACATAATATCTTTGTGATATGTTGGTATGTGTCCTAGATAATATTTTTGGCATTATTTTTGGGTTTAAAGGCCAGATCTTTATGAACAATCGTTAACACCAAAACAAGTATAAAACCCTTCTAAAACCCTAATTTCAAGTTGATATGGAAGATATTGATCAAATAGGATAAAAATTGAATTTGTTTTATTGTGTGATTAATATAACATGTATAGGAAACTCCAAGCTATCTCAGGTGATTTTGCGTTATTAGGTGAATGAGAAAAAGTGATGGTACAAGTCTCTTTTCTGAAGATTTTATTGTAGCAATCAAGTTTTCCAAAGGACTAGTTGAAAAAATGGAGGTTTGAGGATGTAATGGAATCATAATACATGCATTTTATTATTTACATACAAATTATATCCTTTAGGTGGCCTAACCAATTCAATTTCTCATGACTGGTCCTTAAGGCAGTTTTGGATAGTTTTTGGTGTTCTTGGTGAAAAGTTGTTCTTAAGAATTTATGCTCTTAGTATAAGTTTCTAATGGACATGGTGATGTTTTATAATTCATTAGTACCCATTGGAATGTTTTATTCAACTTGGTGAAGTGTTTTAATGTGGTGTAATATTGATTCTTGAAAAGTAGTTTTGAGGACCTAGTAGGACAATCATGTTCTCAAGGTGGTTTCATGGTGAAAATACATGGTTCAGAGCTATTTGAGCATGGAGGAAGTTTTTAGAGGTAATTTAAAATTTCTTGGAATATTTTTTTCTTTTAATAATCTTTTTATCCCAATAAGTTTTATGTTGCTTTGTTATGCTAGTAGACCGAATGAAGAAGGCCTTCTCGAGTTTTAAAGAAGTAAACGAGGCTAATTGAGATATTATAATCCTAAAGGATGTTTCATTTTTATTATTTCTTGTTTTTAAAATTATATTTTTCTTATGAAATATCCAAACTATATGGTAATGTGCTTGCATAACTGACCTAATGAGTGTATGAACTTAAGATATGTATATACAAGCTTATTTGAGAAGATTATGTGTGTGTAAAAATGGAAAGATAAGGGTTGTATGAAAGGATATGAGAAGTTCTTGTTGACCATATGAGGAGTGAAATGATTTCATGAATAACATCCTACAAGTGATGAATATCATTTTTAGCATTACTATGACCTAGTGAAGAAGAAGATGAGCGAGTGAGAAAAGAATATAGTTTTGAGTGTCTTCAAGAGGAGACGAGATTGTATATGAAGAGAAAATGATGTTTGAGGATCAGAGAGTGTCAAAGAGTCCTAATTGGATGCTGATACATCATAAATATAGATAATACCAAGAAAAAGAGAGAAGAAGAGAAAATAATTCCATTTTTTGTTGAGTGAGCAATAAGAAGAATATGGAAAACAATCATAGGTGGCTGAGTTGGTGATGAGTCTTCCTTGTGGATTTGATACTTCACTAAAACCTAGGTTTTTTTCTCCTTATGAAGTTAGTGATTCAATAAATCAGGTGTTTTTACCTCTTTGCAAGTTTGTGCTTGTTAAATTTTAGTTGGTGCTAGATAAATTAGGGTTTGGTGCTCCTTGTGGAGTTGGTGCTTCACTAAATCTTGAATTTTGTTATATATAAGAAAATTTCAGTGGGTTTTCTTCCCCTTGAGGGTTTCCCACCTAAATAATGTGTTCATGTGTTCTCTATTGTTGCATGCTCATGTGAATGGTTGATAAGTTTCTTTGATGGTTTTCTTAACTAAGTTAACATTTCTCATATGATGATGGTTTGATGAATGTATAAAGATAACTGAAGTAAATTTTTGTAAAGACATTTATTCACCCACCCACCTCAATGATTATGCTTCCAAAAATTGGCATCAAATTAGGTCCTTTGAAACATGTTAAACAACTTGAAGGAGATCTTAGAAGCACATTTATGGCTAGTAATCAAGCTCAAGAAGGATTCTTAAATAACAAGGCTCCTCTCTTCAATGGGAGTAATTATGCATTTTGGAGTATCATCATGAGGAACTACTTGATGTCAATGGGATTTAACATATGAAAATAATTGGATGTTAGATATACTATACTTTCCATACCGCAACCGATGCAAAGAGGAAAGAAGGCTTGTGAAAGTAATTCTAAAGCAATGAATGTTGTTCTATGTGGAATTTCAAAGGTTGATTTTGTGAAGGTCATACATTTTGATCCAACCAAATTAACTTGGGATAAGTTATAAACCACATATGAAGGAGAAATAAAGGTGAAGATGGAAAATTTATGTACCTAAAGAATACAGTTTGAAATCCTAAGAATGAAATAAGATGAGAACATTGATGCCTATCTACTAAGAGTTGATGAAGTTATCAATATCATCAGAGGTATTGGAGAGAATATGGAGGAAACAATAGTTTTTCAAAAGGTACTGAGGTCCTTGACACCCAAGTTTGATCCTAAGGTCTCAACTATAAAATAATCAAAATATTTGAGCACCCTGTAGATGGATGAACTTCATGGGATCTTGACAACCTATGAGATGAGAACTAATAATGGAAGACCTACCAAGAAGGATGTTTCTTCAAATGCTGAAAATAAGGAAAAAGGTAAGAAGGTAAAGGATAATTATGATTCATAAGATACAAGCCATGTTTTTTTAGAAGGCTAAGAAGAGGCTCGGTAAGTACAAAGGTAAATTTCCCTTTAAGTGTTTTGAATGTGGTAAGATTGGTCATTTTGTAAATAAATGTCCTAACAAGAATAATAATGAGCATGATGAACATGAAGAGCATGATAATGAGGACAAAAATTCCTATAGGTATGATAAGAGAAAAATGAGCTTCAAGAAGAATGATGAAAAGAAAAAAGATCATCCAAGAACAAGAAGAATTTATACTCTAAAGAATATAGTAGTGGCAACAACTCCTATGATGATAGAGACAATAGCTCATCTAATTGTGTTGATGAAAATGACAAGTATAAAAGAAATTAAGTTATATTAATGGCCAAAGAAGAAATTATTGAGTGCTTGAAAAATATCATAGAAGATTCAGAAGATGAAGAGGCTGAGGAATACTTAGAGGAAGAATTTATGAGTTCCTAGATGAGATGAAGAGCCAAAGAAAGAAGAATAAGAAGTTAAAGTACTTGATCAAGGAGTATGATGATCAAATCAGTTGCATGGATAGTGAATATGATAAGATCATCAAGACTATGGAATCAAGGGTTGAAGGTATGACAACTAGTCTCATGGCCAAAAAAGAAGAATTTACCAAGCTCAAAACAAAAATAGAAGAAAAGTGCACCAAGTTCAAGACTGAAATGGAATTTTTAAGGTGGAGTTTGATCAGGCATCCAACAAGTTAAATTCATTTGAGAATTTTGAGAAGAGCATTAAGGCTCTGAATAATATGTTAAGCATACATTATTATGTTGGTGATAGGGAAGGTCTTGGATTCAGTGGAGACCACAAGAAGATAAATGGAGATGATGATATTAGTCCTAGCTTCAATAAATATCAGAATGAGAACATGAAGGTTGCTAACATGAAAAATAAGAATAACTAAAATATAAATATGAATACAATGTATATTAGACAACATAATGCAATGAGGTATGATAATTATTTCAATGGTTAATGTTACTCATGTAATGAATTTGCCCATAGATCAAGAGAATGTAGAATTTCCTCAAGGAATGGATACTCATTGGATTATGAAATTTATTTCAAAGTTTACTATTATTCATGTAATCAATATGGACATAGGGATATGGATTGTAGAAGGAAACTCAAGTCATATCAAGTAAGAATGATGCTGTTTTTATAATTGTCAAAATAATGGTCATATTGCAAGTTTCCGTCATTTTGGATCATCTAGAAAAAACAAGAAGTTTGAAGCACCTAGACATGATAAGAAGGTTCAAGATCCTAGTGCTTAAGAAGGAAGGAAAGATAAGAAGATGTATGCTAAGAATTATGAATTATGACCATGTGGTTGAGGTGAAGGAGGAATAAAATCATATCATAAAGTCAAATCCAATAAAGAAGGATGAAACTAAGACAATTAAGTCCAGTTATGATCAATCAACAAGAAAGGATGGACTCTTTATAATGATAAAGAATAAGTAATATGATGAAGGGTTCCAAGAGTGATAAGATTATTTTTTCTCATCTTAGGTAGAAAAGGATTAGAAGAATGTTGTAGACATCAAGCCAATATTACTGATCAAGTCCAAAAGGATTTTAAAGAAGGATTATCAATCTTAAGACAACAAGGTGATGGAGATTTGGGAATCTCCTAAATTTATGGTGTTCTAGAGACCTAAGGAACACGTGTGTCTCTATTATGATTCATAGATACATTCATCTCTCAAGAGAAATAATGAAGATGCTTTTTAGGTGTGTTATGAGAAAGAATCATGAGATGATATTGAAAACTTAAAGGTAGAAGTGAGAAGATGATTACAAGGTATGAAGGACTGAGGTATGTTGCCGAGTTTTTGTATGATGGATTTATCGGACCATTCTTAGTCATGGATTTATGTTGCAATGTGAGGTGCATCAAGTAGGTTTTTGTAGGCTTAACGGGTAGGTAGACAGGCTTGGAAGTGTGAAGTGTGTATGACTAGGTAGAGGATTGTATTTTATGGTCTATGTTACATGAGAAGAAGGTGATTGTTCTGTAATAACAATATGTTTTTGTGTTATAAGGTTATGCATGATATGAAGATCATGGTTGAGGTATATAAGGCATGATAATAATCAAATCTGGGTTTGAAGATCACAGAGGATAGATTTTTCTAAGTTTGACAATTCTAAAAGGCATAATAACAAGGTTGCAAAAGGTTTGTGTATGAAAATTTATTCATTTAAGAATTATCATGATCATTCAATGGTTCCATGAGCTTTAAGTGGGTGTGTGAAGACACAAAAGGTAGGAAGATAGTTTGGAATAATAAGGTATGCATGTTTGTATCTAAGGCGTGTCTTGAGGACCAACAAAGGTCTGTCCATATGTTAGAACGTGATTGGTATGTAATACCAATAGGTTTAGTGTAATATATATGCTACGGGGTTAGGCATGGTATGAAGACCCAAATGAATCCATGGAGAGTCCTATTAGGGTATGATCAGATGATTAAGCAAAAGAGCATGGAAGGAAGGATAAAAGGGTAAAATATGGGTATGGATGTATAATAAGATCATGAAGCATAAGTGAAGTTTGCATGGTTTTTATTTTAGGTTTTGTGACAGAAAAATTAAGTGTTCTATGTGAAGGTATATGCTTAGATTTTTGTCATGAAGAAGTGATATTACATAGGTCACTAAAATATGGATTTGTACTTGTAGAAATCAAGTGTTAAGATGCTCATCAACATGAAGAGGTATGTGTTCTTTGTCCATGGAGGTCCAAAACATGTATTATATAGTATAAAATGGCATATTATGAAGAGAATAAGGTTTTACATAGATATATCAAAGTGATTCATGCATGTACGGTTCCTAGTTAATAGTTGTTGCAAGATAGATGCATGATGAAGTTTGGTGTCTTGTAAAATATGAGACAAATCATGAATGTTACTTTTTCTACATGCTGATCTAAGTTTGGTTCCTTGAAGAAATATCCTTGGTTGTAGGTTGACCTCGATGGGTTTGGAATCCTGGTATAGTCAAGTAGTTTTTTTCTCTTGTCAACTCTATGAAGTGTTGAATCAAGGTATGCAATGTGCTTATGATTGTTTGAGTGATCATATTCATGCATAGGTCGAGTTCATTTTTTATCACATCCATGAAGACAAAGGAGGTCCTAGTTTTGTTCTATCTTTGTTGTGTTAAGAACAAGTAAGTGAAGGTTGGAAAATCCAAATTGGTATCCATATAGCAGTCTATGAAAGATTCAATAGCATATGGGGAGATAAGCAGGTGTGTCTCTAGCTCCATGAGCAGGTATGAGGTGTCAAGAAGGTACAAAGATCATGAAGCATGATGAATATTATTAATAGGTTGAAGAAGTATTGATTGGTGCTTGAAAGGTAAGAAATTTTTTCATTGTTTCTAAACAATTAGTAGTTGAGTTTGGTCCATTGGTATCAGACATATGTTGATCTTGTCAGGTGTTGAAGTGGTATTTCTCAATTGATATCAAGTTTTTGAGTCATATGGTGACCTAGTGTGTATCAATCATGACAAGGACATGGTGAGTGGTCTTGAGTTCATTTGAAGGAGGTATGCATTGAGTAAGGGGGCTAATGTCATGTTTTCTTCCAAGTTTGGTTGATATTTCCAACCATTGATTCCACATATGGTGAATTGTTGATGTGATTTCAAAGGTGGATAATGTTCAAAAAGGGGGAGTATGTTCCTATAATGTTGTTATTTTGATTTTGAGGCTTAGTTGCAAGATGGAAATGAGAAAATGGAAAAGAGTAGGAATGTTTTGTTTCCTACCATTGGTATCATATAGCTCCATGTTGTAAATTTTTCTATACAACTTGTCCTGAGCCTAAGCTGAGTATTTTGGTAAAGCATTGGTATCGATCAATTTGTGTTAGTATTTTTATCTTTCAAGATCAATTCATCTTGTTCATTGAAGTTCATTTTTAGAATATTCTTTGTCATTTATGTCAAAAGGCAGAGAATGAACAGATGGAACATGTAAGTATCATAGGGGGATAATGATAAAATGCAAAGTATCATTTTGGAATGTTTTTGTTAGTGTAGGATTTATTATGCTCGCTTTATTTATATTATCCTACTTGGGATATTCCACCTCACTTGGAGTTTCCCTACACTTATGGGATGTGCTTACTTAGGAGTACACTTGACTACACTATTCTATTTGTTGGTTACCACTTGACTACACTATTCTAGGTGTTAGTCACCACTTGACTACACCATTCTAGCTATTGGTTACCACTATTCTAGGTGGAGATTACCATGATTCTAGGAGGAGGTTACACATTCACCTCCTACATGTACATCTCTTGCATTATTATATTTGATCGTGTTGAGTTGGATCTATCTCTATGTTATTGCAATTATCTCTTTTGTGTTTTCATAATTTTGCAGTATTGTATGTTTGCATTGTTTTATCTTGGAACAATTCATGTCTCGCATCATTCACTTGTGCAATCTTCGAACCGTTAGATCTTGAGCGCTTATCCAATAGTTTTCATTTTGTAGTATGCTTTCCATCAATGTGTTTGCCATAAATGACAAAGGGGGATATTTTTTAAATTTTTTCATTGATGTCAAGGTGATGTTTTTCATGATTAGTGTCATGGAGAGTCTATTATCATGTTGTTTTCATTGTTGTCATTGATGAAAAAATGAAGATTATGCCTTGTTGATGCCAAAGGATGATGTGGAGAGTTGTTGATTTTTTTTTTTTTGAGGTAAAACATGATGATTCATTGATGTCGAGGTTATTGAGTACACACACACACACACACAGAATTTGAAGACAACTTAGGTTGTCAAAGTCAATCTTAAAAAGTGTTTAAGTGCTTGAGAAGCCTAGTCATGGCATGAAGAGATCTTGTGAGAAGGTATGGCCAAGGTACCTTGGTGAAATGAGTAGATATGTAGATTTTGTTTGAGCATGATAATGTGGTTTAGAGTTCATAAATAGAGGTATGAAGGCCAATTCATGGCATGAAGACTAAACAAAATAAAGAAACCATGGCCTAATAAGGTAGGTTGTTCATTTTTCAATATTAGTATGAAAATTTTACATGGGAGGAGTGTTGGCATGTTGTTTCAGATGTGTGGACCAAGTTTTAGGTCATATTTTTCAAGAACAAGAAAGATATTACATTTTTAGTCAAATCAAGTTCTTGAAAATGGTATTTCCCGCTCGAGGTAAAATTTGTGATGTTTTCTACGTGAATCTTCTGCATGGAAACCTAATATATTTCGGAGATTTTATTTTCCTAGATAATATTTCTTTTCATTATTTTTGGGTTTTAAGGCTAGATCTTTATGAACAATCGTTAACACCAAAATATGTATAAAACCCTTCTAAAACCCTAGTTTCAAGTCAATATGGAAGATATTGCTCAACAGGTCAGAAGTGAATTTTTTTCTTGTGCTATTATTTTAACATGTAGTGGAATCTCTGATATATCTCTAGGTGATTTTTGTTATCATTTGAATGAGAAAAAATGATGGTTCATGTCTACATTTTATGAAGATTTTGTTGTAGTAGTCAAGTTTTTCAAATGACTATTTTAACTAATGGATGTTTAAGGATTCCATGGACTCAAAATACATGAATATGATTATTTAAAGACAATTTATATCCTTTATGTGGCCTAACCAAGTCAATTTCTCGTGGATCTGGTCCTTAAAAGCGATTTTGGACAATTTTTGGTGTTCTTGGTGAAAAGTTGTTCTTGAGAATTTATGATTTGAGTAGAAGTTTCTAATGGACATGGTGATGTTATAGAATTCATTGAGTACCTGTTGGCATGTTTCACTCATATTAGTGAAGTGTTTCAAGGTGTTGCAAGCTTTATGCTTGAAAACTAGTTTTTGAGGACCTAATAGGAAAGCCATGTTCTCAAGGTAGTTTCATGGTCAAAATGCATTATTCGAAACTATTTGATCTTAGAGGAATTTTAAGAGGTAATTGATAATTTTCTTAGAATATTTTTTTCTTTGAATAAGTTCGTGTATCCCAAGAATGTTGATGTTTCTTTGTTGTGCTAGTAGACCTAATGAAGAAGGTCTTCTTGAGTCCTAAAGAAGTAAAAAGGATAATTGAGCTATTGCAGAGCCTAAAAGAGGTTTTGTTGTGATTATTATTTATTTTTCAAATGATGTTGTACTTATGAAATGGATTACCTATATGTTATTGTGTTTTCATGAACGACCTAACGAGTGTATGATATTAAGACATTTATATAAAGGCTTATTTTAGAAGCTTGTGTGTGTGTTAAAAATTAATCAACTTACATATTATATAATGTTACAATAAATATTTAAATAAACATTACATCATAACATAAGTAAATAAATAAATACTTACAGAAATAAATAACACATGTGACACATTATTTATAGTGGAAAACCCCAATAGGGTAAAAACCACTTTGAAAATAACCTTTTACTTCAGAGAACTTATTTTACATCCAGTAAGATCACCTCCTCCTTTTAAAACCCTATTTACCAAGGGTAAAACCAAATCACTTGATTTGCACACCTTTGATATATTTCCCGAATATATCAAATGAGGACCTAAAGTCCTTTTTATATAAGGTGATCGGGTATGTCTCCCCCCACCTTTTCAACCTAAAATGGTTGACACATACACCTAGGTTTATAATATTTAATATTAGAAATATAATCATTTCATGATATTAAATATTTAACCTAAAGTATATACTTAGGTTAGCATATTTAATAATAGAAATATAAATATTTCATATTATTAAATATTAACCTATATATTAGTGATGGACCCATATACATTAAGGGTTGGCTAGACCACTTAATCATTATGTTCCAACACTCCCCTTAATGTTAAGTGGGATAACATAACATATGCCAATAGATTACCTACCCGTGGTACACTACAGATTTACAATCCTTAAACCATAAAGGTTTTAGGCTAGCATATCAGTTGAAGGAATTATAACACCTTCATCATACTCAATTTACCTTTTGGTACAAAAGGATTTGGAATCCCAAAGATCATCCCATGATCAGTGGCTAAGTATGATTTGTGAGTTTTACATGTTCTCACAAGTTCTCATAAAAGGTTATTGAACCCAAGCATATAGGAGCCTTTTACAACCAAGGACCTCCTTAACAATATGCTTGTATTGATGTTTACCAATAAACTCAATAGCACTAAAGAGTTTACTAAAGACCCTTTAAGATCTTTCTACACTTCTTTCTAAAAAATAAGTCCGAGGAGGTATACATGCCCGAAGGTCTTTTTACACTTTCCCAAGGTCTTTTTTTACACTTTCCAAGGTCTTTTACAAATGCCCAAGGTATTTTTACAAAAACTAAGTTCCATTAGGAGGTGACATTGTCATGCACACTCCCCTCAATGGAAACTCCGACAATCCAAGCTTTTCACAAAAGTGACAAAACTTTGCAGCACTCAGGACTTTGTGAAGATGTCAACAACCTGCTCTTCAATCAACATGAACTTGAGATTTATCTCATCACTTTGCACCTTCTCACGGGTGAAGCGTATATGTATCTCAATGTTCTTCATCCTCTGATGTTGAACTAGATTCTTAATCAAGAGTAATACAACTCTGACCACCACATAGAAGAGAAATACTTCCTTTAGCTTCCATGTGTATCTCTACCAATAATCATTGCATACCACATGGCTTCTTTACTTCTTCCATTGTACTTCTCTACCTCAATAGAAGAAAATGGAGACTGTTGATTGTATTTTTTGTTCCAAGTAATGGTTCCTACACCAAAAAACTTGAACACATATCCAATATATTTTATAACACAACATCAATATGGTTAGAATCACAAAATCCATATAAGATAGCATTTTCATTCTTAGTATAATGCAACCCATAATTGATTGTTCCTTTCAAATATCTAAAAATTCTTTTTGCAAGATTCCAATGATCTCTAAAAAAGGTTCCTGCATAAACCTTGAAGTAATTCCTACTTTATATAGAAATATCTTGATCTAGTTATAGTTAGATAAATCAAACTATCAACTAACAACATATATAAAATAGGATCAACCTTTTTCATATGCAGATTTAGGATCAATATTTATTCCAACTTCCATTGAAGTAGAAAATGGTTTACAATCAATCATAAGAAACTTTTTCAATACAATGGTTGCATATTGTGTTTTGAAAAATAACAATAGAATGAAATACAATCATACAAATAACATGATGTGAGAGACCTAACTCATTCATTTCAAAGTACTGCTTTAATTTCTCTTTAATCCTATGAATTAAATCAAAATTGTCACCAGACATAAGCAAATCATCAACATATATACATATAATGATAATATGTGAGCCTTATTGCTTAATGAATATATCATTGTTAGAAGAACAATTAACAAAACCTAACAATTTAAAGAAGGAAATAATTTTCACATACCAAGCTCTAAGAGCTTGTTTTAAACCATACAAGGATTTCTCAACTTACAAACATAGTTTTCTTTACCAGTTTCTTCAAATCCTTTAGGTTGAAACATGTAAAGTTCTTCTTTAAATCACAATTCAAAAAAGTATTTTTCTTATCCATTTGGTGGATTTCCCACCCAAATTGAGTGGCAATTACAAATAAGGCCCTAACAATACTCATTTTAGCTACATGAAATGTCTCAACATAATCAATACCAAGTTTCTAAGTGAAACCTCTAGCAACAAGTCTAGCTTTATGTTTGTTAATACTACCATCAACATTATATTTTACTTTGTATATCCACCTAGACCCTATAATACTTTGTGGCTCAGGTTCATACAAGGTAATTAATGCATGGTACATATGATGATGGCTTAGTCATTTTCCTAAGGTTAATAGGATTTGAACTTTCTAACATAGATTGAGCCCAATTTAATTTCTTATCTAGGAAGATAAGAGTTTCAAAAACATCTATAACATCAAAACATCATCATGACCATTTACTAAATCAGAATCAAAACCATCATTTAGAAGCATTTAATGAAGTAACTTCAAGAGAAGAAGACAACACATGTAAACCTTTCACTAGATTATATCTAGACATTTCATATAAGCTTTGATAATTAACATGTCCTAACCTTTCATGCCATAGTTTTGAATTATTCAAACTTTGAGATATAAAACAAGATGCAAAAGAGAAATCATCAAAAATATACAGACCATTTCTTTGAATTCCTTCAGCTATTATACTCTCATTACTATCCTTGATATACCAAGTATCCTTCATGCATGGATTCTAGTTGTGTCCATACCTCTTTCGATGTTCGATATTACCAATGTGTAGAAGGTACTCATCATTCACATTTACATAGAATCATAGAAAGAGCCTCCTCTGCATTCATTGCAAGAATGTATTCATGTTATCTATAGTTGCTTGATGACCGGTGGGAGCAACCTCAGATCCAGAAATAATCATCTAGAGTTTCCTCACCATAAATTTTGTTTTGACCCAAATGTTGTAGTTGGTTTCATTCAGATCTAGGTTTTGTCAAGACAGAAATAGTAGTGATGCCATTATTTTCCTAAACTTGTAAAACACACCCCATTATAATATACAATGTACCACAGAGTTAGATACATATTTATCGATAATAAAAAAAACACTTTTAATAGAATCAAATCTAAATTTTATAGATCTAAAGAAACTATTTGATCATAACTAATTATGTCATTACAATGCATACTAATTAACCTCCCATGATCAAAATAATAACCCACAATATAAAGGGCTCTGCATTATACCCCAGATTTATATAAAAAAATATTTTCACCACCATATAGAAGTGAAGAAGAGACCCCTAAGAATGCATAACAACTTCAAATTTCTGAAAAAAATTAATGTAGACAAAAATCTAGCCAGCTTAAATTTGACGTCTAAATGACCATCATAATGGCTTATTTTTTGGTCTATCATGATGGTCATTTGACCGTCAATTTTAACACAATGAAAGTTTCTTGAACCTACGAGCTTAAATTTGACGTCTAAATGACCATCATATTGTCTTATGTTTGGTCTACCATGACAGTCATTTGACCATCAAATTTAATGAAGCCAAAACTTGTTGTGTATTTCCAAAATGTGAAATTCTATAATTTTTTCTTCTTTATAATATTAGGAGGTTATATTTTAATACATTATAATAACCTATTATAATTTATAATGTAAAAATATATACACTTTTTTTTAAAAAAGAGGTATATAGTTTATAGAATGTAAATAAAAAACAACATATAGTTCATAAAAATTATAAACTATAGTATATTTTTTTATATAAAAAACACAACCCTTATTAAAGGGGTTTAAAGGACATAGACTAGGTTAAAAGAATTTTACCAAGTGCAAGTAGATTTATGAGAGTATAGATTAACCTACATATTTTACAGGGGACAAGTAATTTCACCCGACCAATGAAATAAATTGAAATCCCTATTTTCATGAACCTTGTCTCCTCCCTTCATTTACTCTTAATTTTACCCTGCACACATTTAAAACTATGAAAATATTGTAAAATATTTTATATAATTCCTTTACAAGCTAAAAACTTTAAAACTTTTATGTGGCTATAACTACCAATATTTTAATAAATATTTACCACACTTCACGTGGCCACCAATAAACTAGCCCTTTTTTTTAATTCTCCATTTATACTTGAGAATTCCACATTTATACCTGAGATATTATCTCATTTTATTCTCCACTCCCACTCTTATATAAAAGAAAACCTTTAAATAGGTTTATTTATATAGTTTTTATAAACTATAAGATATAAATGAATGGGGCCGCCCCCTTACATGGATAATATAAATGGTTAGGGACACATGTTAGGTTTTATTTAATAAGTATTAAGATTTAAAAAGTAATCCCTTCATGGCCAAGAAATAAACACGAGCCCCTTACTAAAAAAAAAAAGTAAGCACTTTAGGTTTTTTTAAAAACATATATAAACCAAATCTAATAAAATTTATATTTTAAGCGGTTTAAACTAACCATATATATAAAATATGATTCAAACTTAGGTTTGTTTCTTTTTTTTTAAAATATATATGCCTAGATTTATAAGTTAAGTTTAAATATGATTTAAACTTAGGCTTAGAATATGGTCTGTTGACTCTTCCCTCAATCCCATGTAATTTTAATATGGTTTAAGGCTTTTAATATATAGTTTTTTTCAAAAACTATATAAATTTTAATATGATGTTTATATAAATTATTATATAAACCTTATTCTATATTATATATATTTTTTTATTTAAAAATAATAATATAGTTTTCAAATTATATAGGATATAGTTATAGATTAACTATAAACTATAGTTTTTCAAATCAAATCCTTTTAGAGGGGACCAAAGAACACAAGTATGAATTTACCTTTTGAAATATTTAACCTACAAACATTTGAAATTATAGAAAATATGAAAATTATTTCATATAGTAATAAATCTTTCTTTTTATAGAGTATGTGATTTTCACGTAAAATATTTGAAGCCCTTTCACCTGTGTGCACACATCAATCTCTAAACAAACATTAATTCCATATAATTTACAAAATGTAAATGAAATTAAGAATCATATCATATTACATCTCCTCCCAAAAAAAGGGGATTTAAAATTGAAAAACCCTAAAAATTTTTACCGAGAGTTTAATTGCACAAATGTAATGCCAAAATAAATTGGGAAAAAAAAGAAGGGGACTAGATACTTTTAAATACCCTTTCGGGTTGGTTGAAAAAATCCCGTATTAAAATTAAATAAATAAAATACAAAACATTTGATCTTAATTTATTTAATTTACCTTGCTTTGTTATATGTTAGAATTTGAGGATTCTAATAAATACAGATTTAATCAACTTACATATTATATAATGTTACAATAAATATTTAAATAAACATTACATCATAACATAAGTAAATAAAGAAATACTTACATGAAATAAATAACACATGTGACACATTATTTATAGTGGAAAACCCCAATAGGGTAAAAACCACTTTGAAAATAACCTTTTACTTCAGAGAACTTATTTTACATCCAATAAGATCACCTCCTCCTTTAAAACCCTATTTACCAAGGGTAAAACCAAATCACTTGATTTGCACACCTTTGATATATTTCTAATATATCAAATGAGGACCTAAAGTCCTTTTTATATAAGGTGATCGGGTATGTCTCCCGACCCACCTTTTCAACCTAAAATGGTTGACACATACACCTAGGTTTATAATATTTAATATTAGAAATATAATCATTTCATATGCGAATAAAATATGAATGATAAAAATATATTTGATTGTATTGATGAAAGTAAATAAGAGGGGTAAGGTACTAACCTTGATTTTTTTACCTTGCGGTGACACAGGGACTAAGAAGTGTGATGAAATAGAATAACATACACTGATCAACGAACCATAGAAAAATGCAACATAGGTGGAACTCGCCGGTGGACTAAGGCATCTGGATAGGGATGGGGGTACCCATGGGTGCCTTGGTCTTGTTTTTGAGAACCCTAGTCTGCAAAAGAGGTCGGGATCTAGTTCCGATATGGACATTAGGGTTTCAAACTTATTCTCCTTTTTTCATACGTATGTTGTACTATGATCGCCAAGGCACTGTAAACCTATAATGAATAAATCACCTACAAAAACCTCAAGTAGACATCAAATCCTAAAAAATAATGATGCGAAATGAGGGTCAAAGTTGTTCTCGGTCATTTATAATGTTGGAATTACAACTAAGTGTTACACTACATCTAAGACCCAATTTAGTTTTGTGTGTTTGTGTGTGTAATAGTTCTCCTCGGTCACATTCGCACCATGACACCAAGATAGTGGAAAATAGCTAGATAAAAAGTCAAATGTGTGGATTGAATAGAATAGAATCCCCTTCCTATGCGGTGTGTATGTAAAGTAATATCCCAAATACAGTCCCTTTCTCTATGTAGATAGCTAGCCCTTGATAAGAATATTTTTCCCATATAATGGTATGTATATTGTGTTTATATAGGGATCTCTTGTTCGAATTTTAATACTAATGACCCTACATGCTAACTAGTACCTCAAGAGATGAGAGGGTAAACCAAAAATACCGACCTCAAATGTCAAAAATAAGATCAAACATAAAGAGGACAGGGGAACCCGGATGCATAGGGGCATCCGGAGATCCCTTCTAACCCCGTGCACTAGTGTCCAGAGACTAGTGACAACATATGAGTGAGAACTAACATACATGGATCCCTGAGACTTGATTAGAATTGTGTGTATGATTGACAAGTGAGAAAGATAAAATCAATAGAAATAAATAAGAAAAATAGATGGAATTAGTGAAATGCATCATCGATAAATAATTTTCTTATGCAAGATCCATATATAGAACAACATACTTGGAAGTATAATAATAATAGTAAGTGTGTGATTTTGTGTCTATATTTTCCCCCTTTATGTTCGTGAGATAAAGCTCGGTAATATAAAGTAGATAGAGATGCATACATGAGAAGTCCAGAGAAGCCCATGTTGTTGAAGTATGTAAATATTGTAGTAGAAGTATGTAGCGAGTGAGAACATATAACATGAGGAACCATGGATCAATGTGTTCCTCCATGTGGCATAATGAGAGATGTGAGACTATTATGAGAATAACTAAGTGAAATAGATGATTTCAATTAATGAATGATTGGATATTCACGGATTTTTTTGCTAATGGATATGTAATGGGGAAGGGAGTGATCACTTCCCAACCTGATTGTGCGTGTGTACATGTGAAAAACTAAGGATTTGGGTGTCTTTCCACTAGAGAAAGGGTGTTGGGATAGAATTCTAATCCCTCTACAACTTTAACCACATCCTCAAAAGATCTAGCCATTGCAGATGGACAAAGATCAAATTTTGTTGATTTTGGATCCAATTCTCAATCAACCATGATAACCCATATATGAGCATAGAGAAAGGCAACGATGTCTCATTTCCCCTACTCGAAGGGTGCAGCTGAAATGTATTGCTTCCATGTTAGGTCATCTGGAAGCAACTACAAAATGTAAAGTAATTTCCCATGTTAGGTATCCTGGGAACACGGTGATGTAACTCCCAAGTTAGGTCATCTGGGAGGATAAATACATTGTGTAATGTTGATTTGATGAATGTGCTAGTGAAATTTTTATTGTTACGAGTTGAATTTGTGTGATTGATTGATTGGTTGATTACTCATGGAGATATTTTATGCTTGTTTCCCCTAGGTTAGGTCATTAGGGGGAATCACTAAAAAGTGATGTGACATGTTGTATGATGTATGAGAAGATATTTGATAATGGTGGATTTTGAGTGTATATCAATCACATAGTGGTATGAGGGGAATTATATGATGACCCCAATTTTATGCCCACCTTTTGGTGAAAGGGGGGTTGATGATGATAATGAACAAAGTGAGCGAAAGTAATCACATAATGATGGAATGATAAGTATGGAATGGAAATTGTAAAAGGTTGTCTATATTGGGTGTAAATGATAGTGAATATAATGTGTGTGAAATGTGTACGTTATGGTAGTAGGAGTAATTTTGAAGAGAATGTCACAAACCGAGATAAAAATCAGAGTAGGTATGCTCAAGATATGATTGAAATCATGTGATGTGAATTAGTTGAGAGAATGAACATGTCGCGTGACCATAGTAAAGTGAATAATGGAAAGTTACTATAAATAGTAGTGTAAAAAGTGAATAAGCAACTCATTTGTCTTTTGTGTGAGTGTGATAGTGAGCTCGAGTTTGTGAGGATGCCGCAAGTTAGAGCAACGTGACCGAGTTGATTCAAGATGGTTGCGACGGTTGTGGCATCGTGTACGAAGTGTAATTGGTAAGCGTGATTTTTTTCAAAAAATGTGGTGATAGTAGTCATTTTGAATGAATTTTTGTGAAATTTTATTTTTGAATTTCTCAACATTTTGGACCTGGAAAAGAGCGGTGAAGGCACTAATGACCTTTAGGATAGGAGCACTCTAGACATGGGCACTAGTGTCCTACTCTTGGGTGCCCTAGTCCTGCTTCTAGGTGCCCATGTCCAGAGAGTGTGAGTTGAGTCTAGAGTGATGTAAATGTGAAATTTAGTGTGTGTTGATGTTGTAGGTGAGTATGTTTGTATATGGATGATGCTCTAATGTTTTGTTTTTTGTTTTGTGTTGTGTAGAGAGATATCCATTCAAGAGAGTTTTTTAAAAGACACCATTTGATTACATTGCTTGGATTAGGGTTATCAGATGATGAGTGAGAGGTTCTAGACCGTTCTATCATACTGCACATAGCGAGGATGGGGATGTGCCCCATAATATGCCTATGCTTACAACTCTATGCAAGAGGTGGTGTTCAGATACATGTACTTTTTGGTTACCTATAGGGGAGGTGATAGTCACACTAGAGGATGTGTATCACATATTGTGATTACCTATTGTTAGTGAGAGGGTACATGTTATGGTAGTGGATGATATGCAAAGACAAATGAGGGCTATTAGGTGGTATTTTTGGGAATCAAGTTCCTAGCCCATATTAGCCTAGATGATATTATGAGATCAGAGGTTCCGCAATTATGGAAGTTTATTTCTGTGGTGATAGCATTGTCGATTGTAGTGGAGGAAGTTGGTGTAGGCATCTTATATAAGATGCGTGATATTTTCCACCAGATAGAGAATGATAGCACTAGGTATGCCTAGGAATGATGCATATTGGCACACCTATATAGGGATCTATACATATTTACATAGGAGGAGCATGGTGGTGGCATTAGAGCTATAATATTATTACATGTATGGACCTAAGAGAATATTTTAGTATTGAGGCTAGTTGGTGGGATGCGAGGAGAGTGAGCTAGGCCAAATATATTTACAGGTAGGTGGGTTATTTTATGAGGCAAAAAGATGGACATAGATACCTATAGAGCTATGTTAGATTGTATGGGCCATAGGCCAATTATGGAGAGCCATATTGAGACTATGGAGGATGACCATAGGATGTAGTAGAGCTACGATGTCTACGTTAGACTAATTGCTTACTAGAGATCGATTTCTAGGGTGGCCGAGTTATTTCAGGTTAAGTGTATATCATGATAGCTTGGCATGGCCCAGGATGTGCCCCCAATGCATATGTATGGGTTAGAGATATTAGGATACCTATGAGGGTTAGAGCGAGAACCATGTCTCACGAGAGGGTAGCTAGTACCTCCAGGGCCAAGTGATGCGATGTGGCAATAGATCCAATATATGTAGATGATGTGGGGTGTACATAGTCATACCATGTATGGTGGGCCTCACATCGGTGGGTATTTTTGTTTCCAATTTTAATGGATGCGGTGGGATGACCACCGGGAGTAGAGGGAAAACACCTACCCCACAGCGGTGATAGCAAAGCTTGAGTATTTGTATAGTTATGTTGTATGATTTGTTGCTTGGTTGTGTAATGGCCATTGTTGTCTAATGTGTTGTTCTTATGGTTGTAGGGGATGTGTATTGGTCATTGATTGTGGACACATCTATCCGTACATTGACGCAGAATGTGTGCCTGACCGACATAATCACGGGTGGAGGCATGTTAGAGCGTGTACTATATGAATCAATAAAGTGCATGAAGAGAGGTTATTATCGTACAAGATCCCTCAACAATCATATAAGAACTATAAGAACATGAGTTCTTCATTGGGGGTAAGAGGATAGAAATCATCTACCAAATATCAAGCTAGCTTAGAGCGATGGAAGCATGTGGAATGAAAGTAGCATGAGTGTATGATCATAACTTAATGTCATGTGGATTGGTGCCAATAGTGAGTGAAGTGGCGGGGAAGAACAAATGCTTGAGGTAACAATGTGCCTTGAAGGAGTGGAGATATAAACCACTCATGTGAGCGAGAGCCAAAGGAAATGATGCCATTATCTTCTAATTGTTGCAAACAATCATGAAGGGCATAATATTCATTGTCCATATGGCCATTGATATGGTGATAATTACAGTAAGGTTTATCACGCAGATGTTGCAAGTGATGTGGTGGATGGTGCTGATTAGAAGGTAAGTGTATTAAACACCTATTAAGTAATGTACGCAACACATCATGAGGTCTAGCATGATGATAAAAATAACACAGATTCCCATGAAACAAGAGGAGGATTCTGATGTGTAGCCTTACATGGAGAAATATATTGAGGATGTGTAGGTGATGGAGTAGATTGAACGTGTTTACGAGGTGGAGGAGATGGAGACCGTGTAGGACGCTCAAAAGATGGGAGAGAAGAAGAACTAGATGATGTAGTGGTAGTGGTAATAGGAGGAGGATCAATAACATGTGTAGTAGTGAGATCTTGTTCTAAGTCAATAAATCTATAGCATAAAAGCGTGAATGATTCACATGTGTCATATTGCAATCATTTTTTAAGGGAGCAATCAAATCGTGACAGAAGATAATTGTTTCTTTAAGTCAATAGGCTAGAAGACTAGTTGGTGCATGCAAGTATTGAATCATAATATGTAATCAATGATAGGTTTTTTTTTTCCCTAATTTAAGGTAGGTAGATGATCACATGTGACCCTAGGGCCATTGTTGACTATGAATTGATGAATAAAATATTCTTCCATCTCATGCATAAGTACTAACAGATCCAAAGGGTAGATGTGTGTACCATTGGAGAGTGTCATCTATGAGACTATGGAAAAGGATTTAAGTAATAATAGATCATTGAATTATGAATCCATAGCCATATGATAATGCTTGAGATGTAAGTATGGATTTCCAGTACCATCAAAACATGAAAATGTAGGCATAAAAAAATCCTTAGGAGATGTTGATTTGTGAATCTTTGTGGGAATAGGATTGTCGTGCAATGAATTATTCTCAATAAAAGCATAATAGGACTTGATTTATAATGTTAGATATTGGACTTGAGACTATAAGTGACCAACAACATGCATGAGGGAAAAGATATCCTATGAAGGAATAGTAGAGGATGGCAATAATGTGTTAAGCGGTTGCAATTTTCCATTATGAGTAATCATAGGAATATCAAGAGGAGACATAGGAGATTCGATACTAAGGGTGAACTAGATGTTTCTTCCAAAGAAGTAATAGGTGGTGAAGGACATGGAGCATCCATATAATCAGTACGACTAACATCAAATACATCCATAGGGGATGGATACGAAGTTGTAGGAGGAGGTGAGATACTAGATGAAGATGAAGTGATAGGATGAGATGAAGCATGCATGGTATTAGATACACTCTTAGAAGAAGATGATAGTGGAGAGATGGATTCATAATCAGCAATATGTAAAGAAGTGGAATCATGACCATCATATGGTTCATAAAAATCAAACAATGATTAATATAGAAGGATATCATTAATAATATCATCGACATAGAATAAAGTAGTAAGAACACTAGCATTTTCAGAAATAGGAGAGGCGTGACTAGTATGAGAATCATCAGGCACATGTTTATTATTATCAAGACCAAGCATGAAATTAATAATATCATCATCCAAGTTTTCATTAGAAATTCTAGAAGGAGGGGTGCAACTAACTATATAACAAGGTGTGCAACGAGTAAATCTCATCGGATCATAAACAATGCCAATAGTAGAATTATCAAAGCTAGTAGGTACATGGCATTCATTAGCTAAGATTTTTATTGAGTATCATCTGAAAGAGTAACATCACGATATAGGGCAGCAAGCTCAACCATGGTTGCCTCATCATAGATAGGATTAATGTTGACATGAGGCATGACTAGCCTAGTAGGAGAAGAGATACCCTTGGCCATTAGGGTTTTGTAGTGGATCCTAGGGAAAATAGTTCTAATCTACGAGTTCACCAAAATGATTCAATAAAATCTGAAATATTTTATTTAAATCTAAATGTACAACTATGATATAAATGATATGCAATAAAATATGAATGTTAAACAATTTATTTGATTTTATTAATGAAAGGAAATGAGAAGGATAAGGTACTAACCTTGATTTTTCTTACCTCGCAGTGACCTGGGATTGAGGAGTGTGATGAAATAGAATAATAGACTATCACAAAGAACCATAGAAAAATGTAATAGATATGGAATTGGCTAGACTAAGGCACCTGGAGAGGGATGGGAGAGATTTTGGGTGCCCTAGTCTTGTTTCTCGGGTGCCTCGGTCTGAAGAGGTTGGAACCTGGTTTCGATATGGCTACTAGGGTTTCACACTTGTTCCCCTTTTCTCACATGTATTTTGCACTTGGATCACTGAGGTACCTGTAAACCTATAATAAAGAAAGCACCTGAAAAAACCTCAAATAGACATCAAATCCTAAAAAAGAAAGATGCAAAATGAGGGGTTAGACTATCCTCAACTCGCCACAATTCTCGGACTTACAACTGAGCACTGCACTACATCTCATAACCAATGTAGTTTTGTGTTCTTGTGTATGCAATAGTGCTCATAGGTCAATCTCGTGCCAATGACACCAAGATAGTGGGAAATAGCTAGATAAAAATGTAAATGTGTGGATGGAATAGAATAGAATCCCCTTCCTATGTAGTGTGTATGTAGAGTAATAGCCCAAATGTAGTCCCTTGCTCTATGTAGATAGCTAGCCCTTGATAAGAATAGTCTACCCATATAATGGTATGTATGTTATGTTTATATAGGGATCTCTTGTTCAAATTTCAACACTAATGACCTGACATGTCAACTAGTACCTCGAGAGATGAGAGGGAAAACCAAAAATACTGAACTCAAATGTCAAAAATAAAATCAAACATAAATACAAGGGCACCCATGGTGGACAGGGGCATATGGCACTCCCATCCAACTATGGATACTAGTGTACAGAGACCAGTGATGACATATGAGTGAGAAATGACAGATAAGGATCCCTAAGACCCGAGTAGAACTATGTGTATGCGTGACAAGTGAGAAAGATAAAATCAATAGAAATCAACAAGACAAATGAATGGACTCGGGGAAATTGGTCATCGGTGAGTAATTTTCTTACGCAAGATCCATATATAAAACAACATACTTGGTGGCATAATAATAGTAATAAGTGTGTGATTTTGTGTCTACACCTCCTTGTAAGTCGGTGCATGCTAAATCCTATTTGGTGCAAGATAAATTATGGGTTGGTGTTCCTTATGGAATCGGTTCTTCACTCAATTTTTAATTTTTTTATATATACGGAGAGACACCAATAATTGAGCGGGGTCCAATAGTTAATATAGTGTCTTGAATACACAACACCCAATAGTTTTCATAAAAGTACTTGGTGATTAGCAATTTTGACATGAAAACACCCAATCACATCATGTCATGTAAGATTTCTCATTTTTAAATTCTCAATGTTCAACCATTATCACCCATGATCAAGTATGGGTCCCAATCAAAATGTAGTGTAACTCAAATTTACTATTTTAAATCAATTCAAAATATGTCTTTCCCTCCAATTCAATAATATATATATATATATATATATATATATATATATATATATATATATATATATATATATATATATATATATATATATATATATATAATTTTAAAAATCTTGAACCATGTGCTAGTGAAAAAATCAATATCTCACATTATATATTATTTTGTGGACCCTAACTTAGGGTGCACCACTACTAACTCTTCTCCCCTAAAAAAATTTTGGTGGTTTTTCTTCCCCTTGAGGGTTTCCCACCTAAATAATGTGTTCATGTGTTCTCTATTATTGCATGCTCATGTGAATGGTTGATAAGTTGTTTTTATGCTTTTATTAACTAAGTATTAATTTCCCATATGATGATGGTTTGATGAATGTATAAAGATAACTGAAGTAAAATTTTGTAAAGACACTGATTCACCCCCTCTCAATGATTGTGCTTCCAACACATGTTAGAAAATTTGATAGTATTCCACAATGTATACAATTTAAAGTAGGAATGAAAGTAGTAAATGTTGCAATGATAGAACCTGAGTATAGAGAAATATGAAAAGGTGAATTCCCCCAGAACCTCAATGGGATCTGTAGGAAATAGTGTCAAGTATCATACATAATGTAAGAAAATGTATGTAATCTACATTCAACTCAATAAAACCATGTGAAAACACATGTGCGTATGGAAAAAGATAGAACATACTATGAATCAAAGTATCATTGTAAGCAAGGTGCAACAAAGAATAATATAAGCACCAATCAAGATCTAAGTTAGTATTTTTTGTGTTTTTGTAAATATGTGAACTTGAAATAAAACAACTATGAGAGGGGAACAAGGTTTCCCCAATGTATGTGTGCAGATTTAGGTCCATGTAGGTAAGTGTACCCTCAAAAGTTGTGTATGAACCTAGAACAATAGCATGTCATTTAGTAGTGAGGGGAAGTAATATTCCCCCAATGTGTGAATGTTGTAGTGATCTACCCAATGAGGGTAAGGGGAAATGGCCCACTATCTACTAGTGTGATGGAGGTATGCATATGATCATGATCAAATACTCTATGGCCACGAGGAGATTACATGTGGAGAAAGAGACCGTGAAATGGGCCTATATGTGCCATGGGTAGTGTGTGTCCTTGGTTGATACCTATGCCTATGAAGTGGACTTTGAGACCAATGCATTCGTCATAAGCGAGAAGTAGAATCCACATGTGGAGAATATATAGATGTATGTGTAAAAGTAGTACTATGATTAGTATGTGTCAGAGTCATGGGGCCATCATGAGGATATATTTTAGTGGGTGCACTAGTGATAGGAGTAATTGAATATGTAGGTAGTAATAGGATCTAATGATAAAGGAGTCCATGGTGGGATTCCTTGAATAGTGATAATGTGATGCTCATGTATAAACTTAAGGCACAAGTGAACTATGGATGGTACGGATTTGGAAACCCTAAGCCAAGGGAGTCCTAAGACCATGTCACAATGTACAACTATAGATCCAATAGTGAATGGCATAGAGATAGTGAGGGGCCCAACAATGATGGGAAGAATAACATGCCCATGAGAAGTAGGTGATCTACAAGTCATCTGAGATAATGGAAAATTGATAGCTTGCAAGAAATATATTGAACATGCATTGTGCTTGTAAGTAAGATGTATCATAATATTGTTAAAGGAATGAATACCAACAAAAGCATCAATGTGTAAACTCTGTGGTGAAAATGAGCCATAAAAATAAGCATCATTAAAATTAATTATAGGTGAAGAGTATGAACAAGAAATCCAAGAGGATGATCTAAGAAGGAGGAGAGGGAACAACATGATACGAATGATGTGAAGAGGATTCAAGAGCTTATTTTTCATGCTTAGGTAAAGAATCATTAAATATTTTAATCTTACAAGTGTCATTAATAGATTTTGGAATATAAATAGTAGATTTAGGCAATTCAATATCATGATTGTCAATCAGTTCTAGGATTATATGTTGAATCTTGAAACACCTATCGTGGAATGGTCATTGAATCTATGGTAATCACAATGTGCATTCTCATCAAATTTCCTTCCATGAGGCTGATTAGGATCTACCTCAAGAGGATCCGAAGAGAAATCATATTTCTTTCTAGGAGTTGAGGTAACAACATATGTGGTGGATATCACAATTTAGTAAAAATGTGGCATGTGGGTTGTAGTTAGAGCTTTGTAGGTTGATATATAACATTTAAATTAGGATTAAGTTCACTAAGCCTGCCCTTAAATGAAAATTATCTTGGGAACTTGTTAGTAGAGTGATAAAAAATATTAGCACTATATTTAAGTATTCCCAAAGAAAGTATGACATAAATGATCAAAATAGTGAATAGATTCAAAGAGCACACTTTCTTGGGAAAAAAGGTAATAAGATTTGGATGAAAATATATTGTAACTCAAATTAAACCAAGAAATTGTTCATTTAATAAAGATTAGTCTTATAATGCAAAACATAGTCACTAATATGTTCATTAGAACCTTGCCACAATTTGTCCATTTGTGCATATGATATCTTCATTCCAATATTCATATAAAAGTGAGCCAAAAATAGATTTTATAAAGGATTAAAATATCTAATGGAGTGCAAAGGCAAGTCATAAAACCATCTCAAGGCATAGTCTTGTAAGATCCTAGGAAATAACTTGGTCAAAAGTGTGTCATCATAAGCATAATCCAAGCATGCAACATGAAATGATCGAAGGTGCTCTTGGGGATCTCCATGGCCATCAAAGAGAGGAAACTTAGGTGAGGAAAAATTGGGAGGGAGTGGATAAGAATAAACCTCAAATATAAGAGGACTATGAAGAAGAAGCGAAGAATCAAGAGATGGAGAAGAAGATGATGATGCTTGTTGCAATTGACATATTTGAGCTTGTAAATAATGATATAAAGATTCTAAGGCATGGGTGCCTAAATAAGTGTTGGGTTGGATATGGGAGATGATAAGGGAAGAAAAATAAATAATGGGTGTAGAAATAGGCATATGAATGATGGATATACCCATAGTAGTGGAGGAAGAATAAGGTAGAATAGAAGAGGTGATAAAGAATAGAGATATCCAAAGTACAAACCATAATAACATGAGCAATATTTTCATGGGCTCATTGAGCTACTAGTAAGGCAACAAGGACATGTGGTAAATGAGTGGGATTATCACATAATGTAGAACATAAAGTGGTGAGAGCATCAAGTTGTTCCTAATCCACATTAGTGTCTTCATCATAGGACTATTTTCTATCAAAATTTTCTATGTCATGAAGGGGATTTGATGGGAATTGAATAAAGGGTTATCATGTGTGTTTTTAGTCAAAATGTTGGAACAATTACATATATGTGGGAGGAGTTCAATATATTGTGGGGGACCAAAGTAACCACTACAAGTAATGGGCATGAATGATAGATCCAATAAGGGAAAGTAAGGATTGGGTTCACCAAAGGATTTAATGAAATTAAATATTTATCAGAGGACTAAGATCAAATGAATATAGCAGTAATAAACAAGATCTAGCATGCAAAGTACAAACAAGTGTGCAAGATAGGAGATAAGAGTGACTTAGCTTGTATCAAGAGATCTAGATTGATTCTAGAATGCAAAATAGGCCGGAAAAGATGGAACTAGGTTGTGTAATATCTATTTGAAAAACTAAAATCTAGAACCTCTTCGAGATAAAATCGTTCAAATGGGGACAAGAACTCCTTGGGCGCTAGTTTTTGGTTGGCGAGAATTTTTTTCAGTGGAAAAACTTGTAAATTTATCGCCAATGCTCTCGGGAGTCTAAATCCTCTATGTAAATGATGCATCTTCCATATTTGCAAGCACGAGTAAAGTGAAATTTAGCCTTGTTGCCTTGTAGTTGAACATGATTTTGGGGCTACCGGCTAGAGGAAACCATATATAAAGACGTACACATTCATATGCCTTGGAACACACAAATTTCTTCCTTTATTAGCTTGTAAAATCAGAGTTGTACATAGTGAAGGAATGAAGAAATTAGAGAGAAAATGGCTAACTCTTTTCACTCACAAGTAAGCAAAATATCTCTCATGAACTTACAAGAATACAACTAGCTAGAAGAATTTTATAATTAGAACCCCTTTGAATGAGGAGCTCATTACAATTTATAGAATTTTGGAAGTCTCTTCACCTATCCCCATTGACCCTTCATATGCCTTGAAAATTTTCACATTCTTAGGAAAACATTAAGTCCCCTTTTATAACTTAAGGGTGACTTATTACATTGAAAATAAAGTCATTTTTAATTAATTAAGGCATTATGAAAAAGTGTAACCCAACAAATAATTAGAATGTGGAGGAGAGAGAAAGTGGGGGAGAAGAGAGAGAAGGAAAAGAAAGGATGTTGCTCCTGATGAAGTCCGTTGATTCTTGATCATTGGAATGCTCCAAGGAGATGAAACTTTGAATCTCTAAATCCTTTGCCTCCTGAAAAACTCCTTAAGACTTGCACTCGATGCCAAATTGTTCTTGTCCCCATGCCGATGAGAAGATACCCACTCCCTTGAATTCCTTGTTGTGAATGATTCACTCATGTTGTAGACAAGTTGTTGTTGATGAGAAACTACCTTTTGATGACCTACAGACACCACAAACTAAGTGTTTAGAAACATTGTTGAGTTATCCCAATGGTGACCATGGGCGTTGCTCATGGAGATCCACTTCAAAGAAGTCGAGGATGGAAACTACCTCCCGATGACCCTTTGCAACACTTGTCGTATTCTACCAACATATGTCCTACAAATGATACATTTGTCTATAGGTGCTAGGTACCGATGAACATACTTGGAAACTATGAATGGTTCTTCAACACTTGTTATTCTTGAATGGAGCAACTTACTATTTTTAGTAAGTGTAAAAATAAGATTTTCGGGCCTCGACCTGCCTATGATAGTTTGAACTTCTTCTTCTCATTGTATTCCTTTTGTGGGAACCATTTTCTAGACCACCTTTCCATTTATGGCAGGTGTTTATGGGACCACTTACTATTTTTAGTAAGTGTCAATTTTGGGCCCAGATGACCCTTTCGATGATCTTTACCTGTGATACTTCCCTGTGTTCACCACCTTCTTCGTAGCTTCTTCAGATGGTGGCTTACCCAAAATGGTAGGCACCCATGTAGGAGGACTTACTATTTTTAGTAAGTGGGTCTCTAGTGCTCGGATTGCGATGGAACACATTTTTTTGGACTCGGCTCATCATCGCGATCTCGTCCTCCGAATTTCACTTGATTTTGCCACCAAAATGTTTGAAAATAAAAAATGAAATTTTCACCTAGCAGTGACTTTGGCACGGAGCTGCCATGGCGGCCATTAATGGAGCTTCAAAATTGTAGATCTAGTTTTTGCCTCCATCATGATGAAATTAACCCCATTGCGATAGGTTTTTTATTTGGAGTCCGTGTGCAAGTTTTTAGCTCAACTCCATTATGTCGATTGATGGGAAATCCGACGAATGTGAGCTAGGGCATGAAAAGTAGTTTTCATTGTAAAAAATGATATAGAGAATCATTTAATCTCCCATTTATTTCATCTTGATCATCTCAAAAAAGAGGAAGTCTGCAAAAATGACATCTCGATTCGTGCTCTGGATTGAGAGAAACGAGCATTTCTTTGTTTTTTACTACAAGGGTTTTTAGGAAAAATTTCTTCATTTTCTTCGTTCTTCACTTCATTTTGCTTCATTCAAATCCATATTTCTTTGAGATCTCTATATTTTCACAACATGGAGGACATGGCAGAGTTGGTTGGGTGTAGCAATGGTGGCAAGAAGTTCTGGAAAAAATTTGGCAACATGTCAGTAGGGGTGTGCAGATGTGGGGGGAAGAAGCAAGCACAAAAATGGCTAAGTGTTGTGCATTCATCCAAAAACATGAAGGCATGGGGCTGGGTGAATTTTTGTTTCCCCTTTGTCCCTTAACTAAAGGTATGAAAGGGACATCAATTTTCACATCACGCAGGTTGCGACACTTGGCGATCATCGATCATGCAGAGAGAGGGCTCGGCTAGCTCTGGGGCTGAATTTGCACTGCATTGAGGTCACATTGATGACTTGGGGGCCACAAGGGGTTGGATGAATTTTTGTGTCCCATTTTTCCCCTTTCCAAAGGGATGAAATGGACATCAATTTTCACACATTGCACTAGGTTGCGACACTTGGCGATCATCCATGCAATGTGAGGATAGGCTCCAAAAGCTCCTAGGGGCTAATTGACAAGTTTAAGGGTCGTGTGAGTGACTAGGGGAAAAAAGGTCTAGGCACATTTTTGTGTCCCATTTTTATCTCCAAAGGGATGAAAGGGACATCAAAATCCTTCCGGGATCCCCTTGGTGCTAACACGTGTCCTCTTGAAAATTTGGCTAAGTGTTGAACACGTTCCTTGAGCCAACTTGTGACGGTGATAACTCGGGCTCCCGGATGAGTTCGAGGAAAAATTTTATATGATCTTGACTAAAAACACTAAATGAATTGAATTTGATGGTTTGGATCTCCAATTATTAATTAATCACCTTAAAATTCCCATTTTTTCTTTGGATCACCAGTTGTGTGCCGGAAGAATGAGTTGCCTAGGGAAGTGTATGATGTTTCACGAGGTCTCATTTTTCCACCATTTAGGGCATGGAAAATACCTTCCATAGGTACTTTTTGGGCTCTTGAATATTTACATAAGCTCCTATAATCCTTTCTTAAATCTCAGGCACTCCTTCACGGTGTATGCTCCTTTAGGCCCGAAAACCCACTTTTACTTAATCGACTCCAAAAAGGCTCTACCGAATTGATCCCGATGCCTTTGAACCCTTTGGAAAATTTCAATCCTCCTTTTTTGATGATGAATTTCCATTTTTATCCACTTTATTTTTAGTTATGCCTCACCATGGACACATGCTATTTTTAGTAAGTGCACTATGGGTGTCAGATTGCAACAAAACAAGTCTTGAAATTATGGGTTTTATTTTGGGGTTCCACGCTCCAAATTTTGGGTAATTTATTCATCTAAAAAAGTGGGAAAATGATATTTTCATCGGTGGGGAAGAATACTGATAAAAACACATCCCTCCATATCCCTAAAAATAGGGACTTCATGGCACAAAAACTAGTTTACGCGAAACTAGATTTTTCAATGATCATTCCCTCCAATTTTCATGTGATTTCACCCACTGAACCTTGAGAAGTGAAGAGGTAGCTCACTGCATTTTTCACTACTATTTTTCTTCATGTGACATGGCATAATGATGATGAAAACTCAGTCCTCCATATCCCTAAAAAATAGGGACTTCATGGTGAAAAACTAGTTCACGCGAAACTAGATTTTTCAATGATCATTCCCTCCAATTTTCGTGATGATTTCACCCACTTTGGAACCTTGAGAAGTGAAGAGGTAGCTCAATTCATTTTTCATTGTTGTTAATGGCAGCCATTAATGGAGTCTTCAATCTTCAGATATCATAGGTGGTGATGGAGGAGAATGAAGTTATTTGCAGTTGAGAATGAGAGGGAGGCTAGGAAAAAGCATTTAGGAGTTGACTTTCGGGCGCATGAGGAACCACAAGGCTCAAGTGGGCTTGGGGTAATTTTTTCCCCTATGTCCCTTTTCTAAAGGGATGAAAGGGACATGAAATCCCACCAGGATCTTGTGTTGACACATGTCCACTTCAAAAATTGGCTAAGTATGAGAACTTGAGAGCGAACTTGCAATGATGATATCTTGAGCTCCCGATGAGTTTCAAGGTGAAATTTTATATGAATTTGAATTAAAAATGGCCTTATGAATCCAATGGTGGGGTATAAGCTCTTGATTCATCCATTTGAGCCCTAAAAATTGGATTTTTTTCTGGCTCCATGACTGAGCATGAGAAAAACTAGATATAAACATATTGCACCTAGGTGTTGTGAAAAATATGATTCCACCATCTTATTGAGTCTTAATTACCTTTCCATTGATATCTTGTTTAGCTCCTAACTCCTTATAGAACTCCCAGAATTTCTTCTCAAATCTCAGGTGTTTTTTTAACATTGTGTGTTGCCTAGGCCTGAGAACTCATTTCTATGAACCTGCCCCAAAACTTCCAAATCTTCCCTGAATATTCCAAAATATTTTCCTTGATGTTATTATACTTTATTTCATCTCCATGTTTAATTTTCCTCCTCCGTTCCACTTCGGGGTGCATTAGTCCCTAGGAAGGCCAATGGTAGCCCTTCCCAAAACTACCCAAAATTGGCATTCTTCAAGAACTCCTAAAATCACCTAGGGGGATTTTAATTTTTCCTAAATCACCTAGGGGATTATATGGACATCCAATTGAGGACCATTAGATGGACTGAGTAAGGCTTGATGTTGAGGATGGCTAGACTTGGGGGTATTAGGAAGGTAAATTTTGAAAAACTTGACATAGGGGTATCATTGTCATGCTTGAAAATTGGAATTTTTCTTGATACACATTTTCATGACAAAAGTTGGTTCTAGATTGGGGACATGTTATGGAATGAGTACAACGAAGACATGAACACGATGAATCCTAAAATCTCAATAGATAATACATTTATCAATTCCTTATCCATTGGGCTCTGAGTCATGTACAACTTGCAAGAGAGAGAGAGAAGGAAGGACACAACTCAAAAAGGAAACAAATAAAGGAAAGAAACACACAACACACACGGAAAGGCAAGAACACACACACAAAAAGGGAAAACACACTAAAAAAACACACCTTTGGTACAAGGTGCAGGGGAACAACCCACTTTCATTGAAGCACTTTTATTTTTTGGGGTTACCCCAAAGAGTTAATGCACCGAATGTCAATGTATTGTGAAAGTTCATTGAATGGTTCAAGGAAGTAGCCTCCTTTCCTCAAATTGCCTATGAAATCTAGATGCTTTCATGATTGTTTTTGTACTTTTAGGAGTGAGCCTACATGATATTTTTGTTTCTCAGCCTTCACCCATAAATTCCCTTTCCTTTACGTTCTTTGAGATCCTTTTCAGAGTGTTGGTTGCCTTCCATGTTTATCCATAACAACCAATTTCTTTGAACACTTCATCATCATTCCAGTGTTGATCCTTGTTCAAGTTGTTTGAATCTTCTGATCTCTTCTCATTACCGTATTCATTCCTTTATTTGTAGAAAGTTCCAAGTGATGTGATCAAGTTGGCTTTGGAACATATTCCCAATGCTCTTGTTATAGAAAACTCTCCTCAATGTGAGTTGGCTCAATTTTTTCCATATCATCTCCCACCATGATGAAAAATGTTTTCTCAAAATTGAAGATGTCTAAAGGAGTTCCAAGGATTTTTCTTCTTTTTCTTTCATGAACTTCCTCTTGCATTGTGGAAGAAGAAGACATGCTTTCTCTCACATTCATCATTAAGGAAGTTATCTATCCTATCTAACTGCTCCATCTCCACATTAAACATTGTGTATCAAAACAAGGCACCCTTATTGACTCACACCTGTCATGTATCTCCATGGCTCAAGTTAAGAGTTCGAGGCTAAGCTGAGGATCTTCAATTTCTTCTACAGCTTTCAAAATGTCTTGCACAATGATGGTTCTTCCAAATTCATCATAGATTCATCTTTGTTTTCAAAATAGTTTCTATATGGTGACTCAGAGGAGTGGTAAAAATATGATCCATACCCTCCCATGATTTATTCAAGAAACTTCATTTGCTTCTTTTGTGCTTTGTGTTCCCCAAGGATCTCCTTCATGTAAGTATGGGAAAAATCTGACTTATGAACCCTTCTAAAAGGAGAGGAGGTCCATGCTTTGTGGTAATGGTACTCCTTCGAGCTCAAAATCCATATCATCCTCATGATAATCAAAGAATGAAATTAGCTTCCTCCATATGTTCATCCATGATTGAATCAGAAGAGAATTTGATTCTTCAATTGTTTCTACTTCTTCACATATCTCCATCTTGTCATTAATTGAAAAATCAAATTCTAAAGAGATTACTCATGAACACCCCAAACTCATCATTTTGTATTTCTTCATCATCAATGGAGTCTCTGAAAGCATCAAATCATCCATTATGCAACATGAATCTTCATCTATTGAATATGTTACTCCTCCGATGAGTTGTCTTTCATGCCAGAATGAATTGATGAATGATGATTCCATCTCCATGTCTTTCTCAGTAAGGAAGGGAAAATTTTCATCTCTCTCGATGTAAGGAAATATTTTCCTATCCCACTACCTTGAAATAAAATGTTCACCCTTGGATCATCTAATTTTTGTATTGTGTATTTCATCTTCCACTGAATTAATTTTATTCATCTCCCCTTTCACATGTATGGTCACAGAGGACCAGTCCATTTTGATTTCACCACCTAAATCCTGTGAAAACTTCTTCTTAGGAGCATGTTGAATGAAGCTGGAATGTCAGCTACCAAAATTGTGAGTAGTACTTTCTTCTCTAGGAAGTCACCAAAGCAACTTGAGCATCCTTTATCCTTCCCACCAATGGCACTTCTTTGGATTCCATGGAATAGCAAGATCCATTCACACGGGTCAAGGTAAGTCCTAAGGAATTTGTAAACTTTCATGGGCATCACATTGTCAGAGGCTCCAAAATCTATGATGCAATTATTTAGTTGATAACCTTTGATCAAGAGGACAAGTAGAATGGTTATACTTTGTTGGTCTTTGGATGGCTAAGGGCTAAAATGTTTTGAGAGGAGGGTGTAGATGGCATAGAGATTAGACCTTTAGTACTGGGGTTTGCAACATTAGGATTTGGGGTACCATTTCTTATGGTATTAATAAACCTCTCAAACTGAGTTGGGTGTGTTTGTAAGTCTTCCATCTTTATGATCTAAAATTTGGTTTTTTTTTTTCGCATGTTCACATAATAAAATGGATACATGGAGGGTGAATTTGAAGCTCTAGATATGGAATATTTTACATGGTTTGGATGATACTACCTTAGTAGCTTGGTTCTCTTTGGTAGCTATGGTAACTGGCTTGGAAGAAGGTGAGGACGTGGGTTTTGGTAGAACCTTAGATGATTTTGTAGGAGTAGAATTTAAAGAAGAATTATTTTTAGCAACTTTAAAGACTAGGAGACTAGAAGACTTGGTGTGACCGTAGGATTTCTTACTAACCATTGGGTCTAGTATTTATTTTCTTGAGTCCATTGAAAGTGTCAGTGAAATCATGTCTATAATTTTATTTTGCGAAATTTCAATGGAGGAGATCTTCCTTCTTTTTATTTTCCTTCTTCGCATACAATTAAGATGAAGCTCCTTTCTTGATTGATCCCAGTGAAAACCGACATGAGAAGCTTGGGGATTCATCATCATCATCATCTTCATATCCTTAAACATACTCATAAAGGCCATTTTAATTATCGCCATTAACTTCTTTTGACCTTGAGGTAGTCTCCATTGTCACCTTCTACTTCTTTTAGTTCTTCATCAACGTGGCACACACATTGATTGACCGGCGGTGCTTCAAGAGCAAGCCTATTGGGAGGTGAAGTGATTCTCGGCAGGTTCAAAGGATTCTTCTCCCTTGGAGCATTCCACATGGTGATTTGAGACAATTGTTTCTTCATGGAAACCAAGTCATTTGCCATTTTTTGGAACATTGGGTCCATGGTGACTGAGTTTGAACTTTGACCTTTTTGTTTTCCATTAAGACCTTTCACTTTACTAAACAAGATCATATCATCTTCAGTCTCAATAGCAAAGTTTTTGCTTCCTTTAAATCCCTAGGTTGGGATCTTTTGAGGAAGAAACAAATTTCCATTGTTAGAGAACTGATGAAGAATATTTTCAAGTTATTTTTAGGAGGCACGACATCTTCAAGAATCCTTCTTATTATCCTATTATATTTGGCAATAAAGTATCTCATTGATTCATAAGCTTCTTTCTTCATTTGTACTAACTGGACCAAGATATCCTAGCATTCCTCTGTGGTTTTGAACCTGTGTTCAAATATACTTCTTATGTCTTCCCAAAAAGTGATAGACCTTGGGGGAAACATGTAGAACCATTCAGAAACTTTCTCTTACAGTATTCCCATAAAGATTCATATAGAAATATCCTTGTGTTCTATGCCTAGTACATTACAGAGGTGATGAATGTTGCTACATGCTCCTCGGGAAGTTGAGAATCATCCCCTTTGAATTTTGGGAATTTTTTCCTTGAGCCTTTTGGTAGCTCGTGGAGTGGTTGAGGAAGAGCAAGTGGGCTGGTGTTTCCACCCCATGGTACATTTGGGTTATGTTCTTCATGATCCACCATTTTGTTCTGATTCGAGCTTCCAACCTTTCTAAGGTCTGCGTCTTCATTGCTTCTCTTACATATGCTTCACTTGAGATCTTTTGATCTCTTTAATTTGAGCTCTTATATTCACTTCAGCTCTTTCTTCTCTTTCTCTAGCTTCTTCTTCACTCTCTACATCAGTGAAATCTTCAAGATTCTCATTGATTTCTAGGAATTCAATGTCCAATGTGGATTGATGACTCTCAAACTTCCATTTGAAGTAGTTTCCTATGAGATGGGAGACCTTGGGTTTCGAGCAAGTATTTTCTTCTTTAAAGTTCTTCAAAGATGGGATCAATTTTTCCTCCTTGTCTTTTTTTCTGAGTGTACCTTCAATCTACCACTTGAAAGTATACGCTCTTCTCTGCGGAGATTGAACTCGTATTTTTCATTCTAGTTCAACATACGTTCATCTTCAAGGTCCAATACTCTTGTGGCGATGAATTATTGAGTGAAACTTTGTTAGTTTCTAGATGGCTTCTCACAAATATGAAGAAATGTCCTCTTGGATATGGAATAGTAGACATGAGGATTACCTAGAATAGCCACAGTTTGGAGACATAGGGCTTGGGTGACTTTTCAAATTCCAATTTTTTTTTTTTTGGATTTTTATTTTTTAGATGCTCTTGACCTTCTCGGTCATATTTTAGGTGCGAGATGTTGCTAAATCTACCCCACGGTGGGTGCCAAAAACTATTGGCGAGAAAAAAAAATTAGGTGGACAAACTTGTGGATTTCTTGCCAATGCTATAGGAGTCTAAGTCCCTCTACTTAAATGGTGTAGCTTATGTATTTGTGTGTGCAAGTAAAGTGAATTTTATCCTTTTGGCCTTGTGGTGGAGATCTAACAGGGCACTCCATTGACTCCGCAACAAAGCTAGAAATTTCTTACTAAAGAGGACTTTGTAAAGAGAGTGGGAAAGGGAGTGAGAATATGAAATATGGGGAAACTAATGCTGCAAGTAGAAAATCAGATGCTTACAAACACTAGTGGAAAATCTTACACATGCATTTCAAAAGAAGAAAACAACATGATTTTGGGGCTACCAGCTAGAGGAAACCATACGTACAAAGACATACACATTCATATGCCTTGGAACACACAAATTTCTTCCTTTATTAGCTTGCAAAATCAGAGTTGTACATAGTGAAGGAATGAAGAAATTAGAGAGAAAATGGCTAACTCTTTTCACTCACAAGTAAGCAAAAGCTCTCTCATGAACTTACAAGAATACAACCAGCTAGAAGAATTTCAGAATTAGAACCCCTTTGAATGAGGAGCTCATTACAATTTATATAATTTTGGAAGACTCTTTACCTATCCCCCATTGACCCTTCATATGCCTTAAAAAAATCACATTCTTAGGAAAACATTAAGTCCCCTTTTCTAACTTAAGGGTGACTTATTACATTAAAAATAAAATCATTTTTAATTAATTAAGACATTATGAAAAAGTACAACCCCAACGAAGAAGTAGAACGTGGAGAAGAGAGAAATTTGGGGGGAGAAGAGAGAAAAGGAAAAGAAAGGATGTTGCTCTTGATGAACTCCGTTGATTCTTCCAAGGAGATGAAACTATGAATTTCTAAATCCTTTACCTCCTGAAAAAATCCTTAATACTTGCACTTGATGTCAAATTGTTCTTTGTATTGTGCCGATGAGAAGATACCCACTCCCTTGAATTCCTTGTTGTAAATGATTCACTCATGTTGCAGAGACAAGTTACTACTAACAAGAAATTTCCTTTTGATGACCTATGGACACCACAAACTGAGTGTTTAGAAACATTGTTGAGTTATCCCAATGGTGACCATGGGCATTACTCATGGAGATCCACTTCAAATAAGATGAGGATAGAAATTGCCTCCTGCGATGAACCTTTGCAACATTATCATATTTTTCTGACATATGTCCTACAGAATGATACATTTTTCTGTACAGGTGCTAGGTATCGATGAACATACTGGCGAAACTATGAATAATTCTTCAACACTTGTTATTCTTGAATGGAGCAACTTACTATTTTTAGTAAGTGTTGGGCCTCGGAATATTGGCTAAGTAAAAGAAGGCGTGTGGGCACGTGGGGCCTATATGAAGAAGGGCGTAGGTTAACATGTGCAAGATAAGGTTTTAGAAGGGTTTAGCATAATCTAAGGCAAGCACGCAAGGAAAAGGAAAGGCTTTCAGGACTTATCCATATTTGGGGTTTAAGGAAGCACGCAAGAAAAGTATGACTTGACTGAGCATGCAGAGTGGATAAGGTGCCACCCTAGCAACTCAATGGTCAAGGAAGGAATATTCCGTGTGATGGAAGGATATAGAAAGACATCATTGCGAGAAAGTAGAGAGCTCGAATGGGAAGAATAATTCTCCATTGAAGGACCACATGTGCACTTGCAAACTGATATATTACTTCAGGAAGGCATGGCGATGGATACTAAAGCTATATATAGAAATTCTCGGGTAGAAGGAAGGGGGGCTACTTTTAAAGAAGAGGGTGTGGTCTCGGAATCACATAGCGAACAAAGAGGCAAAGCTCTGTAGAAATAGGGATGGGTTCTAGGGATTCTCATTAGGAAGGCTATATGAGAGATGACATATCTAGAGGGATGGGTCTATGAACATCTTTGTAATCTGGAAAGCATAGTTTAGGATTCTGATGTATAAGTCTTATCTACATTAAGACATTTGGTCTATAATGACCTTGAGGAATGTAATGTGGTTACTTGAATAGAGAGTAATATGAATATATGGCTTTCTCTTAAAATATATACATTGTTCATGGGTATAAACCCTAGTGCCTTTTCTTTGTATTATCATATTTGTTATTTGTTTGATATTTTCCTTGTTATTTGAATGAATGCAAGGTTATTTCCCTTCTTGTATTTTATATTTTTTCGAAGGAGATGTATTCTCACATAACTCACATAAAGGAGGCGTTTGGCACCTACACGTGCCTCGGTGAGCACCCGGGCCCATTGGGTGATAGTTCAAACAGCGTATGGGATTAGACTGTTGATCTAAAAGGCATAAAAATGAATGCATCTTGGTTCTATTTCCTCGAGCCCTCTTGACAAAGTTACTATGAGAAATGGCATGCGTCTTGGTTCCTATTATGCATGATGATTGAACGCCTAACCTTGGAGAGTGTTAAAGCATAGTTTAAGGGCATGGAGGATGAGTTTGCTCAAAGATTCAGTATGGGACCTGAGTTTGATGTACGTAGATTGGTAGAAGAGCACATGTACCATGAGCTATATGAAACTTTCTTCTATTGCTTTCCAAAGAGAATTGTATGAATGGCTTTCAACATATGCATCCAAATTAAGTTTGGTATTATAGATTGTGTGTATGGGCGGGTCAAAGCATACAAGTGTGTCCCACTTTGTGGCCATAAATATTTTAAAATTTTACTAGTAAATAAATAGTTAAAAATACTATAAAAATTTAAAAAATCAGGTAAATTCTGGATGCCCTACACCTTGGTATTTATAGCCTCTTAAAAATGCATGTTTGGTCATTTTATATGTGTTTGGTCATGTTTTGGTTGTCAAACATAGTTTGCTGAAAGTACAAAAACTACAAAAAAGTGGGACACAGTTATATGCTTTGACCCGGGCCCAAGATGATTACCAAAAGCTGTAGGATATGGATCTGATTTGGATGCATGTTTTTGGTCACTAGTGGAAAGGAGTCTTGACCAGTTATACTCTTGAATACACCATTTCTACATATTATTTCCCAAATTTTGTTGAGTTTGAGTTTATGAGGGATCCCAGGGGATCATTTTTACGTGTTATCCCTTTGGCTATGAAGATATTAGTCACCCTAAGTTTAGAGACATTTCCAATAATCATCTAAGCTTCTCTCGAGCGTTGGGCGAGGAAGCTAGGGTGGAGGAAGATGGAAGACATTGCGGCTGAAAGGGAAAGGGAAGAGAGATGACTCAATTATAGTGAAGATTGTGAAAGGGAGATGGCTAGAAAACGTGAAGTTGTGGGTGTGATGGATCTATGGAGGTAGACATTATGGGAAGGAGTTAAGGTTCACGCAGGGGATGTGGAACCTGAGTATTCTATGCTACCCCATCTTGGAAAGCATGGGAGAGAATTCCTTGACTTTCCGAGAAAAGAGAGCCTTTGGTGTGCATCTAAACCCACTTGGTGACTAAGTCCTAGTGTTTGGTTTTCTAGATCAAGGAAGAAGTATTGCTAATCTGGTTAGTATCGGTGGAAGTAACCGATCTACACCTAGGATATATAATTTCTCATTTGGAACATCCATGGCTGTGCAAACCATTCCCATATTTGGAGGAATTTTCAGACAAGGTGTAAATACACAAGGTTTGGGTATTACATCTGGAAGTGGCATGAGACACACAACTGGCAGCGGGAAAATATCACAAACCATCGATGCGTAGTTCAGTGGGACATTGGGGACACTAGGCACAACCAATCCAAGCCAATTGTTGGCTACAAGAAGTGGATATGGTGGTATGGGAGCAGGAGGACCTACTAGACCTAGTGGATCTAGAGGATCCGTGGGTCGGGAGGACGAGGACCTAATGGGTCTAGTGGATCTGGTGGGTGAGGAAACACAGAAGGGAACCAAGGTTCTGGATCAAGAGGACAAGGGCCTCAACCACCCCCGAAAGTCTTTTTTTAAGATGTATTTACACCTCTTTGGAATATAGAGGAATTGAGGATGCCACGAACATGTTCACAAATGTGAATTGTTGTGGCGCGCAAAGTGAATCACTACCCCAGAAGAGAAAAGAAATTCAGATTGCAATGACGTTGCAAAGGGTACGCACATAGCTGGTACCACAAGTATGACCCCACTGACGGTCATGAATTACACTTGTGTTGAAGCACGCCTTCCTAGTAGAGTTCCATATCCCTCGGTTTGAGGAAAAATCATCAACGCCCTAAAGGAAATCCAACAAAAATGGAAGAGACGTGTCGAGTACGACGCATGATTCAAAACTCTCTTATCAAAACTATCCTATGACATACACCCCTCTGCTCATGTATAATGGTTTTTGAGGGATTGATAAAACCATTTAGAAGGGCACTATCACACAAGACTTTCACTGGACTCGCGTGAGGCCTTGGAAGCTGCCTCAGTATCTTTGAGGCTATTGGGATCATTGATACCAGTGTGAGTCCTTTCCTAGAGGCTCAAATTTTTGCAATGGCCAAGTAGTTGGAGAAGCTTTCTACAAATTCAATGCATGATATTTGTAGTGGGCTTTGGTGCACATATTATGGAGTGGAGGGGCATACAAAGGACAATTTCCCTTAAAGATATGTACATGTTATAGCAAAGAGACTATGAGATTGCCACTAGGATCATGATGCAAATAGATTTCCTCTCTTGAAACACGTAATGCACAAGAATGGTTCTTGCTATTGTAATATATGTACCTCTACAACCCATGATACCAAGGATTATAGGTTAATTGACCAGATTCATGATGTTATTGATCTTGGTGCCTGTCAGACTAGACTTACAAACAGTTCTAAGGATGATGATCACCACTATGAAGGGCACACAGATGGAGGAGCACGTGGAAGAGGATTTTCAGAGGATTTCATGGTCATAGTAACTGCGGAGGAGGAAGAGGTGTGTTCTGCAAGGAACCTATTATAATTGTGGGTCTACAAAGCATTATAAGTGTGAGTGTCATAATCTATTGCAGTGCTCATGGTGCGAAAGAAACATAAGTACGAGGAGTGCCCTAAGTTGTTTGAGCACATGAGTCAACAACACCGAAAATACAAAGGCGTTGGGATGGTAAGTATAAAGAAGGCTGACCCACAGTGGATGCCAAGAGTGATGCATGAGTCAGGATTAGAACCTATACTAGTGACAACGCGAGCAGAGGCTACACGTGCAAGGGATATGCCAAGGCAAAAATGGTTGTTAGGGAAGAATTGGTACATGGGAAGTATCTAGACCTGCTCATCAAAAGGAAGTGTACCAAGAGACTATGGATGTGATTCATGGATTACAAGGAGAGATCCAGTGTCTGAAGGAGTAGTCAAGGTAGTTAGAGCAAAGGAAGAATGTTGAGGCTCCACAAAAGGATCTGGATGAGGTCAGGGAAGTGTGAAAAATGATAAGACGGAGAATATCATTCCCCTGCTAGGAGAATGGTTATGGGAGAAGGTACCATGCACCAGGAGAGAGCATGAAAGGCAGGTTATACATGCCAACCTTCCTCCTCACATCCTTGACTATGATAAAGATATTATATTGAATGCAGTTGTTGATGGGTGGCTTCTGAGCAATATCCTCATCAACACAGGAGTGGAGGTCAATGTTATCACCTTGGATGCATGTCATCAAATTGGAAGGACCACATTATAGCCATATTTGAATGTGTTATATATGGAAAACAAGAAAAAATCAATGCTTATTGGAGTCTTGAAAGATGTAGTTATCACTATTCAAGGGGCCAAGTTCACTGGGACTTTGAAGTCTTGGCACTCACCAAGGAGGATAATTTCCAAGCATTAATTGGGCACCCTTGGTGTTATAAGAACAATTCCAACCTAAGGTTTAACAAGGGTTATATTAGTTTCAAGAAAAAGGAAGAAAGGGTGATCATTCCTTTAACAAATGGGAAGTCAACACCCTATACTAAGCCCTTATGAGAAGAAGTCCTTGACAGAATATATGTGCGCTCCACTAGAGACCCTGAAATAATTCATCCTACAAAAGGAGTTATCCAATTTGAAGATGCTCATTCGATGAGTGATACAACTAGCATGTCATGTGATAATTGGGCACACGGGACTTATGATTTGATTGGGTGACAATTGAAAGGATTTGTAATAAGGGTGAAAAAGGCATGCTCAATCAAGTGCACTGGAAGAGAGAAGATGACAAGTTACTCCAAAGGAGCAAGCCCTAGTGATTTCTTACGAGAAATGGAGGATCAGTGGAAAAATGAGGACAAAAGGAGAAGTATTCTTAGTTATAACTTTCTCGGGACTGCAGCACATTGGTGGTAAAAACATCGTGAGAGTCTCCTAGAGTGGCGCAAGGTAAGATTTGCATTATCTATAAGATTCTACGGAAGAAACATGTCCATTGTTATTAGATACTACCATGG
This sequence comes from Taxus wallichiana var. yunnanensis, assembly GCA_018340775.1. Lineage (NCBI taxonomy): Eukaryota > Viridiplantae > Streptophyta > Pinopsida > Cupressales > Taxaceae > Taxus > Taxus wallichiana. Next base: position 291,652,304 of record CM031233.1, on the reverse strand, counting down.
CAAAGAACCCACCTCTTCCCATATCCAAACATGTTAGAAGGCTTGGATGGAGGGCATAGAAGCTTTACCACCTTCATTATGGGTGCATAAGTTATATTTCACCTTATAGGGTTGTGTACATGCATTATATATTCACTCTGAGACATGTCCTCATATAGGGAATTGGTAGGAGTTAATGAATGATCTCATTCAAGTGTTTGAGTATCGAAGTACCAATTCATCAATGGATAAGGTGTTGCAAGTTGTCAAGCACCTTACAATGGGAGATAGTGCTATGGCATAAGATAGGTTACTTGAGTTGTTGGGTGAACCTTGTTTTGAAACGTGTCTCAATGAAGAAAAATAAGAAGAAATACAGCTTGAGTGTGCATACATTGAAAAGGTGTAGTGCCCGTTTAAACAAACCACTTGAGACCCAAGAAACAACCTAGGGTTAGCTAGAAAATTATGGGATAATTTTTTTGCTTTGAAGTGTCTACAACCAGGTTACAAGACATCAATTTTCACTAACAGGTTCTAGAACAAGACCAATGTACTACAACATATGTTTTCCTTCATTAACTAATATCAAGTTCACAAGGTTCAAACTTTAGGGTTATATGTTTTAGTTAGGTTCAAGGAGTAATTTACCCCATACCCACTCTCTAACAGCATAGAGTTTTAACTATATTTTTCTCATACTTAATGCTTCCAAAATTTCCCTAAACCATTCCCAATGGATAGGAAATTTTCTCACCTTTCCGGTGATATAAAGAAGTCCTCCTAACTCCAAGTAGAACTCAAGATATATGTGGGCGAGAGTTCCTAGGGAAAATTTTCCCTAGGTGGGACACGTGTCAAGAGGAGGAGAAAGTGCCTTGAATGGGTTGGCGGTCGCGGGGCAGCTTAGGGAATTTTTCCCATTACACGGGCTCAAAGTCTCAAAACATTCCGCGAGTCTCATAGGGGACACGTGGCGACCACGGAGTCGACACCGGAGAAGACTGGGAAGGGACGGGGTGGCGGAAGAAATTAGCACCTGCGCCCAAGGGGGAGGAAAAAGAAAAGAAAGGACGTGCGGGTTCACGTGCACCTCAAGAGAGAGAATTCCGAGGGAGAAGGTGGAGTTGCGGACCGCGGGGAAGATTTTAGAAATTTTTCCAAGGGCCAAAAACAACAAAAAAAAATAACAAAGGGTTCTGCCCTCCCCACCACCACCCCAAGGTGCCACATGGCACCTCCTCATTGGTTGCGGGCCGCGGGGCCAAAATGGAAATTTTTTCCCAAAATTTTTAAAAAGGTTAAGTTCAAAAAGGAACCACGCCCATGCCATAGCCCCTAGAGGACATGTAGTGCCCTCTGATTGGCTATGGGCGGTGGAGGAAAAAGTGAAAATTTTCCAAAAAAATTCAAAAGAGATAAGAGTTAAAAACAAACCACGCCTCCGCCTCAGGGAAAAGGAAATTTTTCCCAAGTCAAAATTTTCAAAAAGGATAAGTTTTAGTTTGGTCTGCCCCACCGAGGTGCCACGTGGTAGGTCTTGATTGGTTGCGGGATGGCGGGGGCCGTGGAATTTTTAGGGAAATTTTTCCAAAGTTAAAATTTAAATTTTTCTAACAGTTAGATTTAATTGTTTTATTTTTTGAGTGCCAATTTGAAGTAAAACTTCAAATGGCCATAACTTTTGATAGGAAGCTCAGATTTGGGAAAACGAGGACTTTTCAGAAAGCTCTCGATGCCCTCTTTACACAAGAGTCATCAATTTTGGAATTTGATGAAGTTTAAGTGGTAAATTTTGAGAAACCAATCTGCAGGGATTTCATTAGTGAACTGGCAGTTTTCAACTTCTCAATTTGGTTAAATTAGATCTCCTCCTTCACTCAACATGTCAAAAAGACATGAGAGGATTAGTCTAGGGAGGGTTTAGAGTGTTTTAGGAAGATTGATTTATCCAATTGATTTCAAATTTTATTTCTCCGACAATAGACAAAAAAATGACTATGCAAGTTTCAAGTTGGATTCTATAAAGTTTTGAAGGTTCATTCTTAAATGTTAGGGTCAATTTGAGTTCTTTAATGTCTTAGCATGTTAACTTATAACATTTTTAGGTTGATTACTAAGTGCAGGTCTGAACTATACGTTTTTATGAAAATGAATTGCCATAATGAAATTTATAACAGTGAACTATTTCCTTTAAATCGGTATATCAATTTTATCATTCAAAAGTGTATATAGTTCCTAACTAGTCCAATACATTTGCTTGACTAATTCAACCATTCATTTCTAAGTTAAATTGCAGTCCTGATTTTAATTTTAATATACTTCCAAGGATGCAAACAACATACTTCCTTCCTACGTATTTCTTGCTTTTACAAATATACAGAGCTTCAAATCATCATTGGGTATTCCACTTCAATTACAACCATGTGAATAAAAATGAGCTTGCAATTCCTTTATTGAATTTAAATAGAGAACATCTTTACAACTTAACTCCTTCTTTTAACTTTAAAATACAATATGCAATACATATATATGCTTCACATTCCTTTTCAAAACAGAGAAGGGAATATAACTCTTTACATTTCACATTACACTTTCAATCTTTCCTTATCAATACAAGAAACTTCCAATTACAATAATTATACAAATCATCCACTTCAAAGTGGGAAAGAACACAATAAACTTGCTAACAAAAAGGAACTATCAAACTGTACATTTCTTTGGCTCCAAAACAGCAGCATGCTAGTTTCTTCATCTTTTCATTTGATCACAACAAAGAAGGGGGAAAGGAAACGCTCTCCACCTAACCAAGAAATCCAATGAGAAGGGTGAATCCATCCTTCCTCATTGGCCCCCGAGCCCCAACCATATTGAAATAAGAGATGAGAATCAACACATGGCAACAATGGCTTCCACAACAAACAAGCAGCATTCTTTCACATGCATAATTCAATAAGAAACACAGTTCAAGCAAAAACAACAGTTCACAACTACATTTGATAACATTCACACAAAACTTAGGCTTGATCAAGCAAGCCAACAAGAGCAAGGAACTATGGGGAAACTACTTATGCCTCCCTATTTGGAATTGGGCATCCACCTAAAATCATACCACCAATATAACATATCAAATCCCATAAACCTTATGTCTCCCAACCCCTCCTTATGCCCCCCAAATTTTCTCCCTTATGCCCCCCCAAGAGTAAGAAATGCAAGCTATTTCTTTTCCAAGGTGGATCCCAATCCAAACTCCCTCCACAATAAAACTGATGCCCTTGGCATTCCCTTATGCCCCCATTTGAAATCCCCATATCCTTCTCCTACACCATGTCCTAAGCAGTCTACCCAACCAGCCAAGAACACATAACACATTTACCATTTCATACATGCATGCAAGAGAAAGAAAACATTCTAAAAGGCTCAAGTTCCTACCTCTCCATACTGGAGTTTGTTCCAAGCTCACAAGCTTCCCAAAAGCCAAATACAATCCAAAATAAACAATTTCCAAGCATGCAAAAAGGCTCCAACTCCTTCCACAACAAGCTCCCAAAACAACAAGCAAAAAATGTGCCCCCCCAAGAGGGATAAACAAAGTTTCAACAACCCCAAATAAGCAAGGAGTTTTTGAATTTAAAGGAGAGGAAGAGAAGAGGATGATGTGGATCCATGTGGGATGCCACATCATTCTTCCTCAACCCCAAGAGTAAGTCAACATCATGCACCAAAACACAATAAATAAAAATGACAAATTAACTTACACACTCCAAAATAACCCATACTCCAAAAAGGACTGAATTAAAAACATGTAAGAGAAGTGCAATTAAAACTTACAATAAGTCATTTCAAAATGCAATAAAAGGTCTAAATTTAACCTCCAAACCATAGGTATGGTTGGTGAATCATTTTAAGAGGTGTGGGACAAGCTTAACTTGTCCCACAAGCCTCCAAATTTAGCCTCCAAGGACAAATTCGAATTCCTAAGAGGATGAAGTGTTTGACACTCCAAAATCTATCTTACATTCTCTTACATATCTCTTACACCTTCTTACACATTTCTTACAACATTTCTTACACACCCTTACAATATTACATTTAAGATCAACAACTTCATTAATTACATTCTTATGACATATTAATTTATTTATTTTAACACATGATTATTTACAACATTAACACAACATATCATGCTAAAGAAAAAGGTAACACATCACAAAATAAACACATGCAACATTAATAAGGAAACCACATTAATAAATTACACAAACCCATGGTCACATATAATGGAAATCCCCCATGGGAATCCCTAGCAAAACACAACACACACACACACACATACACACAACAACTTGTCATGGTGACCTTGTTGAATTCACCTGAATTTCAATATGACTTGTGATATTTTAACCTCGCAAAACACAAATACCTCTTTTAGCCTCGTGGCAATATCAAAACATCCAAAATGATATAAACAACATCTCAAGATCATCTCAACACATGAATCACAACAACATCAAGAATTCAACATTATCATTTTCATTTAATTAATCAACTATATCATCATCAATAATCTTCCATACTAGGTCTACTCAAAATATCCAATGTCACATGTCTAAATCAACATCTATAATATGTCCATGTCAAACAGTATATCATCATCCACATATAAAAATGTCTCTAATAACCATCATGCATAATAACTGAATCTAGATCAATAATAATCCATGACCTAACATCTAACCATCATACTAAAACAAAACATAATAGAGTCCATAATATGATCACAGTATCAAGATCGGATTCGAAAGTGTCAAAGGGAAGTGGGCACTACAAAAGGAAAAAGGAAATATGGTCTATGTAGTATTTGCTTTGAAGAGATGGAAAATGTGGATGTTAACCATTTCATGCGTACACACGAAGTCATAGATAGCATTGATGAGTGAGCACGATCCTACCATGAGCCCTTGAAAATGAAGAAGGTTAACATTGGCTCAGAGGCAGAACCTAAGGAAGCTATCATTAGGGACTATTGGTCGGAGAAAGAAGTTTTGAATATCATTGATTTGTTGTGCAAGTTCTAGAATTTGTTCCCATGTGAGGACCATGAACTCAAAGGCATCTACCATTCCTTAGGGGAGATGAGGATCAAGTTAAAGGAAGGTGCACGCCCAATTCATAAGAGGCCTTATCAGATGAATCCAAACTTGTGTGTACTAGTCAAGGAGGAAATAAATAAGATGATCACTTCAGGCATTATGGAGGAATCAAAATGGATAAGCCCAATGGTAACTAGTATCAATAAGGATGGAAGAATAAGGATTTTTGTTGACTACAAAGACCTAAATGCAGTATGTGTCATCAATCCTTTCCCAACCCTTTTTACTAAAAAAATTATGGAGGGAGTAGCCGGCACGAGGTCTACTCTTTCACGAGATGGGTTCTCAAGGTATCACCAAGTTAGGATTGCAAAGGAAGGCCAAGGAAAGATAAATTTTTCTACTTGAGTGGGAAATATTTTCCTATACGGTCATGCCTTTTGGATTGAAAAATGTGCCTATTGTATTCTCATGCATTGTGGTACAAGAATTTTAGGACTTCATCCACAAATTTCTTCAAGTCTACCTGGATGACTAGACTATGTATGGGCTGGTAAAATACCATTGTGACAATTTGAGGCTGATGTTTGAGAGATGTTGGCAGTTGAGGATATCCCTCAACATTAAGAAATGTGTCTTTGCCACTCCATTTGGAACCTTTTTGGGGCATATTATATGTAAGGAAGGTTTACTAGTGGATCCTGCCAAAGTTACAGTTATTGTGGGATTGGGGAGCCTACTATTCAAAGCATAGTGCACGGATTTCTTGAGCATACGGGTACTACAGAAGTTTATCAAATGATATGCAAAGAGCACTTTGCCCTTGGAAGAATTTTTAAAGCACAATAGTGCCTTTCATTGGGGAGAGGCACATCAGAAGGCATTTGACACTTTGAAGGATAAACTTATCACTTTGCGCCCATACTATGCTCTCCTTCTTGGGATAAGCCTTTCCATGTGAATGTTGATGCCTCATGAACAACCATTAGAGAACTATTGGCACAACCTAGTGAGGGGGTTGTTGATCACCCCTTGTGTTTTGCAAGTAAAAAGTTGACACCAAAAGAACATAATTACACAACCGCTGAGTGTGAGGAACTATCAATGATCTACGCGTTGTATAAGTTCAAAAGTATCTGCTGAAAACACCTTTTATATTCTATACAAACCACATAGCGTTGAAATACTTCGTGAACAAGCATGTTTTATAAGGATGTATATGCCGTTGGGTCCTATTATTTCAAGCGTTTGTGTTCATGGTGGTTGTAAAACCATGGAAGAGAAATTCAGACTCGACCACTTATCGAGAATTGACTTAGGAGAGGACACGTAGAGTATTAAGGATACCATGTTAGACGCGCAAATATATAGGTTATGGCGTACACCCTTGGACTTAGAAGATATTGCGGTATTCCTAAAAACAGGTTTGGCACTAGAAGGGATGAAGGATTTGGAGATAAAACAGTTATCAATACGTGTCGCACCTTACATGTTGATTAGTGGAGATCTGTATAAGTTGGGACGTGATGAGGTTTTGCGCCAATGTGTATTAGAACATGAGCACATGAAAATTATGGAGGAAGCGCATGGTGGGATTGTAGGAGGACACTATGCAAGAAATGCTACCGTGCGGAAGATTCTAATGGTAGGGCTCTGGTGGGAAACCATCTACTAGGATTGTATTGAATTTTACAAGGCCTATGACCATTGTCAGCACATGGGAAAACCTGGAAAGAGGGATGAGATGCCACTAAGGCCGATAGCCAACGCAGAGCCATTTGAAAAATGGGAAATCGACTTTTTAGGGCCAATTTCACCTACCACATGAAGGATTGGTTCACACTACATCATTACTTGCACTAATTACTTGACAAGATGGGTAGAAGCAAAGCACCTACAAAGTATTTCATTGCAGCGATAGCTACTAGATTTTTATGGGAGAACATAATCAATAGGTATGGATGTCCTTTGAGCTTGACTAGTGATAGGGGTACACATTTTCTCAATGAAATGGTCAAGATTATGCTAGCAGAGTTTATGGTGGCCCATCACAATACTACCCCTATCATCCACATGAAAATGGAAATGTTAAGGCATTTAACAAGATCTTAAGTCACATGTTGACCAAGATTTGTGATGTTGGAAGATAGTATTGGGATGAAAAATTATCACCATTCTATGGGCATACATGACAACCTATAAGAGGTTGAATAAGTCCACACCATTTCAGTTGGTGTTTGGCGCAAAGGCTATTTTTCCCATTGAATTCATGTTACCATCGCTACGTATAGCACGCGTAAGAGGTTTAGATGATGAACAAGTGCTTGAGGAAAGGATTGACAGATTGATGCAGTTAGACGAAAGGCAATCACTTGTTAGATGGAGTTAGAAGACTAAAAAGGCCAGACAAAAGGCATGGCATGATCATCATATCAAGAACAAAAATTTTGAGGTTGGGCATATGGTTTTGTTGTATGATTCCAAGTTTCTGCGCCATCCTGGGAAATTGAAAGTCCATTGGTTGGGCCCTTACATCATCTCGTACATCCTTGATTCAAGTGCATGTCAATTACAAGCATTGGATGGGACAAAGCTACCTGGCCATTTCAATGGGAGTAGGTTAAAGCCCTACTATAAATAATCCTTCCTTGTGTTTGTAAATAAGGCAATATTTCCAATTAGATTAGAATTTCCCTTTATGCATTTTTATTTTCTCTATGTTTCCCTTTCTTGTTGCTTGTTCCTTTCTTTGTGTTCTATTTTGCACCTCATGCACCGATAACCACATTATTTTTCCAAAAGGTTGTGCATACGTAGAGGACTCAAGCATCTGTTTTAGTTTTAGTGTGGGGTAGAGTAGTGTGAAGTGAAGTATAAGTTTGGCATAAAAGTTAAAATGGGCCCACCCAAAGATAGAAAGTGTGTGGGGAAACAATGGCTGAGAATGGTTGGTGTCAGGAAAAGGCTTTATAAAGACCATGTACGGAGAAGGAAAAGCTCAGAAATAACATGAGGTAGGTGAGGGCAAAAATCGGTATAGGACAAGAGATGCCTTCGGTGCACAGAGCAGACGCGCGTGTAAGATTCTTCGGTCAGCAAGGATTTTTACACACCATAAGGTTGTAAAGATTTTTTCACATAGGATTGGGTGCATGGGTAAGGGCGCTTAAGGTCAGCTTTAGTGGAAAAATCCACATTTAATGCTAAGTATGTTGGTAGGTGGCATAGCATTTATTGTTGGAAAGGAGGAAAAAGCTATAAGTATGAGGTCGGGTGAATCATTATTTTACCTTACGATTATGAAGTAGAAGAGCTCTTGCGAACTAGGGCATCCAAAGAGATTTGTGCAAAGGAAGAAGAATCATAGATATCTAAGTGTGCAACTAGGTTGATCTCGTAAACTAGAGTGGAAGGAGTACATGGGCGTGGGGAGAGTTATTTTGGAGTATGCCGTCTTGTGGAAGGATTTTCCTAGTTAGGGTTTGGCAGCTAGGGCATGGAGGTAGGAGGATTCTTCGTGGAGTTGAGCCTTAGAGTTAAGCAGAGTAGTAGAGCATAGAAGGAGGAATCTAAGTTTTAACCCGACAAGTAGAATGACACCAAATAAGGCAACCATCTCACCAAAGAAATAGAAGGGCAAGGGAAAAGGAAAACAAACCGCTACCATCACTAGTTCTAATGAAGAGTGGTATGCAAAGATGCAATACCCAGATGGAGTGTTGCTAGGAAAAGAGTGGGAATCGCACTTGAGGAAGATGGTCGTAAGTGACTACAATCATCACATGAGCACTACAAAAAAAGAGATGGCATTGGAACTGGTTCGTCCAACTAACAAGAGGACACCAGAAGGAATGTCAATCTACAAAAATGAAGTAAAGGTGAAGTTGGAGAAGGTTGGGTTGCTGTAACTATATGATTTTCCCTATTTTTGCAAGCCCGAGTGGTTATATCAGTGGTTGATGTCGCGCATGCATGAGGACCACTTCTATTTTACAGCTAAAATTTTTCATAACTCCTCAACTCATATCAAATTTCACTAGCCTGATTTGTGAAGGATACTCCATAGATGATGACTTGGATGATAAGGAGGCCATCAAAGAAACTGTGGAGGCTTATGACTACAAAAAGGGTTCATGTTATTTTGATATCTCAGATATCCCTAACCCTATTATGAGAATGGCCGCGTGCTTGGTTACCAAGCTGAATGATCAAGAAAGGTGGACACAAGTGAACAAGGCATGGCTGAATGTATGCTGAAGATTTCTGAAGGCACCATTTACAACTTATCTCGCCTATAATGCATATGAGATCATTAGCAAGTGGGCAGGAAGGAGAGAATATATTGTTTAGAAACATTATCCTCACCATCATCTTCTCAAAGATTGGAGTGCCCGATGGGCCAGAGAAGTTCGTATGGGAGTATCCAGAAGAAAATCCCTCACCCGTGAAAAGGTTTGAGAAATATACTTGTGAGACCATGATGGCCGCTCACAAAGCATGCCTGGAAAAATGGTACAAGCAGATGCACGATGCATTCAAGGAAGAGTGGAGAATACCTAAGCAGTTACCCGCGCTCGTAGATGGGGAAGTGGAGTTTTCTATATATCAACATTTTTGTATTGGCCAGTTCACCTTAACATATGGGACTAAGATTCCATGGTGTAAGCTACCATTTTATTTCACCGTGTAATACTTCCAAGCGGGGTCAACCATTTTAAGGAGGCCAAGAGACTAAGGTTTGACCTTAGTGAGGTAGATCAAGACCACCACGAGCTATGCCAAAAGCTCGTATATCTAAAGAAGCACGCATATGTGGATAAATATGTCTCCCATGAAGTGCAGATGATGAAACCAATAACATTTTCAATAGTCGAAAGGACTCACAGAAGGGTATATATATGCATAAGGCCAAATTTTGAGAAGGAGCCTACCTGGAAAATGATATCTCCATTCTAGAAGACCCCACAGAAGAAATAAGTCCATGCCAAAGAAGAGGGAGAGAGAAGAGGTGCAGGAGAAGAAGGCACCAAGTGTGCAGACAACACAATTTGTGGGCATGCTGGGAACCAAGCACTAATCCAAGCACTTACACGCACAAGAAGAAGTCCCCAGTTAAGGAGAAGACCCCAGAAGAAGAGGCACTAGAGAAAGAGGAGCCCCTTACAAGAGAAGAGTCGCAAAGGAAGGAGTCTCTCGCTAAAGAGAAAGAGAGGGAAGAATATCCTATACTGGAATCACCAGTTAGGAAGAAACAGAAGGTGACAAAGAAGGAAGAATCAAAAGAAACAGAGGACTTAGAGGCCTACAGGGGTGAAAGGGATGACGATGAGGATGAAGAAGTTCATAATCATCCCATGTATGATATACATGATTCATAAGAAGAAGGAAGCGAAGGGAAGAATGGCAAGGAAGAAGTATATGCTCAAGGAAAAGGGGTGAGTGAAGAAGTGTACACAAAATATCGTAGGACCCCAAGCCTCACTAAGGATCGGATAGAAGAAGTTACGGAGAGAGAAGTGATAGGCATCATTAAAAAGTTAGTGGAACAGGAAGTAGAGCACAACATAGATGAAGTGATGAGGGAGATTGAGGAAGAAAGCATTGGAAAGGAGTATGGAAGCATGGGTGGAGATCCCAATCTAGTTGTAAGCTTTCCAAAGGCTGCGCGCACATGTGGGAAGAGCGTGGTGGCAGCCCAAGGGCAAGGAATGGGTTACATCAATGATCCAAGAAAGGTGCTACACATGCTTCCAGAGCACTGTGCCAACAGAACAACTCTTTTCATGCCCTCATTTGACGTAGAAGGTGCATACCCACGAACCAAGAAGATGTTATCTTGGGAATTTGAATCACATGTCGATGAACTTGAGTTCGAGGTAAGCCAAGGGGCACTAATGAAGATGCCAGAGACAAAAGGGATAAACCCCTTGGTTAATGCTCAACGATTATCAGATGAGCAAGTCTGCAATGCACTTAACAAAGTTTTAGTTGAGGTTGAGGCCAGAATTTTTAGAAGAAATGATAGGGTGAGATTCCTAGAGGTGGAGTTAGAGAAGGAGGAGGAGCTTCTCGAGAAAATCAAGGACTGAAACAAGAAGAACTTATCAGCGTGCGATTAAGGCGTGAAATGAAAGAGTAGAAGGAAAGGGTGTTTGGATTACATAAGAAAATCGAAATGATTACGGATGTTATTATTTTGAAGCATCCAGACCAAGTTCCGACTGAGCAAAAATATGAATCAACCTTGCAAAGTGCCTGGAGGATTTGACTTGAATCCTCACTATGGAGAGGCGGCCACTCACCTTAGAGTCCGCAGAAGAAGCATTGGCATGCCAAGAGAGAGAAGAAAAGTTGAAGGTCGTAGGGATTATTTCTTAGTATACCAAACTCCTTTCTCGATGTGAAGGCCACCACGCAAGTTGTTGAAGTTACCTATGATAATTGTCTGATAGAGATAGAGTAGCAAACATATTGGTTGCTATATATGAGAGATGGAACTCAAGGAGTTCCAAGAGAAGAATAAGGGGAATAGAGCAGAGTGGGATAGGATCCTAGCCAAGGTGGAGAATAAATCATAGGTTATCAAGACCTTGCAGGGATCGATCAAAAACCGGCTGAAGGAATTATACCCCAAATCACCCACAGGATGGATACCCTCGAGGATTTGGGAAAACAAATGGAAGGAATTGTTGAAATGATGAGTGCCAAGGGGAAGGGCTAAGCTTTGAGGAGGTAAGCACACTATTAGGTGACCTCTTTCAGCAAGCGCAGAGTGAGGTTAATGCCTAGGAGAAGCTAGAGGCAGATATAGGGAAGGATTTACCTCTCCTCCAACAACGAACATGTTCTCCTTTATTCCCCCATTCTTTCATTATTTCTCCCAATTCTTCATTCCTTCATTATTTTTCCAACTATTTAGAACCCACCATTATTTATTCATTGAAGAGAAGTGTTTCGAGGATGGAGAACAGGCGTAGTGTGGGGTGATGTTGGGCCTCATAATATTGGTGAGTATGAGAAGGCGCATAGGTGTGCGGGGCCTATATGAAGAAGGGTGCGCATGGTAAAGGCATGCAGATAATGTTTTATAAGGGTTTAGTAGAATCCAAGGCATGCGCATAAGGCAAAGGAAAGGGTTTCAGGACTTAGCCATATTTAGCACTTAAGGAAACACATGAGAAAAGTGTGACCCAACTAAGCATGCGGAGTGGATAAGGTGCCAACCTGACAACTCAATGGTCAAGGAAGGAATATTCCATGCAATGGAAGGATCCAAAAATACATCATTGCAAAAAGTGGAGAGCTTGGATGGGAAGAATAATGCTCCATTGAAGGACCACATGGACACTTGGAAACCGATCTATTACTTCAAGAAGGCATGGCGGTGGATGCTAAAGCTATATATAAAGATGCTTGGGTAGAAGGAAGGGGGGGCTACTTTTAAACTAGAGGGTGTGGTCGTTGGCATCACATAGTGAACAAAGAGGCAAATCCTTACAGAAATAGGGATGGGTTCTAGGGATTCTCATTAGGAAGGCTATAGGAGAGATGACATATCTAGAGGGATGGGTCTATGAACATCTTTGTAATCTGAAAGCATAGTTTAGGATTATGATGTATAAGTCTTATCTGCATTAAGACATTTGGTTTGTAATGACCTTGAGGAATGTAATGTGGTTACTAAATAGAAACTAATAGTAATATATGGCTTTCTCTTAAAATATATACATTGTTCATGGGTATAAACCCTAGTGCCTTTTCTTTGTATTATCATATCTATTATCTGTTTGATATTTTCCTTGTTATCTAAATGAATGCATGGTTCTTTCCCTTCTTATATCTAAGCTTCTATCGATATGATATGTATTCTCACAAAATCACATAAAGAAGGGGTTTGGCACCTGCACGTGCCTCGGGTGAGTGCCCAACACCCACCGGGTGATAGGCCGGCGCACATGGGATAATACTATTGATCTAAAGGGCATACAAATGACTACATCTTGGTTCTGTTTCCGAGAACTCTTGACAAAGTTTTTGTGGGAAATGGCATACATATTGGTTCCTGTGATGTGTGATGACAAAACACCTGACCTTGGAGAGTGTTGAAGCATGGTTTAGGATCACGGAGGATGATTTTTCTCAAATATTCGGTATGGTACATGAGTTTGATGCACATAGATGGGTAGAAGAGCACCTGTACCATGAGTTATATGAAACTTTCTTCTATTTCTTTCCAGTATAATTGTATGAATGTAATTCAAAATATGCATCTAGATCAAACTGGTACTATATATCACACGTATGGGCCTAAGATGATTACTAGAAACGTAGGATGCGGATCCTATTTGGACGCATGTTATCAATCACCGTGGAAAGGAGTCCTCACTAGTTATACTATGGAATACGTCATTTCAATGTATTCTTTCCCGTGATGTTGTTGAGTTTGAATTTATGAGGGAGCCCAGAGGATCATTTTTACGTGTTATCCCTTTGGCTATGAAGATCTTGGTCATTACCCTAAGTTTAGAGACATTTCCAATGGTCGCCTAAGCTTCTCTGAGCGTTGGGCGAGGAAGCTAGGGTGTTGTGAAAAATATGATTCCACCATCTTAAATTGGTCTTAATCACCTTTCCATTGATATATTTGTTAGCTCCCAACTCCTTATAGAACTCCTATAATTGCTTCTCGGATGTCAAGTGTTTTTTTAACATTGTGTGTTGCCTAGGCTTGAGAACCCGTTTTTGATGAACCTGCCCCAAAACTTCCAAATATTCCCCGAATCTTCCAAAATAATTTCCTTGATGTTCTTAGAACTTTATTGCATCTCCATGTTTAATTTTCCTCCTCCTTTCCACTTCAAGGGGTTGCATTAGTCCCGAGAAGGCCAATGATAGCCCTTCCCAAAACTACCCAAAATTGGCATTCTCTAAGAACTCCTAAAATCACCTAGGGGGATTGAATTTTCTTTCCTAAATCACATAGGGGGATTGTATGGAAATCCAATTGAGGATCATTATACGGACTAAGTAAGGCTTGATGTTGAGGACGGGTAGACTTGGGGGTCTTGGAAAGGTAAAATTTGAAAAATTTGACACAAGGGTATCATTGTCATGCTTGAAAATTGAAATTTTCATGTTGCACATTTGCATGACAACATATTTGATATGGGTGATAGTGAAAGATAAGTGGTAAGAGTGAATTAAATTGTATGATAAGATCTAGACCGATTCTGCGGATGGAAAAGAGACTGGAAAGGATGAAATTGGGTTTTGTAAGCTTTGTCCGAAAACTAGAATTTGGAACCTCTTTGGACATAATCAATCGAACAAAGACAAGAACGTCCCCGGTGTTAGTGTCCGATCTTGGTGCTAGTCTCCCAGTAGGTGCTATGCTTCTAATATTTTCGTGGTATGAACTTAACTTCTTCCTTTGTTTGTTTATTACTTCATATTTGTCGTATGATTCTTAGATCATACCTTTTCTTGCAAAACAAACCATAGCTACATGCACAAGGATCAAAAAAACATTAGATGTAAAAATATTGTATATGTTTGATTCATAATAACCTCAATGGTCACCCCAATATGATTGTCATCGATTACCTCGCTACATTTCAGACTCTATGTAGTTCTAGTGTGTATTATTGAATCATGTCTCTTGAAGCTAGTTTTTCTTGTGTCAATTGTACAAAGATAGCGGGATACAACTACTTTGTCCCTAGAATGAATGCGTGAGATGGATTTTAGAAATAGACCCTCTTGTGCAATGAACAATGCAGCCCAAAATGTAGTCCTTGCGTATTGCTCTCAGTAGATGGTAGATAGAAAGTGATAGCCTAATTGCCCCCTTGTCCCTAGTAATACCGAGTAAGTCATGCATATGTATGATTTCCTTGTTTAAATTTCATCCTTAAAAACCAAAAAGGCTGACCCAAAGTTATAAAAGATACTTTAGATAAGATGCAAATGATGTGGCAATCCAAATTCAAAAAGAGAGGGAAGAGGACATAAGTGCCCAAAGGGTACAGTAGTGCTAAGGTGCTCCTATTCATAATGGGCGGTACTATCCGGAATGCTCGAGAGGATATAATATAGAATACAAATTTGGGTCATGTGTTGTTCAATGGACAAAAGTAAAGAGACCATTCGAAAAGAGCAAGTATCAAGATTATTAAGAGGGATAAAGTAATGTAAAAGAAAAATAAGTGTTGTTAATGTCTAGTTTTCTTGCTTAGGAATCATGCATATAATGACATATTTAGAGGTGTGATGTAAGTAGTAAGTGTGTGATTTTGTGACAACAACTTTAGGACGGTGGATCTAGTCGAATTTGGACATTGGGCATGGTTGTGGAGGTTTTAATGATATTATAGTTGAGGGTGATGTTACTCGAGACATGGAAGGGATGTAGTTGGGGAAATGAAAATGAGGACCCTAATGTTTGGGGTCAACACCGATAATATGACTTTGCAGGTGGGATGTTGACCTTAATATTGTATGGGGTCAATCATGACTCTATAACTATTTTTATTATAATATTATTATGAATTTCAATTAATTATTGAGTGGTTTGATTATCGCATAAATTTATTATTGTTTCCTTAATTTTTTTATGTTTATATTCAATTTTCTCATAGATTTACTTTCATTTGTTATTTATATCATTAAAATTAACATTACCATCAACACTTCATAACTAAATTTTTATAATATAATAATATAATAAAACAAACGAAGCTCAAAAACATTATATATTTTTATATCATCGTAATGGCTAAAGTCACAAAAAAAGTCCGACTAAGTTGCAAAATGAAATCTATCAAAAAGCACGCAGATCTACTAGTTTGAAGAATGCACATGTGAATGATGTGAGACATGAATTGTTCCAAGACAAAACAATGCAAGCATACAAGACTGCAAATTATGAAAATACAAGAGATATAATTGCAATAACACATAAATAGCTCCAACTCAATACAATTAAATAGAATAATGTAAGAGATGTACATATAGGAGGTGAATGTGTAACCTCCTCCTAGAATCATGGCAATCTCCACCTAGAATAGTGGTAACCAACAGCTAGAATGGTGTAGTCAAGTGGTGACTCACACCTAGAATAGTGTAGTCAAGTGGTAACCAACACCTAGAATAGTGTAGTCAAGTGTACACCTAAGCAAGCATATCCCATAAGTGTAGGGAAACTCCAAGTGAGGTGGAATATCTTGAGTAGGATAATACAAATAAAGTGAGGAAAATAAATCCTACACTAACCCCCCATAAGCACAACTTAGGTGGGCAATCAAAAATGAAAGTGGGTCCTAGAAACAAGTCCTCATAAGGTACCCACGTACAATGCAATCTCTCATAAGATACAGTAAAAGGAGAAAACAAGGTAGGAAAAAATCCCCCAAAAGAGAGATAAAGAAGAGAATGTAGGACTAGAAATCCCCACTTGAAGCTACAATTGCCTGTAGCCATCCAATGATCATGTAAAGCAACCTCCTAGAGTGACTGTGGCTCAGAAATAGATGCAATGAAGAGTGGATCACCATGGAAAAGTGAAGGTATCCACCAAGTGTTTGATGGATCTCCAACTAAGGTGTTGTTCCTATCCAAAGAACTATGATCCTCATACATGGTAGAAGTGCCAACTGCTCCATGATGGAATGATATATCTGATGCAAAAGTGAAGAAAGAATGTGGAGGGTCTTATAATTGAGTAGAAGACTGCCTGATGTTTGATGAGTCTTGAATCAAGATGTTTTCTCCCTAAAAAGTCTAAGGTGGACCAAAAGTAGGTGGATCAATAAATAAATCCTCTAATAATGGAAGGTGACAAGGAGATGGTGGATGTGGGTCCATATCACTATTGTAGTCGATGTGCTAGAAGAGAAGTTCTCATTAGAAATGTGCTCAAGCTCAAAAGTTTCATCAAGTATAGGTGAATGTGGTGAAGAATCTGAAGGAGGAACAAAGTGAGAGAAGGAATATAGCCAAGTCTGATGATCGACTACACCCACTACAATGATAGTGTCATTGTGTAGCTCTCTGACGTAGATTGAATCTGGAGTGAACTCAACCCACATGCCTTGACTAAGGTGAGTAATCTAGTAGACTGATAAGAGATTAGTTGATAGTGAAGGAATACTAAGAACATTATTGAATGTTCCTCCATCCACTTCAACAGACCCTCTCCCAAAAACCTGTGAAGAACTATTGTCACCCAATCATATAGTAGACATGTCACATGGCTCTAATGAAGTGAAATCCACGTGTGAAGAAGCCATGTGATGTGAAGCACTAGAATCAATAACCCATGTAGGAGGTGGTGGTACAACTGTAACAAGGGCTCTCCCTTTTTTCTCCTTTCCTAATTCTTTCTCTTTCTATTTTCCATTAGTATTTGTATTGCAGGATTCATTTTTGATGAAGACTATTTGGAAGACTCTGGGTTCACCTATCTTGTTCTTATCAAGAAGACTTGTGAGGTGGTCAATCTTCTTCAAACATTTTCTTTCAACATTTTCTTCCTTTACAATACCCACATTTAATCCTTTCTTTCTTGGACTTATCACTAGAAGAGGAATTTTCAGAGTTTGGTGTAGATGTGGAAGAATGTTGATCTTTCTTTCTTTCTTGATCCTTGTTACTCTGTTTATACTCTTTGTCTAATGAGGATTTTTATTTTCCATTCTTGGCAATGAGAGCTTGAGGTTTGGATGAATTCAAGGTACCCATTTGAATTAACTTGTCTTGCTCCTTAGTCAAATAAGAAATGAATTCATCTAAGGATGACATAGACCATGTGGCTCTAAGATCCCTCTTGGTAGCATAAAATGTAGAAACAAAGACAGAGTAGTCAAGACCTAGTTTGGCAAGCACGGAAAGAACAAGTTGTTCATCCTTCTTTTTTCCACATTCTTTTAACTATGCAATCATAAGGACTTGAGCTTGGTAAAGAAATATTCCAAGGTGTCAAAGTTGCTAGGACTTAAGCTGATAAGTTCTATTTCTAGCTCATGACCCCTCATAGTGTCAACTTTTCCAAATAATTTTTCTAAGGTTTTCCACACCTCGTTGGGAGATTTGGCTGACTCTATGTGAAAAAGGAGTTCAAGAGACACTGAAAGACACAAAATACCAAATGCTTCATCACACTTATTATACCACTTAACTTTATCTATAGCTACAATAGGCTCAGTTCTAACCCCATTGTGATATGGTACAACCCTTTAGTCCTGATTGCAATGAGCATTTTTTATTTCCATTCATGGTAGTTAAAAGGTGTAAGTGGGTTAATTGTACTTAGATCCATGACTACAGAAAGAGAAGTTGTGGTAGTTGTTGCAGAAACCAAAGAAATGTGCGAAAGAAAGAAGTTCCAAACAAGAGAGGAATCACACTGTACACCCCCTAGAAACTTTATCAAGAAGCCCCCACAATTTGGCACTTTATAACTTAGTGTGTTTTACAAAATAAATAGGTCCAATGCTTTGGGAAATAAAAATATTTAACTTTTACAAAAAAATGGCAATCGATATCAAGCTACAATTCAAAAGTTTTACAATAATTATTTCCCATAAATAAGCCCTATTTTAAATGAATTTACACTAAAATTGAAATGCACTTTTTTTTACTAAAATACAATTTTACCAAAAGGAGGAGGGTTTTTATGAACCCAAGACTAATCCATTTGATTTGTATGCGTCGGGTGTGGCCAAAGGCAAAAATATGTTGGGGGTCATAGGGGATGATGTTAGCCACCCCCGCATACTTGAAGGTTGTTCTGCGAGGTCGCTAGGCCGAGACGGATTTATTTTAACTATATACAGGGATGCAACCACATTTTTGCACAGCCAATCTTAAATTTCCACATATCTGAGTGTAGCAACAACACTACCATGAGACCCAAAAAAATAATGACTCGAGTTAGATCTTCAATGCATGTATAGGTTGTTAGAAACTTTGTTGCAGGTCTAAAAAAGCCTCTAGATTAGGAAAAACACCCTTTGCAAGTTTGAACAAGCATGAAAAGCACTACCACAGTGAAAATTCCCTTCACATGTATGAAATCACCTAGATCTGAATAAATCTTCGATGAATCCTACAATAATGACTTAGGTCCCGTGCAAAAAGAGCAATCTCTAGAATCAGTATATGTACTATGCAGGCCTACAAACCTTAAGTCTATAAATAGGCTATATACCCAGAAACAAGGCAAAATCAGCACCAAATAACACTCAAATACTTACAAATATTGATCTCAAATGAAAAAAATTGTAGAATAATAACCAGACAATCTCAATATCGCACATGCTCGATACCATATCGAAGAAACGTGCAAATCTACTGGTTCGAAGAATACACAGTGAATGATGCGAGATGTGAATTGTTCCAAGACAAAACAATGCAAACATACAAGACTGCAAAATTATGAAAATACAAGAGAGATAATTGCAATAACACAAAAATAGCTCCAACTCAATACAATCAAATAGAATAATGCAAGAGATGTACATATAGGAGGTGAATGTGTAACCTCCTCCTAGAATCATGACAATCTCCACCTAGAATAGTGGTAACCAATAGCTAGAATGGTGTAGTCAAGTGGTGACTCACACCTAGAATAGTGTAGTCAAGTGGTAACCAACACCTATAATAGTGTAGTCAAGTGTACACCTAAGCAAGCATATCCCATAAGTGTAGGGAAACTCCAAGTGAGGTGGAATATCCCGAGTAGGATAATACAAATAAAGCAAGGAAAATAAATCCTACACTAACAAAATCAAAATAAAGTCAAAATTGAAGTCATACATAAGTCACAATTTAAGTTATACTAATGTGGAAATTGAAGTCATGCTAAAGTTGCAAATAAGGATGAAATTAAGTCACAATTGTAGGCCAACTAAAGTCACAATTTTAATCATAACTAGTGTCATAATTTAAGTTGGATGCAGTGTCACAATTTAAATAGTGATCAATGTCATAATTAAAATTAAAAATAGTGTCACAATTTAATTCAAGATTATGATCACAATTAAAGTCATATTTTAAGTCACACGATCGTCATTTTTTAAGTCACACTTAAGGTCAATGTAAATACAATGTTAAAGACCCTTATTAATGGGTATTAAGTCATACTAAAGTCGTGAATTAAGTCACGATAAAGTTTTCATTTAAGTCTCCTCAACGTCTCAATTTAAGTCACCCTAACATCCGAAGGGTGATGCTAAGGGTGCGTTAGAGTGACTTAAACTAGGATGTTATGGTGTCTTTTTTTGTGCGACTTTATTATTTTTGTCATTTAAAGTTGTAGTTTAAGTTGTTAAGTCATATTTGTGACTTTAAATTCAACTTTAGGGTACCTATTCGGAATTTCAAAAAACCATATTTGGTGACTTAAAGGTGACTTAATAGCGATTTAAGCTGCAAATTTAATTTGTCAAAATGTTGTAGTGTAATGTGATTTTTTATCTTAATTTAGTTTAGATTTTGAATTACATTCAAAACTAACATTATTTTATTGAGTTTTTAATTGAGCTATAGGGATTATTTGTCTCATTTTCTTAATTTCTCGAGAGTGCATAAGGATACTTAGTCCTTTAATATATTAAATGATGAAGTTTCATTAGTTATAATTAGTGCTTAACTCAAGCTTGAATTTTAAGGCCACTTGGTCATTTGTTGTCCATTATGTTATAGTAATTTTCATTAAATGTTTTTGTAAGCTACTTTTGGCACATTTGTATGTGTGTAGTCGTTTCCAAGGGGTCCTCACCATGTTCCGGTCAACCCTAGTGCATTTATGGGGGAGGAGTTGGAATTTTTGCAAGGGTGGAATAATTAAGGTGCTTATATCTTGAATTATTATTTCTCACCCCTTATGTGGTGTGTTAAATCAAATTTTGGGTGGATGGTTATGGTTCTTGCATCCCAAACCATCTTTCATCACCCTTATTATAATGGTTGTGATTTTTGTTCTTTTCGACACAAAATTACATAGATCATGCTAGCCTAATTTTTTAAACCATGTTCTGAATGTATTCTCTTTTAGAAAGCTAACTTGGTTCTTTCTCATGCGCCTCTTTTAAGAAATCTAACTAACAACTTGCCTATTTCTTTACCAAGCTTACATGGTTCTTTTTGGTTATATTTTTCACAAGTCTTGTGGCCTCATGGACCTTCATTGGGTAAGATGAATATTTCTTGTGTGTATTGAAGGGATATATGGTCCTTGACCCTACTCTTATTATATTTTTCTTTTATGGACCAAGGTCGCCATCCTATCCCTCGTCTTCTTATTCAATGCTTTATATAGAAGATTTCATGTAACAAAAATGACACAAATTATTTCAAGCATAAAAATTGGTTATATTAAGAAATTGATTCTTGTGCTTTAAATCTTACATATTAGAGAAGTTGAAAATAGGTAAATCCATAATTCGCTTAGACAAATAAAATTATTTACCTTCCTCGTGCTTGGTGGGAGAATTTATTAGAATGTGCTAACAAATGAATCAAACACGTGTAGATCGCCCTATTTTTTTAGCAATCCATCAAATATGGTATCAAATATATATATATATTCACCAATGGTTGCGTAGCCTATTATAAGATGAAATCCTCTAATTCCAATTTTTTAACTATCACCGTCACCTTGGTGTGTTAAGTCCATTTGATAAAAGTTTAATACTCGAGAATATGTTAAACCTTGGGGAGGGGATCTTGATGGACCCCTATAATACTTATGTCACCTTTGAGTGTAATTCTTATTGGAAGAGTGTAATCTCATTTTGTTTTAATGTTGCTTCCTATAAATTTAAATTTTTCTGGTTCTCTCTTCTATCCTTTTCTTTGATTAGAAGTAGAATAATTCTATAGAAATTTAACTCTATGTAGCATGTTGGGGAGTGTACTTCCTCGTCCTTGCAAAGTTACGGGAGAATAAAATTATTTGACTAGAATTATAATCTATATACAAGTATGAATGGATTAAACATTGTATTTCAATCCTTGAGCTCTTATACGAGCCTCTTACCATTGCAGATTTAACATTATTCCATTGTTTGAAATTCAAAGTTTATTAAATTAGTTCAACAATGTGTGAAATTGAAGAGCGCATAAAATTGTGTCCTTATATGAGAAAAGAAGTGGATTTGAACAAAAGGAGAAAATTTTAAGACTTCACAAAAATTTGGAAACCTTGAGAAACTTGTTTGTTTCAAATAGTTCAATTTTTTTTTTTTTGCAATCTTGTGAAATTGCATTATTGGTGAATGTACTCTTGTAAAGGACCTTTTCTTTTAATCAAAGTCAACCTCTTTGAAATCTTTATCTATTCATATATTTCCAGCTACTTGATCTAATTATAATTTTTTCAAACCAAGTTTGGAGTGTATGCGTTTACTGTAGTACCTTCTTTCACATAATGGTTATATAATGATCGTGAAGTTAAGCTTGGAGTTCTCCTCGTATTTATCCTTATGTAAATGTCATATTCTTGTTTTACAAAAAGATGCTTTGTTAAAACATCATTTCTATCATGATTTGATAAACATTGTCACCTAGATAACATGTATCTCCAACATGTTACTTTTGAGTACATCATGCTTGAGAGATCAATATCTCAACCCTTCCTAATGACTACCAAATGGAAGTTTAAATAGGGAAGGGAATGTACATCCAATATTCTATAAGCCTATTTTTCCCTCGTATCAATATATTGATCCTTTTAATGACACATTGTATTGGCTTAGAAGTTGTTTTGTTATTGAATAACTTGGGGTATTGTCATTATGAATGTTGATCACTTCTTGATTGATAATTGAACTAATATAATGTAATTGTTGATTTTTCAAGAGCAGATGATTTAGATTTTAATCATGCATATGAATTTTATCGTCACCTTATGATGTTGAGATTCATCTTACATACTTACATGTCTTGTGTGATGCAAAATAATTATTTTGAGATTAATTTTACTTGTTGTTTCCATTATCAAAGGGATAAAACATTCTTATGTGTGGAACACATGTGTAGGTGACAAGAAGCCCAAGTGATGAACATGAATTACACAAAGCATTAAATGACCAATATGTTTCGCTATTTTGACCCTATATTATCTCGTTTTGTTCAGCTATTATAGTGGACCATAACTAGAAAATTATGTTGTTTTAAATTAATCTTCCAAATACAATATTTTGGCCATTTGAGACACGGGCCTCTAGGATAATTTTAGAAGGTTAAGTGAGAGGAAAGGTGAGTTATAAGGTGGAAATAAATTTAGAAACTCAAAATTGAAGTGGATACCATATTAAATGAAGTCTAAGTAAAAGTTGACTTTTCTTGATGCCTACATTAGTTAGGACCTTAATGGTTGGCTTAGGTAGGATATTTTTGAGTTTAGAGACTTTTTGCACTCAAACACTCATTTATGTCATGGATGGAAAGTGCATTGAATGTGGATGTACGAGGAGTTATGGGTGTTGAATAAAATGGCATGGTTGCCCATTTGGAAGTGGAAAACATTTATTGAAACTTGAGAATTTTGTACCTTGTATTAAACAAGGATGGGGACAAGTGTCGTATTCTTCTTTATTGAGGAAATGAGAAAAATTATTTAAGTACAAGATCCTCTTACTTGCTTTGGGGGCTCTTCACAACTATTCTTCTTGCTTTGTAATCACATTTCTCCTTGCAACAATATTTTACTAGTTTGGAGAATGTAAAAATCTTCCTCTTACCCTCCTCCCTCATAAATATTTCTCCCCTTTTTACTACTCTTAATTGCAAGAATTGGGATGTTGGTGTGGTAGTTTGGAGTTGGAAATTTGGAGGAAAGATTGGAGAAAAATAATATTGGTGTCAAATCAAAGAGGAGTTAAGGTAGATTTGTACATGAAATAACTCATATACTTTTCTTAACTTGCATTGTGTGAAATCATGAAAAAGGCTACTTTGTAAAGATAGGAAGCCTAAGCCACTACCTCAACAAACTCCGCATAAGAAAGGTAATGCCATTGTTTTTTTATGAAATTGCATAAAAATTAAGATCTTCAAACAAAGAATGAGTTTGTAATGAATCAAAGGTGACATTGCACCACCTCAAACAGCCAAAGTAAAGTATTCACAACAAGGACAATATATCCATAAAGGAAGAGGTAGCACATCGCCACTCCACACATACAAGAATGAATGCAAGGTAACCCCAAGAAGATGACAACCTTCCAATAAGGGAAAATCATCAAGAAGATTTGGAATCTTCAAAAGAGGGAAAACAGGCCAAAAGAAAAGGTATAGCCTCACCACTTCAACAAATTTCAACAAGAAAACATAAGGGAAACCCAATAAGGTATGTACTAAATAATTATTCCATTGTTTATTTCAATTATGGAAAGACGGGCTATGAAACCCATGAATTTTGGTACATCTATCCATGTTTATATTTTAAAATGAGTAACATTATGTAGTCCGTCCGGGAAGAAGGAGTTCATCATTACAATCATCCCAAGTACTTTCGTAAGAAGGAAATTTGTTCACACCGCTCTTGAAGATAAATAGAAGATCAAGGTGTAAGAAGCAAAAATATATCAATAATGAAGATGACTCTTCAAATCGATATAAAGATAAAGTTTTAAGAAGACAATGTGAAAAGAATGGGAAAAACTATTACAAAAATTCTAAAATGAGTGGGTGTTGGCATGTAAAAAGTAAGAATTATTTTCCTCGATTCCACCCAAAGAAACATAAGGGACTGTCTAGACATCACAAATCAAGAAAGGAGTAATTATTCATGTGCCTACAAGTCAAGAGGTGAACAAATGAAAATAAAAAATATCCACACAAGATTCCATCCATGGGAGCAACCCATAGAGGTGTCATCATCATTGTTTTGACTAGGTAATGGTAAAAAGTCATTTTTGGATTCTTGTATAGAGTATTTGCAAAGATGTTGATTTACATTCAAGTTAAAAATAAACACTTGCATTACGTGGCCTTTCGTAAATACCCCAAATTGTTTTATGGTTCCATTTGTAGATATAGGCATGTAAGGAACTAATTCCACTTTGAACACTCCTCAACATGATGAGTGTGGAGGAAAATCAATAATCTATGAGGACATACTAACAATGGTTCCCGTGGTACTGCTAATCTTGCCTTCACAACTTGTTGATTATGTGATTTTACCTTAGTGGGTTGTGATACTTTAGAGCCTCAACCACAAGCTTGTGGTACACCCAAGACCATGCACTCATGTGCAACATAATTTTGCACACACTCCAATAATGTCATGTTGCATCCATCCATCTCCAATAGATGTCACACATGCTCATGTAGTGGTGTAATGCAATATATATAGATCAACCATGGCACCACTCGAGCATGTACCAAACCTTCTACATGACACAATATTGTCTTGTGTAGGATCTCACATACCTCCATGAAAAACCATAAAGGCTAACTCATGTCACACAATATCATGAGTTTCCAACAACCTACTACCTACAATCTCACTATCATCCTACAACATGCACAAATCTATACCATGCCACATGGCACTCGTGATAATTTCGTTGTACCGCAGTCTCTGCAATATTACACATCTCTTTATCCACGTGACGATTGGAAGGTGAAGCATCACACATAATCCCTAAAACAATTCAACTTCAATACTGGCTCTTCCCGCCTTCACAACATTATAATCTATATATGTATGAACATCTAAAACTTAGATAGAAATTAGATTAGGAGATAGAACAACATACATCATTCTCAAGGGTATGCCTTGTACAAGATTCGTAAATAAACAAAAACATTTACTATTCTAATTCGATATCTCTATCTCGATTCTTTGTATATTTCTAAATAGCTTTTGTATATACATATAACACATCGAAATCCACATTTTAGTTGTTGTCCATTGGGTCACTTCCAAGGCCTCATATCAAGTTCAAATCCATTTGATAAGCATAATTATGAGTAGCTTATGACATTGTATGATTCTATCATTTATAATCAAGTGTACTCTCATGTTGATATGAAATTGAATGATTGTTGTAAAATTACAAGAGGTAGAACAAAATGATCCAAACATATTACAGGATAAAAACATGCAAAATCAAAGCAAAAGAAGATAACATTTTTATCTTAAGACCAAAAATAACTAGTGACAAAAATTGTTTGCGTGACAAAATTGACCTTGGTTGAATTCATACAACATATTCAACTGAGGCAGAAATCATTTTGCAAGTACAACATACAGAAAATGCAAGGCCAACCTCAAAGAGAGATGTTCCCAATATCACAACAATGGTAATAAGTTGTTTTTAACATCCATCCATGCATGTTTAGGTGATGATTTGAAATGGCATCATTGTCTACATAACAAATTGTATAAAGCATATATTTATCAATCTAATTTTAGCATAAAATTCATTATAGCTTTCACTTTTTACATCACAAAGATGTAGATTGATATAAATATGAACATAACATACCTATATGACTTGTTGGTTCTACCTTTTCACATAAGAAGCTATAGTAGTTATGGTAAGATTATAACAAGAATTTTGAATTGTTATATGCACATAAACCATGGTCACTTGGTTGAAGCAAGCTTTCTAAAATTACTTTTGTACGACACTATTGCATTTCATTTTCCACAAAACAAGTCTTTAAGTCAAACATACATTACATTGAAGGCAAGAAGGATATTTGTACAACACGTAAGTCTAACTTAATTTTTCCTTTTGCTCCCCTCATTCCTAGGATTATTTTCCTAGTTTGTTTCATGGCTTTAGGGCATACTTCCATACCGCCTAATTTTTTTGTGAATTATCTTGTATATTTTTACTCGTTAATTTAACATAAGATCTCATTCATAAAAATAAAAAAACTTAATTTTTCAAGGGCATTATAAAAGCAATGTTAATGTGTCATTTTTGTCCATGTCATTAATTTGACATAATAGGGTATCGTAAAATCAAGTGTAAAATATTGTGATTAAAAATGTTGTGAAGGTGTCTTAAATATGGCATGTGTGTGTGTGTGTGTGTTCATGCTCATGCATGGTAAATATGCCATGACCAGAATAAGAATGGTTGTGTTGTTATGGGGCTTCTAGAAGCATTTAGTCATAACTAGGCAAGTCAATAATTGTTTTATAGGTTTAGGGGTCAAAGAGGTGATTGGTCGGGTTTTAATGGGGCCTAAATGGCTCAAAAGTTATTTTACATGGGTAGAGTAAAAACTAAGATAGCCTAAGAAAAAGGCACAATATTGACATATTAAAAAAACTTGTCAATGATCATCTAAATTCACAAAAAACAAAAAGGATGAATAGAGCATGCAAAAATGGATTGTGATAACATTTCGAATAAATTGATATTTGGGGTCAAAATTGAAAAAAATACAAAATAGCGACAAAAATTATCAATCAAGAGATGAGGGTCAAAATGCACCCAAATTGATAGAGCTAGTGACCAAAGTGAAGAGGACGAGATATAACATCTTGTAAGTTTTCAAGAAAATGGAAGTGTATAAAGTAAAAAGTAAAATAAGGCCAAAAATCATTAAAGACAAAATAAATCATATAAGCAACATAAAGTTTATAAGAGTGCCTTTTCATTATGTAGTGTCTTTTCACATTTGAGTCTAAGATACGAAAAATGATAAAATCATTTGTGATGGAGAGATGATCAAACCCTAAAACCATTACAATTCATCTTCATTTAGACCTTAACCTTTATTTACAAGGGTAAATTAATTTTCAATCATATGACGAAGCTAAGGCTTGAAAAAATATTTAATGACAAGCTCATATAATTTTTTATTTCATCAATTTCAACCCCTTATCAAAAGGAGTAATGAATCATATTATCAACTTGTCACTCATGTTTACATGGGAATTTTGAAAAGGAGTGTGTACGAGGATTTCAAACAAATTATACTATCCATACACTTTAATGAGTCTTACAAACCAATTTGGTTTAAAGGATGTTAAAAGACATCATCATCATTAACGATATGATTCTTAGTTTTAGTAATTAAATTGTTGGTGGATTGACAAGTTTCAATTCAATACTAGCCTAAGTAACGAGTTTGAGACTTTGGATTACAAATTTTGACTGATAAAATTTTAACTTGGAGATGAGTTAAAGAACTTTTGTTGGTACATTGATCAAGCATGAATGATAATGGTCGATTAATGAGGGTCCACATGAAATCTCATTTGGAAAAGAAGCATTTGGAAGTGGCATAAAAGTGTTTGGCAAAGTGAGTTAGATTTACAAGGGATCATCGTGTTATGAGAGGATTATAGCAAAGACATAAGGTACATGCAGATGGCAAGGGCAAGGTGAAGGTGGAATAAGAGTAGTCTAGGTCTTTCCTAGTGTATACTTCTACATTTTGCATACATGGTTATCACAAGGGCATACACATACCAAATGTTATTCATGGGTCTATCCTTGAGCCATATGCATGCTTAATTTTTGTATCTTATAATTGGTAAGCTTGATCTTGAGTCCGAAGTTCTATATTAGGGTTGGAGGGCATGAAAATATGGAAGGTATTTACAATTACAACATCCGACAAAAATTGTTTCCATTATACCTTGATGGATGCCTATACTGTGCCCTCTTTCAATTTCTTACATTTGGTATTTTTATATTTTATCCCTTTTTGTATAATTTTAAAAATATATATACAAACCTTTTATTTCGGCACACAAGAGTGCGGATGCAAGTGTGAACTAATCCAAAGGAACCATGTGCATTTGGTGAAACATCGCAATGCCTAATAGGGGCAGGGGGCGCTATATTTGCTTAAAATTCCCTCAAATTATGCACCCAATTAAACAAAATTCTCAATTTGTTCAATCAAGGATATCATTGGGGTTAATTGATCTTCAATGTGTGCTAATTGGTTTCAAATGGGTTTGAGGGGACAATGATACCCAACGATGCACTCAATTGAACATTTTACTTGAAAGGTTTGACCAAGATGGTCACTAGGATAAATCTAGCCCCAATTTACACTAATTGGTTGCAATCAAGTTTTAGGGGCTCGATTAGTGTCAATTGTGCACCAAATTCAATTAATTCAAAAGGAGTTTTTATTAGACTCAATCGTGCACCCAATTTAACCAATTGTTTGATTTACATAATTATACCTACAATTGTAGATAATCGAGCCCCAACAAGTGCTAGTTGGTTATAATTAGGTTCATGGGGATTGATTACCTTCGATTACTCACCCAATTGAGCCAATTACTTGATTGGTTCAATCATGCACACAATTGGGGGCTAATCAAGCCACAATTTGCATTTAGGCTTGTGGGGCTCTGTTATGCACGCATAATGGTCCATTGTAGGCATAAGGTAATGAGACACTCATGTCACTTAATTGTTAACAACTTTGTTCTAGTAAGCCTTCATTATTGCATGTTAATATGACAAGTAAATATTGTATGGTGATTGCATTTCTAGAATGTTTCATTAGTTCAAAGAGATTGAGAGCATCCTTGCAATAGTTGTGCATTTCATATTCTACAATCATTGCATTGCGAAAGACCGCATATTGGTAAAAAAATTCAAACCAATTCAAGTGGCTTATATAAGTTTCCACATTTTGCATACAAAATGCCTACTAGGCATTTACAACTAAGACATCCAAAAAAAATATATGTTCGAGTTATTCTTTGATCCCTAACCCTATTCTAAAGCTCTAGTTTAACTTTTTGGTGCTTGGCTTTGAACACAAGGCCTTATCAAGAAACTTGTTTTCTACACCACACAACCATGATAGTGCATTACTTCAAAACCTTGGTGAACAACATTCTATGCATATCCTCTAATCATCACCATTATATCACGATATAATAGCATTCCATGAGACTAAAAATTTGTGAGATTGAGATTGAGATTGGTAGTGGGAGACAAATCCATATCATTTCCTATTCTACAACCATCGTATCCATAAAACCATGATAGTGCATCATGCGACCATGCATGATGGATTCATGTTATTTACTTTTATCTCGCATTTACAATATACTAAGATAGATTAAAAACATACATTAACATCATTCTAAGACAACTTTACGACATATTTATGTTGATTAGAGAAGTCGTAAATCAAACTTTCAAACAACATAAATATGTCGTTACTAAATTGTCACATATTTACATGTTTACAACAAACTTAGAAAATCATATAGGCGATGTATAAATTGATTTTACAAAATTTTAAAAACCATGAAAAAAGACAATCTGTCTTAAAATTATATTAATATAACCAACCACATTTAAAATACAAACATTGTAGTAATGACAATAGTTTCAAAAATTACACCTATTGGCATATAATGAGTTGACACTCGTGTCAATTATTAATAATGCTCATCAACTAAGCCTTCATTGTTGCATGTTAATATAAGTAGATATTATATGGTGATTGTATAATCTAGTGTGTTTCATTAGTTTAAAGGGATTGAGAGCATCCTTGCAATATTCATGCATTTCGTATTCTACAATTATTGCATTGTAAGAGACTACATATTGGTATTTTTTTGTAAAAAACAATTCAAGTGCCTTTTGTAAATTTCCACATTAAACATACAAGATGTCTATTGGGTTATTTGCTACCAAGACATCTAACAAAAATATGCACTCATTTATGTAACACCTTTGACAAACAGCTTATATTCCTCTTTTGCATTACAAGCGTTGGCATGTGATTTTCTTGAATGTGGTATGTTTCCTTGATTGTTGAAAATCATGTTTGTTATGGATAAATAATTTATGCTCTTGGATTCATTAGACCGAAATGATATGGCTTGCAAGAATCCATTTTCACTTCTTGTAGGTGAGTTGCAATCTGGTTTTGAGAGTTACAAACTTATCTCTTTAATCGACTCATCCTTGGCTCAATTCCAATGATTCAAAGAATGTTTTAAATATTCTTACCAGATGAATGGTAAAATTGGCATTCATAGGTGGAGGGACATAAGCGGAATGAACTTTGTATGTTACAAAAATGTTGTCTTGTATGAACATGCCTTCATTCGGTTATATGATTGTGCTTGGATATTTGGTATTGATCTCTTCGGGACATTTAATGGCATAAGAAAAATAAAGTCTGCTTCACGACTATGAAGGGGATCTAAATCCTAAACCTAAAGGATTATCCTAACAGTATCCTAAAATAGGTAAATGCACCTAATTCCTAGCTATGTCTACTTATTTGGGTTTCAATCTAACCTAAGCTTCTTATTTTATTTTGTTTGGATGGCATCCTAACCTAAGTTCTTGTGCTAAATGAATAAGGGAGAAATTACTAAAGTAATGCTAGGCTATTTTAACCTAATACCTAATACTATATGGTTGTGAATTTGATCTAACCTAAGGTGGAAATTACCTATGGAAATGTTTTTAAGACCTAAGGTAATTATTTTTAGACTAACCTAAGTTTTGGGAAATCTATCCTAAACTATTGAAAAGGAACCTAGGGTTACATGGCATTATGGCGATGGTTCCAATGGCATTTATTTGATTTGATTTGGTTAAATGAATTGAGGTACAACCAGTTTGGCAAAGGCAAGTAGACTTTAGTGGAAGCATATGTGGAGACTTCACTAAAGATGGAAATGCATGTTGAAGCGGAAATGGCATTCGCCAGTTTTAGGAGGCGGTGGCAAGGAGAGATAAGCGGGAGATTTGGGAGTAATTGCATTAATGAACCTCGATTTTACGTGCAAACCGTCTTGGAAACAAGGAAGACATATTTGTTGGAGGTTGTTTGATCTTGCATGCATTGTGATTTTTACTCTGCATGGAGCTATCTGGTTCTTCGAACCAGCAGTTTGAATTCTACTTTATGGCTATTTTTGGTTTCTCTGGTCTATTTTCGATCGAAGGAAAGTATATGAGGCATTGGAAGAAAAGATGTTTGGTTGTTGATCTTTCGTGGAGGAGAAAAAGAGTTGGAAGCTCACTGAAGTCTCCTTTGAATTGGTAGAAGCACTATCAGGCATGATAGGCTCTACCCATTAAGATTTCTTACTTTCTTCTAAATGATTCATTAAAACAATTATGCTCTCATGAGATAAATGTTTGCATGATTTGTTTAGTTATTTACTTTCTTGGTTTTAAGAATCTCTGTGGTTTTTGGATATAAATCCATTGCATGTTAATGTTAGCCTTTGAAAACTCTCTCTCTATGCAAGTTCAGTAGTGATATGCATGTGGAACTGTGTTCGAGGCTGGTGTTGTTCTGAACTGGTATTCGATTCCTTGTGTTTGGTTCTGAACTCGAATGTTAAGCCTTGTGTTTTGTTCTAAATTTGTATTGGAGGCTAGTGTTGTTCTGAACTTGTGTTCGAAGCTTTATGTTTTGTTCTAAACTAGTATTTGAAGCTTTGTGTTGTTCTGAACTTGTGTTGGAAGCTTCGTGTTTGGCACTAAGCTCCTATTCAATACTTGTGTGTCCTGAACTTGTATTCGAGGCATTGTGTTTGGTTCAAGTACTTGTATTCTGAGCTTGGCATTTTACTCGTATTCAAGGTTTGAGATGCTTAGAACTCGTTTATGGGATTGTCTGCTCAAAAATCTTGAGAGAATAGTTTTGGTTTGAGTTGATTTGGTTATCTCTTTTGATATCTTCCCTTGTAGCTTCTTGAGTTTGCAATGGTTGTGGTACTTCTTTTTTGAGACTGTACCGCCTTCTTTGAACTTGTAAGGGCATGTAAATATGGAGGATATTCTTCTCTCCTCTGCTCTGAGAAAACCCGCATCTTGTTGAAGACTTGACTATTTTGTTTGAAGGTTAATGGACTAGAACTGTAACTTGTTGAGGGACTAAGGAACCTCTGTTAGTTATTGTATCAGATTATTTACTCTTTGGTTTGATATAGAGCTCGTTTGAAACATTCATTATCAATTTTAGAGGATTATAGAAATGTAGTATGCATACTCCTTGTGATCGATGTTTGAAACGAACACCTTCTTTGTCGTAATCTTTATAGATGGAGTTGTGCAAGTCTTTTTGTTGTGAATTTTGTTTCGATCAAGTTTGAGGTAACGTTGGGACCTTGCTTGACTTATTGTGTATTGGGTCTTCTTACTCTCTTCAGATCCTTTTAATTGATTTCTAGGTTCTAAAAGAAAGATGAGTTGAATACCCTAGTGTACTAAATCTTGTTGGTAGGATTTATTACCTCTGGTTCGGATTGTTTCTTTAATTTGTTCTTATTTTGGATCATGAACCACTTGCTCTTTTGTATTGAGTTGTTGAAGCCCTTGTAATTGGGATTTCAGTTTCTATTGAGTTCGTGAGTATTTTGAACTTGTTTAGCTTATACTGATTTGGGTTTTGTATCATCTTTGTTAGATTCATTGAAGGAATCTTTGGGTCTTTAAAAAGAGAAAGGAATATATTTATCTTGTGGACAATTTCTCTATTTTTGGGACTGTACTGTACTCCTTTCTGAAAATGAATTGAACTTGTGTTTAATGAATTGGAATAGATAAACCAGTTGTATTGATTTTGATAAGGGAAACTTGAAGTGTTTCTTCCTATAAACTGTGTTTTGGTTTTGTGTTCTCTCTAGGGAACTTGTAAAAGAACTTCTGAGTTTGGAAATAGAAATGGGAATTCATTTGATAGTATAAATGAAATGAATTCTTGATTGGACCATTTTTATTTGAGATCCTTTAACTTTTGAAAAGATAAGTTCATTTGATCGAACTTCTCTGTATCATGAATCTCTTCTTGGTTGTAGAGTGATTGTTCTCTTAGGCCTGCTTCGACTTCTTGGGTTTGAATTTTTGTCCTTCTGTCTTGTAGGAAATAGTGGGAAATCACTCTTCTGAGATGGAAATTTCCTTGTGGATTGTTTAGGCTACTTTGTACTAAGTCATTTGTTGTAATGATGTGGAAAGAGAACCGAGTTGAGTTGGTTCTCAGAGAAGAGAAAATGAAAACATGTTTAGACCGACTCGATTTGTTTGACTAAGTCATACTTCATTTAGATTTGATATTGGAAGGTTTTCTCTTTTTTTCACTCTATCTTATTATGAATCCTCCTTGGATGGACACGAGAATAGATTAACCCTGTGTGAGGCTTGCTTTGATTTTTGGAACGTTTGGTTTCAAATCTTTGAATGATATCTTCTAACATGTAGAAGTTAGTTAAGACTTGCAAACTATTTTGATTCTCTATCCCTTCTTGGATTGACTTGGAATTCTTGTTTAGATGTTGTTTCTTTAATGTTGAATCCTTATATTTTTATCCTTGAACTAAAGTAGTTATGTGTGTTCGAACCTGTTTTTTTTTTTTTGGATGATTAGTGTATGGGGAATAGTATGTATCGATTCTTCTTCTTTTTGGCTTAAGTTGTAAGATGAATCATCCTAATATGAGCTATGTTGTAAATAACTTCTTTTGCTACATAGTAAAGATAAATGTTGTATTTCTATTATGATAGAATTATGAAACAATTGGATGACAAGATTTGTTGTTTGTTTAAAAGTAATTGAAAGGATCAATTAAACTATATGTTATAATGCAGATGTTGCAGATTATATTATGCTCTTTTCTTAAAAATGAATTCAGACTCATTATTGTACTTTTTTTTTGAATGTTATTACTTATGCTTATTTGTATGATATATTAATTATTTCATTAAAGCAGAGTTGTTTTAATGGAACAATTAGTGGAATGCACTTTGTTTTAATGCTTAGTGCTTATCATGCTCAGTTCATTGAATGGACCCATGCTAGCAATTTTTTGCAGATGGACATCGTAAGTGATAAAAGAAGGTAAATTTTTATGATGCATTGGCTTATTTAATTCTTGATCTTATGTAAAGAATTTCAATTCATTCTTGAGTTGTATTGGAAAAGAAAAGTGATATTCTTTTATGATTTAATGTTGATTGACATGTAGTATGTCTAAAATGCATAGTCTTGTAAATGTATATTTTATCATGATGAATTGAAAGGTTTGGAGACTGACTCCAATTTGTTGTGTAAATTCTCTTGTACTTTATATGACGGAAATAGTAGTGATATCTTGTCAATATTCTTT
Organism: Taxus wallichiana var. yunnanensis; assembly: GCA_018340775.1. Lineage (NCBI taxonomy): Eukaryota > Viridiplantae > Streptophyta > Pinopsida > Cupressales > Taxaceae > Taxus > Taxus wallichiana. Next base: position 291,617,144 of record CM031233.1, on the reverse strand, counting down.
ATATCTATTTTGTATACTATTGTTGTTATCAATTGATAAGTTGGATTAAAGGGGATAGTACAATCTCCCTTACTATAATGAAACTTGTTAAATTGCAAAAGATGTCGTTCTCTAACTACACAACTATAGTTTAATAATGAAATATGCATTGGTCATACAATTAAACTATATGAGTAAAGAATGATAAAAAGGTTATGTTAACCCTAACATCTAACCATGTAGAGGAAGACTCTTCCTCTCTCAAAAGAATGAAAAAAAATGGAATGGTGGTTATGATCTTTAATCTTGTGCTTCGTTTATAAAAAGTAAACACTAGCTGAATCTAGGTGAATGATACACCTTCTTGGACAGCTAGGTTACATTAAAAATTAACCGTTTGATGTTTGTTGTCCCTGTTTTTCGAGGATAAATGCTTGATAACCCATGTTAATGAACATCAATGCAAGCATGAGTTAATGAAGTTCTTAATATCAATTCAGATTAATTATGGATAAATAACTTAATGAATGTTGGAATTAGGGTTAGGCATGGTTGTTGCAATCTGAATCTTAATCCAATTAAATTAAATCTAATGACCACTAAGGGGTATGTACATCGTGGTGAATCAGTTCTAATGGATGTTGGCACACGCCAACCAACTATAGGACTGTACCTTCAAGAAGACCAAGGGCTTCTCAAGGATACAATGTTGCATAGTTGACATGTGGCAACACCCTTCCATATTTATTCATCTAGATCTACACACATCTGGACTTGAACTTAGTTTCTCTCTAGGTCAAGTTAGTAGCATGTTTAGGATAGGGAGTAGCTTTCTATGACTTAGGGTACCTTGGCACATTCGGTTGACTTAGGTCGACCGAGTATGCCCATATACCCTAAGTCATTATGAGTGTCTTCCTATAACAAATTATGTTGCTAACTTGGGCTAGGGTCAAACCTTGGGCAAGTGGACTGATGAAGTCAGTAAAGACCATTCTAGATAATAAAGAGTGAGGTGAAGGACATATTCTAAAATGATGAGTATGTCATCTAGGAATAGTAACATGAATAGTATGTTGAAAATCTTTGGCCAAAGTATCGCAAGTTGTTGGTTGCATTGTCCTATGTCACCTAGTTTAAAGCAACGTGATGTCAGATGAATATTGGTAACAAATATTTAGATAGGTTCTTTAAACAGATCACTCAAGACGGAAATAGGGTAAAAACTAAAGTATATATAGTATACATAAAGTATTCTATACTTTAAGACAAACATGAGAGATCGGTTGGTAACCGAGTCATGGAATGAGAGATCGGTAACATACCGAGTCATTACAACTGCATATGGTTATCTATTATGAGATTGATTGGCATGGAATGTGTGTTCTAAATGATGTTTTATTTAGAATAGAGAACATTGTGTTTTAAAAAAAATTCCCTTGTTTCTAAAGTCTTAAAATGGGAATGTTACATCTTGGTATTAAAGCTGAAGGTTACAGCTCTTGGACCTATTGTGTCCATAATTTGATGAAACTTAAATTTTCTTATTAACAAAAATGGTTAGAACAAGAGGAAATGTTGCAAATAATCCTCCACCTGAGGAAGGAGCAAAACTTGCCCAAAAACTCATGAGATCCTTGCTTCCCTGGACACAAGAGATCATTTGGTTGTACTTGAACAACAAGTAATGGGAAATGAGGAGGAAGAAGATGCTGGTAATAATAATCAACCACCTCCTGAGGACAACGCCAATTTAGGTGTTGATAATAACAATGTGAACATACCTGATCAACCTGAGAACAAAAAGGCTAGGCTGGCAACTGAACTCACTAATGATATAAAAAGGATAAGTCCACCCAAGTTTGATGGCACCACATTAGGAGATGGAGCTGAGAATTGGCTCAAAAATGGAATAAGTACTTTGCAATAAGGAATTTCTCAAAAGAAACAAAGGCGATATGGGGAGCATATCAACTTTCCCATGAGGCATCTTCATGGTGGGACAACCGTAAGGCTGAGTTAAATATTGATGAAACTAATATCACATGGGATCAATTTAAAGGTTACTTTAGGCAACGTTGGCTGCCGCAACTTTACTATGATCATAAAATGACTGAATTTTAGAACTTAGCTCAAGGAAAGCTAATTATAACTGAGTATTGGGAGTGGTTTACTAAACTCCTTAAGTATGTACCTCAATATCAAACTAACGAGAAGTTTAGGATAAAAAATTCATCATGGGATTGAATCCCATTATAGGAGGAGAGGTTGATGTTCACAACCCAACCACGATGGAAGGGGTTGTTGAAAAATCCATAAGGCAGGAATAAATTGAAGGTAATTTCTGCTCATAAGGAGGAAGTAAGGAAGAAAGTTCCCAACTCCTCTTCATCATCTCTTGCACCTAAGAAAGGACCATGGAAGAAATTTGAATGAAAAGTAAGTTTTCAGCTGATAATAGTAAGAAAGAAGCAACAAAAATAAGTCTACTGGTAATGCATGGAACAATTTTGTCAAGAATAATAATAACAGACAAAAGTCCTATGGAGGTCAGAATGATAATTCTAGGGTTGGAAATAAATCTGAGCCTAGAAAGGGACCTATAGGAGGTTGTTATAATTGTGGCAAAGATCATTACGCAAATCAATGTCCTTTGAAAAAGGATGATCGTAATCAACAACACAAGATACATGCTGCAGTAGCTGACAAGCAAGCTGAAAAATAGGCCACACCCATAGAGGTTCTGGAGTAAGTTATTTGGCATACCTATAACTATTCTTTTTGATACCGAGCTACTAAATGTTTTATTTCTAGTAAATTAGCATCAAAACTAAAAAGAAAAGATGAAACATGGATAAAACATGGACTATACATTATGGAAACAATGTTGTTCATATAGTTAGTATGTGTCTTTTTGGAGTAGTCCTTGACTTACCTAGTTTTTCCACTGAAGTTGATCTTTATGTTGCACCTTTGGGGTCTTATGATGTAATCATAGGTGTTAATTGGTTAGCTAAACATAAGGAAAAAGTGGATTGTTTTGAAAAACATATTAGTTGTTTAGATGATCTGCAGAAAACAACAAAGATTCAGGTGTGAAACGTGAGATTTCTGTTAGAAAATTGTCAGCTATGCAACTTAAAAGGCCAAAAATAAAGGTTGTACCTTATATGTAGTAAAGATTGTAGAAACAATGAAGAGAACAACGATGTCATGGAATGATATCCACTGTTACAAAACTTCAGTGATGTGTTTCGGAAGAGTTACTAGGTCTTCCACCCAAAAGGGAATTTGACTTCACAATTGAAATCAAGCCTGAACCGAGCCTATTTCTAAAGCACCATATCGAATGACTACTATAGAATTAGTAGAGCTTAAGGCTCAATTGCAAGAAATTTTGTCTAAAGGTTTGATTAGACCAAGTGTTTCACCTTGGGGAGCACCAATAATTTTTGTGAAAAAGAAAGATGGAACACTTAGATTGTGCATTGATTACAGAATGTTAAACAAAGCAACAATCAAGAATAGATACCCACTCCCTAGAATTGATGATCTATTTGATCAGATGTGTGGAGCATCGGTATATTCTAAGATAGATCTTCGATCTGGATATCATCAATTACGGATTAAGGATGAGGACATTCATAAAACAACTTTCAGAACAAGGTATGGACATTATGAGTTCACGGTTTTACCTTTTGATTAACAAATGCACTCTGCAGCTTTTATGAATTTAATGAATAATATCTTTCAAGAATACTTGGACAAATTTTGCTCGTATTCTTGGATGACATTCTCATATATTCTAAAAGTATTGAGGAACATCATGAGCATTTGAAGATAGTTTTGGAAATTTTGAGAAAGAGACGGTTATATGGTAAGCTATCTAAATGTTCTTTCTATGACACAAAAGTGCACTATTTGGGACATGTAATAAGTAAGAATGGAATTGTTGTAGATCCTTCTAAAATTATAGCTATAACTGAGTGGCCTGCACTAAAGAATGTACATGAAGTTAGAAGCTTCATGGGGCTTGTTGGTTACTATAGAAAATTTGTAAAAGATTTTTCTAAGGTGGTCTGCACCAATAACTTCATTACAAAAAAGGATAAGAAGTTTGTTTGGAATGAGAAATGTGAATCTACATTTAGAACTTTGAAGGAATAGTTAACTTCAACACCTATTCTAGTTGTACTAGATCCTAATGGAGACTTCACTGTTGTAACGGATGCATCTAGGGAAGGTCTAGGAGGTATTTTGTTACAAAATGATCATGTCATAGCTTACAAAAGTAGAAAACTAAAGTTACATGAGTTGAATTATGCTCCACATGATTTAGAGTTTGCTACCATTGTTCATGCACTACAAGTTTGGAGGCATTACCTACTTGGTAAACCTTTTGAATTAAAAATTGATCATCTTGGGCTGAAGTATATTTTCACTCAACTCAAATCTTAATGCAAGACAACAAGATGGTTAGAGTTTTTGTCTCAATATGATTTTGATATCAATTACATCAAAGGTAAGGAAAATAGAGTGGTTGATGCTCTAAGTCATAGGAAGCACATTTCTGCTCTTATAACATTGAGAACTCAGTTTAAGGATGAAGTAAAAAGTGTTATGGAATCTGATTCTTACTTTCAGCAAGTAAAAATAGCAACATTGCTGATGTAGATCCAAATGATGTGAGGTATAAAGGTTTTCACTTTGACAACGAAGGAATCTTAAGATTTGAAAACAGAGTATACATACCTTCGCTAAATGATTTAAGAAAGAAATTGTTAGAAGAATTTCACAATTCACCTTTTTCTGGACACCTGGTATTACAAAGATGTTTGCTGATATAAGACAACAATATTTCTGGAAGGGGATGAAAAAGGATGTTATTGATTTTGTGACACATTGCTTGAATGTCAACATGTTAAAGCTAAACATATGCACCCAAATTGGTTTATTGTATCCTCATAGCATACCACAGTACAAATGGAAAGTAATAAGCATGGATTTTGTACAAGGGTTGCCTATGTCAAGAAATAAACATGATGTTATTTTGGTAGTTGTTGATAAACTAACAAAGGTAGCACATTTTATTGCTGGTAATCAAAGGATGATTCTCCTGTATTGGCTAAAGATTTGTACATGAAATTTTCAGATTACATGGAGTACCTGAATTAATCATATCTGATAGAGATCCTAGAATGACGTCAAGGTTTTGGCAAACACTTAATGCAGCTCTAGGAACTAAGTTGAATTTCAGTTCTATGTATCATCCGAAATGGATGGATAGACTGAAAGAGTTAATCAAGTTTTAGAGGATATGTTACGAATGTATTGTATGGATCAACAATATAAGTGGGAAGAGTACCTTCCACTAGTTGAGTTTTCTTATAATAACACATATCATGCCTCTCTTAAGATGGCACCTTTCAAGCACTTATATGGAAGAAAATGCAGAACCCCATTAGTTGGGACAACATTGAGGATAGAGAGGTAATTGGACCTAAAATCCTTACAAAATGGAACAACAAGTTAAAATGATTCGTGAACGCTTGAAAGAAGCAACAGATAGGCAAAAGAGTTATGCTGATTTAAAGTGGTTGACAGGAAATTTGAACTTGGTGAGAAGGTCTTTCTTTAGGTTAAACCGAAAAAGAGCTCTATAACTTTTGGCAAGGCTACCAAGTTATCACCTCATTATGTGGGACCCTTTGAGATAGTTGAAGTAATCAACCTCAGTAGCTTATCGTTTAGCATTACCTCCTGCTTTGTCATGAATGCATGATGTTTTCCATATTTCTTTGCTTAAGAAATACATTTTAGATTTATCACATGTGTTAAATTAGAATTCCTTACAGGTCCAAGACCCAGAATAATCATGGTTAAACCCATATGAGTGCTGGAAACTCACCAATTGCATTTAAGAAATCATGAAATAAGTCAATGTAAGGTCTAGTGGGACCAGTTTAATGAAGAAAGTGCAACTTGGGAAAACCTGGAGGATATGAAAACTACTTTTCCATATTTATTTGATCAGAATTGACTATGATGACTGATAAAAATTTGTGATTTTATCTTTATATGTCAATAAGTCTTCCAGTTTTGGGCAGATGACTATTTTTTTTTTAAATAAACAACTATGTGAATGCTGATTTTGGAACTTTAAATTTGATATTGTTGCAAACATATGTTAAGTAAGTGAATAAATTGATTATCCTTAATGCAATGGTCAAACATAAGACAATCATCGGATGATGATTCTTTTTAGGAGGGAAGTATGTAACACCTTTGACAAACAATTATATTTCTCTTTTGCATTACAAGCGTTGGCATGTGATTTTCTTGAATGAGGTGTGTTTCCTTGATTGTTGAAAATCATGCTTGTTATGGATAAATCATTTCTACTCTTGATTCATTGACTGAAATGATATGGCTTGCAAGAATCCATTTTCACTTCTTGTAGGTGAGTTGCAATCTAGTTTTGAGAGTTGCAAACTTATCTCTTTTAATCGACTCATCCTTGGATCAATTCCAGTGATCCAAGGAATGTTTTAAATCTCCTTACTAGACTGAATGGTAAAATTGACATTCATAGGTGGAGAGACATAGCGGACTGAACTTTGTATGTTACAAATTCTTTGGTCTTGTATGAACGTGCCTTCATTCGGTTGTATATGATTGTGCTTGGATCTTTGGGATTGATCTCTTCAGACATTTAATGGCATAAGCAAAATAAAGTCTGCTTCATGACTATGAAGGGAATCTAAATCCTAAACCTAAAGGATTATCCTAATGGTATCCTAAACTAGGTAAAAGCACCTACTTCCTAGCTATGTCTACTTATTTGGGTTTCAATCTAACCTAAGCTTCTTATTCTATTTCATTTGGATGGCATCCTAACCTAAGTTCTTGTGCTAAATGAATAAGGGAGAAATTACTAAAGTAATGCTAGGCTATTTTAACCTAATACCTAATACTATATGGTTGTGAATTTGATCTAACCTAAGGTGGAAATTACCTATGGCAATGTTTTTAAGACCTAAGGTAATTATTTTTAGACTAACCTAAGTTTTGGGAAATCTATCCTAAACTATTGAAAAGGAACCTAGGGTCGCATGGCATTATGGTGATGGTTCCAATGGCATTTATTTGATTTGATTTGGTTAAATGAATGGAGGTACAACCAGTTTTGGCAAAGGCAAGTAGACTTTAGTGGAAGCATACGTGGAGGCTTCACTAAAGATGGAAATGCATGTTGAAGTGGAAATGGCATTCGCCAGTTTTAGGAGGTGGTGGCAAGGAGAGATAAGTGGGAGATTTGGGAGTAATTGCATTAATGAACCTCGTTTTTGCGTGCAAACCATCTTGGAAACAAGGAAGGTGGATTTGTTGGAGGTTGTTTGATCTTGCATGCATTGCAATTTTTTCTCTACATGGAGCTATCTGGTTCTTCAACCAGCAGTTCGACTTTTACTTTGTGGCTATTTTTGTTTCTCTGGTCTATTTTCATCAAGGAAAGTATATGAGGCATTGGAAGAAAATATGTTTGGTTGTTGATCTTTCATGGAGGAGAAAAAGAGTTGGAAGCTCGGTTGAAGTCTCCTTCAAATTGGTAGAAGCACTATCAGGCATGATAGGCTCTACCCATTAAGATTTCTTGCTTTCTTCTAAATGATTCATTAAAACAATTCTGCTCTCATGAGATAAATGTTTTCATGATTTGTCTAGTTATTTACTTTCATGGTTTTATGAATCTCTATGGTTTTTGGATATAAATCCATTGCTAAATAATGTTAGCCTTTGGAAACTCTCTCTCGTGTAAAGTTCAAGTGGTGACATGCATGTGAAACTTGTATTTCAAGCTTTGTATTTCATTCTGAACTTGTGTTCAAGGTTGGTGTTGTTTTGAACTGGTATTGATGCCTTGTGTTTCATTCTAAACTTATATTGGAGCCTTGTGTTTCTTGTATTGAGCTTTGTGTTTTTTCTAAACTTGTATTCAAAGCTTTGTGTTGTTCTGAACTTGTGTTCAAGCTTTGTGTTTAGCACTAAACTCGTATTCAATACTTGTGTGTTAAACTTGTATTCGAGGCATTGTGTTTGGTTCTGTACTTGTATTCTGAGCTTGAGTTTTACTCGTATTCAAGGTTTTGAGATGCTTAGAACTCATTTATGGGACTATCTACTTGAAAAATCTTGAGAGAATAGTTTTGGTTTGAGTTGATTTGGTTAATCTCTTTTGAGATCTTCTCCTTGTAGCTTCTTGAGTTGGAATGGTTGTGGTACTTCTATTTTTTGAGACTGTACCACCTTCTTTGAACTTGTAAGGGCATGTAAATATGGAGGATATTCTTCTCTCCTCGCTCTGAGAAAACCCACGTCTTGTTGAAGGCTTGACTATTTTTTTTGAAGGTTAATGGACTGGAACTGTAACTTGTTGAGGGACTAAGGAACCTCTGGTTAGTTATTGTATTATTATTTACTCTTTGGTTTGATATAGAGCTCATTTGAAATAGTCATTATTATCGGTTTTTGAAGATTATGGAAATGTAGTATGCATACTCCTTGTGATCGATGTTTGAAACGAATACCTTCTCTGTCACAATCTTTATAGATGGAGTTGTGCAGAGTCTTTTTGTTGTGAATTCTATTTCATCAAGTTTGAGGTAACGTTGGGACCTTTCTTGACTTATTGTGTATTGGGTTTTCTTACTCTCTTCAGATCCTTTTAATTGATTTTTGGGTTTTAAAAGAAAGATGAGTTGAATACCCTAGTGTACTGAATCTTGTTGGTAGGATTTATTACCTCTAGGTTCGATTGTTTCTTTAATTTGTTCTTATTTTGGATCACAAACTACTTGCTCTTTTGTATTGAGTTGTTGAAGCCCTTGTAATTGGGATTTCAGTTTCTATTGAGTTCGTGAGTATTTTTGAACTTGTTTAGCTTATACTTGATTTGGGTTTTGTATCTTTGTTAGATTCATTGAAGGAATCTCTAGGTCTTTAAAAAGAGAAAGGAATATATTTCTCTTGGACAAGTATTCTATTTTTGGGACTATACTGTACTCCTTTCTGAGAAATGAATTCAACTTGTGTTTAATGAATTGGAATAGATAAACCAGGTTGTATTGATTTGTAAGGGAAACTAGAAGTGTTGCTTTTCTTTAAACTATGTGTTTGGTTTTGTGTTCTCTCTTGGGAACTAGTAAAAGAACTTCTGAGTTTGAAATAGAAATGGGAATTCATTTGATAGTATAAATGAAATGAATTCTTGATTGGACCTTTTCTATTTGAGATCCTTTAACTTTTGAAAAGATAAGTTCATTTGATCGAACTTCTTTGTATCACGACTCTCTTCTTGGTTGTAGAGTGATTGTTCTCTTAGGCCTACTCGACTTCTTGGGTTTGGCTTTCTGTCCTTCTTCTTCTTGTAGGAAATAGTGGGAAACCACTCTTCTGAGATGGAAATTTCCTTGTGGATTGTTTAGTCTACTTTGTACTAAGTCATTTGTTGTAATGATGTGGAAAGAGAATAGCTGAGTCGGTTCTGTAGAAGAGAAAATGTAAACATGTTTAGACCGACTGCTTTGTTTGACTGAGTCATACTTCATTTGGATTTGATATTGGAAGGTTTTCTCTTTTGCACTCTATCTTATTATGAATCCTCCTTGGATGGACACGAGAAGAGATTAACCTGTGTGAGTCTTGCTTTGATTTTTGGAACATCTGGTTTCAGATCTTTGAATGATATCTTCTAACATGTAGAAGTTAGTTAAGACTTACAGGTAGACTGTTTTGATTCTCTATCCCTTCTTGGATTGATTTGGGATTCTTGTTTAGATGTTGTCTCTTTAATGTTGAATCCTTATATTGTTATCCTTGAACTGAAGTAGTTATGTGTGTTTTGAACCTGTTTCTGTCTTTTAGATGATTAGTGTATGGGGAATAGTATGTATTGATTCTTCTTCTTTTTTTAAGTTGTAGGATGAATCATCCTAATATGAGCTATGTTGTAAATAACTTCTTTTTCTACATAGTAAAGATAAATGTTGTATTTCTATTCTGATAGAATTATGAAACAATTGGATGACAAGATCTATTGTTTGTTTAAAAGTAATTGATAGGATCAATTAAACTATATGTTATAATGCAGATGTTGTGGATTATATTATGCTCTTTTCTTAAAAGTGAATTCAGACTCATTATTTGTACTTCTTTTCTAGTTGTTATTACTTATGCTTATTTGTATGATATATTAATTGTTTCATTAAAGCAAGAGTTGTTTTAATGGAACAATTAGTGGAATGCACTTCATTTTAATGCTTAGTGCTTATCATGCTCAGTTCATTGAACTGACCCATGCTAGCAATTTTTGCAGATGGACATCGTAAGTGATAAAAGAAGGAAAAAAATTTTTATGATGCATTGGCTTATTTAATTTTAGATCTTATGTAAAGAATTTTGATTCATTCTTGAGTTGTATTGGAAAAGAAAAGTGATGTTCTTTTATGATCTTAATGTTGATTGACATGCAGTATGTCTGAAATGCATAGTCTTGTAAATGTATATTTTATCATGATGAATTGAAAGGTTTGGAGACTTGACTCCAATTTGTTGTGTAAATTCTCTTGTACTTTATATGATGGAAATAGTAGTGATATCTTGTCATATTCTTTATATATGTTTGTATACTATTGTTGTTATTAATTAATAAGTTGGATTAAAGGGGATAGTACAATCTCCCTTATATCTTGTCAATGTTCTTTATTTGTATACTATTGTTGTTATCAATTGATAAGTTGGATTAAAGGGGATAGTACAATCTCCCTTACTATAATGAAACTTGTTAAATTGCAAAAGATGTCATTCTCTAACTACACAACTATAGTTTAATAATGAAATATGCATTGGTCATACAATTAAACTATATGAGTAAAGAATGATAAAAAGGTTATGTTAACCCTAACATCTAACCATGTAGAGGAAGACTCTTCCTCTCTCAAAAGAATGAAAAATAAATGGAATGGTGGTTATGATCTTTAATCCTTGTGCTTCGTTTATAAAAAGTAAACACTAGTTGAATCTAGGTGAATGATACACCTTCTTGGACAACTAGGTTACATTAAAAATTAACCGTTTGATGTTTGCTGCCCTATTTTTGGATAACTACTTGTTAGAGCCACGTTAATGAACATCAATGCAAGCATGAGTTAATGAAGTTCTTAATATCAAATCAGATTAATTATGGATAAAGAACTTAATGAATGTTGGAATTAGGGTTAGGCATGGTTGTTGCAATCTAAATCTTAATCCAATTAAATTAAATCTAATGACCACTAAGGGGTATGTACATCATGATGAATCAGTTCTAACGGATGTTGGCACATGCCAACTACAGGACTGTACCTTCAGAAGACCAAGGGCTTCTCGAGGATACAATGTTGCAGTTGACATGTGGCAACACCCTTCCGTATTTATTCATCTAGATCTACACACATCTGGACTTGAACTTAGTTTCTCTCTAGGTCAAGTTAGTAGCATGTTTAGGATAGGGAGTAGCTTTCTATGACTCAGGGTACCTTGGCACATTTGGTTGACTTAGGTCGACCGAGTATGCCCATATACCCTAAGTCATCATGAGCATCTTCCTATAACAAATTATGTTGCTAACTTGGGCTAGGGTCAAACCTTGGCAAGTGGACTGAACGAAAGTCAATAAAGACCATTCTAGATAATAAAGAGTGAGGTGAAGGACATATTCCAAAATGACGAGTATGTCATCTAGAATAGTAACATGAACAATATGTTGAAAATATTTGGCCAAAGTATCGCAAGCTGTTGGTTGTGTTGTCCTATGTCACCTAGTTTAAAGCAACGTGATGTCAGATGAATATTGGTAACAAATATTCAGATAGGTTCTTTAAACAGATCACTCAATACTCTGAAATAGGGTAGGAAAACCAAGTATACGTAGTATACATAAAGTATTCTATACTTTAAGACAAACATGAGAGATCGGTTGGTAACCGAGTCATGGAATGAGAGATCGGTAACATACCGAGTCATTACAATTGTATATGGTTATCTGATTATGAGATTGATTGGCATGGAATGTGTGTTCTAAATGATGTTTGCATATCCTTCAATCACCACCATTATATCATGCTATAATAGCATTCCATTAGACCATCAATTTGTTAGATTGAGATTGCAGTGGTAGACAAATCCATTTCATTTTTATTCAACAATTGCATCCATAAAACCACATTAGACATCCTACAATCATGCATTATAGATTCAATTTTTCCCTTTTTTCTTTTTGTGTCACATTCACAATATACTAACAAAAATTTAAAACATACATTAATGCCATTTTAAGACAGCTTTATGACATATTTATGTTGTCTAAAGGATCTTGTAAAGATGTCGTAAATCAAACTTTCAGACAACATAAATATGTTGTTTGCTAAATTGTCACCAAACATATTTACGGCACACTTACAACAGCTTAGAGCATCTTAAAGGCAACATAAATTAATTTTACAAAAAATTCAAAACCATGAAAAAAATCATGTGTCTTAAAAGTAACTAAATAAAACACAGTATTCTGGTAGTGACAATAGTTTCAGAAAATAAATGGATGGCCATGTAATGAGTTGACGCTCATGTCAATTATTAGCAGCGCTTGTCTACTAACCTTCATTGTTGCATATGTTAATATAAGTAAATCTTATTTAGTGATTGTATATTCTAGTGTGTTTCATTAGTTCAAAGGGATTGGAAGCATCCTTGCAATAGTCATGCATTTCGTATTCTACAAACATTGCATTCTATTGCAAGAGACTACATATCAGTTAAAAAAATTGTCAAAACCAATTCAAGTGCCTTTTGTAGGTTTCCACATTATACATACAAGATGCCTATTGGGTTGTTTGCAACGAAGACATCTAACAAAAATATGTATTAATTTACTATTTGATGCCTAACCCTATTCTACAGCTATTTTGGCTTTGAACACAACAAGCCCTTCTCAAGAAACTTATTTTCTGCACATTACACAAACATGATAGTGCATTTGTTCAAAACCCTAGTGAACAACACCATTCCGTGCATATCCTACAATCACCACCATTATATCATGCAATAATAGCATTCCACGAGACCATAGATTTGTGAGATTGAGATTGGTGGTGGGAGACAAATCCTTTGCATTTCATATTCTACAACCATTACATCCATGAAACCATATTAGCGCATCCTGCAGCCATGCATTACAGATTCATCTTTTTCTTTTTAAGTTATGTCACATTTACAATATAGTAACATAAATTTAGAAACATATATTACCGTCATTTTTAAGACAGTTTTACGACATATTTATGTCATCTAAAGGATGCCATAAAGATGTTGTAAGCTGAACTTTTAAACAACGTAAATATGTCGTTTGCTAAATTGTCACCAAACAACAAATTTATGGCATCTTTACGACGACTCAGAGCATCTTAAAGGCTACATAAATTAATTTTACAAGACATTTAAAACCATGAAAAAAAGTCAAAAATCTGTCTTAAAAGTAACTAAATATAGCCATACTTGAAACATAAGTATTCTGGTAGTGACAACAGTTTCAAAAATACACTAATGGGCATTTACAAGCATACTCATAAGCCCAAGAGTTTCTTCCATGGTGGGAGGGAGGCGGCATGACATTTGGAAGTGCAAGAAATATGAGAAGAACACTCATGGTGAGAACTCAGCAAGATTATTGTTGGTTTTATTGGCATATGGTTTGACACAATCATTATCTACATTGAAAGGATTTCATTACATGTACATTTGCATTGTTGTTGATGTAGAGTTGAGTTGCAAGACCCAAGATAGGTGATTTCAACCACTCGCATAAACAATTATGTTTTGGTCACTTGTAAGCATGTGAGCAATAAGGAAAACGATGAAGTAAACACCTCCAAAGAGAGCATCACTCTAACCTGTAAGCATGTAAGTTGCAGCAAAGGAACTAAGAGGATCAACCAAAATAACACTCTCAGCCATATGAATTGAAGCCAAGGCATCAACAGAACAAAGATCAAGCCAAAAGGGAAGGCCAAGACACGAAGAGAGTGAGAATGTCATTTGGAAAACCTTTGACGTATGCATGGAAAAGAGATGGCATGGAAAGCACCTTACCTCCGAAATTAGGGTCAAAATCAACAAGATTTAACATTTATACTGCGGTTAGCTAGCACGCTAAACTTGCGCAGAATAAAAACAAATTGTTTTACTGAGTTTGGTGTGTCTCAATCATATGATGAAACAAAGAACTTCAAGTTTTAATTTAATAGATAAATACAATGTATAAAATTATACCCCTATAAGTTGAAAATTAGATTGAGTCAAAAGAAAAATGTATTTTATAACTCTGCACAAAATGTACCAAAAAGATTTTGACCAAGAAACAAGATGCAAGTTATTTCATTTTTGGCTCCCCTTTCCACTAAAAAGCTTTTTATTTGTTTATCATTTACTGACATACAAGTATTTTATGGTTTTTTCCCTAAAATTGAAATCTTCCATGTTCATGGATTTTATCTAAATTCCAATTGGAAAATATACGAAAGTCAAAACAAAAAATTGACAAGATTAGGTATTTCTCCATTTCAATAGCCAGAATACTTATCAAAAATAAAAAGCTGGCTCCAGTCCACGCTCCAAACATTTGCTTGCATTACTAATTTACACAGACCACCCCCTAGCATCTCTCTTTCTAAAACGACCACTCCTAGTAAGTGCAGCTCCAGTGACATTTTCTGAAAGCAGTTTGTAGAAGTTGTTACTATTGAAAACTTTCCCCATTAATATACACATTAAACAAACAGCTCTTGTACCAAAAGCAGTTGCATCAGGAGCTCAAGCACATGAGAGGAAACTGACGTGTCTCAATTTTTCCTTCCAAAGCAAGAGCTAAGAGATCTAACTCTTCTACAAACCAAATTTCAGATACTGTAGCCTGTCAACAATCATACATAACATGTTTCTCTAAGTATTGAGTTACATGACAGGCAAATCTCAACAATTCCATTATTTACCTTGCTACATTGGAAGAAAGTAAAAATTGTTTAGAGAATGTTTAAACCAATTTATCATATAAAGCGTTTCAATTAAGATTAAAAAAACCTTATTTTAATACTTTCATAATATCAAATTTTATTTACAGGCATTATTTCAACTTCAAACTTAAATAAGTTAAATACTATTAGTCAAAGAGAACATAATAGTATAAGAAAATACTTTCCCATAAAAATATTTTTTCTATTCAACTCTGTTTCAAATAAATCACTAGCATCAATACTCAAATGGAAGAACCTTCTGTGAGTTGATCTAAACTAAAATTTACAAATGTAATGGTAATATTAACGTGCAGCAAGCTTAAACTAAAACTACTCACATTGAGAAACTAATACATAGATTCCCTATACAACTAAGTAATACAGTTTCATAAATTTTTACATCTAAAGTTTAGGCAGGTTTCAGCTTATTATCCATGTGCTACCATCCAGATGCACTGGCCTCGAATTTTGATGTCATGGTCAAGGGTCAAATGAGCAACTATCAACAATGAAGCCGGGTCAAAGTTTACAGACCAAATGTGGAAGCCAATATTCATACCCAGAAAGGAGTAACTCTCTAGTTTCTGCAGAAATACATAGATAACTAGTTCAAAATAAACACTCCACAGCTTCACTACTTAATATTTTATTGCATCACACACACATGGTCTGCTTGGCCTTATCTTCAAGGTTCTTCAACAACCTTAGTTTTCAATATCGATAGAAACTCTTCTTCCTTCGTTCTTGTATTTAACGTTTGTGAAAGGTTACTGAAGAAGCTCTAATGACAAGTGATTCGTATTCCATAAATTAAGAAATTATTTGATCTAGGGATGAACTCCTCACGATTTTGATGTAGCCTAATGGATCTTGATACATGCCATAACTTTTGATTTGGAACCTGCCATGACTTGGCTATGACACGTATCTTCAAAATTGTTCATAGCATTTTAGTGTCCACTTGTGTAAGTTTGAGTTGACAAGAGAAGCGTCAATCATCATTTTTCTGATCTTCTTTGAATCTTGATATGATATAAGGGTGCGTCCAACTTCATTCTTTGGAAGAACAAGCTAAGGGGTGGGCATCCATTCTATGCCTCACGACAATCTTCCTATCATCAAAGGAAGTATTGCAAGAAAAACACCTCTAGAAGGAAACCAAGGAGAGGGGTTGTTTCTCCCTCCTTGATCTATCTTCACATGTAGTGGGAGAAAAACTATCATCCTTCATCCAACTTGAATATTTTTTTAAATTTGTTTTAAGGTCTGTTGGGAGAAAGTCGGACCTTCAACAATTAGAAAGCATATGTTTGATAAGATGTTCCATTCTTGTTGCATAGAAAGAAATAACTAATGGAAGATGAGATAATCATTGCTTCTCCACCATTTGGTCCACTTGGGCATTGGTTGGAAAAGGGTTGATTGCCCCTTCTCCACCCTCATGTAACTTTGGTTGTCAATCATGCAGATAGCTTTTTGAGCCACGGATGCCCCTTCATAAGACTTCCTAGTCAATTGATTGTGAACCCGATGCTCCTAGATCTAAATTGAAACAAAAGATCAGCCAAGTTCAACCTCTAGACATCCATATCCCTTCTAATCCCTTACTTTTCCACCACCGGCAAGGTCAAGGATAGGGGGTCAATCGAATGAAAGCCTTGTCCTTCTAGCCATTAAACTCTCACATTCCCAAAAGACACTTTACTCACAAATTTGAGACTAGAGACCAAAACAGCATCTTGATTTTCTTTCTCTTGAAGAATTACAGAGATCCAAACTACACACACATCTCTCTAGTTACAGATACAAGAAAGAGAAAACACTCAACAACCCATAAATGGGCTAAAAATCACACTTCTCTGCTCCTTTGTGCTTTACGAGAACCTACATTTCCCCAAACAAGTCTTTTCTCCGGTTTTCCTTCCTTGAACCTTCCCATGCCTTTTATGCCTATGAAGAGGCTCTTGAAGTCCTAAAAATGAGAATTCAATTGGTTTTGGGCCATTACTTGGCTGTGTTACTATTGCGGGCAAAACTGCCGCATTACACAATTTGGCAATTTCAAAGCCATCGCGGCGGTTGTGAAACTGTTGTTAAGTGCATACTAACAATTTCAAAACTGCCACTCAAGGTTGCAAATCCACAAGGGCAGTTTCAAACCGCCACCTAGCTAAACTGGTAGTTTCGTAGCCCCGCAAAGTGTTCAAACTTCTAGAGGCCATAAATTTTTTCATACGAACTTGAAAATCAAGTGCCTTTTTGAAAGTTCATAAGTTTTCAATTAGAATACAAATATGCAATCACATTCGGGTCTCGATGCCTCCCTTGTGCCCTTTTTTTTCCTCTACACCGAACCTATCATTTTTAGGTCACTAATGACCACATATTTCCTCCCCGAATCCTGTTGACAATCGACCCACTCATCCAACCGAGTTTGATGCCTATCCAGACCCAAACTCGTGGTAAAACATAGAGAACACAAACCCTTTAGCCCCAAAACACTACCCAATTTTTTGTTGATGCAAGATTGATTGTGGACCCAGGATGCTCCCGCACCAACCACACCAAGTATTCTTTTATACCCGCTCCATCTTGTTTTTCTATTGACACTCATCCAAGATATCTTCAACCCCTTCACATTCTTGCTTTGTTATCTTCCTTTTCCCATCTACCACCTATTCCTCCTCATCGTAACATTCTTTATGCATAACCATTACTACACAATTTACTCAAGGTTTTCAAGGCCCAATGTTCATAATTGTATTCATTAGATGTTGTAGTTAAGAGCATCTTTTTCTCAAATGCACAACACTAAATCTTCACCTATAAATTTACTTTAACAAACGTTCAACTTGTACTTTTTGTGGCCCTTTTTGTTGCTTCACCTATTCATGCACTTCGTCTATGTACTTTACAAAAGCCCAAATTTTGCACTCTTCTTATTAGTCTCTCTCCACTTGTGTTTGACCATCTATTTGAGGATCATACGGAGAGCTATGATACTTCATGGCTAATTTCTTCGTCATTTTGCTCTAGCAATGACAAAGATATTTCATGTCCTTGTCTAATATACTTAAGAGAAAACAATGTGATGGCTAGGTAGGTTGTGGTTGAATAAAGAACATACAACTCACGGCCATATCAAAAGTGCCTACCTACAACAAAAAAGATTGACACATTCAAAGATATTGGAGTCTTTCATTTACACTATTAGCTCCATGAACTGACAAGCAAACTTCCTACAAAATATGGTCCACTTAACATCATTTTTATGCACTCCCAATGCACGCAACCCCTTTTTTGGATGAAATGGAGCTATATTATATGTAGAAAAAAATACATAGACTATTCACAAAAAAAGTTGGTAGGATGAGAGCAAGCCACTTCTACGCCACACTAGGCCAATAAGGGGCCTAGGAACAAAGTCTTAGCACATACTAGACAAAAACACTACAAGAAAAGTAGGCAGCCATATTATAAAGACCAACACAGGGCAGATCCTTGACGTTTGGCTTGCCCCAACCACCATCTCGGAAGGTCTTTTCCCTTAGGAACAGGGTCCCAGCCAATACTGGCAACCTTCTCAGCATCGGTTGCTTTTATAAGAGCCTCTTAACCATGAATAGGAGGATCCTACAGAGGTAAAATAGCCAAAGCCAAACAAGGAAACTTGTATGAGTGAGGAGCCCACCTATCCTAACGAGGAGGCAACGAACCCCAACCTTTAAGCTATGCAAGCATAGGAGAGTGGCAGCATGGTGGAGACCGCTCAACTCTACTCTAAGAGAGACAACGAGAACAGCTATAGTGGTGTCCTCTTCCCCTTGGAGTGCCCTCCCTAGAGGATGAAGAAGGCGGGACATGAGAAATAGTGCAGGAAGCGTTGCCCCCTAATGATCAAAGAAGGTTTGAAGATGGGATATCTCCGAGCCACTTATTTCACTTGAATTTGTTGGAAGACATTGGAAACACTCATAGCTTTATTCTAAGTTTAAAAACTAGAATCAATAGATGAGTTAGCAAATATAGATGAATTTCTTTCTTTCAAAATAAAGACAAGGATTTCCGCTATGAAAGCATGCTAAATCTAGTGTAGTTTGCATAAAGCAATAGTTGGTCTCCTATGAGTACATTCTATCGGATGAAAGGCTAGAAAAATCATGGATCCAAATCCAAGCTAACCGGGCCTTTTTGCAAAGCTAGAACAAATGCATGGGAGTTTGAGTGTCCACATGATGGACATTTGGGCTGAGGAACCCCTAGATGAATAAGGCGATAACCAAGGTGAAGGTCTTGGTAAAGTAAGCACCATGCAAAGTGTGTTAACTAGGGTTCCAAAATGGCATCCCAGATGGATGAAACCTTCGGTTCCAATAGTTAGCAATTGAGTGAAGAGACCAACGAGCATTAACCTTGTCAACAATAGGTAAACGAGAAGACAATAAGCCATAACCCTTCTTGGGAGAGAAATTCGAGATACTGACTTCCAGTCCTTCCACCACCAAGGTTGAGGAGATGACACCAACTTTGTGGAGCATCTCGTCAAGGATCGCCTCCAAAATCTCCTCGAAAGACTCTTGATCACCGTTAACCAAATGAAATCGTGTCATGGCTTCAAGCCAAGAGAGAAAATGCTGGTTTGTCTACAAATAATGTCTTGCATTGTATGAATCCCTCTCCTAAAGAGCTTTAGTGCATGGATCCATGGGACTTCAACGCGAGGAACATCGTGAAAGTTCAACACTAGAGACAACCATAGATAGTGTTGCTTAACAAACAACTCGTTTCAAAATCCATCTCTATTCAACATTAGCTAGGATTTGAGCTTTTTCCAAGCTTTCCTAGACTCAATGAAAAAGAAACCGATTACTTTAATAAGAGCTCTAAGAATAACAAGATTGTAAAAAATTGAGCCCTTGACCATAAGGAGATTTTTCGTGAATGCAATTTTTTAGGACTTTTCAAAGTTCTTCCCTTCACTCACCCAAATAATCCACTTAACACGAGAGCTATGACTTGCTAACCAATTGCTAATAGACCTAGCCCGCTAGCCTTTTTGGGAAGACGACAAAACTCCCAAGCTACTCTATGAAACCCTTACCATATTCAAAACTAGCCCAAAAGAAATCTCTAAGCAATTTTTCAAGATTTTGATAGGAGGCTTTTGAAGACACTCAACATGAAGAGAAATAAACATGGGTTGCAATGAGGGAGTTTTGAGCAAATTTGAAATTTCCCTAGCGGGAGAGGACTTTTTTTTAAAACTCGCCCTTGGGTGGCCTATTTAGATGGCATCACATAGCACAACTCCAATAAATGTAACTACGATTGAGGATTGTGAAGATATGCAAAACGGTGCCGCCGGAGATGAAACCACAAAATTTTGTACCAAAAGTATTCCATCAGGTAATATCTTTGCTGATATTAAAAACTTGCTCTTGAGTTTGATATTGCATGTCATTGGCTTGAAAAGTTTTGTTTAATAGGTTACTTTTCAGGAATATTCCCTCTAAAAGTATGCTTAAAACTTGGGTTCAATCTGCTTGGACTCAGCATTGTATAAGATTAGATGCAGTCCAGAATATGCCCAAAGGATTCTTGCTCTTTCGATTTGCCGACCCAACCCATGCCTTGAATATTTTGCAAACTCCTCCACTTGGTATGTTCGGAGCTCTCTCTTTGTTCTTTCCTATGGACGCATGACTTTGTTGTCTCCGAACACACCGCCTTTGGTCTGGGTTGAATGTCAAAGGCTTCCCAAGCCATAGTAATTCATGGAAAGTCACTTGGGTTCCATGTTTGCCCACGTGCCATCAATTGAAGATTACTAAGTTGTTTGTGCCAATCAGTGTTTTAAAAACCAGTCGAACCGGAACCGGAACCGGCCAGTTCAACTGGTTTGAGTTTTTTAGCATGAACCAGTGGGAAAACCGGATCATTTGACCGGTTTGGGCCCAAACCTGTCTGGTTTTGATGCAAACCGGCCAAGTCATGTCCCTGTGCAGCTATACAATGCAATTTTTAAAATTTTCACTTTTTAATTGCTGGAATCATGGTTTGCCACATCTAAATCTTCAATATCTCGAAAATGAATTGTCCAATCTGCATGAAAGTTTGTACCAATGTAAAAGAGGATGTCTTGGAGGCTCTGAAATTGATTTCACTTGTTTTGGACACCTGTAGAGAAAGTTATGCCCAAAACACAGTCAACAGGCCTGTGTGTATAAGGTCTAAAGAAAGCTTGTTTTTAGGACACTAAAAACCTTGTAAAAAGAGAACGAACTCTCCAAATGGTCTGGAAATTTGTGGATAGGTTCAAGAAGATGTATGTTAGACATTGAAAGTGGTTTCAACCGGATTGAACACCTGTAAGGCTGTAGGTGAATTTATTCAAGAAACTCAGATTTTACAGGCCTAGGGAATAAGGTCTAAGAAGACTGTTATATGTTGTTGCAAGAATCAGAGTTAAGAAAGAAAAGGATCAGTTTGTTGAGTCAAATGATATCTAAAGAGAGGTAAGAACCCTGCTGAGAGCCTGAGAATATAAGGAGTCCTTGTGTGAGAGAGAAAACTCCAATTTAGAAACCATGTATTGTATATGTTTGTATATATATTGTGTATTGGACTTGTGTGTAATTGTTGGAATCAGGATTTCTAATCTTTCAAATATATTGTTTTCATTAAAAATATACTAGGTAGCCGGTACGGGGGTACGGTGCAGGTACGGGGATCCGGTACGCTGGTACGGCAAATTTTTTGGGGGCCCGGGTACGACACTTGGGTACAGCAGTACAATATACATATAAAATATTAAAAATATAGCCAAATAAGCAAAAATTCAGCCTTATACATGAATAGAGTAAACAAATTAATAATTAAGTGAAATAGCCAAATAATGTATTAATAATTCAATGCATTTTGTCATGATATTCATTGATTGAACTTCGAACAAGTACATTGTTCAAACTCCAAATGTTACAATGTCCAATTATTAACATAAATAATAACAAATCACATAACTGGACTGGAATTCTGGCTATTACCAGCTCCCTTCAAATCTGGCAGTTCAGATTCCTTTGGGGTTTCTCTTATTATTCCTGCATTAGTCTTACTTGCTAGTGGAGATGCTGCCACTGTGTTTTTGATCCTACATTACCCAAACTCATCTCAACTGTTGCAGTTTCAGCCATTGTTTTAGGTACTTCTGTGAATGCCCTTGTTTTACCACAGTTGAATCATTTACGTAATCCCATCTATTGACCTTTATTGACCCCAAAAATAGTTTTTTTTTTTTAACAAAAAAGTTAAAAATAAAAAACAAAAAAAAAAAAAAAAATTGTTGTTTTTACTGGTGGAAGTACGGCTGGGTATTGCCTGGATGTGCCAGGGTACGTCCAGCAGTACCGGGTACTGCTGGCCGTACCCAAGGCGTACCACATACCGGGTACATACCCTACCCATACCCATGCCCTGCAGGGCACGTACCGGCTACCTAGAAAATATAAAAAAATATATGTTTTTTAGTAAACCGGTTCATAAAGTTTGAACCGGTCCGGTCCAACCTCGACCGTTCCGATTTTAAAACATTGGTGCCAATGAGTATGAAGAGTTAGAAGAGACTATGCTATGATGAACCTTTAACAAATGAAGGCTATACTAAAAGTATGGGTGCTTGATGATGGTAGATGATGGGGCCGATTTTTAGAGCAGGTGTATGTAGACAGTGTCATTTCAATGCTTCTCCCTCCACCATGGATTGTTGGCTTCTAGAGGCCACGAATATCAAAAAACTGAATGTAACAATGTCGTAAATGAAAGATCCATGAGATGATTCCACCAAAAAGATTGTCTCAAGTTACAAGTGTCAGAGGGTCCAAGGGGTCTCAGCTAGACTGCCTGAAAACGCCAATACCCCCTGTACCAGGCCTAATAAGTACCTGGTACAGGTACAGGTATGCTGCAGTTATGTACCTGATGGCCCCAAGTACGTCCTGGGTTCGGAAAAAACATCGTATACAGCACGCACCTGGGGCTTGCAGCGTACCCAGCCCAAAGTTCTGCGATTTTCAACTTAAAATCATTAAAAAATAAAAAATAAAGCCCCTAAATCAATTCTCAAAGTATTTGAAATCTGTTTTCATGTTCCATGATTGATTGTATCATAGAGTACTTTTTAGAAATTTTTGAAACCGTCAAGGTTGGTTTGTATTCAGGTGTCAAGCTCTGTCAAAACTGTCCTTAGCATGACAAATGTGTCTTTGGTGATTTTAATGTTAAATATTGTAGTGACTATGGATACATACGGTTTCACTATTTTATCAGCTATATTTGTGTTTTGACATACTTGTATCCATGCTTTGCAGGCAGAATTTAATACCTGAGGTTTAGGCATGATCATCACATGCAAACAATGGAGGGGAAGGGTTTATCCACTGCAGACCAGGCCATTCTTTATGCTGCTAGGTTGAGTAGTATTAGACAATTGCCCATATTCTGTATGATACTGATTTATTGACAGCCTTGACAAAGAGATGGGACCCGGATACATGCACATTCTAGATGCCCATGGTTGAGGTCACGTTAGCATCGGAAAACTTGGGATAACATTGGAGAATGTGTGGATGATGCTGAAAATTGCCAGTAGTTGGACGATGTGTCACTATGCCCAGTGCAATTGACTATGATTTGGCACATAGATATTTTAATTGTGAGATGAGCATAAAAGTTTGTTTTATCTTAGTCAACGGTCCTCCAGAATGACATAGTCTGGATAGACTCTCAAATTGTGGAGATATTTATGTGTGTTGATATGTTCATTCATTGCTACTGATGTTAGTGGGGTTGGAATCTCATACAAGATGCAACCAATTATAGAGAACTTAGAGGGGCAGGCAATGTAGTATTCATGGGGGCAGACCATGCTGGTCCACGTATACAGGGATTTGTACAGATTGAGCAGAGGAGAGCACGGTGATGGGATTGGTGTTATTGCCTTGTTACAGATTTGGGCATATGAGCACATTCTTATGACCAGACCTACAATGTCATTGATTACCTAGACAGTGGATCAGTTCTTCGTTGGTAGATGGGTGGGTGCTCATCAGTTGTTGGTCAGGACACTACTCAATGTAGCAATGATTCTAGACCGATTTCACCATGAGAGGTATACTACATAGGAATTTGGATACATTAACCTTTAATAGAAAATTAGGACCCTTGTTAGGTGGCCGAGGGCCAAAGATCATCAAAACATAATCCATGTTCTTTGTGTGTAGAGATGATCTTGGGACCGGTTTCCTGATGTTGAGTCATTCCAGTATGAGAGGGTGATGAGGCATTTTGGTGTTGTAAGGACCCAAACCTATAAATGGACACAAAGTGCTAGGAGAGTTAAACTAAATTTAGTTACCCTCTATTGCTGATTACCTAGACAGTGGATCAGTTCTTCGTTGGTAGATGGGTGGGTGCTCCATCAGTTGTTGGTCAGGACTCTACTCAATGTAGCCGGATTCTAGACCGATTTCACCATGAGAGGTATACACGAACCTTATTAGGACCCTTGTTGGGTGGTCGAGGATGTGATTCAATTAAGGCATGTTCGTGTGTAGAGATGATCTTGGGACCGGTTTCCTGATGTTGAGTCATTCCAGTATGAGAGGGTGATGAGGCATTTTGGTGTTGTACAGGACCCAACACCTATGTTATGGACACAAAGTGCTAGGAGAGTTAGCAAAAGAGTTACCCCTATTGCTGCTGATTTTGTGGATACTGATGACAATGAGATGGATGGGGCCATTGTAGCGCCTGATGTAGATGATATGGGTATTGCTGATGTAGATGAGTCAACTATTATTGCTTATATTGTCGTGTATGTGCTTTATGTTCATACTTGTATTGATTACTCACACGTGCTTTATTTTTTTGCAAATGGGTATAAATGTAAATGTTTCAATTTTGCAATTGCATGCATGTGCTTTAATTTTGAAAATGGATAAAAGTAATATTCGTGTTAAATAAAGGGTAACTTATTGGCTATTTAGGATATATTTCTTAGATTTACATGATTTATCATTGAAGCATGCAATAGATTAAGATTATCTGATGATTTCAATGCACTTGGTCCCTGTTCCATGTGTGGCAACATAAGCATGATACTCATCTAGTTTCTGTCAATAAGAATCAGTTAGTCCATGATACCTAGGTGCATCCCCAATGTGAGTAACATTTTGAAATAGAGGTTCATTGTCAAAGACTTGCCTCTCAAGGAAGGACCATGAATGGATTTGTTTTTGTATAGGTTGCATTTTCTTGTTGTTGATCTGCTATATTGATGGTTGTTCTTGATTCAAATTTTTGGAATGTTCTGAGTTTTCCATTTTCCAGTTTTTGCTTGTTTTCTTGAGCTATGGATATGTGAAACTCATGAAAATGGATGAAGAAACTTTTATCCAAATTCAAAATGTAAAAACAATCCTCTTTATATTTTTGAATATTATAATTTGGGAGAAATCACGTTCTCATTGAACTTAAATAGTAAAAAGTAATGTATATTGTCAAATGTTCCTTCCATTTGTCCAAGCCATAGTTGTAAATTGAATTGAATTCAGACTATCTTAGGCATCACAAAGAACAGTATATCTATTACTTTACGTCCAAAGAATAGGCAACGTGATATGCAAAATGCCAAAATGTAGTGATCCTTCCAAACTAAGTGTATGCCTAAGTTCATCCATATTATGTCCTAATTGTGTTAAAGTCTACACTACATGTGTTACAATCTTGTTTTTAAGTCACCATTATTCCTTTGCCTATATTCATTTTTGATAATGAGTCCTAATCAACCATGGATTACACTTTTTGATGTCCTATTTAAATTATTTTAACTATAGTTTTATCAACATCCACTTGTGTAAATTGTTTTTTCTTGGAGGCCCTTTATTGGTAATGTTCCTTTGAGTCTCTTTATATCCATTTCTCAATTGTGATTGCACCATACTTAAAGCGATGTTACGCGGGGCGTGTCCCCCGTTTTTAACACGTCCGGGACGTCCCAGGGACGCGGGGACGTGGGGGAAACGTTTCCCCACGTTTCCTTTTTTGGCAAATGGCGAAACGCCCTGGGGACGGCTGGAGGGTGGCGGAAACGTCCCGGGACGTTGGGGATGTGGGGGCGGCGGGGGCGCCCAGACGTCCCACCGTCCCCCCGGCGGCATTGTGACTTTTAAATAAAAAAACAGACTTTTAATACACAAAAACACTTTTTTTTTGTATATGACTAATAGCATAAAAGTAACATTCCTAACCTAACCCTAACCCTAAAAGTGCTATTTTATGTTATAAATTTACAATATGGGCTCATTTCATATTCACACCAAGCAAGAGCGAGAGCAAGAGCAAGAGCAAGAGCAAGAGCAAGAGCAAGAGCAAGAGGGAGCAAGAGGGAGCAAGAGGTATTTATAATTTTATTTGCTTACAATACATGTTAAAGTTTTTTTTTTTTTTTTAAATTTAGATTATATTTGCATTTGTTAGGGGCTGTTTTTTAGCATTTGCATCTACATTCACAATGTAATCATGCATATAGTTTGTAGGATTTAAAAAATGCATATTGCATAGGGTTTGGTTATACAAACTACAATGTAAATGGTTACGTTTTTTTTTTTTAATTACATTTTTATTTCTAGTTTAAAATTTATATTATATTTGCATTTTTTAGGGGTTGTTTTTTAGCATTTGCATCTACATTCATAATGCAATCATGCATATAGTTTGTGGGATTTAAAAAAATGCATCTTGCATAGGGTTTGGTTGTAAAATTTAAAATTTAAATGGTTACGTTTTTTTTTTTAATTACATTTTATTTCTAGTTTAAAATTTATATTATATTTTGCATTTTTTAGGGGTTGTTTTTTAGCATTTGCATCTACATTCACAATATAATCACGCATATAGTTTGTACGATTTAAAAAATGCATCGATTTAAAAAATGCATATTGGCTACGTTTTTTTAAATTAATTCATTACATAATCAATCAATCATATAGTTATGGTTGTTTTTAATTCATTGCAGCAATCATCACCATGAGTTCTTCTTCTGAGTATGAGTATGAATCAGAGCAGGAGAGGGTTGAACGGGAAGTTGAGATAGGTGGCCGTGGAAGAGTTGGTGATGCCACAATGGGGGAGAGTGAAGAAGGGACACAAAATGTAGTGGCAACGGCAACTGGTAGTTCAGCTGGTAGTGCTACCAATTGCCCCTCTCAAATGTTGTCCAAATTTGCCATTGGACCATTTGATAAGAAGAAGCCATTGCAACAATTTGCCCAAATAATTGATAACCCCAAGTCTGGAGGGGGGAGCAAAGTATGGAAGTGCAACATATGTGCACTGACTTGGCATGGTAGTATCACTAGGACCAATGCACACTTGTTGCATCTTACAGGAAGGGGGGTTGGCACTTGTAAGGGCCTTTCACTAGAGCAGAGAGCTGAGATGGTGAGAATCTTCAATGGAAATACCACGGACAAAGTGCCAGAAGTTCGTGGTTCTACGGCTAATACTCCATTGAGCGCTCATAGGACTGGCAAACTTACTAATACTCTGGCTGGTTCTAGTTTTGAAGTGTCAGAAGTGGAAAGCAGAGGGAAGAGAAAGGCCGTGGGGGCAGCCCCAAATTCAGTTATTGACATGTTTGATTCAAAGGCAAGGGAAGAGGCAGATGATGCTATTGGGAAATTTTTCTATGCTGCTGGGATTCCATTTAATGCTGCTCGCTCTCCTTATTACAAGGAGGCTATGGCTAAGGTTGCAAAAGCAGGTACAAGTTATGTGCCTCCTGGAGACACAAAACTCAGGACAACAATCTTGGATAGAAACTATTCCAAGGTTAATCTATTGATGGAGGAGATGAAGGTGACATGGGTGTCACATGGATGCAGCATTATCATGGATGGGTGGACGGATATTAGACACCGTCCTCTCATCAATATCATTGTCTCTTGCAAAAATGGACCGTACTTCTTGAGAGCAATTGATTGTTCTGGGAAGCGAAAAGATGTTGAGTTTCAGTTATCGATTTTGAAGGATGCCATTGAGGAGGTTGGACCTTCAAATGTTGTACAGGTTATCACAGATGCAGCTTATGTGTGCAGAGCAGCAGGCAAGCTAGTGGAGCGGGAATATAGGCATATTTATTGGACTCCATGTTGTGTGCATGCCATGAACAATGCACTGAAAGACATAGGGAAGATTCAGTGGGTTAACCAGATAGTGACTGATGCCAGAGATGTGCAGAAGTTCATATGCAATCACCACACATCATTGGCACTTTTTCAAAAAATTCAAGAAGGAATTTTTGAAACCAGTTGACACCCGCTTTGCATCCTATTTTATTTTGTTGGAGAGGATGTCTGAGTTGCAGGAGCCCCTGCAAATTATGATTATGACACAGGATTGGACTAGGTGGCGTGAGTCCAAGACAGATCAAGGGAAAAGAGTGAAGGAAGTGGTGTTGCGGGAAACATTTTGGGTTGATATGAAATACATCATATCAATTATAGCTCCAGTTTTTAGTGTCATCAAATATGGGGATTCTAACAACCCCAATCTTGGTGAGATCTACGAGTGCATTGATAGCATGCTTGGGCAAATGAAGGCAGCTATTCGGGTGAGGGACCCCACTTTGGAGTTCTATAATGAACATATACAACCCATTATTCAGCGGAGATGGGAGAAGTTGAACACTCCTCTTCATATGGTTGCGTATGCACTGAATCCCAAATGGTATGTGGAGAGGCCAGGCAGAGTTGTCCCATTGGATGATGATGAGGTGAAGAAGGGCCTTATGAAGGCTTTTAAAA
Organism: Taxus wallichiana var. yunnanensis; assembly: GCA_018340775.1. Lineage (NCBI taxonomy): Eukaryota > Viridiplantae > Streptophyta > Pinopsida > Cupressales > Taxaceae > Taxus > Taxus wallichiana. Next base: position 291,588,202 of record CM031233.1, on the reverse strand, counting down.
AAATGTACACTCCACAAGAGGCTTCACAGATCAGAATGGAGTGGCTCGACTTCACTGAACTTGATGGGTACAAAACATCAGCAAAGGCAGACAGGGTAACATTAGCACAGGAGAAGCCAGTGAGTTGGTGGCGACTGTATGGGCTTCCAGGATTGCTGCGACCACTTGCCATTCGCCTCCTTTCCCAGGTTTCTAGCTCCTCTGCCTCTGAGAGGAACTGGTCTACGTATGGTTGGATACACTCTGTTAAGAGGAATAGGCTTACCTCTGCGAGAGCGGAGAAGCTTGTAGCTGTACACAGTGCTTTGCGTCTTATAGATCGCAAGACACCTGAGTACAAACAGACTCCAGCATTACGGTGGGATGTAGATCCCGAGGAGCCGAGGCAGGTTGAAGAGGACAATACTGTGCAACGAGGATTGATTGGGCTTACCTTTGAGGACGAGGATGCTAGTACCAACGAGGAGGAGTTCATGGATATTGCTTCAGATGCTGATTCTGATTTTTAGGTTGATACTTGTAGTTGTCCTCTTTTTTTGTAATATTGACAATAGACAATTGTTGGTGTATTTGGCTATGAGATTAATGATATGAATATTAGCTATTGTCACTTGATCAATCGTAATTTAGAATGGTTTTACTTTTCTATTTTAATATTAATATATTTCAAATTTCAAATTTCAGCTTGTCTCATATTCAAAATTCAAATATGTATTATGAATTTTCAATTTATGACATTAACATATTGATATTATAGTATTAAGGAATGTATTTGATGTTTATGAGTTCAAGTTTCACCTTATTTAAATCTCAAATGGTTTTATTTCAGCTTATTTATATAATTTAGTCACTATATCTTTTTATTTTAAATATTTATATATTTTTGCCGTCCCGAAAACCCCGTCCCCCGTCCCAAGTAACTATGACTTTAAGTGAAACATCTATCGCCATTCATCCTAAAAAAATTTAGAAATTTCCATGCAATGACTCTAACAAGATCAGATATTACCTCTCCTTCGCTCCAACCTAGCTTTAGTACCTTTACCTAAAAAAAGGGTTAACACAATTTGTGTTGGGCTGACCGCAACCACCCCAATGGTTGAGCGTTGGCTACGTATGGCGCTACTATATAGTTGAAGAGCAAGGTAGCACAGTCATATTATGTTATATAATACAAATTGCCCACACTATATAGTTGGGGAGTTGGGGTTGGGCGGAATCACCGAAATACACGGACATAAGGTCAAAAAGTGTGCTCAAATGTGTGGAGAGGAAGGAAAGATCGTTGTTAATATGCTCGGTAATTATGAAGATTTGAAAATGTGCCTAGGATGGGTTTGTGGGAGGTGGGCAAATATTGTGGCTTCAATTGTTTAGGAGGGCTATGAACCCGCCTCTTTAATGTATTTGTGTTTGTTTTATTTGTTCAAGTTTGCATATGTTTATAACTTTGTTTCTAGGTCTAGAACCATGCGATGACTACGACAAGATCAGATATTACCTCTCCTTCACTCCAACATAGCTTTAGTACCTTTACCTGAAAAAAGGGTTTACACAATTTGTGTTGGATCGACCCCAACCAACCCAATGGTTGAGCGTTGCTTACATGCCCTACTTTGAAGAGGTCTCGGACTCATGTAGTTCTCCGAGTCTAGAATGCTTAAAACAATTAAAATTGCAAAACTATAAGTCATAAAAAGGCCTTAAAAATGACTAAAACCCGTGTTTTGAGATCTTACAAGCATCTAGGCACAACCAATGATCCATTCCCTTTGTTGCTCAACTCTGGTCGGAATTACAACTCGTTAGAGGCATGGTGTATGCTCGAGCTTAGAATTCAAACATGCATAAGTGAAAATGAATTACTAAAACTAAAAACCGTACCCCTTTATACCCCCAAGCGTGCTTATTAAATTAGGGTTACTTATACATAATGACACGGAAATTGTGATATCTCAAGTTTCGTGAATTTGTTTCATGCACCGTAAGTTGTTTTAGAACAAGTATTCGAGATCATCTATACTATCATATTTAAACACATTTTTATTACGATTTGTAAAATTTTCGTAATTCGAACACCTTATTGATATGTTAACAAGTAAATATGCTAAACAATGATTTACCACTTTAACACAAAATTGATCAAGTTGTCTACTATGATGACACTAAAGAGATAAAAACATGCATGCATTATTCCAATTGTATCCATCTTAAACTCAACCTAACCCTTGGGGGTAATGACCTAATTCTTACAACTATTGTTTTCACCTTTGCACAACTAGCGGCTCTTGAAATACTATTGATCCACATGTGATTATTCACATTGCTTTTGCCAATATCTTTCTCAATCTGATCCTGATGCCATTTAATGGCATACTTATCAAATATAGCATACATTAGTTTATTCAGGCACAACAACTCAAGCATGGGGGTATCTACCAGTTTCTACCACCTAGTGATTACTTTACATGTTCTAGAGGGCATATGATTCCACTACTGCACTTCTTGGGCACAACAAGCATTGGTCTATTTAAGAATGACACCCCAAAGCATGGGGGTATACACTGATTCTAATCAAATATCAACTATTACATGAATTTTGATGGCATATATTACCCAATACAAACTCTAATACTTTAATTTTATACAATCACGGTTTCCCAAATAGGGGCATCCTACATTTCGAGATCACTATATCTGAATTTGTGCAACAAGTGCACACGGGGCAATATTCCAATCACAATACATGTATTATGAAGGGGCATCTATATAACTAATGGCAATGACACTAGCTAACAAATATCAATTGGGAAAATCAAAATACATGGCTCAAACTCTATATCAGACAAATCAGAGTTTAAAAATGACTATTCAAGTTTACTATGATGTTTTTATTGCATGATACATGATATTACTTCACATTTTTTCACATGATACACATACTTTTGAGATGGGTGATATGCAAAATACACATCATGCCACTCAAGAAGGGGACATCAAAGCAACATCATTCAAACAAATTTGTGAAGATTCTATGGTGTCCTATATTTACACTTAACTAAGCTACGGCAAGGCTATCAAAAGATAGCAAGATTTGACAAATTCTATGGCATTCTATATTTACAATTTACTAAGCTACCAGCAAGGCTATCAAAAGATAGCAAGATTTGACAAATTCTATGGCATTCTATATTTACAATTTACTAAGCTACCAGCAAGGCTATCAAAAGATAGCAAGATTTGACAAATTCTATTGCATTCTATATTTACAGTTTACTAAGCTACCAGCAAGGTTATTGGGAGATAGCAAAATTTGATAGATTTGGAAAAATCATGGCTTCTCAGAAGGCTCTGCTAGATAAGGCCCCTAAGCTCTTTAGGAAGCCTATAATTGACCTCACAAAGCTTGATGAGGATTACAAAATTTGCAGAGAAGATTTGATAGCAACAGGAAAGAGACCCACACCAGCTGACCTAGCTCAAGAGGGACCCACACCGGTTGATCCAGTTCAAAAGGGACCCGTGGTTAAGCAAGAACATGATTAGTTCTTAGGAATATTTTGTACTCCTAGTGGCATGCTGGCCTTGCTCTCGATGTAATCATCCTAACAAGAATCAGTTAGGATATTTTGTATAAGGCCAGTTGTCTTTGTAATATTCCTTTGATTCTATGCAATCATCACTTGGACAGGGTGGTGGAATGAGGCCCTTAATTGTATAAATATGTATGCTCCTGTTTTAAAAGGGGAGGTGAAATTTTGATAAATGAATACAAGCCAGTTCTAAAATTGACTCATGCAAGTTGAAGTTGTCTTTTGCTCATCTCCATTTTACTCTGAATTTCTATATGAAAGTTATTGCTAAATTGCAAGTGTGCTTTCCTTGTGATCTTTAAATTGTGCCATGGCTAATTTATACAAAATCGCCATGGTAAACTGTACATTGGAATGATCAGTTAAATGTGTGTTATAGCAATTTAGATGATGTATTCAAATTACAGTTTGCTTGTTTCAATTTCCTTTGAATCTTTGCATCAGTAACATACAAATTTGAGTGTGAACTAGATTTGATGTTCCTGGTAAATAAAAGGAAAGCATGCAACTTCTTGTTCTTAGATGTCAGTTTCTTGAAACATAAGATTACAGTAGTTCCTTCTCTCTACCTTTTCTTTATTTTCAGTTTTTTTTTAGCAACACCCCTTTTAATAGATTAAATTTAGGAATTCCTTGAAAGACAAATTTGGTGAAGGTGCAGGGAGTGGTGCTAGAAGGATTCAAAATCCAGCAAACACTCTCCATTGATCTCGCAGATCAATGCCCTGCAGCTCGTACACTAAGTTATCCAATTGACTCTAAAACGAGGACATAAGAGCCTGTCATTCTCCTCCTTTGGTGTGTAGTCAATGTACATCAACAAGCATATTGTTTTGATTTTGCTTTGTTAATTGTGAGCTAGCATCTCTTTTCTGCCTTACTCTACTTCTGCTATTTATTTTGGAAATGAAGTATCGTGTATAGCTAGCATCTTTGTAAATATTTGCATCAATTTGGTCGAGTCCAGTTTAGTTTAGTAACCCAAGCGAAAGACAGAACTTCCCTTGAAGGTAGTATAATAGTTGCATGCGAGCTTCCACCATTTGGTATTTTGTAAGGTTGCATACCCGCAACTCGTGCATTGGTTAGGTCCTAAAACGAGCAGAGATTAATTTCTCCCTAATTGTTGAGGTGTGTACAAAACACTCATCAAAAAAATCTACCAACAAAACCTCACCCTCAACCATACATGATCGGTTAGGTGAAATAGAGCATCGATATACATGTCAAACAAATTTCTTTGTGATGTGACGCCTCTAAAGGTGTGTGATGTTTTGTTCGGCCAGGCTTTTATGTGGAAATGAAATGGTGTCAATCAATTAAGAGACCATGCTGTCACCATCAGGCAATCAATTGTACAAAATTACAGAGGTGATTCCTACAAAAACATCTTGGATCACAAAGTATTTGTACTGTATGACCAGCTCCAAGATGGTTATGTGCCTTCTACATCTCAAATGAACACAAGTTGCTCATGGAAGAATCAACAACTGAGAGATGAGAATGACAAGTTGCAAAAATACTTGAGTCTTGTTATAGAGCTAATTATAGAAATGTAGAAGAATCTTTCCTGCTTCAGAAAACTTATTTTTGAGGGATTGCTTCAAGCTTAGGAAAGAAACAACCGATCTAAGAAAAGGCTCACATGAAAAATTGGCTGCTAAGAAAAAATATTGATTGATTTGCGGGTAGAATGCGAAGAACCACAAACAAAGAACATTTCAACAAAAGATGCCCAAGCAGAAACTAACAAGTACATGGTAAGCCCTTCTAATTTCCAGCACTTTGATTATTCATCAGATACATTTGACAGTTTTGAAAAACACACCAAAAGGGATTGGTTTGAAGTTGTTGAAGAAGCTCAGATAGACTAGTTAAGGCCTTGGCAAAGATGGTCAAGGAAATTAGGAACCTTTTGAGGCATAGATGAAACAAAATAATTTTGGTCTTGGGTACATCGAAAAATCTTCTCAATCCACCATGGTCACATGCTGGCACCCCTACTCCTAATTCTTCACAATCAACTGAAATCTGGATGGATCAACAAAAATAAACTCTAAATGAATCAGTGTAAAAGAGTCGCTTCTGCACTAAGAAGTACTTATGTTCATCAGCAATCAGAACTAGGAGTAGCGAATAATCCCGGGGCGATTTGGGCTACCTTTTGGCAGATTACAGACAAACTAGTATGTCACCTTGCCAAAGTCATAACTCCTTGACCATGGATCGAAATTCAAACCTATGAAATGCATTGGAAAACATAGGATAGGAACAATTTTTGGATGCCCTTAGCTAAACTAGCTAAACTCTCAAGAAAATATTCCACTCCGAAGGGCCCCAAAATTACAAAATCCAAAATATAGAAAATACCTAATTTTTTGAATAACCAAAAATATTGTATTTTTAGGAGTTTCATGTCATGACTCGTGACAAATCCGTTCAACTTCTTGGGGAAACACTTGTTACGTGACTTTTCAGATTCCAAGGCAAATCACTTCTATTTTAGACTATTCATTTCTTGCTAAAAATAAATATAAAGGAATTGTCATCCAAATGTAAAAATAAATGCATCGTAGCTTCACATCTCTCAAGTCACGACGAATCCCTTCAACTTCTTGGGAAAAACTTGTCACGTGACTTTTCAGACTCTGAGGCGAATCGTTTCATTTTCTATTTTCAGACTATTCATTTCTTGCTAAAAATAAATATAACATAATTGTCATCCAAATGAAAAATCACTGTGTATCTTCAAATATCTCCTTAGAGTTTGATATCTTCTTGGAAATTACTCTTGGCTTCAATAAAGCTTCATTTACACTGCAATATTATGTACTTTTTGTGTCCAGTTCTTTATTTCAGTTCATAACTTTTCTAACACAATAAGCTTCTACAATTTAGTGTGTTGTCCACGGATTTCTAATTAAATCTAAATCACATCGTCTCCAAAGATATATACACGTCAAAAGGGAAAAAAATTGTTCAACAAGGAATTTGTGGTCATTTAGTTACAATTTCACATATCAAAGGACTCAAAAATTACCTCAAAACCATGAAGCTCTTCATTTACACGATCAACAAGCTCTCCAAAAAATGTGAGCATGGCATTAGACGTTTTTATTTCCTATACATAGACAAAGAAGGAGCATTTATATATTTTCAAGTAGCATTTATATATTTGCAAGGACTTGCAAACCACACACTCACATTATTGTAATATGAAAAATGCTAATGCCACATAATCACATATTCAATAACAAGTTCAAAGTTAACAATGATCATGAAGTGCCTCATAATCACATATGCAATAACAAGTTCAAAAGTAACAATGATCATGAAGTGCCTTATAAATGAGAAGACAATTTATGTATCGTTTAGTTTAACCAAACAATTTGAGAGTAAAATAATGATATCATAAAATTCCTTCTCCTCTAAAGGCTAATTTGGGTATGAATAAAATTAAACATGAGGATACAATCAATGGAAATTAGAAATGACTCAAATAGGAAAAACAAGTCATTTAGATTTCATAAGCCTGACCACGCACTCAGTCCTATTGTTCATGAGATTGCTTATGGTCCACATTCTTGTCCATTTGCTATATATTTTATTAGCAATGTCTTTCATCATTCTATTTCTTTTATCAACAGTGTTTCAAATATACTTCTATAAAATATGAGGTTTACCCTATCAAGCCATTTAGGTGAACCCTCTGCTGGAGTTGATTATTCCATCAATAAACATGATGAATGATGTACAATGAAAAGATGTTTATATTTATAATTTGTATTCTAATTGCAATTCATGATTGTAATTCTTTCTTTGAGTAACTATATGGTTCATTAACTGAATAGTTCATAAATATTCCTCAGTCATAAAATGCTCCAACCTTAAAGAATGGTTGAAATCAATATTTACACTCATATTAACAAGAGGAAATGGGGTCCACCATGATTATTAAACAATAAACATAAATCATGATGTACAGTGAAAGAATAGATTATAATAACATTATTGTTGACCTCAAGAAGTCACTCTGTTTTCACAATCATACTTCACCCTTTGAGTAACTACAGATGATGTGTAATGAAAGAATAGATTATAATAACATTATTGTTGACCTCAAGAAGTCACTCTGTTTTCACAATCATACTTCATCCTTTGAGTAACTACAGATGATGTATAATGAAAGAATAGATTATAATAACATTATTGTTGACCTCAAGAGGTCACTCTGTTTTGACAATCATACTTCATCCTTTGAGTAACTACAGAATGGCTCCCAAATTGCTTCATAACAACTCCTTGTCTTAAAACGCTTCAAACTTGAAGAATGGTTGAATTCAATGTCTACTCTCGCATTAAGAGCCAACATGATTAATAGTGAGAGCATATCATTGATATGATTGGAAAAACCAAGAAATCTTCCTCTTGGATTTGCTATTAAAAAAATCAGTAATGAAATTATTTCTGTAAATATTATTTTCCTTGTTTTCAGACAATTGTAGATAATTTTTTAGGTAAAGTGAGAAATAAATAGGTCAAATAGATTGATTTGCTATGAACTTAGGTTCACCGACCAACATGAAAAATGGTCTCAGATAGCGTACAAACCCATAAATGATACATGAATATAAGTACTGGAAACAACCGGGACATCCTGGGATTCCTCTGTGCTTCTGAGATGTACCCTGCTTGTTACAGCCCAATATTTTTAGCATTGGCAACTTCAAGGTAATTTCCCTAACCCTTATATAATATGTCTTGTATTTGAGAAAGTCAAGAAAAAGAAGAGGCCGCTATAACTAAACAAGAAATCACCATAACTTAGAGAGAAAGAAAGGGTCCAAAATCATTAAAGGCCGTGACCAGAAAGGATGCCACTCGATGTTGCCCACTAGTAATCAAAACAGAAGACCTTTACTTTCCCACCATCCCAGAAGAGTTTCTGGATTTTCAGTACAAGAAATTTATGCTCAAAGTATCAGTATGGGAAATTGGGAATAAAATGAATTGAGCAGCTTCCAGATGTCTTATACCATATACTTGGGGAACTATTTTGCTGTTGGGTGTATGAATGCAAGCTTTTGATATAAACTACTCATGTCTTCTGGATAATAACCGTTATATTTATCAGTACTCTATAATGTATAAATTTTATCCTTCAGACTCTCTACTGTTTTACAAACCATATTTGGTACTAAACATAGTTACTGGACTGGCTATTGTGTAGTATGGAGTACCCATGGTTCTTAGTATTATAATTATCAAAACTAAAATGTTACTAGTTTGCAGTCTTGTCTGGGATTGTGGTTGCCAGTCGTTATGCTGACAGAGTACACATAAAGACAATGTGTAATAATACTATATCTGTAATCCTTTTTTCAAACGGAACACATCACGAGAGAAAGAAATATTAATATGAGAGTATAGAAAATAGTCAATCCCAGATGGTTTGTCCGAAAAATAAATTAAAGCGATAACAAGTATCACCTTATCCATAATATTTGGACGTCCAAGAAGCCTTGCAAATGTTGTGTGAAGAATAACAGGACTGTACTGTTTTATATCAAGCATTAGAAAAAAATATTAGCACAAGAAATCTTATCAAAATAAGTGGAAGCGCCATGATGTAACAACTAAAAATACATTTTTCATATCAAAGGAGCAACTGTACCACACGTTTTCTAAACAAAGAGCAACTGTGATAGCTGAGGAAAAATGTTACACACTATGCGGAGATGCTTAATAAGATTAAAAACCACCAACACGAACATAAAAGAACCGGGTAACAACCAAGAAGCGATTGATGCTATAAGTTTTCAAATGATTCAAAAACACATATTGCATATACATGCCTACATGAAGTTTTGTTCCAGCCACTCACTAGTTGTTTTTTGGGCGCATGTGGAAGAGCTTTCCTCAATTCACTACGAATAATTGCTGGATCTGTGCCATTTATGACCTATAATCAATGACAAAGATATAGTCAATTTCATTGTTTACACACAAAAAACTTGCTCTTCTATCTGGATCTGATATGAAAGGGGTTCCAATAGAAAGAAAAAGTTAGAATTCACCCATTTATAAAAGGTTTATGCTCTTTACACTTATAGAATAGTGACACGGCCATCAACACTTAATCATATAAGTCAATTTCAATATCAAAATTGTTGAATGGAAATAGTAGAAACACAATAAAATAAGGCAGTGTGAGCTGCTTCAAAAGGAAGCTAGGAGAACACTAGTATTTACACATCTCGATTCTAACAATGTATGATCACAATTACATGAAAGTTAAATTAGCACTAACCTTACAACAACAGAAATTGAAATATTCAACCCAATGAAATGTAAAATTGCACAAAATAACTTGGAGGCTCAACTGTGCAAATAAAGACGAGACGGTCAGACTTCCATGTCAAAGCACAATAGTGCAAATCTAAAACAAAGAAAATTTGGTAATCACATCATGCATTAAAAAGTCAAAAACTAAATTCATTGTGATAATGCAGAGTGACCAAAATGCTTACCAATCAAAGTAACCAATGGTGCTCCCATGTTATAGTTGTCAAAATTAATACCGATTTAATGTGTTACTAAAGTACCTATTGTTCGCAATGTCAAATGTAACCACAAACATAGTACCATACAAAAACTTGCTCAAGCAAAATATTCGCCAAGAAAAACTCACCATTCGCCTGGCAAATATTGGTGAATACTTGTGGAAAATATTCAGAGAATATTCGGCGAATTCGAGCCTAAAACTCACTCATTAGCGGGTTTTACGCGAAAACGTGAAAAACATGGGTTTTGCTGAAAAACACTCATTTTTGTCTTATAAAGGCAACACACTCCCTCACTTGTAATCACATAGCTATTGAGCATCCTTTGCATGAGTTGAAGAGATTTTATAACAAATTTGAAGAATTTCATTTAGAGGTAAAGTTTTTTTTTTTTCTTCTTTTCAAGAATGTAAATTTGTTCTATATTATTTATATATTGTATCCAAATATGATTTGCAATTTTGAATGCATTCCATTCAATTCTGAATGATTTTAATTGTTATTAACTTATTTATGTTTGTTTATCATTGTTAATGAACAAAATTGCTGGAATGTATTGTTTTAAATGTTTTTTTTTATTTTTTTTTGGGAATTTATTCTTGTTTGTAGGGTTTACAATTACAAATTTGCAATTACAATTACATAGGGTTATAAAGCCAATTTTTTATTTTTAAATAGTTTTATAATGTTGTTTTTAAATTAAATTTACAGTTTTTTAATTTTTTAAACGGTTTTATAAAGTTATTTTTTAATTTTTAAACGTACATTATGCAAAAGATTAGAGCATAAAAATGGCATTTGGGTCAGCATCAAGTTTGGCATCAAGCTCAGAATCACTAGCAAAACCATTCTTGTTAATGCTTGTATTGTTGCTTGGAAGTATGATATACATGGAACAATTCGAAGACTGCAATTTGCAATTTTTGCAGGAAAACGTTTTCTGGATGCATCAATTGCCTAAAGTATCATCTTGCATGTATTGTTTTTCGCGACGTTGTGGTATGTCTCAATGTTACATAAGAGGCAAAATGAAAGATGAAGGCAGAGCTGGAAGAGAAGAAACTAGATAGGGCAAGGGTGCAAGTAGCCATAACAACCATTAGAACCGGAATGGCATAGGAATCAAAGGACAATGTGGCAATGATTACGAGCTCTACTTGCGTCCATGCATACGAAGCGGAAGAGGCACATCTACTTCATCAAGTTCAAGCAAAGAGATACATGGTTTTTTGTACCAAAAAATATACTTGGGGCACAACCTTTGCACGCAATGTATAAGTTGGAACAAGGATGTGCACAAGGAAGCATATAAGGCATGTGCGAATTTTTGGTACAACAACCTTCCCTTCAATGTGGCAAAGAGCCCATACTGGGAGTACTTAGTGACAACATTGACAATTGTAAGGAAAGGGTACAAGGCACCCTCTCCAAAAGACTTGAGTGGGAAATTGTTCAAGGGTGCGGTTGCAAGATGCAACGTTAATCCTAGAAGATCAAAAAAAAGGCAGAAAGACAAATGTACCATTTTTTCGGATGGGTGTATAGATGGAAGGAACCGCACCCTCATCAATTTTTTAGCGAGCCTTCAAATGGTGAGATGGTATTTTTGAAGTCAATTGATGCCTCTAACATAGTAAAAATGCAAAAAAATTGAGCCTTATGTTGGAGGAGGTTGTCTTAGAGGTGGGTATCCAAAATGTTGTGCAAATTGTCACAAACAATGCAACATATGCAGCGGCTAGGGGACTTCTACAGGAGAGGCATCTATCAATCTTTTAGACCCTTTGTTCGATGACATCGGAAAATTTGATTGATGAGGCCGGTTATAGAAGATGTAAGAAATATAACCAAGTACATATATAATCACCGTTGGCTTCTCAAATTTATGAGAGAACACATCAAGGGGAAAGAGCTTGTGCAAGTTGGTGTCACGAGGTTTGCAACTAACTTCTTGACGTTGTAAAGTATTTCTAATTTGTTGTCATCATTGAAGCAAATGTTTGAGTCAAGCATGGCTAGACTCACAATATTCAAAGAAAGCCAATGGAGAGAGGACTGCAAAGATAGTTTTGATGATGTCTTTGCAAAGAGATCTATAGAGATCATCAAGGTAACTTCAAACTTCAATTTAAATTTCAAGTCGATTCCTTTATTTTAATTTGTTAAATATATTATTATTTACTTTAATTGTAAGTTTGTAACTTTAAAGTTTAATTTGTGTATAGGTGTCAGAGTTGTTGGTGAGGATTTTGTACTTGGTTGATGGGGAGCAAAACCCAATGGGATACATTTATGAGGCCATGGATAGGGCCAAAGAGGTCATCCAAAACTATTATAGGTGGGATATCGCTAGATTTGGTCCCTTTTGGGAGATAATTGATCGAAGGTGGAACAATAAACTCCACCAACCTATTCATACAATGGGGTACTACCTCAACCCCAAGTTTTTCTTCTTTGATGGCTTCACAAATGTTAACAAGGAGGTTATGGAGGGCCTCTCAACATGCATTGAGAGGATGATACTGTTAAAGTAGGTATTTACCTTAGCTCATGTTCACCTAGGTACTTTATTTACCTTTCATTGTATTTATCCTCACCCACTTATGTGTGTGGATATTTGTTTTATCTTATTTAGATATTAGGAAATATTATCTAGTTGTTAGGTATAGTTCTTTCCTTGATCTATGGTATTGACTAGTTCTTTCCTTGATCTATGGTATTGACTAGATCTTTGATGTCTAGTTCTCTCATAAATCTATGGTCTTTGACTAATTCTTTGATGACTAATTATTTCCTTGATTCATGGCTTGATCTACGACCTTGACCGGTTTCTTAGATTGTTATTCCTTACCTATTTAAGCAGGGCCCATTCTCAATGTATTACATTGAGTTCCATAATAATATATGATATTGTTTCTTATTTGTTTCGAAAGGTTTTATGTAAAATTATTCGCGAATTGCTTTCATCTTATTGATCGTGGTGTTTGATTAGCATCTGTGTTCTTGGCTTGGTACGATGATCCGGTATCGCTCATTTCATAGTATTAGAGCAGAGATTGTTGTTGACATCCGTTTGTAAGTTTTATTTTGCAAATAAAATCTTTGTGTATTCATATATTTGGGATTTAATCGTATTTTGTTGTTGCGTGCATTTTTATGCAAAACAGAGGCTTCCATCGATCCGAAAGGTGTGAAAACCTTAAAATCGATCAGTAAACTCAGCCATTTTTTGGGGCAATGCTTTTTTGTGGTCTAGCGATGAAATACACAGTTCACCTGGGATTCGCACCACACAATTAAGAAATAGAAAAAACTTTTTATTGGGTTTTTTAGATTTTGCAAGATCTACATTTGGTTGTTTTCTGTACGGCATATCGCTTTCGGGTTTCGTGTAGAAGAATTTTGATTCTTTTTTTTTTTTTTTGCAAGGGTCCACCCATTAAAATCCTTAGCCCTTGGTCATATAAGGGCTTAAAGCTTGTGATTCCTACTAGTAGGTGCTTAGCTTCAGGCCTCTTTAATTGCATGTGTGGTGAAGGCAACAACAATTTATTTTGTTTTAGTGGCAACTACAATAAATAACAAAGCAAAATATTAAAAAGTTTGTAACTTTTGATCGGTAACTCGGTTTTGAGTGCCGTTTTTTTGCAAAAGTGCTTGTTTTTGTGCTCTTTTCATTGAAAATATTTATTTTGAGACTTGCACTATAATTATAAAGTGTCAAATATGGAGGAGTGTTGTAATCAATTGTGGATGCAATTTCGGCTGAGCCCGACGTCCTAAATTTTGGGAGTTATAATTTGTACCTATCATGGATTCTGAGAATGATATGTTTTTCTCTGAAGTATGTGGACTTCAAGAGGATATTGTAAAATTTGTGGAAGAAAATAGATCGCTCAAGAAGCGAAATTCTCTTCTACAATCACTCATTCACGATAAGGATACAATAATACACTCCCTGCAAAACAAACTTGCTAGCCTACAAAGATCACCATCATATTGTGGACAACCATATCCATGCTCCTAGTCCACTTGCAGTTGTTGCTCTTGTACCCACCGACATTAATATCCCAGGTCTTTGAGCCCGAACTCTGTTTTTGATGCTTCTAAACCCGTGAGGCTTGATTCGCATGCTCTTCCACATCTCGTGCCTATTACAAGCACTACACATGTTGTGTATCCTACTTCCACCGCATGGCTTTTTTAAGAAGCATACCACCGCATTCGGTTCTCGTATGCTCCATTCTATGGGTCTCACTAATGAGTCATTGCGTACATTCACAAGGTATTGTTTCCTCTATTCCACATGTTAAGTGGAATTCTCGTCATGACATTGGTTTTCGAGCGATACTTCATTGGGGGATCACACATTAACAGAGCTCCTTTTTTTTGTTCACTCGACTCTTTCTCGAGGATCATGAGCAACACATGAGTTCTACATCTTCACTAAGGCTTGAGAACCCCGAGATTTCAGCCATTCAGACATAATCAACCTAACACACATTCTCGATGTTCTTTTGTATGCACCCATCAGTGCATTTTGCACCAAGTCATATGCAAGCATCTTCTTCATCCATCCGTGTTGATTTGGGGTGGATATCCGATCACCGTGGCGCAACATAGGCATTCGTTGAGAGGACTCTACAGCATGGCTCCTCCACCATTAGGCCTCTTGCTCCACTTTCTATACCTTATGCATTGTGATGCTTCTTGTTTTGAAAATTTTTAGCAGAGGTAGTGTATCTCTCTTATTTGTTGAGAGATTTTGCATGTATTTTCGACACTTTTGACATGTTGTGATGATTCTTATGGGGGATCTATTCGTGCATTCCAAAGTGTTAGTTTGTCGTTGTTCAAGTAGTTGTTTTAAGCAACTCATACAAATTTGTAGCATCACTCCACCCATTCAAGAAGTATGGGAGGGTGTGGTGTTGATCCCGCTTCTTCTCGGTTTCGTGTCCTTGCCTTGTTACCTTAGCTTTTCTTGGATCATGACACTGGATTTTGTGTTCTTGCCTTGTTTTGGTTTTTGTTCTTGGATCGTGGCACACCTATTTGCAGCTTGATCGAATTATGTTTGGTGTTTTTTTTGCACTTTCGACATCACTCCGCTTGATGCCTCTCTCAGATGGAGCTATTCTCGTGAAACCCAAAGTGTCGATTGTTTTTGAGTTTTGTGATCGAGCGGTGGATTCGGACTACGTGCACACCAAACTTATTCAAAGATTGCATTGTACGAGTTTTTTAAGCCGAGCTTCTTGGGATGCCTTGGAGCGGATCTTTACTCTCTTTACTTTGTTGTTATTGGTTTTGGGTACCTTGCGGTGTCCCTTTTTTTCCATATATTGTACATAAGTACCTCATCAGGCCTAGTTGTTTGGACTCATACCGTGGACATGCCACTTCTATTTTGGCCTCTAGCTTCACTGAGGGGGTGTTAGAGTAGGTATTTACCTTAGCTCATGTTCACCTAGGTACTTTATTTACCTTTATTGTATTTATCCTCACCCACTTATGTGTGTGGATATTTCTTTTATCTTATTTAGATATTAGGAGATATTATCTAGTTAGGTATAGTTCTTTCCTTAATCTATGGTATTGACTAATTCTTTCCTTGATCTATGTTATTGACTAGATCCTTGATGTCTAGTTCTCTCTAAATCTATGGTCTTGACTAATTTTTTGATGACTAGTTGTTTTCTTGATTCATGGCTTGATCTACGACCTTGACCGGTTCTTAAATTGTTATTCCTTGCCTATTTAAGCAGGCCCATTCTCAATGTATTACATTGAGTTCCATAATAATATATAATATTGTTTCTCATTTGTTTGCAAAGGTTTTATGTAAAGTTATTCTGACGAATTACTTTCATCTTATTGATCGTGGTGTTTGATTAACATCTGTGTTCTTGGCTTGGTACAATCCGGTTATCGCTTCCTTTCGATACCAAAGAAGACAAGGGACCTCATTATTTTAGACCTGCAAAATTACAAGCATGCTAAGGAGAGGCTTTTTTTCGATGTTAGCTATCCGAGGGAGAACCACCCAGCCACCAAGTAACAAAAATTAGAATGTTTACTTATATGTTACAAGTTACAAATTTAAAATTATTAATTACTTATAAACTTTTGATTATCTTGTTTGTAGGTTCTTGGTGGGAGGATTGGGAGGAATTACCCCACATCTTAAAAAGTTAACCCTCAAAATTTTATCTCAACCTTGTAGCACTTCTCGGATGTGAGCACAACTGGAGTTTGTTTGAGGCCATTCACACGAAGAAACGCAACAAGTTGACTCAAAAACACCTCAATGACTTGGTTTTTTGTGAACTACAATCTTCACTTTCGCACAAGAAAGGTAAAGGCCATATCACAAGAGCTTATTGATTTGGATGAGATCAGAATGTCCCCAATGGACATTATTTTACTCCTAAACGGATTTTAGGAAATCCTAACTTTAAATGCAACTTGTAGACAAAATACCAAACAAGTATCACACAGATCTAAATTAAATGAGGAAATGCGACTTGGGTTAAGTGGAAAACCCACACCAATCAACCTCTAAATTTATATCTTTCCACTCAAATCTAGTACCACTAATTTATAAAGCCCAAATATGTATAAAATTGCAGATTTCAGATGTAAACAAGGCTGCAATAAATTATTTAAAAACCCTGTCTGCAACATAACTTCAAAAATTCATATCTTTTGCTAGAGAAGTCCAAATGAGCTGAAACTTTGGATCTTGGGCCACAAAAATATGAAGAATAATATTCCAAAATTAGTTTTTGCACAACAAACACAAAACCCTAATTTTGCCCTAAAAGTAGGTCGCCCAACACATTTAGGGCATCAAATCAGCTCCAAAAATTAAGAAAACAAGCTACTTTGATTCCCAAACAAATCAGCCCTGAATCAACTCCAATAATGACAAACTAGGGTGGATCTTTCACCACCGAAGAGTGCCCTACTAGCTAGGAATGGATCTCTCACCACCGAAGCTAGGGTCCCTGTGGGATCTTACTCCACAAGCTAAAGAAAATCCAAGCGTATATGCAAAAGCTACAAGCTTAAGACACAAATCAAAAAATATCAAATGGTTATGCAATATCTTCCCCTCAAGTCGACTTCTCCTTATAAAGGAAGAAGAGACCCAAAACAACCTCTACAATATCCAATTAGTTCACAAGGATTTTCCCTATGCAAGCATTTAATATTTTCCCATATTAAATGCTTTTCCCAACAACTTTTTCTCTCCTAATGCAAGTCGCATTTTTCTAGGGGAAATACATAGTAAAATGGGCATTTATCCTTTCTATGTTCCCATTCCCCTTTCTAAGGCAAGTCACCTTTTCACCTAGGATGGATAACAATTTATATTTGAGCCTTTTCCATCCTAGATTTAATAATTATTAAGTCATATAAATTATTATAAGTGCTCTATATATTTTTTTCTTTTATTAATGGCACTTTATAATAATTAAATATAACTTAAGTCACCCTTATATTTTTCCTTTGGGTCATCGGGTTGACAAAATAGGCCAAAGGTCTTCGAATGGGAAAGGGATATTACAGAGATCGATCCATACAACGACTAGACTAGGCAAGAAAAGAAAATCTCTGCGTTCACAGAGGACAAGATTGTTGCTTTTGAGAGGAAAGCTATGGAGGGAGAAGCACAAGTAGAAGATATTGGATTGATAACATCTTTGGAGGTGATGTCAAACATGCAACAAAGAAGTTGTCCGCCATCTACTACCGTGGATTGAGCCACAATCAAGCCTTCAGAGGAGCGAGCAATGCAACCGAGTGTCGGGACTAGTAGAGGCAATAGACCCTCTCCCTAATATTTATCTAAAACAGGAAGAGGAAAATGTAAATTATTGTAAATTGTAACTTGCATAGATATGCAATTTATGATGATAATTTTCAATGACAATCATTATAAATTCATAACACTTATCAAGTTGGTTGTATTCTCATGATGATGTGATTTTCTTCTATATGCGTATTCAAATTTAATAGAAAACACTTCCCCAACATTTTACAGACTCATTTGATACATTTTGCATAAAATTTATGTTTTTTAAAGAAATTTGCATATTTTTTAAGTTGTCGAATATTCGCCGAGTCTTGCTGAGTCAATTTATTTTTGGTCCGCCGAATACAAGTATGCAAACTCGCATAGTACCATGTAGTAAAGAACAAAATAAAAGAGGTCCAAAAATTTAAAATATGCTCAAGAAGAAAAAAGGAAAACAACATGATTTTTTTACAAGCAAATATCCCAAAGCATGTAGTCTATAAAGAACTTCCACCATATAGAATTATGATATAAGGCTATAAATGTAGGAACTATTAGTTGCTCAAGGTTAGAGATAAAGTGGATAAATGTTGACCAATTCTTTAAAAACAGGTAATATGCACCGCCAGTGCAAACAAGAATATGTAAAAAAAATCCAAGCTGGATTTTTTTCTAGGTAACTTCCATCATACAAAATTATGATTTAGGACAATAAATGTAGGAAATATAAGTTAATTAAGGTTAGAGGTATAGTGGATTGATCAATATTTATCTACTTTTTAAAAATGAAGTTTTAATATGCACCACCAATAAAAACAAGAATATGTAGCTTTTCTCCAAATTGGAAATTTGTGGCCACATATATGAAGCATAGGAATGTGAAGTTTAAGGGCCACTGTGTGTGTATTCTTGTCAAAAAGTTGAATGGCCAAATTATGTATATAAATAGGTTCGAAAACTGAAGAACTTACAAACTTAATGAATAAAATAGATATCTGAAAATATGAACCACTTGAGATTCAGTAACCAGAAAACTCCCAAAAGCTTTGCACCCTTTAGACCATAGTTCAAAAAACCGTACTTGCAGCCCAAATGTTTTAAGCCAAGTTAAAAATATATATAAATTCATAGAATAAACTTTAAAAAAATGTAAAACGCTGTTAAAAGCATAAGAAATGAATGTAGAGAACACATAGGTATGTTTTGTAATAGTTTTAGACGAAAAAAGAGTACAATGTCCATCAATAAACCATAATATCATATGATGATTGATCATCATCATAGAAAATTACAAATCCATTAAATATTTTACAAAATTCTCAATCCTCCAACTCCCTATAGTCATCAGCTACACCTTGGAAGTCGAAGGTAAAGATTACACCTTTGAAACAAAATCATCCACAAACATATCATCGTCACTAACCCCTTATATGTTTTTGCTTGCACTTGAGTATTTGTTGCCACTAACCTCGCGGCTTCCCTCTCAAAAATTGTGATCTCCTCCTCATTCTAGGGTCCACATCCTCAACATTGCAACTGGGAATGGATCAATATCATCCAATTCAATCGCATCATAATTCTCTTGCCCCTCCATTTGTTTTACACGAAAATGAAGATCAGTATCACACAAAAACAAAGACATTGAGACATTGTGTTGTCAAGCTATTATGCTTCTTTGTGTGGATAGCCTCAAACATACTCCAATTAAGTTCACACCTAGAAGAGCTACATGGCTCGCACAAATATGGATGTCTAGCCTCTCGAATATTTGGTGTTTTTAGACCATAATCTTCCCACCACAAATCTTCAAATATGACATTTGTAGAATTTTTGTAAGTCAACTAGGCTTGCATTTATTCAAGTCTAGTATCTACAAGTAATGAGACTACAATTATAGGACTCAATTTTAATTTTATTTTTTAACATGGTCGTTATGTCATTCTCTTTTGAATGAATAGAGATAAAGAAAAGAGCCTCCCTATGACCCTTGTAAATCTACAACTAGTTAAGAATGATGTACATCGTGGAAAGGGCGTTGAATTCTAGGTATTCCCAGACTCGAACGACTTCTTTTGAGAACTACCTAAGAATGAAGCATTGGTTACTATCATATTCTTCTATCACAATGCGCAGGCAACTTACAGATATCACGACCCATGCCATTCCTATAGGTACCAAAACCAATTACATGCAGAAATTTCAGACTTGAAGCACAAACAGGAAGAGATTCAAACCCAACATGAAAATCTCAAGAAACAATCGGATTCATGGGCACAAATAGTGAAAGGTAGAGACCAAAACACCTCTCCTCTTACCGTTGTGGAGGAAGTTGTGCAGCAAAACTTGTGGAAGAAAGAAACAAACGAGCAAGAGAGCTCAATCTCAAGGTAAGAGGGCTGCCCACACCTCCTGATCCTTTCGCCATTGCTTCTGATTTCATCACAAATAAGTCTGTCAGAAGTGCAAATTGATAGGGCATGGCTTGGTCTTGATTCTACCCTCTTCCTTCGCTTCAAATCAGCAGATGACAGGCTTCGGGCTCTTAGGGCTAAACGGAGACTATTCTCACTCCCGGATAAAATCTTCCTTGATGAAGATCTCACTAGAGCCCAGTGGGCAGAACTCAAACAGTCCCGGGAGTTAGTCATGGCAGCCAGGAAGGCTGGTAAATGGGCGGTGATTCGAACCTCAGACCAGTGATTCGAGACACTTTCCCTCCTGGTTGGGCTCCTGGTTGACGGTCCCACTGGGAGTGGCGTCATAACAGGGGCATTTCCATGTCATGTTGGATTGGAAAATAGGTCTTACTGGTCCTAGCCTGGTCTTCTACAGGTTGTAGTGGGTTATTCAGACTCTTAGTTACTGGGCATCGGGGCTTCGCGAGTTACTTCCAGCCAGCCTTGTTTGTGTGGTGATGGTGTTGGGGGTGTTGCTCCCTCTTCCGCTCACCCCCACCGTTATCCTCTTCTCCCTTTCTGGGTTCTCCGCACTTGCTGCTTCCTTCTCCTCTTCTCCATCTCTTTTTGTATTTCGGGCGACCCATTTGGGTCCTCTCGCTAGGTTCTTTTTGCTTTGTACTCTACAGTCCCATTGACCTACTTTTGTGGTCATTTGTCGGACATTAATAATATTATCTTATCTTCTATGGTAAAATATGGTATGTAGTTATTATTCTATAATTGATAGTTTGGGATAGTGTACTTTCTCCATAAACACAATTAAAGTTGCAAAAAACAGCTAAATGATTGCACATGTGACAAACAATTAGTCGATTGGGTGTACCAACTAGTTACATAAGGATGCCTTGATTCTCGCAAATGTCACGCTGATTCACTATTGTGTGGTTAACCAAGAAAGATTTGTAGACAATTATATTCATACCATACGATGACTTAGACAAGTTGAAGACATCAATCATCATTCAAGCTATGTAGAGAATCTAGAGTGTGAAGACACCTTTTATAATGTCCTCTTTTTGGACAAATAAAAAATTCTGAAAATTCACAAAAACCCTTACCGCTGGAAATAAAATACTAGAATTACCCTCAATTTATGAATTTCTAAACAACACAATTTATGGCAGCAACCCAGAATTTTATTTTATTTAATTTGCAAACAGCTGGGTATAATTTAGAGAATTTTTCCACGTTGAAACCCTAGCTGGATTTACAAATTATTTTACAAAAATAGAAGCCCTAGCTAATTAACTAAAAACCACACAAAAACCAACCTGAAAGATGCCCTGGATGCTGAATGGCAAATAGTTGAAATTCCCAAGGGTGTCACCCAGGATGGAAAAGGCTAGAAATGATGGCATCAGCCCTAAAAAGTGATGACATCAGCCCCTAGGAGGGTTTCCAACCAACAAAATTGTGCCCTAGTTGATTCTGGCAAGTCTGATTTCCCCTAATGATGCCCTAGCTGAAATCTGTAAATCTGATGATGCCCTAGCTGAAATCTGTAAATCTCTAACTGGATGCACAAATGCAACTCTTGGATGGAGTCACCACTGAAGATTGGAGGGTTTTCGTCCCCAAATCTGATTGCAATGGAGGGTTTTTGTCCTCAAAAGCAAAAGTTGAAGCAGCAGCTCAAACTCTCAATGTAAAAATAGATAATGGCCAAAAAGATACTTCCAAATGACCCCCAACAACTTTTTATAAGTTCACTTGACACTTTTCCCAAGGAAAAGCCCCAAAAGTAACTTTCCATCTTCTAATTTGATATTGACTTGCTTAATTTGGAAAGTCGCCTTTATTTTTTATTTATATAATAAAGTAATATTAAGTTGTCACTTTTTAATAAAAAGTGAGTTACTTGACAACTTAAAAATATTAACTTCATTTGAAAAGGGGTCATGACACCTTTTTCCTCCAAACACTCTAGAGGGCAAAGAAGTGGCAGATATTCATTGTCGAAGGAAAACCACCTGCCTCAAAGGGCTCCAAATAGTCAATTGAAGCAGGGCATTTTTCTCTAAGTGCAATTGTTTAGTATATTCCAAGAAGCAATGATACAAGAACACCTTCGGAAATTTTGAGGTCAGGGTTCGTGGACATCGTCAAGGCTCTGATTTATTGCATTGAGTGGTAGACAAGAAGCTGATATAGTTCAACTTTCAATTACCAATACTATGGTTAATCAATACCCTCCAGTATTCCATAATCTTTTTGTTTTAACAAAGGTAGGCAGGTCAAAGAATGTTGGCAGATCAAAGGTCATAATGGTACCGAGCATAGACAAGTGGTAGGATAAGCAAAAGTACAAAAAGTCGAAGCAACACAATAAAAGTTACAAAGCATATAGAATTACCATTATGGTTTTTGAGGCTTCCAAAAGGCAAGGACCCTTGTCAAGTAAACGTTACACAAGTACTTGTGGCACGTATCAAGTAAACAAAGCAAAAAGAAACCCCATAAATGTAAACCTCAAACTATTGCTAAGTACGAAGAACAAGTGGAAAAGCACCTCCATCGAATTCACAATCTGTCTACAAAAATAGCCAATCATAATGAGAAAATTGTGGTAGTGATGGTAGACTAGCCAAAATGGAAAAATTCATTCTCAAAAAAGAAAAATATATTATTGATATCATCTTCCCTTAAATATTCCTAAAATACTTCCTACCCAACAATAAAGCTTCCTAGTCCACAAGAAATTTAACCTATTCAAATTTAAAAGCAGAGACCGCCCACAAATCAATGGAAGATATTTTAAAATCACATGTAGTAGTGAAACAATCATAGAAAGAAAAACTACCCTATGTGGAATTCTTTTACAATAACAACCCATTAACATGATATGGCTCCATTGAAAGCCACACGTGATAAAATTCACTCAAACCACTCATCATTGACCACCACAATTTCAGATGAAAAATAAAAGCTCATCGAAATATTGGGAAAAATGCAACAGTTAGCTTAAGTTCAGGAAGAATGGAAAGATGGTGCCTGCCAAAATCACAATCCGATTTACAGCTAATCTGATGAAATAGGAAGTATAAGGTAGCACTTGTTTTTAAAGGGTAACACTGGCATAAAGCTAGCAGAAAAAATTACTTGAATTTAATTATTGAGAAACTTCAACCGTCAACATTTGCTGTACCCATTCAAAGACGTAAATTGCACTCACAAGCCTACAAATTGGAACAGATCCAAAGAATCATGCCCTAAGTTGTTTTGTACAAGAATATAATGGGATGTCTTTACACGTGATGGGATTTGTATTTTCCGTTTTTTTATCTATGCTGTATTTTTAGATATGCATTAAAGATATTTCTCAATATTACATTATAAATTCTTACATAAAACAAGGCTACAGAAAGAACAATAAAAATTGCAACATCTCACAAATTAAATAGTGACTATTTTACCGGCTCCATAATTGCAATTTATGGCATCTTTCTAGACAAAGAGAGTCATCTATAAGCATAATGCAATTCAGAAGAAGGAAACACCTGCCAGCAACCAAGCAACACGCCTGTGGAAGTAAGAACAACTTTCTCCAGTCTGATTCTTAGTGGACATAATGTCCTAGCAACCGACTCAACAGCCTTTGCCTCTGAATCAACCTAGTTAGAAAACATAACATTTGTGAAAGATACAAACGAAATTTTAATATTAAAAACAGACGTGTAATCTCGTACCAAAGGACCATTAGTTGATATTTGAATTTCACCTCTTCCACAGAGGCAAAAACAGGCTCAATATGGTGAGATGCATGGAACATGCTGAAGTGATATAGGCTTGCATTTTGAAACCAGATAGCTGGCAAAAGAATAATCGTCAAAGAAAACATACTTCGAAAAAGAGTCCAACCATAAATTTCTAAAAGTGGAATTTACCCAGAAAATAATATCTTGGCTGATTCAAACTGTTAATTTGTCTCGTTTTGTGGTTTTTTAAAGAGTTTCAAGAAAAGACAAAGATCCAGGGCTTATTTTACAGACAGATCGGACATTGATATACACAAACATAGGGCAGCTTACCTTCACCAAAGTAGGGGAAAACACCTTTTTACGGTCTGTCTGCACTGCAAAAGAAAGATATGTTAAAAACTACAGGCATAATTTTAGATGAAGTAAAAATACTAATTCCATGCCAAAAACCATAGACATGATTTTAGATGAAGCATTTCCAAACCTGTAAGAAATTTATGCCCACCATCTAAAAATGGAGTAAATATGCAAGCAATTGGCAAAAATTGGAATCAGCAATGGAAAATACGGATGCCTTGTATGTGTGTATATATTCTTGCATGTATCTATGTATGTACACACAGCAAGAGCGAGTATTCCTCGATGGATTTGTTAAAAATAATTGGTATATGTGCAAATATACAACTAGTAAGCCATTTTAAATAAACAGGAAGAACACAAGCTAAATATAATTTATGCCAACTGGGCACAGTTATTAACCGTCAGCGCCAAAGCTGTTGTTTGGGATAAAACCAATACCTCCTACATGGACTATAATTTAGAAAGGCATGTACTTGACTAGAAAAAGGTCACAAGTATATAAATATGCCTCACATGATCAAGTAATGCTCGCCTTTAAGAAGAATACCCAAGAAGAAATTTAACGTGCAATCATTATAGACTTGTTTCTTCTCCACTCTTCCTTATGATTGGCCAAGGGTGTCTATCAGAATTACCTAGGTGTGTCCAAGCCAAATTTTGATGAGACCCAATCATGCATTAGGGGGATTTGGGATGCACCCAAACTCAAGGTGCATTTCCCACCCATGGAGTGAACCAAATCCAAACACACTATGCGAAAAACTTTAAAATATGGTTTATAAAAACTTTTATAAATTCAAGATCAAAAACCCTAATGAAGTCATATCACAGCCTACACATTAGATTTTATATATTTATAAAGTTTGGAGTTTGTATAATGAAAATAAAATCTCTATTTTTAATCATGATAGATAATTCATTTGATGTTTATTTGTAAGTTTTTTTAATGCTTTAGACATTCATTATAATTGTTAAACCAAACATATTCATGCCAAGAGATCAGTCCCTCGTGCCATCATCCTTGCAAAATTTGGCACAGCACCGCTCATTGCTTCAGTGATCTTTCATGCGGTGACTATGATCCAAAGACTAAGACAATTGGGTAACTCCCAAAGTGGTCAACTTAGGTACCCATACCTTGCTTTTAGTTCATCTATGGAGCTGGTAAATCGTGGGGTTGATTCGTGTTGGTATGCAAGAGCCTCCTCATTGCTTAGCCCTATTGCTCTTGATATTGAAAAGGTACCCCGCATAGCTTTCCCATGGATGCTCCTCATCTCTCCAAGTGAGATAAACAATAACATTTATATTGATATTTATAAAGCATATCTCAAGTCCACATGGACTTAACCTAAAGAGACACTCAGCTCAAAACTTCAACACTACTTAGACTTATATCTTCATTTTAGTGATGATTTCATCCAACCTCCAAGGTACAAAAATTACAGTTACCTTGCAGCTTGGGAGTTCCCCTTACTCAACTCAGAGTTTGCTCCCATCAACTTTGCATTGAGACAAATCACCATATAACTCGTGAGCATCATATTTGTCAAATTTGCGCTTTGGATTTTAAGACCAAGGACCATTTTTGTTTCAATTGCCCTCCTTATTATGAGGTAAGGGAACAATTCGTTTCCCTCTTCGAGAGACTCTCTTGGCTCTCTCCAGACATTCATGGCCTATGAAGTTCAAAGATGTTTAGCCCTCTTCCTTTGAGAGATGTTCAACCTTCGCCGATGGTTTCTCCAACATAAGTCTCCAGGGGGGCCTTGCACCAAATTAATTACATCCTACTTCCAGCCATCTGACATCATCGTAGGAAGATGCCATGTGGCCATTACATGTTAGACGAGCAAGGCGTCGTAGACTCAATGCCCCACATGGCCTCATAACTATTAGGCTAGAGCGGACACCCACCACTCCCGGTTAGAGAGGCCCTCTCTAAGACATTCGGGGGAGATGTTCACAGGGGCTAAAGAAACTCGTTCCACCGGATCAGGCCGCACCGAATGGTCTTGGGCAGAGACCCACCGGAGGGGCCCCCAGCTATCGGATAAGATATAGAGGAGGGGGAGGGGAGGGGCGGGGGCGCCATATCGGGTGGTTTGCTACACTTCGCCATATAGAGATAGGGGCCCTCCCTTACACATTTCTTCACCACTTTTGAGTATTAGAAGTGTCTCTCCAAAGCAACAAGGTTCAACACACTACATATGATCCCTCTCTTTATAAGTTTCTTTTTGATATCTCTGTTGGACTGCTGCTCTTACTCTCATGTTTACTCTTTCGTTTGTATTATTTTGTATTATCTTCTTTTTCTTTTTCCTTTTTATTCAATATGGATAAAAAATATTACAGCTCTTACCCATCCGTATACTCAAGTTTTGTGGTTCTATTGAGCACTCTCTACCCGTACTTTGTGTAACCCTACACACTCCTACCCCTACAACCTTGGTGTCAAACAGGCCATCAAAATTTTGAATTCAGCATATTTTTTATAGGATATTCTCCAACATGATTACATCTTTATCCAAGGGTTTCTACATAAATACTAGCATAATTCAAACACATCACTTTGATAGAGTTTTGATGCTAAGATCATTGCTTTAGTTATTTCCAGCCATAAAACCAATCTGTATCTTATATAACTAATACTCCGCCACTAGAAGTTGGAAGTAGTGTTTAAGATGGCTTCTAAGTTATTTGGCATATACATTTGGTAGCCTAAAAAAGGTCAAACAGCACATTGTCCTCCTAAACATAACCACCTACTATTTTAGGTGTTGCTCGGGTAAATATTATATTGATTATACATGAAATCTACAAGGATAGAGCATTAAAGGAATAGTTATAATAAAATGAATCAATGTATAGATAATAGGAGCAATAATAGAAGAAAGATGGCAACAATCGACAATGACTGCGGTCACTGCACGAATTCAAATAGACCCTCTTCATTACATGTATTGAATTTGTTACATTTTCACATTCCTCTATATTCCCATCAACTTTCTCAAAATATGTGTTCATCTCATTGTACAAATCACACTTCAAAACAGGGAACAACATTTTCAGAAAACTGTCAAAATGGCTAAGTACTGGTCTGTCAAAATATGGCTGACAGACCATTTTCAAAGGTTCGAATTTGCCATGTAAGGCTGCAAATGGAGGTCATTGGTGTGCCATTGTGTTCTCCCCACATTTTTCTACATCCCCAAAAAGCTGCACCTATATACCATACAAATTCGACCTTCAAAATCATATCTTGAAGATGCTCCAACAGCCATTTTTGAAGAATTGTGAACTGTAGAAAATGACTTGGCCACTTTCAGTTGCTGCGTAAGACTACAAAATACTATGAATGACTGTGTAATTCAGAATTTCAGACTATTGTGCACTCCTCACATTCATTCCCACCAATTTTCAACTATAGATCACATTAATTCAACCTCCAATCGTATCTCCAAAATGTTTGAACAATCATTTTCAGAAACTGTTACCATAGATAATGACTCAAATTGCTATAAATGAGTGTGAATTGATTCTTGTTGTCTAAATCTGAAAAGGGTTTGTACAAATTGTTCTAATTAACATCTCCAAAAACTTTCATATCTTAACTCTGAACTGTCCTCTCCCGGTCCATATTTTACTAGAACTGCCCGCTCGTTTCTTTCTGCACAAGGATTACAACTTTAAAAGGAAGTACTGTGAATATTGTAGATAGAGCTCCAAGGTCCAAAGATGAAATACTCACCTTGTCATAACTAAGCTTCACCCAAGTTTTCACAGTCATATGTCAAGCCTTCTTCACTCAGCTCTAAAACTACAGAAAAATGGCTCTCTTCATCGGATAGCACAGGAGAATGAAGCCAATAAAGCCATGAAATCAAAACAGACATCATGAGAAGTCAAGGAATCTTTGAACAAGAAAAAAATAAAAAGATTTAAATTGGGTGCCTAACAAGGCCATTTTAAAATCTTCTTATCATGGATAAGCAAAGATAAAGGCTTAGGGAAAACAGGATGCCGAGCATTAAAGATAAATCTATTGTTACAAATAATGCATGAGAATTTGTCAGTTAAATGTTCTATTTAAAATTTTAAAAGCACAAATTTGAAAAATTGAGTGTGTTGGTGACAACAGTTGGGATCTTTTATTATGATTTTTTTAAAATAGGTAAAATATGTATTGAAATAAAATTTGTTAGAAAAGTGCATGCTCATCAAAACCAAATACATGCAGAGATGAATATCTCTAAAGTTTGAGGTACATCATCTACTTTAGCATGATTAGTTCTTCCTTCATGAAAACTACATATATTCCTACAATCACTATCTAGTCTGTATCTATGGTAGTTCCAAAGATATTATTTATTTTTTATATATCAGTTCTTTTTAACAATGAGTACTATTTACATGAATATATTTGCAGAAGCACCAAATCGATGTAAACTTGTAGCATTTGATGCTAATACAAAATTTGGAAGATAAGTGTATATTTCATTAATCTTGGTGATAGATGTTTCCATGATTGAAGTGTGGCTGGTTACTTTCTTCAGTCTCATTGTGTGCATTCCAGCTGGGATTTCCTTCATTGGAGTTGTAGGTATAGAGAACCACCCTCCAAACAAATCCTCAAACCGTTTCTACTCGTTGATGAGATCAGCAATCCTTCATTGTGGTTTCAGACTGCCTATTGATGGCTTTCTCAGAATTCCATTGTGGTTTCAGACTGCCTATTATGGTACTCATAGTTAACACTCAATGAACCATTAGTTATCTATTAAGTAATGTTCAGTTATGAACTTCCCGACTTCAATGTAACTTTTTCAGCATAATAAAATGATGAACACATGCATATCTCAATGTGTCATGTGCCTTCCAGTTTCTCTTCATTCTCTCTCTCATCTTCTCAAATTGGTATCAGAGCCACTGGTGCTTGAGAATCATAACTGTACGTGAAAGCCCTAGCAGAAGGGTACGAACAGCAAGGTGCAGATTTCAAGGATGCCCTAATTGGGTACGAACTGTGGAGGGGATGAAGAGGCCCAGAACAGCATGGTAATTGCACTAGGGCACATGATTTGAATGAATCTGGAATTGTGATTTGCAGTGAAGGCAGATTTGCAGACTAGTACACGATAAAAGCTGAAATCAGGTTTTTTCAAGGAAGCAGCTCAGACATGATTTCCAGAAATCGGGACCTGCAGAAAATAAAAATTCGCAAGTTTCCGAGGTCGTGATTTAGAGCATGAAGAAGGAGACACTTTTCCAAAACACAATTCTACAGACATAACTGAAGCATAAACAAAGCAAAATGAAGATCAGGAGAAATCATGAGAAAGAGTCACAAAAATTGCCATAAAGGGCACACACTCGATTTGCATTTTGCACTCATTAATTGCTGTGCTACGGCATGGGAGGCTGCTGCCTATACTCACAATTTTGATGGTTGTATGTCTAAACAAAGGCACAGGAAACGTGTGAGCAGGCCTGTAGGCCTTTTTGCGGGACCAGACCTGCGTTTTCAGTTACAAACCAGGACGCCAGGGCACAACAGTCCTAGTTTTACAGTCATTTTCACGATTTTTTAAGTTTGCAGTTCTGAGTATACATTGTGCTGTATGATTTTCTGAGTTTGCAGTTTTGAGCATCGTCTGTGCTAGGGCACATACATACCATAAAGCACCTGTACAATTTCTTGAACATATAAGTAATTTTGTTGCATACATTATAAACAAATTCAGAATTCAGACAGTACTTTTTCGGATTTCCTGTTGCATTGATTTGCAGGTCAGAAGTGAAACATTCAGAATATAGGCTGTATTTTTTTCTGTTGCATTGATTTGCGAGTCAGAAGTCAAACATTGTGTATTACGACCAATATCCAGAATCTTGTTCTGCCAGAGGCACAAAAGTTGACTGGCTAGAATTACAATGTCTGGAATCACGAGATTTTGACAATCGCAGGAGAATCAAGATTGCAATAAATTCATTCTTGGCACTGAAAGAAGGCCTGTTGCAGATTTTGTGGATTATAACAAGCATCATAAAGAGGGTTGTTGTTGAATTTGTCTATGTCAGATGATTTGATACCCAAAGTCCAAAATGCCACTAAGGCAAGTTGTGCTATGGAACAAGTATTTGACTTTGGAAAAAGTCGGGTCTTGTACTTGAAGAATTTGTTGTTTTCAGCAAAGATACATGAGGGTGGGTCCCTATCTAAACATTTTCTTCAGATGAAAGATCTCTGAGACCAACTCAGTGCCAACTCGGTTGCTCTTGTTTTGAACAGTTTGATGCCCTCATATGTCTCTTGTGGAAGCTTTACATTTAATGGTTGGAAGTCAGACCTTGACTATTGATTAGGTTAGTTCCTTCTTGTTGCAAAAGGAAAGTAGAAAAACTCAAGTGAGTCTACTTCTAAACAAACAGAGAGTGTGTATTTTGCTTGGTTGAAGGGGAAATGGAAACGAATTCCTGGTGAATCATCTTCCAGATATCAAGTGAAATGCCATTAACATCATAATGTTCAGCATATCAACAAAAATTTCTGGAAGCAATAGTTTGATCTTTCCCAACACAACAAAAAGCTACAGGATGAGGCGAATGTGGCAACAAATGCAAATGAACTTTGAGGAACAATGAGCTCACCACATCACGCCTGAATGACAATGCATCCAAACATTTTCGCGTCGAAGGGATTGGTATGCAATGTTTATTGCAAATATAAATTGTTTTGATTCAGTTATATTGGCCAAATGGGAGTCACTAGCAGCAGAGGGGATAGACGATATTCATATGATCCTAAATAACGCTAAAAACTCTTAGCAACAAATGTTATGTTCCTATCATGCATAAAAATCTCTCGTTGCTCATTGGCCAACAAAAAAACCCAATATTTCTGTAAATTTCTCTAGGCAAAAGTGTATTGTGTCGGATGTGAAACAGGAATAGGTAATTGCCCTAGGCATTGGGCAAGGTGGCCAGTATAGGCTTGTTGACTCTGCTACAATCAACTTAAATGCACATGTGGAGAGACTCCACCACACAGGGTGTGCTTTGGAGGATGACATTCCTCATAGGTTTGTTGACCCTACTCCGGTCAGCTTACATGCACTAGTTGTGGAGGGAATATCCACTATAAAGAAT
This sequence comes from Taxus wallichiana var. yunnanensis, assembly GCA_018340775.1. Lineage (NCBI taxonomy): Eukaryota > Viridiplantae > Streptophyta > Pinopsida > Cupressales > Taxaceae > Taxus > Taxus wallichiana. Next base: position 291,556,573 of record CM031233.1, on the reverse strand, counting down.
GTGCGGGAGATTGAAATGTTTTATGTGTGCGCAGATGAAATGCCCCGATATAAGATACGCAGGAGACGCAAGTTGAGTTGGTGGGACATGCCACTCAAAGAATTGTGGAAGGTGACTTCACCATCCAAGGTGTGCACAAGGCGCATGGTGAAATGATAGGAAAAGTTACTCATGGTAAGATGGACGGAACAGTCACTCAATCGTAGGCACTGGCTCGAAGGTCCAAAGAGCATGTTTAGTCTTCTCATCTTGTTGCGAAAGACTTTTCCAATCAAGAGGGCTTAGATTAGCAATAGGGAAGGAATAGATGATGAGGAAATGGTTGTTTCCACTTTCTCCCACTACTACATCGTTGGTTTTGCTCCTACTATGAATAGTGCAAAGATGGTCACATTTGTGTTTCAGTTGCTTCCCTCTAGAGATTTGGACACGGAAGCCTACATGGTGTTGCCTGAAAAGTTTTAGGTGCCTAAATGCGATCATTTGGGTTGCAAATTGATAGAGTCCCTAAAGACTTAAGAAGGCTCCACAAGCCAAGTACATTCTCTTTGATCAGCATCTCCAAGATTCTGATTTCATAATTATGGAGGTCGGGCTGAAGTTATCAGCCAATGATTCATCCTCATCAATCAATGAATCACTCTACAGAGAATCGGTGGACAATCTGATATATCTTATGTGACAGTATCTTTGTTTCGTTGTAGCTATCAGTTTTGTCTACACTGAAGCTCATACATTGGATAGCAGCAAAACATTAGAGGACCGCTGCAAATTTCAAGTCAATAATCTAAGGAGCAGCCTGCGAATTCGATGACTAAACTTATTGGTTTTATCATATCTATAAAATTTTGGGACAAACATGCTGTCTCTAGTTTAGTCATTAAGGGGGTATTAAAATATATTAGCTTGTGTTACCAAGAAACACCTACAGGCCGACCATACCCACATATGTACGTACCTGAAATGGATACGGGTGCGGGTATGGCCCGAAAACCGCTCTGAAACTTCGTGCAGTCTTGGGTTTGTACTATTTCCAATATGAACCTAGGACATTTCTGTCTCATTTCTGGCAGAAAAATTCAGTTAAGAAAGTAAAAGACAGCCAAGTATATACATAAAATAAACATTTGAGTATAAGTTTATATTTAGATATGGACAGTTACTTTCTTATAATTTAAGTTATATTTTACTTATTATAATTTGAGTTATATTTTACGTATAGACTTTCGTGGATGTTTGAGAGTAGTTTCGGACATCTGGGAGCTATAACGCAAATTCTAGGTTTTGGAGATTCCTATTAGATTTCAAAGAGCACTAGATTTCAGAGTTTCAGAATTAGCCATATTTCAGGGTTTCAGAATTGACCATATTTTAGGATTTCAAGGAGACATCATAGGAGGTATGAAGGTAGTATGAAGGATTAGATAGGTATAATTGAAAATCATATAGACATCTCTCCTAAAATACCATGAGCCGACCCCACCCCTTTCCCGGTACAACTCCTTAGGACGTACACTCAGGGAGATTGATGCGCCAATGAGTCCTGCAAGAGAGAACATCAATACTGAAAAATATATGAGTCCTTAGGATGTACACTCTCATTTATGTCACATGGTTCATGAACATATGAAATTTTAAGCATGTTGAATGTTTTCAATTTCTATGAATATTGTTGGAGCTCAAACTTGCACCCGTCTCAGATCAGGTTGAATTGAGTCGTTGAGGCAACAATGGGACTGTCTCCAAGTTGTGGGACCTTGCGCGCTTGAGACAAACCTCCGGAGAAGGTTGGTTCCTCTACCTATTTCTCTCATCTTTACTACTCCTAATGCTAAAATGGAAATCCTAAGATAAACATGCCAAGGGACTCCGGATAAAAGGAGAATGTGCGTAAATGGAAAACTAATCTAAGGGAGGCAATAGCACCAAAAAGAAGGGGGATGAATATGACCAACTTCGAGCGAAAATGAAGAAATTGCGGACATGAAGGGTAGGCACGCGTACCACAGTCTGAAACACACTTAAACATCCATTCTCATGGAACACAATGAAAAGAAAACTCTGTAAGGGACGTGAGCATGCACAACAAGCTACCAACGTGAAAGAAAAGCAAGAAGATGCAATAAAACAAGTTAGGGTAGAGAGTAGCCACAAAACAACTTCTATTGCTTCCAAAATGCACAGTTGATTATAATGGTAGAAGAGGCGAGTATCCACATGCAGAGAACCAGATCCAAAGGTCTACGACTCAAAATGCAAGGCAATACCTATGTAAACTGAAAGTATCCAACCCTTATCAATGAGCAATGCTCTTACATTTATAGATGAATGGAAGAGAGAAGAGGGGGAGAAGGAGGGAAAATCCGATTTTAATCTTCAACCACGACAACCAACAATGAATGCCTGCAAATCCTCCTGCAAATATGTCAAATGAGCTTCCCACGTCTATTTGGCATGTAGGAGGAGGCGAGATTTGAATCAAATCAGGTGGTTGGAGCAATCAGATCTTGCATTAATGGCGTGAGGGACATTTTCCAGCTTCTCACCTACCTAATCCCGCCGAAATTTGAACTTGAGTGATTTGGAGTGTAGCCCACGTCAGCAGCTTTCAAACAAGCCCGTGCACGCGCGTGTCGAGCGAGCCCCGCAACAAAAGTTATGGCGATCTTAAGGTTTGCAGTGTAAACCAATACGCAAACCACGTGACGCCAGCGTCAATTGATCAAGGAATCAGCCAACTGTACATTTGTTTTGTCACTTTTGCCACATGTCATGCAACGGTTGGTCATGCGAGGATTCGCACCTGTTGGCGTGTTTGTGATTGGTTACATGTAGTTCACTCAATGTCGACATATGCCACGTGGCACATTAATCAAGCGCAGAAGAGGGCACAAAGGCGAAAGTGCGAAAGAGAGAGGCATAGAAGAGGGCACGAAGGCACGTGCGAAAGATAGAGGCGCGAAGGAAAGCGAGAGGAAGGGCGTGCAAAAGTAATGCGCGGAGAGGAAATGGATGCGTACTTGCAGAAGACAAGTAGGCAGGGAGGGCGCGAGCAAAGAAAAGATCAAGCGCGCAACAGAAAGGAAAGGCACGCGAAGCAAGCCGTAAGAAAGGAAGAGTGCGGCGCGCGAGTGCGAAGAGATGCAAGCACAAAGGCATGAGAGGGACTTAGCCGATTTGGAGGACAAGTCTCGACTCTGCAAAGGCGTGCAAGGGTCACACGACAGACCGGGAAAGAAAGCGGGTACACAAGAAGAAAAGCACAAAGAGGAAATGGAGGGAAAAGAAAGAATAGCGAAAGCGAGAGGGTGCGCGAGGAACTGCGGCAAGGAACTATGTCAAGCAAGCAAACCAAAAGGCGCACAACCTAGAATGTTTGAACCTTAGAGCGAGATGGATGTAAGTTGTCAAAATAACCAGAGAGATATTTTGGACAACAAATACAAATATGTTTTTAGTGCTTTATCTTTTATAAACCAAAAATTAGTATTATGCATTATATATATATATATATATATATATATATATATATTGTACAAGCATTTCCATGTCGTTTCGTACCCAAGGGTTTTTTGAAAATCGGCATTTCCACATTTCAAACCCGTACACATTTCCATTCCCGCAACATATATATTAGTTAACATTGAATGCACTATTGGTTATCTATTATCTAAAGTTCGGCTATAAACTTCCCCAACTACAACGTAACTTCTTTCAAAGATAATAAAATGAACACACATATATGTCTATGTGATGTGCCTTCAAATTTCTCTTCATTATCTCTCTCATCTTCTAACAATATGTTCAAAGTAGAAATAAGGTGCCAAGACGTGTCGTGATAGCTAGAACGTAAGGCTAAATAAGGTCCGAGTGATTGAAAGGAAAAATAAGGTTTTAGGATGAGACCGAAAAGCTGGAATCTAATGGCTAAATTAGGAATGGTTGACACAAAAGCAATATAAGGTGCTAGGATGGGACTAGATATCCGGAATGTAAAGGCTAAATTAGATTTGGATGACCCAAAGGAAAAATAAGGTCTTAGGACAGTCCGGATAAGAGGAATGTAAAGGATAAATTAAATCTGGATGACCCAAAGCAAAAATACTATGTTATTGGGTCCTTGTACCAAGGGGGCAATCCCAATACGGCACACATACCCGATACTAGTCCCGTGCACGACATGTACGGTATTGTCCCAATTTGATTCACCACTAAATTCACCACGGTACCGCCCAACAATGTTGGGTACGCTTGAGCTCATTCCTGATTGGGTGGTATCCAAGGCATATCCGACGGGACCCATAGAAAAAAAATATTTTTTAATTTATTTTTTTGTTTTAGCTTTGAAAATTCAAAGTTAGAGCTAAAATAATAATTAAAAAAAAACAAAAGTATAAAGAAACCCTAAAAGCCACTCTCACATTCATTTTATCCAAAGAAAACAACAATACATTTACCTTCCATTGCACATTTTCTCTCTCGCCTTCATTTTTTCAATTTCTTACGGCGGAAACTCCATCCTTTTGTTAGTCCTATAGCTTATGGTTCTAATGAACCACATGATGGTGTTGATGCTCTTGATGAAGACATTGAAAAGCAATATGAATATAATGAATATGTCGAATTATCTTGATGTTTATGTATGCATTGTAGCTTTTGCACTATGTACTTGTTCTAAGATCGACTACCGAATATAATGGCATTTGGCATTAAATTATTAGTATGTTTCTTGGTTATTTAACTTATTTTGTTTACTCAATGCATGTTATGTGGTTAATTTTGCCTATTTAGCTATTTTTTGGATGGTTGTACTCGTGCCATAAAACACTTGTTTTGGCGCACCCAAACCTTGTACTAGTACCAGGATTGGCTACTCAAGAAAAACAACATGCTAGAACAAGTCTAGATAGCCGTAATGTAAAGGCTAAATTATGTCTAGATGATTGAAAGGAGAAACAAAGGATGCCTCTGAGACGGCCATAATGTAAAGGCTAAATTAGGATTGGATGACATAAAGGAAAAATAAGGTGCTAGGACGAGTCCGTAGATAGCCCGAATGTAAAGGCTAAATTAAGTCCAAGGGACCCAAAGGAAAAATAAGGAATGGAAAATTCTATGTCTCAAACATAACTAATAGGAATCCGAGAAAATGAAGCAATGCCAAGAGAGCATCTTGGGAACCCAAATATGCAATTGATACTTAAGTAGGTATATTTCAAAGGGAAACCCTAGTTGATTTCCTAGGTCTTACAATCTTAAACCCTTGAACCCCGATATTGTCATGACACTAGCATGTCTAAAAGATATAAAGAATCGGATGTAAAGAAAAGGGGAGGATTTGGAAAAAGTTTTTAAGTCGGGGTAGTTAATGAAGGGATAGAAAAGAGGGTACTATCAAGTCGAAAACATGCTCTTTATTCGAGACAAGACAAATTAGTTTGGCAAAACTAGAAATTTTCAACATTAAAAGGTTTTGTACCCCTATTTTATAAAGTTGTGGTTTTGGCGAGCTAGTGAAGTATAAGATGTCTCATGAAAGCTATGAAATGCATGAAAATGTAAAGGTTTGTGCCTTCCCACAACGTGTTCCCCATTCATTTGGACCCACCGGAGCTATCGGTCAACCTGTAAGGATTAGGTAATTCTATGAAAAGTAAGACGACGTGAATGATATTTATGAGGCCTCCTATCGCATTTTACTAGCCTACTACACTCCAATGGACCTCTCGGCTCTATTGTGAGCCCAATTGTGGACTTTGAACTTCAACTAGGATAAGGGGCACCCCAATGATATGATTTTGTCTTTTTGTTTGTGATTGACTTTTGAATATTACCTTTTGATTTTGATGTTGTTTTGGCTTTTGAATTTTGATATTTTGCCTTTTTCTATGTTCCTCCTCCGATGGATCCGGAATGCCAACAATGGGAATGTGAGATGAGATCATTAGAAAGCTTACACCTAGTCATTGTAGAGGACAACCTACAAATGAAAATGCTTAGATACTCTTAGACTCGCATCTAAAAAAGAGTGTGATCTTGAAGCCTGCCTTGGTGTGCGCAATAGGTAGTGTCAAACAAAGGTAAAAAGGATAATGACTAGGTTGCCCCGATCAAACGTGTAAAGGGTGATATAATGATGGATAGATTTGAGACTTGTCACAAGAAAGGTAAGTGTGGATAAAAGACATGTAGATAGACTGCAGAAGTTTATATACGAGAAATATGACTGACTTTGAGTGAAAAGATAACACTCTCAACCATTTCGATATTTTTCTAGGAAACACTTAGCTATGATTGGGAATTTGGGAGCATAAGCTGAAAGGTAGGTACTGTAAGAGGTGGGTACTTGAGAAAAGACTAGTTGAATCCCCAATTCTTACAATATTTAAACTCACAAACCAAAATCCTAATGGCTTGCTAAAGTTGGATAGAGCCAAGGGCTATTGTGAAGTGGGAGGTAGCGCCAAGGGCTGTAGTGAAGTGGGAGGTAGAGCCAAGAGGCGTAGCTGAAGTAGGAAGCGGCCAAGAGGTGTGCCATGATGAGATAGAGCCAAGAGGTGAAGAAACGTAGGAAGGAGCCAAGAGGCGTATAATGTAGGAATAGAAGGTAGGAACAAAAAGGCATACTAAAGTAGTAATAATGGGATAGGATCAAAGAGCAGAGGTAAAGTAGGGTAGTACCAAGAGATGTATAATGTAGGAATAGGAGGTAGGAGCCAAGAGGTGTAATAAAGTAGTGAATAGAGTGAGAAGCCAAAAGGCGTGGAATATAGTAATAAAACACATGAACTCAAAGGCATGTTGGAATAGAAAAGAGCCAAGAGGCATCTTGAAGTAGGAAAGATCCAAGAGAAAAGTAAAGTATGATATAGACAATAGGTTTAATAAACTAACAAAGAGCCAAGAGGCATGATAAAGTAATCCAAGAATGAGTAATATGAAGCTAACAAGAAAATGCCAGTAGTTATAACACAAAACACTTAGTATGCTACATGCTTAACTACATGCAAAAAGGAAGAACATACTTGCAACAAGGTATATTCATAGAAACTGAGCATTAGTCTTTGAAAATTTCTTGAAGTTGAATTTTTTTGTTTTAAGGGCTGCAAGTTTTTGGTTATTGCTTCTATTTGAATGTGAGATGTTTGGAAATCACAGGCATCATCAGATGCCTTAAAGTTAGAGGAAGGATGAGAATGGACATCGTAAGATGCCCTAAAGTCTGACAAACATGACGGTAGGTGTCAAAAGCTGCCCCAATATCAAACTAAAGCAGGGGTGGGCATCGTAAGATGCTCCAAGATGTAGGGTAACATGAGGGTGGGCATCATAAGATGCCCCTAAGTTTAAACTAAGGTAAGGACGGGCATCATAAAATGCCCGAGTCTGCGGTAGGGTGAGGTAATGTTCCATTGTATTCAATTTCAATTTTAAAGTTTTTGAAGTCCCCGAGATTGGCCTCAATGGTATGCCGTTGTGTTGGTGACCACTAGGTCACAGGTTCAATCCTAATTTAAATTGCAGTACTTCGGGTTGGGGCGTCAGTTGTGCCGCCCAAGAACTAGTGTGTTAGACTCACCCTACAACTGTGCACCTTTGGGTTGTGCCAGGTCGCTGGGTCTTTCCAAGGCCAAAAATGGAGAGATAAAACATGATACCTCGATCATCCAAAAAATGATTTTTTTGTATTTGTTGCCTTCATTGTTGTTTTCTTGCTGATTTTTTTACATTTGCTATGCTGGCATCAAGGGTGACGTTTTGAATTGAAGAAAGGATTTCAGGTGCAAGAGCGCTCGAGCAGTAAGCTATTACGCACTCTTTGAAGGATCGCTGCTTCTAGGCAAACCTCCTGGCTGTCTTTGTACTCCCACCTCCTTCATCACTGAGAAAAAAATTGGACGTCATCAGCCTGACCGACGCCATTGAATTAATCTGATTCTGCCTGAGTGTCATCAACATGGCAAATGACATTGGCTGTTTTTGATGTTTATACAACATCGTCGACTTGGTCAGTGTCAATGAAATTTTCTATATTTTTCTAAATTTCATTTGCTAGACTGATGACTTTGGAATTTTTGTTTCTCAGCTAGGATTTCAATGTTTGATCTTTGTGGGTAGCATCTAGCATAATCTGAAATTTGTTTAATGATCCATCTCATGTCTTCCATGGTAGAATTGGTAGGAGGGTGATCAGGTGTGAATTTTGTTTCATTATCGTTACTATTAAAGTGAAAATTGTCATGTTCATGTTGGAATGGACTGTTGTCATTGGTGGGCTCGTTGGTATTGTAAGGAGAATCTTTCGGACTCTCTCCATCAAATATAGGAAGATATTCTTGGGTAGTTTCAACCATGTTACTTTGAGTGGCTGGCGTAGGTTGAGTTTAAGAAAAAATGCACCATGAGGTGTTTCCTTCAATGGTCGTACTCATGGAAAGATAATGGAGCAATTACGATAGAATCTAAAAGGGTTCAGACTCACAAAAAAACCTTAAGAGGTGACATAGTTAGAAAAATGTGAAAACTAAGCTTAGAAGCTAAAAGCAACAAAACAGAAAACGACCCAACCAGCAGTGGGATAAGATTCAAGTCGTGTTCACATATGTAAGCCTAAAATAGTCTCTAATATAAGGATCCTCTAAAATAGAGCAAGGTAGACCCTTCTAGATCCACATGAGAAAAGTTGGAATCCTATCCAACAGTAGACTCAGAGTTATTGTCTACCATTGTACCATGTCAAGTTTTTGGATATTGTGATCAGCTGGTATGGAATGATGACTACATACACTTTCCTATGGCCTTATCATGTTTTCTCTTCCACAATCCGCGAGATAAATCAGATTTGCAAGGAGTCCATGAAGGTAAGGTGCATTTGATATATTTTTGGAGGGCTGATTCTAACTCAGAAATTCTGAGTTGTAAAAAGTGTCAGGGCAGCACATGGTCCAAAAAGTCTTCCATTTCATTACCTATCAGCCTACCCATACAGTTCGGTTTCCACCATGCTCAATCAGTAAGGTATGATATTAATGTTGTATTGCTCCATTTCATGATAATGTTGTACTCTTATCCTCATGATCAGTTTGCAAGTAGTGAATGGTATAGCAAAAGGTGCATGGATGTTTGGGTACAATGTCAAAATTGTTTTAGCATATGTGGGATGCAATGGATTCAGTTTTTGGGGGAATCCATGATAGCAAAACAAGGGATACTACAGTTCAAAGTCACCATGTTGGGCACTCTAAGGTATGGGAACCAAGTGTTTTTCCACTTTCTACAAAGATAATCAAATATGATTTTGTGATGTTTACATCTGATCTCATGAGAAATAGGGACAGTTCAAAGTTGTCTATGGCAAGCATGAGTATTGGCAACTCAGATTTGGCATTAGAAGACCCGGAAAAGAAAAGGAAAAGTACTTTCCAATGTGCTAATGGTGATTTGCTGATTGGGAAACTTGTTATAACAGCCATTGAAGGTAAGCTCATTGAAAGGTTCCATGTTTCTAGGTGTAATGAAATAATGACATCATGCATGTGGTTAGGAAAAGAGCTTATATGTTATGTCATGCATACCAATGGCATGATGGAGAACCAATGCTCACCATTTATGGAGCACTCTTTGAAGCCAAGTCATACACTTGAGAATAAGATTATAAGGACAATCATCACTGTTGGGGCAGCAAGGTGTTTATTGTATAAAGTGGGTAAGCCATATGATTTCCTTATTGATATTGGCTTTCGGATATTTTCTATGCAACATTGCTTGGCACCCAATAAATTTATTCAAGGATTACTAGTGCATAGTAGTGTACATCTTGCCACGAAGTTGAACCATGATCATCATTCACAAGAATGAATTGGGGATTGAGCTACATACAAAGTTTTGTGGGTATGAGGGATGTCTTTCATACAAAAACTGACATTATTTATTTTTTCTTGCCAAAGCTTGTACTTGTTGCCATCCGAACAAGTTCAGTCACAAAAATGAGTAAGTTACAGTTGGGAGCTATTATATGGCTAAAATTAGTGTGGAATATCATGTGTAGTACTTTCTTTTTTGCTGCCATGCCCTTACTTCCAGCTGTGTACTTGAATTATTTTCAGTCTGTTGATGTTGGAGGTAAAGATACAGTCATTATAGGGTCATTTTCAGCCCCTAGATTGCTTTCATTACTTGATTTAGTATGGATTTTGAAGTATGACAGCTGCTGCCATGTCATTTTTACCGCTGTCATAATTTTTTCAGCCCCTTATCACTTCCACAGATGAGTTTCCATCCATACAATTGAAGGGATTGTTATTGACAATTGATGTTGACTTATGCAAGGTTGTTTTGAGGTGGATTCCAGCCACTTTAATTCTGAATTGCGAGTGGAAAATGCATGACTACCACAGTGTTTGGGGCTGCATGATGGTATATTGGGACAGCAGGAAAGAGATAGTGGATCACCAATGCTTGGATGGTGATATACAAAAAGGGAGCAATTGAAACTTGTTTGGGATCCGGGCACTTACAATTGCTTGAGGACAAGAAATTTTGGGAAGGGAGGACTATAATGTCCCTTTTTCCCCACTTGAGAGCTAATATTTGGTCTTCTTGTCATTCCTTCTCCATGGCAAAGAAGTGAAGAAGATGGAGGAGAACCTTGAGCTTCCTCGTGCATTGTTTTTCTAATATTTTATATTTTCTTTTAGTGTTTTCTTTCTTATAACAGGTCGGCTGGGTTTTAATTAATTAATGGAAGCTAATGAAGGAAAAGAACATCTCTAAGGGGTTGGCCTTACCTTTTCATGCTTTGGTGCCAATGGAGGGATATAAAAGGAGAGTTAGGACATCATTTGAGAGTTTAGTTTTGGCGCATTTTATCTTATCTTGAGCATTGTGAGCTAGTGGCTCCTTGTTCTTCCACTTGAGGATGAAAACCCTCATGTGTGGCTTGCCTAGGAGGATGAAAACCCTTCTAGAGGTTGAGTGAAGGACGAAAACCCTTCATCTTGGCTTGGTATTGAAGTATAAGGCAGATTTGAAGAGATATTTATCATTTTCAGATTGTTATTGGCTTCCTACATGTGGAGCGACCTACCTTGGTGTAGGGTTTGAGGGTTTGGTGAACTTATATTTGCATTTTCAGTTGATAATCTGATTTGTCATAATTTCTAAGGCTAGAATCTGCAATTTCATGATTTTGGGGGTTTCTAGACCCATAATCTATAATTTTCTTGTGGCTGCTATTTGCTGGACATTTATTAATTTCCAGCAGTGTGTTATTTCAGATTTATCATTGTTCTTGGTTCTATTGGATGTATAAAAGATATCTCTAAATTGTGGCAAGTTAATTTGAAGTATATTTGGTGTTTGGCATTTATTTTTGAAGAGTACAGTTCGTTGGTTTATAATTTTCAGTCTGCTGCAATAAAAATCAGATTTGAATATATTGGTGTTTGTCTACATTCCTTGGTTTTGGGTCTAATTCCTTGAAAGGGTCATTACACTACTCTACATAACGCTATCTTGAGCTCATGAGTGTCGTGTTTATTGGCCCGCCATGTACAAGAGTTTTTGTTGGCAGGCTCTCCCAACTGAGTGTTTCTGATGTGGGTGAGATCTTGGTTTTTAGTTTTTGTCTGTACTCACCCACTTTTTTGTTTTTTTGACCAATGCCCCTTGTTTGGAGCCACCCACTGTCAAAGAAGTTTATCATTTCTAGGGCATTCTTTGGTTGGACTGATTGTAGGACAGGGCCTGAAAGAGAGGGGTTTGCACTTTCATCAGCCATACTTGCTATAGCAAATTCTGACCTACTAGCCACGGAACAGCTGCTAAACCCTCCCTGCTGGGATTCATTGGAAACTAGTTATGGTCCTGAAATCTTATTGGTTTCACCAAACCCAACCTCCAAACTGTTTTTCGAACACAGTGCTAAATACTTGTTTTGGTTTGCCTTGGAAAGTACAAACTGAAACTCTTCCAATATATTCTTGGAGGTATGTGTTTGTCCAATTGAATGTGTCCCCATGCAATAACCACTTTTCAATACACATTGAAATTTATGTTGTTTAGAATGCCTAGGGAGCTGCAATGGAGCATAGACAAGTAACGAATTGCATGGCAGAGCGTCCAAACAACTTTCTAGACATGTATACGACTGTTGGGTTTACTGAAATTTGTTTGGCTGTTGCAAGGGTTCCTAAAACTGCTTAGGCCACAAATGGTCAAACGAATTGGTAATTGGCGATGAGGAAGGGCTGACTGTGAAAGGGAACACAGTGGCTTCCCTCGGGATGAGGTCATTTAATCGTATCGGTTGCAACAAAACGTGGTCAAACTACAAGGCGGTCATACAACGGCAGCAAGGAGGGAACACATGAGGCATGCAGGGATGATATATCAAACGGTGCGGGCAGCAGAGATCGTTCAGTGTGAGGTGTTGAGCAGTAAGGGAGGCAGGTCAAACAGTGGATTGGGGGAGGTCGTATGGTATGGGAAGTCAAATTGTGGAGAAAGGGGCTCGAGGAATGGGAAGAAGTTTGGATGGTCGACCATACGATTTAAGATTTAATTGATTGACTTTGCTATGGGCCTTAGCCTATAGCATATATTGAGATATATGTGAGCCGACCTATGACACAATCAACATTTATATTTATATTCATTAGTTAGTCATTACTTTAGGCCTACCTAATTAGGATGAAGGGGTCTGACCCTACGTAATCATGCCTCAATATATATGGATGAGTAAATCTCTCCCATAGGTGTCAAGTGTGAATTATTGTCTTATTGGAAGATTGTAGAGGTTGCCCCCTTGAAGTGGCTTAGTAATATATTTATTTTCTAGCATTTTATCATTTATATTGAAGTAATTCCATTACAAGTGGTGTCTACGCTTCGATTTGGGCAACAATGTGGGTAAGATCTTAGTGTTTAAAGAATCGCCTATATTTTGAGCGAAGCTGTGAATTTTCTGTAATTGTTCTATCGGAGTAATAAAATAATATCAGAAAGCTACCCCGAAATTTCAGCTATTTTGACCTGTTTTGTGAGGGTTATTTCCATTTTATTATTTTTCATAAATTCACTCTATAGGCTGCAAATTTCGGAATTTTTAACACTTTTTTACATTTTTTAAAATCTCACAAAAAATTAGCAAGGGTTCATTCTTTGTGTTTTTATCTGTATGGCTGAAAGTACCGCAAAACCATCAGGTCAAATTTTGGTCCAAGGAGAAAATCACGTTTTGATCGATCGGGACTGAACATGCTAGACTCGCAAACTAGAGGATGGTGAAAAAACTCATACACACCATAGAAAACTCCTTACAAAGATGAAACAAAATATAAGCTAGAACTAGGTGGGACTTCAAACATAGCCTCCTTTGTTAGATCATAAAGTGTGCCAACTTGAGTATATGTTCACAACCTACAAGCTGATATGACCAAAATTAATCACCGATTGAATGAGCTTGAACATAGACTCAATCAATTTTTTTATTTTCGAATGAATTTAAACATTCATCTACACATATCTAATGGCCAAGGTGACCAACATGTGGTTATTGAAGAACCATGTATTATGGTTATTGAAGATGACATGGAAGATGCCACAAAGAGGCATGCTAACTATGAATCATATGAGCATAAGCAAGACTTTAACAGGCATAATTATAACAATAACAATTTCAAGTCAGGTGGGTTGAATCACCAAGATTTTCAAAATAGAGATAACTATTCAATTGGAAGAAATGGTGGAAGGCTGCAGAGAGAGAAACCCTATGTGAGATCTATTCAAGGCCAGTTCAGAAGCAACCTTGCAGGGCAAACACATGCTAATGGCAGATTCAATGGCACCATGTTTAAGACGAATAAGATACATAGTGCACATGCTAGATATCAATGCCTTAGATATAGTGGCTATGGAGGTCATGCCATTGGAAGGTCCATTACATCCTCAAATAATTTGAGCATACCTAATATTTTTGAGAAAATGGATAATGAAGATTTTTCAAGTGGAACACAAGATAAGTACCACCTTAAGGATTTTTCAAGGGGAACACAAGATCAATACCACCTTGAGGGTTTATTTTCCACATCATGTGAGGTCCAAGGTTTTGACTTTGTGCCTGATATGTAATTAGACACTTATGTGGACCCATTTACCAAATTTGACTCATATTGGAGAAGACAAGACATTCAACAGGAAGAACCAAATATGGATGAAGAACATAAAAAATTGGCTTGGGATGGTTCCATGGAATATAATACACTTAATTTGGAATCCTTGGACAAGGGTGGGGAAATAAGGATATGGTAGTAAATGCTGATCACAAGTTGGATGTTAAACAAAAGTTTTATGTGGAAGAAATAAAGGTGTGTCTATTTAATGATGGATGTTTATAGAAGAATATACGGATGGTCAATGTCGAGAACAACAATGGTTTGAAGGGGAGGAGCATGCTATGGCCCTTAGCCTGTAACATATATTGAGATACATGTGGGCCGAACTATTGCACACTTAACATTTATATTTATATTCATTGATTAGTCATTACTTTAGGACGACCTAATTAAAATGAAAGGGTGTGACCCTATATATATATGAACAAATCTCTCCCATAGGCGTCAAGTGTGAGTTATTGTCTTATTGGAAGATTGTGGAGGTTGCCCTCTCGAAGTGGTTTAGTAATATATTTATTTTCTGATATTTTATCATTTATATTGAAGTAATTCCATTACGACTACATCAATTTTATTAAATTCGCATGCATTTCTCTCCTTTATCTTTCCTTTATTTGAATTTTTTCGTTTGTTGTTTCTTTGTTGGAAGGATGGCTTCTCTAGAAGGAGTTTCTATGTGGATCATGAGGATACTTTATGCCCTTGCTTGATAAAGTTTTAAGTTAGAGCCATTTATTGTGTCTTTGACTAGATTCTCATTCAAGTATTCTAATTTGATTGCTTCGTGATCAAAAATATCCACAATTTAAAATTGTCAAAGCACTTTGAACTTACTTAGCTTAACTTCACACCTCATGTTGTATCGCAGAACTAGAGCTCCAACCTTGAAGTTCATTCATCAAAGACGTTTATAATGCCAATAATTCCTTCTCTCGCTACATGACTTCATTAGCCTCTTTGACATAACCCAAGGTTCATCCGTTTTATTCAATTGAGCAAGTCATTTAGCGAGGATCTTGTCATCCTCCATTTTATTCTCAACAGCTACGCATACACTTGTTACTTGATATTCCATAGGAAATGTTGTCTCTTGACAATACATCAATTGGAAGGGTGTATGGTTGGTGGTGACTTTATATGCAATTTGATAATCCCATAGCATTGAAGGTAAGTCGTCTTCCCAATCACCACCCTCGATATCGATACCATACACTTTCTAGATTACAAACATTAGAATTTTGTTTGTTGGGAACCATGAACTTGTGTTTCTTTGGATTCAAAGCCAATTTTGTAGCTTGAAAACGTCACATACATTCTATCGAGAATTGAAGATGAGTATCTTGAGTGCTATATATAGACAAATCATCGAGAAAAGCTTTAAAATTACCGATAGCCACTTTATCAAAGATGTGCATAATGATCCTCTAGAAGGTTGCCAAAGCATAACATAGTTTGAATGGCATCCTATTGTATGCATAAACTTTGTCTTCTACTATAAAGTTCGATTTCATCTTGTACTCTTCGGCTATGTTGATCCGATTGTACTCGAAGAACCCATCCATGAATGATTAAATCTCATGATGTGTGAATTGATACGGCATACCTTTAGTTCTTTGAATGCTTTCTCATGTCCGTCGACCAACAAAAGGACCTCCCTTCCTTGTCAAAGTGTCTAAAGAATGAACGATTTGTGCAAAAAAATTTATTGAGTGCCGCCATAACCGACATGTCCCGAGAAGGACTTTATCCCAACAATATATTTTAGTGCTTCCTTTTCTACCACCACATGTATCTTGTCAGGATCAGTATTTAATCCAACTTTACAAATAATATGCCCGAGTAATTTTCCTTGGGAAACTATGAACCAACATTTCTTTGGATTAAAATCCAATTTTGTAGCTCGACAACCTCACATACAATCCTTCGGGACCAAATATGGGTATCTTGGGTGCTATATATAGACAAATCGTTGAGAAAATATTTAAATTTACCGATTGACATTTTGTCAAAGACATGCGAGAATAATCCACTCGAAAGTTGTAGGTACATTACATAGTCCGAATGGAATCCTACATGTATGCATAAAATTTGTCTTCAACAATAAAGTTGGCTTTCATCTTGTCCTCTTTGGCTATGTTAATTTGATTGCACTCGGAGAACCCGTCCATGAATGATTAAATCTCATGACCGACACTTCTTCGAGTATAGAACCTATAAATGTTATCGGAATGGGTCCTTCATGGTGACAGTGTTAAGGCTTCAAGTCCAAGCATATTCTTATTTGGGCAAATTATTTCTTTAAACTAGTCACTATGGGGGATACCCATTCACTTGTCTCCAATTTTAAGACTAGTACAAATATATTAAATACATCTATTTGAAATATGCCAAGATATATCAATCTTGCGGTTTTGTTCTTAGATTTTTCACATATCACATTGATTAATAACTCCATTACCTTCTCCGCTAATTTCCCAAAGTGATGGCAACAAAATGGCGTCCATATAGCCACACCACTATGTTGGCTTGGAAAAAAACTTCTAGGAAAAAAAAGAAGGGCTTCAAACTCCACCATATGGCCTAAATATTATGATTTTTTTATCGACTTCTCCAAGCAATTTAAGAAAAACTTCTAAACAATCGAATAAATGTCAAATTTAAGTTTGAAATTGCCGTGTAAGTCAAATGGATATCAAATTTAAAGTCGAGTATAAAAGTGAACAACTCACTACATTACACTCCACCCGTTGCCATCAGAGAAGACCTATCGGCATAATTATACCCACCTCTAACATCTTGTCAATTTCCTCTTGGACTTTAGCAACATAATTTTTATTCATCTTATAAGCTTTCCTTCGACTTGTCTTGCTCCCATACTAGGGGTTTTCAATGCACACACGTTTCGAGGGAACCCCTTTCAAGTCTTAATATGTCCAAGAAAATACTTTCTTATAGTCCACAAATATTCTAAATGCTGCAGCTCTCAATACCGCATCCTAAAAATCTACCAGAATCACTTTGGGATCTTTTTTTGTTCCCAAGTTTACTTTAATAGTGGTGGGTTCTTTGTACTTTACATCTGGAGATTGGTGAGCATGTTCCTCGCTCACTTTTGCATCGCCAATTTTGCATTCCGTAAACTCTCAAGGATATGCCAATGTTAGGATAAAGGTTCACTTGGGTTTGGCATTCTCAACTCACTCGATCCCTTTCCTTGATTTCCAAAATCTCCACAAATTGCACTCTAGTTAAAAACCTCATATTCTTCCATTTGCCAAAGGAAAATACCATTGAGAAATTCTATCTCATCTTCAAAACATAATTGTAATTCCAAAACTCCTCCATCATCCGGTTCCATTGTACCTTAATTCCCTATCTTTTGTGAATTCTACTTCAAAATCAGAGTCCAATGAGTTCAATGAAGTTGCTTCCTCACTAACCTTTAGTTTTTTAAATATATGTTGTACTTCCGGCCTATATTTTCGATGGAAATGATATTCTTTTTCCATGTGTGGTCGGCTTTGGCTATTATCAGCCATCCCTGACCCAACAATGCATCATATGACTTCTGTAAGGAGATAACCTCAAATTTTAACAAAAACACTTGGGTTCCAATAAATACCTTTTGTTCCATGAGGACACCCAATACTTTAATGCCATGTTGAATAGCTCCTACCAGTTAGAATGTTAGAGGCCACAAAGTTGGCTTCCCTATACTCTTCCAAGTCTCCTCCGAAAGAACACACCCCTGAACCACCGTCCATGATAGTGTTTGTCAAATTTCAGCCTGATATTTCCATATGCACGACTATCAACTGTAGGATTAGATTCATTGTCAAGAGCATAGGATCAATCACTTGGTTACCTAACAATGGAGACTCGACTCTTGGTTCATCTTTCGAGGTGTATCATACCATGCTCTAGTTCGTGCCTTGCACAGTAGCAGTTATAGAACTTCTTAGTTTTGGGATGCTACATAACAGATCCGCTAGTCGCTTACAGCAGCATGTCTTGCAATCTCTTTGTTAAATTTAATCTGGCTGGTTACCATACTTGTGTGTTCATGGGACTGTCAGCATTCCTTGCCATTTCCTTTTCTACTTCTGCTAGTCCCTTCTTCTCCGTGAGTGGGTCAGGGTAGCTAGCTTTCATTTCTTGAGCCCTTGTGATTGCCAGAACTCTAGGTTCAATTACATCAATCACATTGACGTTTTCTTGCTTAGTATAGGTCCCATCATTATGGTCTCCCGGACCAAACCATCTGCACATAAGCCCAATGTTTGTTTAATTGGTAGGAAAATCTCTCGCAATGTGGCCCCACTCATTGCATTTCTAGCACTAGATCATCGGTCAACCTTGGCTTTCATACTAGATTCGACGTCCTTCATCCCCCGTATTGTTTTGGCGCCTATTCATGTTTCTTGGATTTCTATAACAGCCAGATGATGTGCTTGGGAACACACCCTTACTCCTTTTTTCATGACCAATACTCTCAGAAGTAAAATATTTTTAAAGCATTCTGATATCATGGTAAAAAAAAAAAATTAGAGAAATATTAAGATCAATTGTGTATGTAATCATTTAATAAACAGTTTGCACATATGATTATCAAAGAATATAAGAGTAGAGTTATAAAATAAACATTAAAGTTCTTATTTCATTAATATCAAGAGGGTTCAAGTACATATCTAGAGGGTCCCCAATGGATGGCTATATAACCCTGTTGAGTAGAAGCACTCCAACACAGTCACACTTGCACAAAATGAGGAATTTGTATCATGAACACATGTACAAACAATTATCTAACCCCGGTCAGGGACATTTGAGGTGTACTTTGTACCCCTAGTTGGATGCACTATGTACATCCGTCTTACTTGCACTTGAAAGGTACTTGCCCTAGGCTCTCTACTCTTAAGGTTCCCAAAATATAATTCTTATTTCCATTCCATTTTTTTCCTCATCCATCGGGTGATCACCCCTTTT
Organism: Taxus wallichiana var. yunnanensis; assembly: GCA_018340775.1. Classification (NCBI taxonomy): domain Eukaryota; kingdom Viridiplantae; phylum Streptophyta; class Pinopsida; order Cupressales; family Taxaceae; genus Taxus; species Taxus wallichiana. The sequence goes on along the minus strand of CM031233.1, from coordinate 291,537,416 downwards.
ATAATATCCAAGGGGTAGTTACAACCAACATACCCTTTCATTATTAATTAATTCATAGTTTCACATGATAATTTCTCATTCACCCTTAAATCAGGTTACATTATTATTTCACAAAGAATCATTCCCTCTTTTACCATGTCTTTTCACGAGATATATAAAATGGAATATTACTTTTAAGCAATCTTTTATCAACCTTTCTTTATTTCCCCACTTTACACATTTATTAATATGTGGAGATTTAGTCACATAACATTCTCCCCTTGTAAATTTAGTTGCTGCCTCAGTAGCATGGGGTTTATCTAAAACACATTCCACAAACAAAATGATTAGTTAAATAAATGTGGATATTGATCACGAATATATTCAGACTTTTCCCAAGTTGCACTATTAACATCATAGAAAGTCCATTTTATTTTTACTTCTTTAATTTCTCTATTTCTTAATTTTCTAGTTCTTTCTTCAAAATTTCTTCAGTTCAATTTTAAATTCACAACTAGGTTCAATATTTATATTTTTCCAATCAATTACATGTTCAGAGTTATACACATACTTTTAAGCAAACTAACATGGAAAACATTATGAACTCTAGATAACTTAGGAGGTAAAGCAATTTTGTAAGCTAATTCTCCTATCTTTTCCAAAATTTCAAATGGTCCAAAAAATGAGGAGAAAGTTTTGCATATTTTCCTAATTTTAAGAAACTACGATTGGTTTTACTCTTAGAAAAACTTGGTCACCAATTTCAAATGTTGAATAGATCTTTTAGAATCAGCCCAACTTTTGTATCGATCTTTGGGCAGCTTTCATGTTTTGTTTTGCTCTCTTAATTATTTCTTCCATTTCTTTTAAATCATTGGTTTCAACCAAGCTCTTTGAACAGGGTCAAACCAAGAAATAGGTGTATTACAATTTCTACCATAAATTGCTTCAAAAGGTGACATTTTAATAGTAGAATGATACCCACTGTTATAAGAAAATTCAATCAAATGTAGATAATCTTCCCATGTTTCGGGTCTTTCAGCAGTATACATTCTTAACATATCCTCAATTATTCTATTTAGTCTCTCGGTTTGTCCATCTGATTTGGGATGATAGGCGCATTAAAACTTAAACTGGTTCCTAGTTCACCAAAAGAGATCTCCAAAAGAAGAAGTGAACCGTGGGCCCATGATCAGATACTAAGTTCTTGGGTATCCCATGTAACCAAAAGATTTCTTTTACAAACACATGAGCTATATATCTGCTGCAGAGGATTTGATTTTCACAGGTAAGAAATGATCATTTTTGTTAATCTATCAATTACAACTAAAATAGTATCATGGCCTTTATGTGTTGGGGCAAGCTTGTAATAAAGTCCATACTTACAAATTCCCATTTCCAATTGGGTATGGATAATGGATGGAGTTGTCCAAGTTGTTTACATTGTTCTGCTTTACCTTTTGGCAATTCAAACATTGTTGTACGTATTTACGAATGTCTTGTTTCATTTTGGGCCAAAAGTATTTTTCTTGATTGAAAGATAAGTCTTTTGAAAACTAGGATGAATAGCTATATGGTATGTCATGAGAGTCTCTCAAAATCTGTCGTTTTATATCCGGTAGGTCAAGAATACAAAGTCCTCCTTTGTAATACAAGAGTTCATTAGTTCCAAGTATATAAGAAGTAAGACAATCATTCAAGTGTACATTAGATGAGTCTTTGTGTATACCTTCATAAAGATCATGAAAGTAATTGTCACGGATAATTTTGATTTAATAGATTGTTCAAAATCACTTCTTTCAAGAACTATAGAATTTGCATATGTGTGCTTTTTGCTTAAAGCATCAACTACCACATTTTCCTTTTCTGAACATATTGGATCAAAATCATACTCATATTAATAATTCTACCCATCTCCTTTGTCTCATATTTAATAAAGGTTGAGTAAATATGTGTTGGAGACTTCTATGGTCGGTTTTTTTTAAGATAAATTTATTTCCCAATAAATAATGTTGCCATATTTTAAGGGCGTGAACAATTCCAAGCAACTCTAAATCATGAGTTGGATAGTTTTTCTCAGCGGGAAGTAATTTTCGAGATTCATAATATATGACCTTATTATCTTGCATCAATACACCTCCTACACCTGATCCACAAGCATTAGTGATCACAACAAAAGGTTTCGTAAAATCAGGAATACTTAAAATTGGAGCAATAATCAAAACTTCCTTTAATTTATTGAAAGCTTTATCACAATCTAAGGTCCATTTGTATGGTTTATCTTTCTTGGTTAAGTCTATTAAAGGTGCGGCAATTTTAGAATAGTTCTTAACAAACTTATGATAAAATCTGATAATCCTAGAAAACTTCTAGTTTCATGGGCATCTTTAGGTATAGGCCATTCTTGAATAGCTTTTATTTTTGCAGGTCAGGAGAAATACCTTTTTCTGATATAATGTGTCCTAAGATATGATACTTCTTTTTAAAAATCACATTTACTTAATTTTGCATATAACTGGTTTTTTCCTTAATGTTTCTAATACCAATCTGAGATGTTCATGATCTTTCTCATTTTTAGAATATATCAAAATGTCATCCAAAAATATAATTACAAACACATCTAGATAGGGTCTAAACACATCATGCATTAAGGTCATAAAAGTTGCAGTAGGGCATTGGTTAAATCAAAGGGCATTACTACAAACTCATAATGTTTGTATTGTGTCCTAAATGTTGTTTTGGAAATATCAGTTTCTTTGATGCGTATATTTGATGGTAGCCAGATCATAGATCAATCTTTGAAAAACATTTGGCACCATTCAACTAGATCTAACAAAGTCATTTATTCTTGGTAGAGGGTATTTGTTTTTAATAGTAAGTTTATTTAATTGCGATAATCAATGCATAACCACATAGTTCCATCATTTTTCTTCACAAATAACATTGGAGCACCCCATGGAGAAACACTAGGTCGTATTTTTCCTTGTTTAAGCAATTCAGCTAATTGAGTTTTTATTTCTGCTAACTCAGGGATTGCTTGACGATACGGTGCTTTTGATACAAATTCGGCTCCAGGAATTAAGTCTATGGCATGTTCTACAGTTCTTTTAGGAGGTAAATCATTTATCTCATTAGAAAATACATCCATGAATTCTTGCACAACATGTTTAATATTAATGTCTAATTTGAACTTATCTCCTTATTGAGTCACCATAACACAAAAAAGTTTGCAATTTTTCTTTACATTATGTTTTAATTGTACAGCTGGAATATTTTTATGGTTAGGGGTTGCTTCTCCCCTTGTAGGACTTCAAATGTCCCCATTTGATTACCCAAAATTACTTGTTTGTTTTCACATCCAATATAGGCATTGTTTCTTTCTAACCATCCCATGCCTATGATAGCATCATATTTACCTAAATTTAAAACATGAAAATGATCATTGGTTTTAATTTTATCTAAGTGGAAAGGTAAATCTTCAATAAGTGTACCAGTTTGTCTGATAATTCTTCCGTCTGCTAGCTCTACTTGGATGGGTTCAATTGTTTTGGAAGACAATTTAAGTTTAGAAACAGCTTGTAGGGAGATAAAGCTATGACTGCTACTACCTAATCTATAAGAAAATTAACATCCTGCCCATTAATTTTTCCTTTAAGTTCCACTAATGAGTTTAGAAGATGTATAGTACTTGTATCCATTCTGCATATACTTTCATGTTAGGTTGTGTATCAAGTTTGTTTGATTTATTGGAATTTTGAGACTAAAATTTTGATTTTTGTGGACAATCTCTTTCATATTGGTTATCTCCAAGTCCAACATTTTAATGTGGGCAGAGGTTTTTGTTGAGAGAAACCTTTCTTGAAGGGAGTAGACACTTTACTGGTTTCACAGTGGAGGTCTCCATGATTGTTTGGTTTTCTATCACTTCCTTTTCCCTTATTAAAAGAATGATGGTTCTTCTCTCATCTTCTTTCCTCTTTAATTGATGATTTTTCATATTTTCAAATTGTTCGCCATTTGTGTTGCTTCATCAACTAATTTTGGTTTTCCACACCACACATTTGCTTTAAATTCATCTCTTAACCCATTTATGAATCTTATAACCCTATCTTGTCCTATAAATGGTACAAAACGGTTTAAACACTCAAAATCTCTTTTGTATTCATTAATTGGACTCCATCTTTGTTTTTACTCAAAGAATTCATTACCTTGTTCCTAAATAAAATAGGCAGAAAGGTACTTTTGTTCAAATAAATCTTTAAATTTATCCCACTTAATCGTCTTTGTTTTTAACTTATGGGTTTTGATGGTATCTTGCCACCAATTTAATGTCATTCCCTATAGTTAGAAATTGGCTATGCGGGATCATCCATAACTACTAGTTCCGTGTAACTCAAAATATCGTTCTAAACTAGATAACCATTGTTCCGCCTCTTCAACCAATTCCTACTTCTCCAAAGCACAAGTGCACATACTCGTATTCGGCGAATATTCGGCAAACCCAAAAAAATTGACTCAACAAGACTCGGCGCATATTCGGAATGGTCGCTCCCTAGGAGAGGGGCTCCAAACAATGCCAAAAGCTCTTGTATGACTCCTCCTTGATGCCCTAGATGCAAACCAGCAAGATGGTCTTCAATGAAAGTCTTCAACACCACCAAATTGGAGGGTTTCCGTCCTCCAATCTCCCACAAGGAAGGGTTTCGTCCTCCTTGGATGCCACACTAATGGATTGTCGCCCTTTAGTGGAATGGAATTAGAGCAATCAGCCCTAGAACCAAGTATAAAAGTGTATATGCCAAAATTGATGCTCCAAATGAGCCTATGTGTCTCCTCTTATACCCCTTTGGTGGCACCAAAGGTCTAAGGGGAATTACCCCTAGACTGACCTCTTAAGAGCTTGCTTTATCTTCTATTTCCATGTTGGAAACTCTCCAACCTTGCCGACCTCTTAAGGAGCTTACTTTATCTTCTAATTTCATGTTGGGAGCTATATAACCCAGCCGACCTGCCTTAGGGAGGAAAATACCAAAGAAAAACATTAATAACAATGAAAGAAAACGGAAATGAAACCCAAGGACTTCCCTTGTGCAATTCCTTCTTGGCCACGGGAAGAAAAATGGCAAGAAGTCTTCAATTGGTACTAATTTGAAAAAGGGATTCTATTCCATTACATATGAGCATCTCCTCCAAAAATTCACATCCTATCTTTTTTTTAATTATTTTGATAAGTAAAGGGGTTCTATTCCAATCAAATCATATTACAGAAGATATCAGAGTGGACAACCAATATATATCTCAGGTGGCCTCCCATTTCCAAGATAAACTATACAATTACAGCAGGAGGGACCAGCCATAACATAATCAAATTCCACAAAGTGTACAAAGAGCCAAAGATAGCAACATACAAAATATACTTGATCTACATAGCCGCCTGAAAAGAAGCAAAATTTCAGACCACTAGAGACCAACCAGCGGAAAAGACGAACTCCATCGACTTCCTTGAATCTCACATCCTTTGCACAGAACTTACCCCAGCAGTAAGAAAGTTTTGTGTAGCTAGAATGAATTAGCAGTTAAAAAGCCTACATCAGCTCCATTCATCTCATTGTTCTCCATTTGCATCTAGAAATAAAGAATACAGAGCGGAAACATAATACTGTACTGAATTTGATGTATTTTAGCTTTCAGAAAGTTAAATTTGTAAATAGTATTATTTTATTTCTTTTTCCATCTCCAAGTACTGAATTTGAGGTATTTTAGCTTTCAGAAAGTTAAATTTGTAAATAGTATTATTTTATTTCTTTTTCCATCTAGAAATAAAGAATACAGAGCGGGAAACATAATACTGTACTGAATTTGATGTATTTTAGCTTTCAGAAAATTAAATTTGTAAATAGTATTATTTTATTTCTTTTTCCATCTCCAAGTACCCCCATACCCAATGTTTGAAAATTGGTGTACCCATCTCTGAGACCTGACCCCGTCCTCGTCTCCTAATGACTATGGGACCTAGATAACAGAACTTCAATCAGCAATAGAACTCAACCCCAATTTTATACCTTTTCCCATGTCAATAAGGTGGACATCTTGCATCCCCATCCCTGTACCGTCTCTTGATGACTAAGGTAGCTAGATGATATAACTTCAATTACCAATAGAACTCGGCCCCAATTTTATTCCTATTCCTGTGTCAATACGGTGGACAACTTATCATCTGTTGGGTTTACCTTTATTCTTTAAGTGCTAAAATTTCAACCGTATTCATCATAGCGACCTATAATTCATGGTAACAAAGCTCGAAAAGTTTGGTAGGATAAAGATGGTAAAGGTTCAATAAAGTTTGAAATTCCAAAAAGGTTCAAAGCTATATAAAAACACAAAAATATATAAAGAAATATTTCAATGCCCAATATTCAAACTATTTCAAAATTTGACACATCACACAATATTTAGAGAGTGGCACTCACTCTTGAGTCTATCTGGTCTAGTTTTTGCGACCATTAGGCTCTAAAATAGACAGTTTAAATGTCTTGGAAACAAAAACTTTCTAATATAATTCATGATGACTAATATAACTAATGCCAACATCCTGATCCAACGAATCTGCACTATCATTAGAATATTCACTGCATCCATAAAGCTTACATGACAAAAATGAGGACTAATACCACTGCCGAAATGATGAACTGCATTGACAAATTCGGTCCACTAGGTTTGGCACTCTTAATAATTTCAAGGTTCAGTGAAAATCCTTGAGATTTGGTCCAACATTGTGAGCATGCTATAGTTTAAGGAAATACATTTGATGTGCATTATCTAACAAAGTTAGAGTGTGTAGGGTGCACTCACGCTATTGGCTCTGAAAAATTGGGACTCAGATAGAGCACGTTTGCCCGAACCGGAGGATTTGCAACCTGAAAATAAAGTCACCAAAAAAGTGTCACCAGTAAGTTAAATTCCTTTGTAATTCCATACACAGAAGTAGGTTTAGCAGCATATTGTAAATGACAGCCACGAACTCAATTCCAGTGGAGTCCTGACATGCATTACCACAACATACATCTCGACTCTCAACACCTATGCCATGACTAGACAAAACAATTGTGTAGCTCAGCTCACAAGGACTTTATATGATTACTAGCTCAGACCCTACAATACAAACATTTGTTTAATGACGCAGACAAATATGGAAATTTGTTTGCCAGCACAAACCCATATAAAGTCAAATTAGACTTCCCGTTAATGCCATCCCAAAAATTCTGTATCTGCATTTGCTTGAGTAGGAGATAGATGGAGAATGGTTTTGCATCCCCGTTTGCTTTAGTATGAGAAGGAAGATGTGGGAAACATAGGGAATTGGTGACCAGAATTTACAGGATATGAGCCAATAACAACCCCAGGGACACCTATTTTTAGTTTTATTCCAAATCAGTCTACAATTCAACGACCAATGAAAACCATATACACAGATCAAAGAATTACTGACCTTGAGAACAGGAACTACAGTGCCATTCTTTAGTGTAAAAAGCTCTGAAAGGGATAGGGACTGAGAGGTTTCTCCACCAGCAAGAAAAATCGCACCCTTCTCGTGTAGATCCCTTGACATTTTATCATACAGTTCGGTCCTTTGCTTGGAGTAATCTGATACAGGCTCTGCAAAACAACAGATAAGACGCGGCAAAGATAAATTCTTTGGGGATTAGGTTCAGTTCAAGAATTTGATGAAGAATCCACGGGGTTTTAAATTTGATTACCTGGAACATTAGAGATCACACTATCAGCGTAGTTGGACATATTTGTGATTGCTGTTCTAAAGAAAAACAAAAGTAGTAGTGCTGAAGAAATTCCAATTAAGATGGTGTGATGTCTTGCTGCCCACCATTTCTTGACCCTCGCCATTTGAGTTTCTGTATTTTTGGCTCCTCCGAATTATCTATTCACAACGACATGTATTTTCTTCATTCGTCAAGCATTGAGATGAAAGAATAAGAAGAAAAAAGATATTTTAAAGTGCACGTATGTGGGACCGCAAATCTTGTTGCTACCAACGAGAGCTTATTGGACCTCAAATCTTGCTAAAGATCTTTGTGACATTCAAATCTCCTTATGATGAGTTTGATAATCGGCTCCCTTGTTTTCTCAACCATATTCTCGCGGAAAATATCTTGAAATGATGCAGTAGCCACCGTGCTATCAAACTCGACACTAATGTCATTATAAGCATTACACTCCAACATGAAATGTTTCTCTGACTCCACTGCACTACACGCATAAAAGACAGATTCTCTCTTCCCATGCCTCTTTAGGTCTTTTCCATCTTCTTGTTTCACACCGAAGACGATGTGAATTAGTTCTCAATTGAGCTATGAAGATCTTTGCTTTCCACGGGATATTAGCCCCTATAAAAGCCTTTTGTTGATGATCACATGTAGAGTTAAATTCCTCCAAATAATACCTCTTCTTTCTCCCTAATGGCTTTCCCCACATAACTTGGCGGAATTTATCTATAACAAAAGTTTTTATCTCTTGGCCATCTTCTTGTTTCACACCAAAGATGATGAGAATTAGTTCTCAATTGAGCTATGAAGATCTTTGCTTTCCACGGGATATCATATAAAAGCCTTTTGTTGATGAGCACATGTAGAGTTAAATTCCTCCGAATAATACCGCATCTTTCTCCGTAACGGCTTTCCCTGCATAACTTGGCGAAATTTATCTATCACAAAAGTTTTTATCTCTTGGCCATCTTCTTGTTTCACATCGAAGACGATGAGAATTAGTTCTCAATTGAGCTATGAAGATCTTTGCTTTCCACGGGATATTAGCCCCTATAAAAGCCTTTTGTTGATGATCACATGTAGAGTTAAATTCCTCCAAATAATACCTCTTCTTTCTCCCTAACGGCTTTCCCCACATAACTTGGCGGAATTTATCTATAACAAAAGTTTTTATCTCTTGGCTATTATTAGGACATGCATTCAAGTAAATGTTCCATTTTTAAGCCATTTGTTGTTTTGATTCATCCATGACTTCTTTCTTTTCTCCAAAAGCTCATTGAGGACAACCTTAGGCCATCTACTACCTTCCATTTGCTCAATCCTTTTTAAATATGTTATGAGACAAACCATAACAATAGCTTCAAGAGGTACAACCCCTGTTTCAGCTAGAAGAATCTCATATGGGACCGAGATCTTTAATTTGAACTTGTTAGTAATCATAATTTTTAATCCTCTCAAAAAATTTCCGCCTTGAATTTGAAATGTTGTTAGCCCAAACCTCACATCCATAAAGCACCACTGGAGTTACTAAAAGCCCAAACAAAGTCTGCATAGTTTTCCAATCCCATAATTTTGCCTCTCTACATTTGTTTTGGAAAGCATAAAAGCTCTCCACCCCCTAAAGTTCTCTTTTTGCTACAAATCTCCCAACTGAGCTTGTTATTAAAGTCAAACCCAAGATATTTATACTCATTACTTCCTCTAAAATGTTTCCATCGAAATAGAAATCATATTGAGTTTGTTTCTTTCTATTGGAGAAGATCATGATCTTGGTCTTATTGGTGTTGACTTACATCCCCACTTCTTTACAAAAGTGCTCAAGTGCATATAAATGTTTTGAAGGCCTTGAGTAGACCTAACAATCAAGATAAGATCATCAGCATAAAGAGAAGTCTTACAACATACTCTCATATGTGAACACCATCTTCATTCTACATATTTAGCCATTCCTACTTACACATCATTCATTTATTAGATTTATGATTATTTGTTTATTAGATTTACGGTTTACAATTTAGTTTGTGTTTCTTTATTAGAAATTAGAGTTATGATTTGGGGGAGGCGTGGGGTAAATATTGTATTTCTTTATTAGAAATTAGATTTATGATTTGGGGGAGGTGTGGGGTAAATATTGTGTTTCTTTATTAGAAATTAGATTTATTTACAAGTGTCGTGGGGTAAACATACATGTTTACCACTAGATTATGATTTCAATTTTTTGATCATTTGATGTGTGATTTGAATTTCGATTTGTTTTTTACTATGTAGTGTAGTGCTTTACTAATTAAATTATATGTTAGCAAATGAAAATTATTGAGCGCGTCATTTATATATGTGGGGAAAATGACTTACATAATATATATGTATGTTATGTAAATTATAGGGTCTCATAAACATAGTTAGTGCAATAATCACTAGAATAGGCATAACCATTACTTTAATGGTTTATCATATTATAAAGTGTTATTGTTGTCTTAATAAAGATATTGCAAAAACTTATAAAATGAAAGATAAACGAATAAAGACATCAAACCTTTCTCCAAACTCTTCCTTGCAAGCCTCAATGACAAGATTGTTGGAAGCATTAAACTTGTATAATCTTGTAGTTGTTAGATTGTGGATGCTCTAAATTAGTCTCCAAATGAAAGAACAATAATGCTACGAGTGAAGATAGACATGAGGACGCAGATGGCAATTTTGCCAAAAGTTGGTTGCGATTACACAAAGCTTCCGGAATGATTTTCAAAGGATTGGCCTTATTATTTATAATGGAGGGAGAGGCCATGAATATTGGATCAAGGTTTGAATGGGTTACAGGTTCATAATTATAATTTCTTGAAATAACCATTGGATTTGGTATGTGCAATTGCAGCTTTGTAGGGGCAATGAATGTTTGGATTTTATTCGGGAAGATGGTTGTATGTGCAACTTTGTTGCCCCCACTTTTGTAGGATTCTAGAAGTAGAGTTGAGTGGAGTGTGAGTAGATAAATAGAATTATTTCTATTTAAATAACTAATTTAATTAGTTATGAGTTGTGAGAGGATAATTAATCATTTAATTAAATTAGCTAAAGGGGTAGGAGTATAGCTTAAGTGTAATTAGAATTAATTTAATTAATTCTAAAAGGGATGTAAAGCATGATAAAATTAATTTGATTAATTCTAAAGGAATATGATAGATTTAATTGAATTAAATCTAAAAGGGATAAATACTCAAAGTATGAATTAATTAATTTAATTAATAAATTTTAAAGGGGGTGTGAATAACTTGAGGATAGGCTAGGAATAAGCATGTATTTTAAGGTGTCTACATTTGCCCCTCTTTAAAGTGTTATTACAAAGTAATAACATTTTAAAAATAGTAAACACATGCAGACTAGTGAGTGGAACACAAAAAAGCGTGGTGAGCTTACTTGATATGCCCCGATGAAGCATTTGGATGCCCCAACGAGTATAATGGTAAGGGAATGCCCCCTCAAGTAGGTGGGTGACACAACAAAGCAATGAGAGACATGCTGCTTGATAGGAAGAAGGTAAGGAATTTGAAGGAGGATGGGAGGGATTGTGCTCGTAGTATGAGCATCATTTAGAGAGTGAAATTTAGAGCAACCTTATTTTTTGTTACAAAATAGAGTTGTCACCATGATTATGAAAGAATCATGATGTTTAACCCGTTATGTGCGTAAACAAACACACACGCAATAAAGAAAAGATAAAAAGGAAAACAAACTCAATATACATTATAAAAGTGTGCACCATGGTTATAAGGAAGCCAAGATGATAATGATATATGTGTAATTGGTCCAAAAGTAAGATCAACAATACAACACAACTTCGAAAAGAAGACAACAAATTGTGCCCCTAATGCATGCCATGATGATGATTAAGCAAATGTGAATGCCCCCAAGTACTAAATTTATGAAATGTATGGGGATAGGATCAGATCAAAACAGAGTAATCTTAGATGCTCCAAAGACCCTCTTGGTGGATCCGCATTGAAAATTGATCTGAGAGTTAAAAAGGATTATTGTCCACAAGCATTAAAATTATGAAATACAGGGGAGGGAATGAGAGCTAAGATTGCCCCAAGTGAAGTTATATTGCAAAGGAAAAATAATTTATTGGAGTTGCCCAAGCAGAAATATTAGCATGCAAAGGGAAAATGATGTATCGTGATAGTCGTAAGATTGGAATGATCACTAGGGTAGTAGTTAAAAGTGTGATTTTATCAAGATTGTGTTGAATTGCTGAAATATTTTCATGTGTTTGCAAATTTTTATGATTTTACGAATATTTGAATATTTTTTGGATTTTTTTGAATTTTTATGAACATATGTTTTTTTTTTAATTTTGATGCAAAGGAGGGGAAAAGTGTGTTTGGTACACCTGATTTGGCCTAGTGAAGCATTAGTGTGCCCCGACAAGGCAAAATTAGTGGATGAAAATGCCCTTGCGTGAGTGAGTGATCATCGTGACGGGACATTAGGAAATCGCATGAGAGAAGAGAGAAGAAACTGCTGAAAAAATGTCCAGAGTAACAACAAAGAAAAATAAGTGATTTGGATCATGGAGCACAAAAAAGAAGAAATAGGGTACCACGAGGGTATAAATAGATGTGTGGGATGGTTAATAAACATTTCGACTCATTTGTGCTTATAGATTAGTTTTTTCCTCTAGGTTATATTTGAGCTCTAATATTTTAGAGAAACGACTGCGTCTATCACCGAGGACACATCGGGCATACCGCATTTGAGAGTTTGGGCGAAGGCTAGATGAGGGTGCCGCGGTAAGTGGATAAAAAAATAAGTTTTGGATACATTTATTATTAGTTATAAGTATGAGAAAATTGATTTTTAAAGCTAGTGCATATACTTTAGTGTGTTAACATAGCCTAAGGAATGTGTTAAAGTTCAAGTGTACGCACTAGTGTGTAATTGGGAGCATGATCGTAAAGGGGGAATGTACTAGCATATTGAATACACTAGCATAATAGTGAGAGAATGAGCATTAGTGTGAGTGCACTAACATTCAACCGGGCACGTTAGTGTGAATGCACTAGTCTTTGAAGGGTATGCAACTAACATACATGAAGTGCATGCGCTAGCGTAGAAAAGGGTGTGTTAGTATCATCAAATGAGTTTTGGATGAAGTTGTGGAGGTTAGGGTAGAAGAAAAATGACTTAACATTTTTTTGAATGATTTATAAAAGAGACCATTAGCATTAGACATGCGAGAGCAACACAAACGCATCGCGAATGTTTGAGAGGAGATTTGCACGTAGTCGGTGATAGCGATTGTTGTCGCATGTTTAGAGGCAATGAGGTGACCTACATTGCACAACTACCACACATTATACTTGAATCATTATTTATTATGTGTTGGTGAGAGGTGGCATAGTGAGAGTCGACATTCAAGTTGCCAACTAGAGACATGACAATCACTTTAGAGGATGTGCATCAGATTTGTTGGGTCTTTGATATAGGGTAGAGACTAGTAGAGTTTGATGGGGATGCAAACACGATTCTACTAATGCCCTCTACTAAGGTGACAATTAATACTCTCTACTAACGCATCATTTGTTTATTATAAACGTACATGTTTAGAACTAGATTATGATTTCAATTTTTTTGATCATTTGATGTGTGATTTGAATTTATGATTTGTTTTTTACTATGTAGTGTAGCGCCTTACTAATTAAACTATATGTTAGCAAATGAAAATTATTGAAGCGCGTTATTTATATATATGGGGAAAAATGACGTACATAATATATATATGTATGTTATGTAAAGTATAGGGTCTCATAAATGTAGTTGGTGCATCTAATCACAAGAATAGTCATCACCATTACTTTAATGGTTTATCATATTATAAAGTGTTATTGTTGTCTTAATAAGGATATTGCAAAAACTTATAAAGTGAAAGATAAACAAATAAAGACAACAAACCTTTCTCCAAGCTCTTCCTTGCAAACCTCAATGATAAGATTGTTGAAGTATTAAACTTGTAGAATCTTGTAGTTGTTGGATTATGGATGCTCTAAATTAGTCTCCAAGTGAAGGAATGATAATGCTACAAGTGAAGATAGACACGAGGATGCATATGACAATTTTGGTAGAAGTTGGTTGTAATTACACAAAGCTTCCAAGGATGATTTACAAAGGATTGGCATGTTATTTATAATGGAGGAGAGGCCATGAATATTGGATCAAGGTTTGAATGGGTTACAGGTTCATAATTGTAATTTCCTAAAATAGCCATTGGATTTGGTTTGTGTAGTTGCAACTTTGTAGGGGCAATGAATGTTTGGATTTTATTTGGGAAGATGGTTGTACGTGCAACTTTGTTGCCCCTACCTTTGTAGGATTCTAGAAATAAAGTTGAGTAGAGTGTCAGTAGATAAATAGAATTATTTCTATTTAAATAACTAATTTAATTAATTATGAGTTGTGAGAGGATAATTAACCATTTAGTTAAATAAACATTTGATTAAATTAGTTAAAGGGGTAGGAGTATAGCTTAAGTGTAATTAGAATTAATTTAATTAATTCTAAAAGGGATGTAAACATGACCAGGAACCGATTTGATTAATAATAAAGAAATATGATAGATTTAATTTAATTAAATCTAAAAGGGATAAATACTCAAAGTATGAATTAATTAATTAATTCTAAAGGGGGTGTGAATAACTTGAGGATAGGCTAGGAATAAGCATGTATTTTTAGGGTGTCTACATTTTCCTCTCTTTAAAGTGTTATTACAAAGTAATAACATTTTTAAAATAGTAGACGCATTGAGACTAGTGAGTGTAGACACCCTAAATTCACATACCTATTCCTAGTACATCCTAGTTCATCCCTTTATGATTGATTGATTAAATCGATTAAATCATGCACATTACACCCCTTTGGATTAATTAAATTAATCTTTAGTACACCTTTAGCTAGCTTAATTATCATTTATTAAATAAATGATTAATTAATTAGTGTGCACATTATAGCTAATTAAATTAGTTATTTAAATGGGAAAGTACACCTATTTCCCTAGTCAATAACCACTTGGACTCCACTTCACCAAATCCAGTCTAACTCCACTTCATTAGTCCAGTCAACTCAGGTTCTAGAATCCTAGAATGGTGGGGCAATTAAATTGCATGCACAACCACTATTCCAGATGCAACTTATGCCAATTAATTCCATTCTTGCTCCTCAAAGGCAATTATTCTTTCTGCAACTATTCAGGTCCCCTCAAATGCTAAAAATAACATGTGTATTCAATTAGTTTCAACCAATTTCCAACCACTACTTAGCCTTATAAAACACATGCTTATCCTATCTCAAATCCTCTTGGATTATTTGCAAGAAAACTTTGTTAATTTGCCTTCCAATATCTGCATATTGGAAGCTTTCTAAGACCAAATCTATGTTTGTAACAATTTACATCCACATCGAGAGGTCATTCAAGAGCACCCATAAATCAAAATCAACAAGATTTTACAAGCTTAAAGCTTCTACAATCTTACATCGAGGTTTGCATTGAGGATTTACTTGAAAGGTATATTGCATTGTCTTTTTTTTTGTCTTTCATTATCTAGTAATTTTTACTATTTACAAAAGCGGAAGGCAAGAAAGCATGGTGGGCTTGCTCGATATGCCCCGATGAAGCTTTTGGATGCCCCAACGAGTAGAATGGTAAGGGAATGCCCCTCAAGCGGGTGGATAACGCAACAAAGTGGTGTGCAACCACTTGATAGGAATAAGAAAATGAATTTGAAGGAGGATGGGAGGGATTGTGCTCATAGCATGAGCGTTATTTAGAGAGTGAAAGTTAGAGCAACCTTATTTTGTTGTTGCACAATAGAGTTGTCACCATGATTATGAAATAATCATTATGTTTAACCCGTTATGTGCATAAACAAACACACACGCAACAAATAAAAGATAAAAATGAAAACAAACCCAATATACACTATAAAAGTATGCACCATGGCTATAAGGAAGCCAAGATGATAACGAAATATGTGTAATTGGTCCAAAAAGTAAGATCAACAATGCAACACAACTTTAAAAAGAAGATAATTAACTATGCCCCTAATACATGCCACAATGATGATTAAGCATATGTGAATGCCCCAAGCACTAAACTTATGAAATACATAGGGATAGGATCAGACTAAAGAGTGGAATAATCTTAGATACTCCAAAAGACACTCTTGGTGGATCCACATTGAAAATTGATCTGAGAGTTAAAAAAATTATTTTCCTCGAGCATTAAACTTACAAAATACAAGGGAGGGAATAAGAGCCAAGATTTCCTCAAGAAAAGTTATATTGTGAAGGAAAAACAATTGATTGGACTCCCCCAAGTCGAAATATTAGCATGCGAAGGGAAGATGATGTGTTGTGATAGTTGTAAGATTGGAGCGATCACAAGGGCGGTAGTTAATAGTGTTATTTTATCAAGATTGTGTTGAGTTGCTGAAATATTTTCTCGTGTTTGCAAATTTTTATGATTTTGTGAATATTTGATTTTTTTTTTTTTTTATAATTTGCAATTTTTTTGAATTTTTTTAATATATGAAATTTTTGAAATTTTTGATGCAAAGGAGGGGAGTAGTGTGTTTGGTACACCTAATTTGGCCCTCATGAAGCATTGGTGTGCCCCGAGAGGTGAAATTAGTGGATGAAAATGCCCTTGTAAGCGAGTGAGCATCACGAAAGAACACCAAACAATCACGTGAGAGAAGAGAGAAGAAACTGCGACAAACCATCAAGAGTAACAACAAAGGAAAATTAGTGATTTGGATCATGGAGCACAAAAGAGAGAAAATAGAGGTACCAAGAGGGTATAAATAGATGGGTCGAGGGTTAACAAACATCGTGACTCATTTGTGATTATAGATTATTTGTCCTCTGAGTTATATTTGAGCTCTGATATTTTAGAGAGATGGATTTTTGATCACAGAAACACATCGGGCATATCGCATTTGAGAGTTCGGACATAGGCCGGATGAGGGTGACACAATAAGTGGCTCAAAACCTAAGTTCTAGATGCATTTATTACTAGTTATAAGTACAAGAAAATTGATTTTTAACACTAACACATACACTTGAGTACGCTAGTATAGCTCGAGGAATGAGCTAGCGTTCAAGTGTATGCACTAGTGTGCAACCGAGAGCATGAGGCTAAAGGGGGAACGCACTAGCATGTTGAATCCGCTAGCATCATAGTGAGAGTTTGAGCGTTAGTGTGAGTGCGCTAGCATTCAAATGGGTTTATTAGTATAAATGTGCTAGCATTGAAGTGTATGTGCTAGCGTAGCGAAGGGTGAGATAACATAACAAAGGGTGCGCTAGCGTCATGGATGAGTGGTAGAAGAAGTTGTGGAGGTTAGGGTATAAGAAAAATAAGAGAGGTCATATAGTAGACATTACTTTCTATCGACAAAGGGCGTTTGATGACCTACGATTTGTGTATGGTGACATTACTTTATATCATGGGTGATAGGTGGTATAAAGTTATACACATCTCGAGGTGGATCATTTTTTTATTGGTATCCGAAGTCACATCATGGATATGTATAGGGTAAAAGGATATAAAGGCAATGCAGGATATTCCGGATGTGGTAGACAAGATATTCTACGTGGTAATCGGTGGTGGTACGTGCGAGTGGTGCATGAGATAGTGGACTTTGGGCGCGCATTAGAGTGTGAGTTATTAGAATGAGCTTCTTTTGGGTCAGTCCACAAGATTGGTATTCTCATTCTTAGGTTGTGGATCCAAAACTACTCCAGTATGAGGTATGGTATTCATGATCATGCCTAGGCAGATCACTATTTCCCAGGTGGTCATAAATGCATGGATAACGACAATGGTTTTGGGTTGGCCATAATAGAGGAGAGATAGGGTTAGACTTGGGTAGGTGGAGGTCAGGGGCATGACATAGGGCTCACTCGGGGTCCACAAGTTCATGTTGATCCATAGGGATCCGAAAAACACACCACTTCATCTGTGTTCCATCAACACCAAGAGGAAAATTGAAGAAAGTAAAGAAAAATGAGGTAAACAGGGGTTGTGGAAAGAAATTCCACCCTACGGGTGGCGATCTTATGAACCGTTGCCTAACCAAGGCGGCGGTCGGTCCCGACACCATCGGTATGCTTAGGTGGTGGTCTTGACACTTCTGAACATAAAAGAAGAATGGAGCACGAATGAATGTAAATTTGAAGTGCCCGAATGTGTCTCTTCCCTCCCTGACCTTTCCCATTCTCCAGTGCATGGGAGGACATGGGAGAAGGCTATAAATACAAGGAGGAGAAAGAGAATTCATCATTTGAAGATCCAGAGAGATCAAGAAGCAAAGTATTAAGTTTAATATGAGAGCAAGTGAGTAGAGATTCTTCAGTGTTGGAGTGGAATTGTAGGAGCAAGGTGTAAGAAAACAAAGCAAAAAATTAATTGGAGAGAAGGTTTACATTGTTGCTTTTTTTTCATACTTATTATAATCTGTAAAATTTGATTAATTGGCCAATACAAGTGGGAACAAAGAGTTGTTTCTCTTCCGACAGTGGTTTTCCCTCATTGGGGTTTCAGGGATAATTTTTTTAATGTTATGTGTAGAATTCTTTTAGCATTTCTCTACAATTTTGTCCTAAGCACTAGTTAATCACTCACTAAATCTCTAATCTTCATCGAAACTATCATTTTCCAAAGTTGAAAGTAGAACAACATAATTGTGTGATTTCGTAGAGTTCTAAAGTAGAAGTTTACAGATCATTTTGGTATCATAGCTGATTATATATCTAGGACTATGGTATTTGATTCTTTCTTGTGATTTATATGACAAAGTGACAAGGTCAAAAGGTGAAGAAGTTTTACCTTGCGAGCCAAATATTTCTATGAAGAAGTGGAAACATAGAATTTGAGCTCAAATGGAAGAAGAGAACTTGGTTCGTAGAGTCGAGATGCTGTAGAGACCATGATGGATAAATTATATAGAAAATAAGAAGATATTTTCGATCTACATAAAACACTTTGGTTAAGCAAGATTCCATGGATTCGGTGGTTCAGAACTGGCCAAAAAAATCAATATCGGAAGAGCCACGAAGAGGAAGAATGGGAAGAATGTGAAGAAGAGATACCAATTGTAAGTGAAAAGGTAAAATCTGCTCATACACCTTTTAAAGTTGAAACGAAAGTGGAAATAAAGAATTTTGAAGGAAAAGTAGATGCATAATTACTAGATAAATGGCTAAAATAGTTAGAAGTCTATTTTAGTGTGCATAATGTCACTGAGGCACAAATGATTACCTTTGCACATCTCAAAATGGAAGGTCATGCTTTGGTTTGGTGGGAAACCCATCTAGCCACTTGTGAAAAGAAGAAACATCTTATTATCAGTACTTGGAAGGGTTTTAAAGAATTGATTAGAGCTAACTTCTATCCTATTGGCCATAAGACTAACATGATGATTAAGTGGCGATTACTTTAGGCAGGGCAACAATCAAAGCGTGCAAGACTACACTATGGAATTTCGAGACAAGCCATGTTGCTTAATATGGACTTGGAGGATGAGGAAATTCTGACCAAGTATTTGGGAGGACTTCACACTCACCTTTGGAGGAAGGTAATCTCCACAAAGCCCAAGGATCTCAATGAAGCTTGTATACAAGCATACTACATTGATGATAAGAAGAAGCAAGGAGAAACAAAGCCAAAGGGAGACCAGTCAACAAATCAACAGGAAAAAGAACAAGGGAAGACAAGTAGCAGAGGTAAATGGAAAGGTAAACATACCACTACTACTTTGCATACTTGTAAAGATCCTAAGAATTTCTATAAGAATTGTGATATAAATGGACATACTGACACCACATGTTAGAAGTTGCATCTAGAATTGCACCCAAAGCACTCGAACCAAGGATTCCAAGAAATCCATGGCCACTATGAAGACAGAAGGAGAGGTGGAGATTGAGGATGATTCAGATGTAGACAAGAGGTTGGGATGCACAACCACTAACATGTACGAAGGAGCAGAAGAAGAAGAGATGAGTAGGATTTTTCAAATCAGAATCCAAATAAAGAAGACTAAGGTAAACACTTTAGTAGATTCTGGTTCTTAGTCAAATTTGATTTCGATGTGGTTGTAGAACATCTTAGCCTAGAGACTTACGCGCATCCACATCCATAGCCATCGGGATGGGTGTAGAAATATAAGTTACAAGAAAATGTAAGTTTCATTTTAGGATAAATACCCAATATATTGGTGTATTAGGGGTTGATATCATTCTACTTGATGCATTTGATGTTGTCTTCGGAAGTCCTTACTTGTATGTCAAGGATGTTGTGCTCACAATGAGGGAGAACTAGTATAGATGGGACAAGGATAGAGTCGGTTTAAACATCCGAGCACACTAGAGAAAATCAAAGAACGCTATGGTAAGTTTCAATGTTGGCTATATTTTCTACATAGCTGAAAACCTAGGCAGTCATGAGATAAATCTCCCTCATTTACCAATGAGGCTCCCATGTAAGATTTTGTCAATTATATTTCCTAGTATCTA
Organism: Taxus wallichiana var. yunnanensis; assembly: GCA_018340775.1. Classification (NCBI taxonomy): domain Eukaryota; kingdom Viridiplantae; phylum Streptophyta; class Pinopsida; order Cupressales; family Taxaceae; genus Taxus; species Taxus wallichiana. Next base: position 291,517,092 of record CM031233.1, on the reverse strand, counting down.
TCTGTTGGTTTTACTTTAATTGTGTAGCTCATGGACCATAACTAGACAATTTTGTAGCAAGTAAGCAATTGTAAGCAATATGTGCAGGAAAGGGAAATAATTAAATGTGAGAAGAAAGGAAAGGAGATGTGCAACCTAACCAATAGTTGACAAAGTTGATCACATGCACATAGACAAAACAAATAGATCTTAAAATGTAGAATTTGAAGCAAAGGAAAGTTTCAGATCTAGATCTAAGACAACACAAAGTTTATGCAGAGATCTAAAAAGGAATAAGAAATGAATACACCGTTGACACAAAGTTCTCCGAAATTTGCCTCTTCTCTATTCCTCTTCTTTAGAAAGCTATCAAGGGTTTCAACTCAAAGTCTGGAACACAAGAATGCTGATTACAAATTCCGATCCTTTAACCCGTAGGTTCTTCCTCTACTTATAGTGTGTAGAGGGGAAATTACAAATGGGAAACTACAACTGAACTAGAACATGAAGAAGTAGTAAAGGGAACATCTAACAATCATCTTCCTAGAATTCCTCTCTTAGTAACATGCATAAGGAGTTTAAGCCAAAATTGTGCACATTTGTCACTTATCTCAAAGAATCCTTCCAAATAACTTAAAGTAATGGTTTTTAAACCAATAAATTTAATCTTACATTTTCATCCGGAACATAAGAAATAAAAGAAAATAAGAGAAGAAATAAGATCTGCCAACTGTAACACCTACACTTTCTTTTTGTTCTAATATTGAATATACTTGTCAAACATGTAATTCAACATCTTCCCATTTGTTTTAACAATAGCCTCTCTCTCGGTTCTGAACTGTAGCAACCCTCTAGACAAAGCAATAGTGTTAGCCTTTACCTTCTCTAAACCAAGCCCATATCCCTCAACATCTGCCTAAAGCTTTATGAGTCTGCCAATTGAATCCATCGTGAAAGGTATGGTGGCTTCATCAATTTCTTTCTGCACAACCAGAATAAATTCCTCATGGGAAGCAGGTAATTCATCTGGGATGCTCTCTAACACTTCTCCCATCTTATTTTCCAGCAACTGCATCCTTTTCAGCATAAGCTTGAGGATCTCTACGTGGAAGGAAACTAAAATTTCTAACTACTTCCCCTTTCCATCAATCCATCAGGTACAATCTACTATGCGATTAGCACATCCTTTGGTAATGAGTGTATCTTAGCTAAAGTATCTAGATGACTTTCAACAACTATGTTCTCATCTTCTATCTATGTCATCAGTTACTTAAGCTGAGATATTTCCCTATGTATATTCTCCAATTCAGTCGGTATTCTTTGAAATTGCTCTAAAGATTGGTGAATAATTTTCTCTTTCTACCGAGAGCAATAGCTTTAACCTGGTCCCCTGCATCTTCCACCTCTTTAATCAGATGATTAATCACATGATCATGTGCTAGAATGGGCTGAGAGGAAGGTTTGGAAACCTTAGCAATGATCTCACATAGCTGGGAAACCTGCTTTTGAAGCTTGGATTTCTTAGCCTTCTCTTTGTTAAGCATAAGGAATAAAATGTTCATTAGTTTTTGTGTATCTGCTTTAATCCTTCTATGGTAGTTTGACCTAATGGCACTTTAGTCACCGCTTTATTAGCTATAGTGAGCTCTCCTTTGTGCTTTCCTTCTCATTGGAACCGATAACTCAACAAACTTCTGTCTTAATTCTTAAATAATCAACCTTGAAGTTATTTTGGAAACTTTAGGTCTTCTATCTCTTCTCCAAAACTCGGGAGAAGGCAGTTTGAAAGTTGTGTTCCTCCAAGTTGATCTCCTCTCTAGCTTCTAAAATTGTCTCGCAAAGCCAACCATGATGAAAAGTTTCTTCTCGGGAATGAGAAGTCATTAAGTGCACCACGTCATCTCATGCTCGATTCTACTCTATTCGAATTTACCACGTGTTGTCATTGCCACTCTCTAAATTGTCTAAAGACAATGCTTTTTTAAACTCCGCCATTTGTGCTTTCAACTTCTCCGCAGGGAGAGGTGAAGATCTGAGTGATTAAGGAGAAAATACAAATGACATTGGATTTAAAGGAGGAACGACAAGATATCTCTAGGGTTTTGGGGCTGCTGAAGTGCTATGAGTTGATGTTGGAGAAGCTGGAACTAGCACGATAGTTGTAGATTTGGCCTTCTCCTACGCGTGAGACTTCTTGTGAAATTTAAGCTTCTTTGGCGTTATGCTACTTTCACCTTCGTGATTTCTTTTGCTGGAGTATCTTGCGGTAAAGTTACATGTGATCTGATTCATCAAATCTTCATCCAGAAATACCCTTTGTCAACAACTGGTTTAAGGTGTTAACCAACTGAACATGCGGAAGATATTTCCTCAATCGTCTGCAGTAGCCACCAATGTTTTCCTAAAGAAAAATATATCCCCTCCCATCTGATGATATGAGTCAAGTATCACATGCCCATCATCTGTGAGATCTGTAGGTATCCGTGCTAAACCATAATCAGATACTTATTGTGCCAATAACCTACTAAAGTATTTCTTCCTAACTTCATACTCAAATCTACACTTCATCCGGAAGTCTTCCAACAAAGGTACATGTGAGTATTCTTAGGAGATTGTCTTCTCGCTACTCTGTATGGATCAAAGTTCAACCACACTGTTGGGAAGAACTCGTGCTCATATTCGAGAAAACATTTCGGCTTTGATTCCTCTAGCTTTGTGGATGTTCTCGGTTGTAATAACCCACTTGTGATCGGAAAGAATCTTGTAGATTTGTGTCACTTTGATTATAAGTCATGCATCTCCACACGTAAGGAAACTAAAATTTCTAACTACTTCCCCCTTTCCATCTATCCACCAGTGTACAATCATCAAAATCGCGATTAGCACATCCTCTAAGAACGAGTGTATCTTAGCTAAAGTATCCAGATGACTTTCAATAACTATGCTATGCTCTCATCTTCTAAATGTGTCATCTTGAGCCTTTAGGTAGAGATACTACCCTGTGCATATTCTCTAATTCATTGGTATTATTTCGAACTACTCTAAAGCTTGGTGAATGATTTACTCTTTCCACTAAGCAATAGTTTTGACCTAGTCCCCTGCATCTTCCACCTCTTTAATCAAATGATTATTCACCCGCTCATGTGCTAGAATGGGCTGAGAGGAAGGTTTGGCAACCTTATAAACGATCTCATATAGCTGGGAAACCTACTTTTGAAGCTTGGATTTCTCAGCCTTCTCTTTGTCAAGCTTAAGGAATAAAGTGTTCATTAGTGTCTGTGTATCCTGCTTTAATCCTTCTATGGTAGTTTGACTTATTGGCACTTTGGCCATTGCTATATAAGCTGCCTTGAGCTCTCCCTTGTGCTTTCCTTATGTTGGAACCGATAACTCATCAAAAAAATTTCTCGATTCCTCAATAATTAACCTAGAAGTTATTTTGGCAACTTTAGGTCTTCTATCTCTTCTGCCCAAACTTAGGAGCAGCTAAAAGTCGTGTTCCTCCAGGTTGATCTCCTCTCTAGCTTCTGGGATTATCTGCAAAGCCAACCATGATGAAAAGTTTCTTCTCAGGGAATGAGAAGTCACTGAGTGCACCACCATCTCATGTTATGATTCTTCTCTATTTGAATTTGCCACAGTATTGTGACTACCACCCTCTGAATTGTCCAAAGACAATATTTTTCAAACTCCGCCATATGTGCTTTCAACTTCTCCGTAGTGAGAGATGAAGATCTGAGTGGTTGAGGAGAAAATAGAAATGATGCTGGATTCAATGGAGGAATGACAAGATCTCTATGGGGTTTTGGGGTTGCTGAAGTGCTATGAGTTGATGCTAAAACTAGCATGATAGCTATAGATTTGGCCTTCTCCTGCGTGTGAGACTTCTTTTGAACTTTAAGATTCTCCGACCTTCTGCTACTTTCACCTTCGTGCTTTCTTTTGCTGGAGTATCCTGTGGTAAAGTTACATGTGATCTGATTCATCAAAGCTTCATCCAGGCAATACCCCTTTGTCAACAACCAGTTTAAGGTGTTAACCAGAACCACGGAAGATCTTTCCTCAATCGTCTGGAAGCCACCAATGTTTTCCTGAAGAGCAGCTCTATCCCCTCCCATATGATGATATGAGTCAAGTATCACATGCCCATCATCTGTGAAATCAGAAGTATCTCGTAATAAACCGTAATCATATACTTGTTGCGTCGATAATCTCATCAAGTCTTTCTTCCTGACTTCATACTCATTTTTGCACTTCATCCATAAGTCTTCCAATGAAGGTACATGTGAGTATTCCCGGAGATTGTCTTCCTCGCTACCCCATATGGATCAAAGTTCACCGCACTAGGAAGAACTCATGCTCATATTCAGAAAACATTTCGGCTTCGATTCCTCTAGCTTTGTGTGTTAGGAAATAAGAGATAAAATATGTGGAATAATCCCTCATGTAGAATCGCAACAATAGAAACTACTATGTAGAAATTATTATAGATCCAAATAAAAGTGCAGAATAAATAACACAACAGAGAGAGACAAGATTTAATGTAATTTGGGCTACATCCACCAAGAATCACTTGCTCAGATTTTATTACAAGCCTCCACTCTCTCAATACAATACCCAGATCTGCTTGGAGCTATGCTCAACAAACTCTTGTGCGAATTTGTGAATTCAAAACACATCTGCAATACATTTGCTTATATCTCTATCATATGCATAAGACCATATAAATAGACAATTTCTTAAGCATTTTGATACAAAACCATGTGTATCAAAACCAAGAGCAAAAACCGTGGGTATCAAAACAATGGGCAAAAACCGAAAACCATGGGCCCAAAAACAACGCATAACGGTTACCCATTACCCATGGGTAAATAAACCACCCATGAAAATTTGCTTCTGAGGGCTTCGCCCTCGAACCCCCCCACTCACCGGTGAGCGGGACTTGCCAGTAAAATACCCGAGTGTAACACATAGAAGGTGTACCACACTCTAACATGAAAATAGGCTCCACAAACATAACATCAGGATGCTCTTGTAAATTGTAATAACCAACCGTGATCGGAAAGAAACCCGTAGACTTGTGTCGCTTTGATTATAAGTCATGCATCTCCATGAGCTATCTACACAACTCCATGATGACCCACTTTTCACTTGGATACCTCGGTAACTTAACTGGTTCTCCCAAAAATCTGGTTACCCTGAGATACGTGAAGTCTCGCAAAAACTAGATGAAAATATAGCCATGTCGAGATACAACTTCCCAAGCTTCTTTGCTTACCTGCTAGTCTTCAGATCACTATTTAATTTGTAGATGAATCCATAGAAGAACCCATCATTGACCACCTTGTAATCTTTGTGGCATTGAGGAATTGTTATCTATGGGAAGCACTCAAAAATAGGATCTTTCGCCAGTATGCCCTATCTATCTAGCTTGGAAAATATACCCTATGAGGTTGCTTTGCATATACCAGGTATGAAGTCATTTTGAAGTTGTACATCCACCTCACACTCCGGAGTTTCTCACCGATGTTGTCATTAATGATCTTCGCCCAATTGATTATCTAATCAGCTATGTTGATCTCAATGGTCCTCATGAAAGCATACAATTATGAGCAGAAGTTCTGAGTATTGGCTTCTTCACTTAACCTGCAAAGCAATTTAGTAATATCATCCACCTCCTACACCAAATTGATCACGAAGAGTCCTCGGGAACTTTGATGGAGACTGGACTTCTTCATATATTTTCTATTCATTATGCCCACGTAATTTGCTTTGTGTTTTCCCATCTCGTGTCCAACATCCACCATGCTAATTACAATCACCACCGATCGTGTTGGAATCTTCAAAAATAATTAATAAACTCGTGCATCCAACTCCGATTATTGTCTTTCCCGCAACATCTCAAATTGTTCTAGAAAGAGGATGATCGACCTCGCACACTTCATAAAAAATTTGGGCAACTGAGCTATTACTGAAATACGATGCTTGAATAATTCCACTTCTTTTTATTGCCCGCATGAGAGATGTCTTTCCGACCTTGGATCTCACAATTAATTCAAAGATGGGTTCGGTGCATATGTATGTTCCGTCATTGATATCAAAAATCTAGAAGCTATGCATGACTCTCCCGATCCTTATCTTTCATCACACTTTATCATGGTTGAGCAATCTTTGTCTCGAGCAATCTTTATCTCGAGTTCTTGTTCTTCTAACCCCGCCAAAATTCTTTGCAAATCGGATCAATTTGTGCAGATCTAGCAATTTCTTCATTCGAAGATATATTTAATGTACATGACATTGATTTGGGCTCCCTTTCACTTGTATGAACACCGTAATGAATACCGCAATTAATTCGCACAAAGATGGAGTCCAGAGCATGAATACTGGATTTCTGTCACCAAAATCTGCATATAAAGTCTTTTGCCCTAAAATTTGAGGCTTTGCTTGCATGCAAATCAAGCATAAATATTTTTAAATTCCCTTGGGCACTTATACCAATGTGCGAGATAATTATCATAGCAAAACTCAAGCTATCCAAACCCTAGGTGCCAAACTTTGAAGCTACCTAGCAATGAAAAACACCTTTTAATGCACAAAACCTCCTTTCCTTGGCACCAAAACTGTCTGGGCTGCAATCCTTAGCAAAAAGAATTAATTGCTTCTTCATTATGGCAGCCCATGCTTATATAACCCTCAACATACTATTTTTAATAATTGCCCTTCCTATTCCTGGCAATTTAATTAATAAATAATCATGTCTATTCACCCAAATTGGGCACCCAATTATGCATGTTGCTGGTTGCTTTTAAATAAATTTATTTTATTTATTTATAGTGTGCATCCTTCAGTTGTCTTTGGCTTGCCTTCTTGCTTTGAATTTTCATCCATTCATAGCGCCAAAATTAGTTGAAAAAGCCATAAATAAATATCATTAAATTCATTGTTTAATGCCAAGGTGGGTCACACTTTTTTGGCAAAGGTGATTTCTAAAAATAAGAAGTCAACTTTGATGGGAATTTCTACCCTACACTGCAGCTCCAAAAATCCCCTCTTCAACCTAAGCTATTTGACTTCCATAATGGGAATTTTTACCTGCAAGGCAAGTAAAAATTCCGCCCGCCTTCCACTTTGCCAAAATTCCCACTGCAAATTAAAAATCTCCCAAAAGTGCGACTTGTATTAAAAATAGCTTCCTTTGATAAAGTGCGACTTGCATTGGTGAAGAAATCTCTTTGGTGGGAAAAGTTAGCTCACAGCAAAGTGGTAAAAAATTCCCATCGGTGCTTTAAGTGATTTTTCTTTATTTTATAATGGAAATTTTTACCCTGCAAGGCAGCTAAGAAATTCCCACCTGCCTGCCGCCTCTAATTTTCCCATTACAACTTAAGTGACTTTGACTTCATAAGAAAAATTACCCCGTAAGGCGGTGTAAGAAATTCCCGCTGTTGTCGCCACTACCAAAAATCCCATTGCAGCTTAGACGCATTCATTCCGAAAAGTACGACTTGTCTAGGAGAGGATTTTTGTAAATGATTTCATCTTTTTGGTCAAGTTTTATTTCGAGGCTAATTCCTTCAGTGTTTGAGGCATGTAAATGATCTCCAAATGCTTCAGGAAATTAAACAGACTATACGGAACAAAGAACAAACCTAGTAGAATTTAATAGACAAACTGTGGAGAAAACTAGAGAAAAAATGCAAAAGAAATAAATTAAAATGAAAAACATTGCTGAGAATTTGCGAGAAAATGCTCAATTCATTCCCAGTGAAAATCTTATTGAGATGTGTGAATACTAGCATACAAAACTTCAACAGGGTTCAATCGGAGCACAATTTACTTGAACAAAGCTTTATTTATTTAATAAATAATTAAACAAAAATTTCCATGAGACAAAACTTGGCGGAGGGATAAAATGATTTTCAACATTTGGGTATTTTTCAAATTGACCCATATGATTCACTCGGGAATATCCTAATGTAATACAAACATCTTCCTCGAAATAAAAACATGAAAAGACCCATTATTTTTAAAAGAATGAAATTTTTTTCAAATGGGTAGTCCCAGATTTCATGGTGAAATCTGAGGACACCAAATAACCAAGCACAAATACTTATTCAGGAAAATCATTAGTTTCATTTACTTTCATTGGAAGAAAAGTAAAATGGACTTGAGAGCACGTATATTTTGGATATCACTTGTCGGGTTTTGCGTAAAGAAGCCACCACAAGAACTGCAAATTCAAGGAAGAAAACAAACTTCCACTATGCAGTCATCGTATCTACCTACGGATTCATTGGACTTGACCATGGGGCAACAAGGAGAAGAGGAGATACAAGGAACAATGGTGACTATAACAACAATTTACATGGAGAGGATTCGACCAATCCATCTCAAGAGATAAAGACAAGTAAGAAGGACTAAACCACTACAAGATGTGGGCTATAGACACACTATAATTACGCCCAAGCAATTTAAATACTTAAATTGCGCTAATTATCCCCTTTCTCAAATCAACGACGTATCGTCAAAAGCGCTCATTTTCCCTCATATCATCATTAATTAATTACACTAAGCTAATTAATTAAGTTTCCTATCCAAAAATACCCTAATTAACGACCTTCCGTTAATAAATCACCCCTTCTACCTAGACTAATTAATTATTATTAATTAATTAGCTTTCCCTTCCATTTAACTAATAAATCAATATTTAATTGATTTAATCCCCTTTTAATAGCCTAAATCGTACTAATATTCCTCTAATTATCTTCTATAAGCTTACATCTACCTATTAGTTAATCACCTTTGATTAATTAAAACACCCCCAACTCCCATGACTTGCTAAACATGTATTAAACTCTTCTAAAGTAAGGTTACCTTTAATAAAGCAACCTTATCCATTCCTAATCATGTTTTACCTTTATCCCACATTCATGAGAATGTGTTGAATCCTTTATCCTTTGGGCTATATAAAGAGCCCTCCACCTATCTTTTTACTTACACCTAAACTTTCTAAGAGAGCAAATGCAAAGCATATAGCAAAGAGACTAAGAGCTTGCACCTTGCCCTTTTGAGAGTTCATCATCTTGAAGAGTTAAGCCTCTTTCTTAAAGTGCTTGGGTCATATGGGAGGTGTCAAAAGGGTCTCAGTAGCCCAACTTTGATTAGCCCCATTCCTAGGTTCTTGGAACATTAAGGACAACTATTTTGATAGCCATGGAGCTTATTTAGGTCCATTCATTTATTTGTTGTTAGAGAATAGAGGAGTTTAGATATTTAGCATTGTTAGTTTCAAAATTTGTATTTATGAATGCTAGCATCTAACCCTTTTTAATTCTTATCATGATGGTTTTTATGCTTTGTTTTAGCTAAATTGTAGAACTATTTAGGTGGTAGTTCTTTCTTCATTTGATTTAGCATTAAGCAAAGTATACATGCACACAGGACCTTCGCCATACTTGAGTAGGTTGGAAAAGAAACCTTCAGGCCACACTTCATGTAGATGCACGTGATAACAAGTTGCAAGAAATCGCACCTACTAAAGCCATCTATGTATGAAAAGAAGGAAACATACAAAAGCTACCTTCCAAAGAGGATTGTACTCGAGGCAACTTGGAGGAGGATGTAGCACTACAACAACAAACCGAGAGACCTATAGGAGTCTTGGTAGGATGGACGAGAGAAGATGCTAAGGTAGACCCAATGGTACTCGAAGGAGAAAGAGAGGGAGTTGATTCCTCTACCACTCCCCCACTAAGCTTTTATGGGACCAAAATCCTCCTAAGCAAGGGAGGTATGATCCATAGGGATCTAGAAAAACACACCACTTCATTAGTTCCATTAGCACCAAGAAGGAGAATTGAAGAAAATAAATAAAAATGAGGTAAATGGAGTTTCGGATAGAATTGCTGCTCAGTGCAGAGTGGCGATTGCAGAACTACCGCCGCTGCAGGGTGGCGGTCCTGTAACCGCCACCCAACCAAGGTGGCAGTCTTGAAACCACTGGTTTTCTTAGGGCGGTGATCCTGACACTTCTGAACAGAAAAAATAGAATGGAGCACGAACTAACGTGAATTTGAAGCACCCGACTGTGTCTCTTCCCTCCCCGACCTTTCCCATTCTCTAGTGAATGGGAGGACATGGGAAAAGGCTATAAATACAAGGAGGAACAATAGAATTCATCATTCAAAGATCCATAGAAATCAAGAAGCAAAGTATTAAGTTTAATATGAGAGAAAGTGAGTAGAGATTCTTCAGTGCTGGAGTGGAATTGTAGGAGCAAGGTGTAAGAAAATAGAAAAAAACAAGTAATTGGAGAGAAGGTTTACATTGTTGCTTCTTTTCATACTTATTGTAATCTGTACAATTTGATTAATTGGCCAATACAAGTGGGAAGAAAGAGCAGTTGCCCTTCCCGACTAGTTTTCCCTCATTGGGGTTTCCAGGATAAAAATTCTTGTGTTGTGTGTAGAATTATTTTAGCATTTCTCTACAATTCTATCCTAAGCACTAGTTAATCAGTCACTAAAGCTCTAATCTTCATCGAAACTGTCATTTTCCAAAGTTGAAAGTAGAACAACATAATTGTGTGATTTCGTAGAGTTCCAAAGTAGAAGTTTACGGATCACATGTGGTATAGGGGCCACGGATGCGAGTCTCACTAGTTCGGATGGCACATGGGTCACATGTAACAGTAGCACAAGTGCTTTGGTAGTAAAGTTTCATGTAGCTTATGCACCACAAGTATGAGCACATGCAACATCGTCATGTCTCCCAAGTACTAGTTCAAATACCGCATCAAATCTATCACAGATAGTAGTGTAGGTGTCGGTTACACAGATGCAAGTACCATTACGTATACCTTTACATATGCCACAACAAAGTTATGATCATACGATGTAGGTACCATTATAGGTGTCACTGTCACCACTGATACCACCTAGTCCAGGTGTTAGAGTTTTAGAGGGAGGAGATGGAGGAGTAGGGGTACACATGTGGCCACAGAGATACAAATACTAGCTCCAGGACTACTATGTGGTCCATCAATTGCCACACCATAGGCCAAGAGGGATAAATACATGTTACGTGGTGATGTTGCATTCATCGTTGTTCGACCCTCCGAGATAGTTAGACTAGACGATGGTCGAACATGATGGAATAAGACAACAGTGCGAGTAGATGACTATTGAGAGAGATCAAACTATTGTGCGGTTAGGCCGGATGACATCGTAGTGAGATGTCATATACTTTGTATAACAATGACGGGTAATATTAGTGATGTACTACCATAGCTTATTGTTACATACGGGAGACAATTTATTATAGAGCATTATATGAGGCCACAGTCCTTAAGGGTCGAGAGTTCTAGCTTTTAGTCAAATATCGGCGGTTGGTCCACTAGGTCAAAGCAATTGTCGAGATCATTGAGATCAGTGCATATGCCCCCTCTTAGAGATAGATTGGGTAGTCATTGCATAGGAGAGAATCGGGCATGACTCATGCTTGATGAGATGATGTATATATATATTTTATTCATGCCTCGTGATGAAGGAACAATTTTTTAGATCGATGCCCGTGATGGAATACCAAGATGTATATGATATTTTTAAAGATATATAGTGTGCATGGATGCTTTATTTTGATGTATATGATGTTGTGATATTGACATGCCTTGATGTGTATAGTATGGACATCTGACACCACATATGATGATGAGATGTTTTATTTCCATATGATGTAGTTGTTATTATTGTTGTACTATTATGTGCATTATCTTTGGAATAAGGATTGATCAAGCTTTTCGTAATGAGGGCCTTTTTAATTTGGGTTCCTTTCTTGAAAATTTCCTTTAAACTACTGAGGCAATGCATCTACATGTGAAAGGACAACTTATTTCTAAGGTTTGGTATAAAGACACTGACCAATTATTTCTCAGGAATCAAACATTGGAACTGACTTGTGATTCCTCACCATTGCTATGAGAATTGTGCAATTTTTTTTATTTTTTCATTGTTTTGCATTACAAAAATCCATCATTGTTATTTCTAAGTCCGAAGGTTGAATGAGAAATGTTTGACGAACTTCTTTGAGAGGTCCACAAAAGTATTGATTGATCCTTTTAGAAGGTGTAAGAGCCAATCCAAAGCTTTCCCTCCTAAACTTCTAGGAAAGAGGTGTAAGAGAAAGATGTCATTGTATGTCACTTCCTAACATGCCATGAATAATTCTTTAATATGCTCTCGTGGATTATTTTTGCCTTTGTATTTATCGAATTTGGGTGTCTCAAAGGATTTTGGAAAGGGTATGCATAAGATGTCCTTATCAAAAGGGTAAGGACACAATTCTTCAAAATTGAATTTTTATGTTGTTGTTGCATGCCTAAAATTGTATCCTTCATCATTTTCCATTCTTGAGAAAATGGTGAATTAGTTTGGGGAATAGTTGATGTATCATCATTTTAAAAATTGGTTTTCTCTTTATCTATTTCAGCATGAATTTTTGATGTATCGTCACTTTTCCTCTTTAATTCTTTATCGTTGGTGTCGTTAGTGACTTTAGAATATATTAGAGAAAATTTTTTTGCCATTGCATTGATTTGATCAATCAAGGATTGATTGGACTTGGGGCCAAATTACAAGATTTACCTTTATTATTGGTGTCCATTTTTCTTGGTCCGAATTCATCATGGTTATTTGATTCGAGTTGTGTACCCTTAGTTGATTTGGGTTGACCTCATAATTTTTTCAAAATGTCGTCGTCAAAATCGAAAGGTAGTTTTTCTCCCATTTTGAAGAGACGAAGAAAAAATTGGTCTTTATTTTTTTCGCAAAAGGTCTTTGACCTTTGCTTGTTCTTTGAAAGAAATGTTATTTTGTTGATTTTCTAGTTGGTCTTCATCCTCTTTGTCGAGATAAAATGGAAGGGATTTTGATCTTGTCTTCAGGGACTATAATTTCGGTGTCTTATTCCCACCATTTTTGAAAGAGGGGAGGAATGAATAAAAGTGTGATAGATTACTTGACCCTTAATAAAGTGAATGCTAAGATGGAAGAGATTGGAAAAGGTTTGATTGTTCGACCCTTAACAAAGTGAATTGCTAAGATAGAAGAGGCTAAAAGGTTTGATTGCTCGACCCTTAGAAAAGTGAATGTTAAGATGGAAGAGGCTAAAAGGTTTGATTGCTCAAACCTTAGCAAAGTGAATGCTAAGATGGAAGAGGCTAAAAGGTTTCATTGCTTGATTCTTAGAAAATTGAATGTTAAGATGGAAGAGGCTAAAAGGTTTGATTTCTTGAACCTTAGAAAAGTGAATGCTAAGATGGAAGAGGATACAATGTTTGATTACTCGATCCTTAGCAAAGTGAATGCTAAGTTGGAAGAGGCTAAAAGGTTTGATTTCTCGACCCTTAGCAAAATGAATGCTAAGAGAGAAGAGACTGGGAAACATAATTAAAGTGCTTGACTCTTAAAAAAATGAGTGTTAAAAGAGAAGAGACTTAGAAATGAAAGGGTAGTACTCAAATATCGTCAATGTGAATGTTGAAATAAGAGGTGTAGAAATGATGATCAATAGCCCGAATCTCAACAAAGTGAATGTGAAGATAAGAGACAAAGGGGTTGATTGATTAAATATCTCAACTCTTAGCAAGGTGAATGCTTAGGAGAGAGGAGTGTAGAAATAAAGATGCCTAAAATTTAACAAAGTGAATGTTAAATTTGTTGATGTAGAATGGTCTAGTGCTTAAAGTTTAACAATATGAATGTTAAACTAAAATACTTGGGAAAATGATAGATCAAAAATATCATGATTGTGCTTGAACGTGATAAAGTGAATATCAATATGTCAAGACTTAGATTGAGAATGAACATGCTCAAGTGAGGACATGGGTATCCACAACTCAAGGCTTTGAATGTTGATTGTAAATTTAGAAGATGGGGAGATAGAGTGTGTATGATAAGATTGTGGAACACAAAATTTATAACACAAAATAGATGATGATAATGTTATGTAAGGAAGGCCTCTAAACTTAAGTTGGCTTAGTCAAGGTGTGACTTTCTATAAAAAGAGTTCTCTCCCTAAATGTCAAAATATTACTCGAGTGAGTGCAATATACTATCACTAGTTGTTATCACTTTACTTTACCTTACCTTTATTGATATGATAAGACAGATTTTACTCCACTCAAAGGATCAAACTAGGGTTGCCACTATGGATAAATTTGACTCTAATCTCTCACAAAGGCATGCTAGTCAAGTGGGGTGGGGGTTCCCATTTCATTGGCTAGTTCACTCAAGGTGCCAACTACTTTGAGGTTCTTATAGTACTCCTCACAATGAGTTTTTGGCCCCTGGCCATGCACTTCCCATAGTTACATTTGGAGAGAGAATTAAACCATATCCAAAAATTTAATTAAGAGAATTTTATAAAAATTGAATAAAAAGAGAGTGATAAAGGTTTTCTTGAATTGAAGAAAAAGGCAACCTGCAGTTCGTAGTTTTGATTTAAAAGACAACCTTCATAGAGATGGTCTTGCAAACAATGAGTTAGAAGTTTTCTTGAGGTAAACACAAGAGAAAACATGAAAAATAAACTCATGTTTCTGATTTTCAAGATCACTTATAGAAGTGCGAGAAAAGAGCATACACATGAGCTTATTATGATTAGACAAAATGGAAAAAATAACAAAATAAGTACTTAAAGTAATTAGCTACAATAATCCTGTAGGAAATGAATTAGAAATAACCCTAAAACAAAGTTTAGAAGAGACTAAAATTGCAGGAAAATATAGAAAATTAAAAAAACACTCGAGCACACTAGTGTATGCACTTGAATGTTGTAGCGTTAATAGGTGACACTAGCGCGTGTACAAAAACGTAAATGCATGCAATGGAATGTAATTACGTGCAAGTATAACGTAGTCTTTTGTAATGAAATTTTCAATGTAATGATAGAATGTGGATGAGCACCCTAGCACACACACCGATATGGAAATGTGTTCACATAGATGCTATGGCATGTACATGCACGCGAGCACAAAACACATGAAATGCTAACACATGGAATCGATAGTGAACATGATGTAGCAAAAATGGCCAGAAACTTGGTTTTTTTGGATTTTATCCTTCTTTGTTGCACCTGAAAGCTTAAAACTTGAATACCGAGGTTAGAATCAAAAAGGAAAACAAAAAAATGATTAGATTAGAAAAATGTAAACTAAAAATGGTTAAAGAGGTGTGGGTGTCCCATCGGGTGTGCCAAAATGTAAGTAGTTAAAGATAAACAAATAAAGACAACAAACCTTTGTCTAAGATGTTCCTTACAAACCTCAATGATAAGATTTTTGAAGTATTAAAATTGTAACATCTTGTAGTTATTGGATTCTGGATGCTCTAAATTAGTCTCTAAGTGAAGGAACAATAATGCTAAGAGAGAAGATAGACACGAGGATGAAGATGACAATATTGGCATAAGTTGACTACAATTACACAAAGATTCCAGGGCGATTTACAAAGGATTGTCCTGCTATTTATAATGGAGGTATATGCCATGAATATTAGATCAAGGCTTGAATGGTTTATAGGTTCATAATTGTAATTTCCTGAAATAGACATTGGAGTTGCAACTTTGTAGGGAAATGAATGTTTGAATTTTATTTGAGAAGATGGTTGTACATGTAACTTTCTTGCCCCCACCTTTGTAGGATTCTAGAATTATATTTGAGTGGAGTGTGAGTAGATAAATAAAATTATTTCTATTTAAATAACTAATTTAATTAGTTATGACTTTTGAGAGGATAATTAACCATTTAAGTATGAATTAATTAATTCTAAAGGGAATGTAAATAACTTGAGGATAAGCTAGGAATAAACATGTATTTTTAGGGTGTCTACACTATACCACACAATACCTCATCAACATAACATATACAATGCAAAGATTTGATAGAAAATTACAAGTTGAACCTAAGAGGATTGCCATATTGTTTTTAACGGTCCTTCTAATAACACATTCAACATGTTTTCTAGATACCCATCAATTCATGAGATAGATTATGACCCTTCCATGTTACATAGATACTTAAAGTATGTACACAACAACATGGTGGTTACAATTTCTAGTGTTCCTTGTGAACAGGGAAAATTTTAGTGGCGAATTTTTGTAAACTCATGAAAATTGAGGATTATGGAAATTTGAATTGGCGAATATTATGTTATTCACAGATGACTTATTCGCCAAAAAAATTAGTGACATGTCCCTTATACTATTCATTTCGCCTAGATTTTACACATATATAAGAGCTTATGAATGTAATTTGCCACCATTTCAAATCATATCGTGCGCATATTTGCCAAAGTAAACATAAGAAAATCCTCACCACCAACATTGAAGTCTGAAATCCGAGCCGTCCAACCGTAAGTCATCAACTTTGAGTGTCCAACTCGAGCCACCAACTCGAGCCATCCAACTCGACCCAACTAACTCTACAATTTGAACCATCCAACTCTATTCCATCCAACCCCGAGCCATCCAACCCCTAGCCATCCAACCCTAATCATCGACCCCGGCCATCCAACCCTCGTCGTCGTCCCCTGAACCATCCAACCTATAGCCATCTAACCCTTAGCCATCCAACCCTTTACCGTCCATTCTCAGAGCCTTGGAACATAAGAGCCGCCCCTAAGGGCCTAAGCAGTGTTGATCATGGATACTAGAAATTAGGGCAAGAAGATTACAAATTCAGCAAGTTCAAAAAAGGGTGCCAATACTTTGCTTGGCTATTTTGGAAAATCACAAAAATGAAGTCGGTTTCTACTTCAACTGAAAATATTGGTATGTGGCAAGTGTTATTTACTAGTTATTTTATCTTACAGAATTTAATAATTATGTTTATGATATTGTTCTTAGAACTCTTTGACATTTGTACTCTGTAAAAATTTAACTATAGATAAGATTAATAATATATAAGTAACGAGTTTATAAATTTATCTGTAGACGTTTTAGAAATTCCTTCACATAATAATCAATTTATAGATATTGATGATCCATTATATGTTGAGGCAAACATTCCGTCCCTTGATGAAATAGAAGTACAAGAAAATTCATCGAACTCTCAGGATACACCAACAGAGGAAGCTTCTACTCCAAGGTCTATTTCCAGAAAAAGGAGACATGAGACTTAAAATATTTCATTGATGACCTAGATGCGTGAAGTTGAATCCCAAGGATAAAAAGAAAATATGTTAGAAGAAAGATGGCAAACTGGACAATTGGAAGGAAATTCCAGTTCAAATGGGTTGCAAAATATCCTTTTATTGAACTTGTGTACACTAAAATTGTAATGATGTTCCAACACAATGTCAATGCAAAATATGTGGTTGGAAACATGGAAAGGATCACACGATGCAACTCAAACTGGACATAATTGAAAAACACTATGGGAAAATATACATTTCCCAAAAGCTTAAGGATGGCAACATAGTTAGAACACATAAATGGAAAGATGCAAAAGATTGTCTACATGTCAAATACACAAAAGAGTATGAAAAGGAAAAAAAACGTATCAAATATGTAAATGAAAAAGGTGGGACCATAGTAGCAAAATTGAGCAAAGCTATGGAGGTAGAAATGCAAGCAAAGGGTATTCAATTTGCAACCGTATTTCATATAATGAAAAGGGGAAGACCGATGTCAGATTTCAGAGAAAATAAAATGTTGTATCAAGTTATTGGTTTAAAGAATGTTCCTCAATCTCATTGGTCGATACCAGTGGTTGGGAGATTGTAAAATGTCTATCTCTGGTAGAGAAGGAGGATCTAAAACTGTGTGTTCAAAAGGAAAAGTATATTTCCCTTTCTTTAGATGAGGTTACTGTAATCGACAATACTTCATGGATATGTATTCATGTTTACACATTTGCTAATGAGATAAGGGCTCCAAACCTCTTGGAAATTCATAAAATGATAGAGAATTGTAATTCTGAAGATATTTATAAATTGGTGGTGTCGAATCTCAAGGATATCGCTGGAATGGATGACTTTGCCATTGCAAAAAAATTAGTTTGTGTTGGAACCGATGGCGCAGCTGTAATACAGGGAGCCAAAAATGGTCTATGTGTTAGAATTGCATAACTATTGCTCCGTATATGTCTCCGTTGTCCATTGCATGGCTCACACGAGTGAATCTCGCCTACAAAATTGTGAGCACATTTGAAAATGTAGCTAAAGTGGAGGAATTGATACACGATCTCCATGACTATTATTCTTGCAATCCTAAGAGATTTTTATAATTTCAAAAATTTGCTATTGGATTGACAAAGGGAAAAAAACTTCTTAAAGATGTAGATACCAGATGGATATCTATGTATGAACCTGCCTGTAGAATATATGATGAATATCCTTCACTTTGAAAAGATTTATGTTTAAATACCATAGGGATGTAGATAAAGCTAAAGATCTATTATGCCATCTAACCGACATAGAAAAATTACTCACTCTGTGGTATTTTTCCCATGTTGAGGGAGCTTAATATTTTAATGAAGCATACTCAAGATCAATCTTTCTACATTACAGAATTTATAAGACTCAGAAGACGTGTTTGATGGAGTCAAGAAAGTTTATTTATTTCTAATGTGAGTTTTCAGGGTGCTTGCTTTTGAAAACTGGAATGCATTGATAGATTTGAAAAATTCTAGGTGCTTCTTAAAGTATAATATAAATGATCATTTGTGTATAAAAACACATGGAAGAGAGATTCAACTTCATACGTACCAAAAAAGAATTGATATGGCTAACTCAGAAATAGAAGAAGTAAGAGTGACACGAAATTTATATGATGCAATATTAATGGAAACTAGGAATAAGTTGAGAAAGATCTTTGAATCATTAGCTAAAGAGATCCGGGAAAGATTCAAAAATGATAAAATACTTGAAGCAATGGGAGTTGTAAATCCGTAGTTTTGGAATTTGTCTAGCGGCAAACCTTATACATCTATCAGTCCTTTATTTGTCAAAAACATGGGTGATCTAACTGATCATTTCTGTAAGATTGAAGAGATAAGTGGAGTTTCTGTAGAAGGAATTTTGGAAAGAAAACTACTTAGTTCACACTCAATGGATTTTGCTAATACAATGATACGACAAGTTCAACTTCTACAAAATCCACAGGATTACAGTGCCATGAAAAGGATTTGGAAGGATATATGTTCTAGTAGTATTCTAATTGAAGATTTGAGCGAGTATATTAAGTTGTATGAGCTCACAAACAATGATTTTGGTTACGTGGAAGATGAGAGGGTTTTCAGTGCACTATCCTTTTAAAGTCAAAAGTTTGAAACAGATTGGATAGGAATATAGGAAGATGTCTCGATTGTATGTATCGAGTTACTCAAACAGATTCTTTTCCTTATGGTAGAGCACTAACATTGTGGAATTCACTAGTAGAAAGAAGAGGGGTTAGTAATATTCTAGCTTGACCCAGGGGATCGAGACACATCCAAAAATCATGCTACAGTTGATTTCCAAGACACAAATGAAAGTGTTGCTCCAGGATTGTTTGAATTCACATAGATTTCATTTCTTCTATACATTATTGAGACTACTTATGTATTTCATTCAGAGATTACAACTTTCAATAAATGTAATATTATATTTGTCATTATTTGATCCTTTGCCATTGGAACAATGTCATTATATGTTTCAATTATGCCATTTGTTTTTTATGTTTGGTTTTCAAATTCAGACTAAAATAAGGACACATTCATCTTTTATATCTGTTAATTTATTTATTTTACATCTGCAACAATTCAGAAACGTAAAGAAATAAAATAGTGTAAATTTAAGCAACATTTACGTAAACAATAGAAAAGAAACATAGTTTGTATTAACAACATATAGTAACATTGTACAATTCTAACTTCCAAAGTTCTTTTGAAATCGATCTCTCATGTGGTGGATTACTTTATGAAAAAAGCTATAAATTCATAAAGCATTGTCGGCCAATACAATTCAAAAAGGGGTTGTAATAACATATCAAAGCTTCCAAACAAGTTTTGTCATATAAGGACACATTACGAGGTCATCCTCTTTTCTGCCTATGATTCAAAATCATAGTTGTCCTTACATCTGCCACACAAAATAAAAAATAAAAAAGGGTTGGCCACTATCTTTTAATTCCTACGCCAGTGTCAAAATTGTGACAACACACCTATCACATGGTGAACTTTACTAACTTATCAAATTTTATGATGCAGGTGAAGCTTTTTCTTTTTCCTACATAAGAGATGGAGGAATCTGCTACATCTGTCAGAGCTAGCTGCTATAACTCCTGATGCCTGAAGATCTCCTACTATAGTGTTGATATTTTCTAGTATATTCAACTCCTCCCTCGCTACATCTCCTGCAGACAAAAGTGTTGTATCTGCATCTGTCTTTTCCTTTAGTAAGACTTTTGGATCCATCTTATGCTCCTTAATTATCCTTCTCAACATATTATTTTGTTTGTTAATAACAATGAGTTTTTCCTTCAACTGTATAAAATAATTCAGGCTTTTGCAGGCATTCTTCAAATGTGCTTAAAAAATAACTGCTTCTTTCTTTAAATTTTCTTATTTTGCTGCAAAATAGAAATATTAAATTTTTAGTCTATCAAATAATATGAAAAAATATATTGCAGTGCTTATAATATCAGATAATTTTTAGTTTTTCATGTAAAACTAAATGCCCACTCACAACAACTTTCTCTTTTTCTGCATTTGCTATTAAAACATTAGTCTTGTCTTTAGACCATTTGTTGTAGTAAGCCTATGCTTCAACATTGAGATTCTCCAACCTATTTAGCATTATGTCTATAATTTCATCATTGTAATCATTACTATATGAAATTGTCCCTGATTGAGATTTGTTTAGAAAAACATCCTGCCATGTTGGTTGGCTCTCTACGGAAGTGAACAATGAATTCCTTTGAGCATGATTATGGTATCTTGTATTTATTTCTTTTATCAAAATTTTTGCTCTCCTCTCCCAAGACCACACCAAATCCACATTAGACATTACAACCTCTTGAATTGTTGCCCCCATACTATCTGATATCAGATTTTCTAATATAAAATGTGTCTTTTCATCATCTGTTTGTGGAGCAACACTTGGGGAGGAGGAGAGTCACTGCCCTGTATTACATGCACATTTTTTTGTTGAGGTGGAGTAGATTGAATCATATCGTGGGTGTCAAAATAGTTACCCTTCTCTGCATCACCATTATCAAAGCCTAAATACTTGTCATTAAGGGTGGTGTTGTTGAAAAGTCAGTGTGGTTGTTACACTTAAAACACCACCTAGTGACAGATCTAGGAAATTCGGTTGTAGAATAAGATGAACTCTTCTTGCGACTCATGAGAATCCTAATATTCTTTCCTAAAGTCCTCCTTCATGTTTTTACTTGACGTGTTAGAGGAATTGGTGGCCTCCTTGCAAATGGAATATGCCTTGAAGCCATATTACCTGCATGAAGCAAACAACAAATTGCTAGAATATAACGGTTGAGCTTTGTAAATGCTAAAAAAAATGTAAGGAAAAAAACATGCAAATCAAACTACCGTACAATATACCTTGTATAGACAGAGACACAATCGTGAAATTTCGATCTCCACACCTAGAATGAGTTTGATCTTCATCATCAAACTCATTAGTTTTAGAATATAATACATGTATAAAATATCAATAGAAATATTAGAATACATAATCTATATTAATTGTTTGAATTTGTAATTTATATAAAAAGATAACTTTATTATTCATACTTGTGGTTAAATTTTATGGTAAACGTGATGTGCATATTGACCCCTAGGTCGCTTTTGAAAATCGAGGGTGGCTACTTGGTGAGTAGTGGCGGGTGTAGAGGAAGGGGATGAATTGGTGAGGGAGGCCACATGGTGAGGGGTGATAATGGAGGCCATAGGCATAGGGTCATTAGGTAAAACCTCGATGGATTGCAGAACCTCCATGAGGGCCTGTCGATGGGATTTAGAAGTTTGGACAAGGTCGTATAAAGAAATTTTTAGAGGGGATTGGTGCAATTGTTTTATCATTGTATGATGGGTGACCCCGTCAGAAATAGGGTATGTGGGTCCCCAAATGGTAATTCTTGGTGCGGGTGTAGATGGTATATTGGGCAAGATTGGCGGATGGGCTAGTTGTTTTCTCCTTTCCTTCATCTTTTTGGGAATGAGTGAAAACTTGGATCGTGTTAATTTGAGGAAGAGAGGTGGATGGAGAAGGTTTGTCATGAAAAGTATAACAACATGATGGACAAAAACCTAGTGTGGGATAAGAGCCTTGTGAAATGAGTAGGGCGCATTGGTATTTTTGTGGGGTTTTGTCTAGCTCTCTTATATGGACCATATTGATCTCAAATTTTGGAGGTGGATAAAAGGGATTTGGGGGTGGCAATGTGAGGTCACTGAATAGGTAGTGGGTGAGGATGTGTGGTGATAGGTGAAGGTGGAACAAGGTCCTCATCTAGAAGATCATCATCGTCAAAATTTTCTTCAGGAGGACATAGTTGAAGGAGAACGGTTTTTAGAGCCTTACAATTTTCTACATCATGTCCTAGCACACAATGGTAGGTGTAAATTTTAGTATCATCAAACCCTTTTGGTTTGGGTTTGAGTGGGTCGTAAGGTCTAAGGGGTGGTAATGTGATGATAGAGGTCTCTAAAAGGTTAGCTAGAATGTTGGCGTAAGACCTTGCCAATGGATCACAATGTGAGGTGAGTGTGGGTCTAGATTGAAGTGTGGGTGATTTTTGTGGGAGAGGCATCACGGGAGGTGGAATTGGAGGTGAAATAGGTTTGACCACTGTTTTGGTAGGTTTTAATGTTTGAGGTTTTGATTGTACCTACTTGGGTAAAGGCGTAGTAGATGAACTAGCGATATAAGGTATTGTAGGCTTAACTACCTCTTTAGAGGGTAGTGGGTTTTTCAATTTTGGTTGCACCTTCCTAGGTAAAGGTGAGGAAGGAGTACACGATGTGGAAGGGAAGGCAGATGGTAGAAGAGGATGAGTTAGCCAAGGTGACAAAGGAGGCGTGGTGAAGGTTGCTGGAAAAGGCAAGGTGGAAGGTATGGGTTGAAGAGAAGGAAATCTCATAGGTACTGATGAGGTTACTTTGTAGGTGGTGGGGGTATAGGTGGTAAGAAAGATGTGGGTAACGGTGAAGGTGTATCTTTGTGCAAGTAAGTTGGGTGTAATAAAATATCATGATGAAGAGGCAGGCTGTTGTGCTTTTGGTTTGCCTTGGATAGGAGGTTGCTTGGCCAAGGTTGATAGGTGAGGTCCTAGGATGGAGGGTAGTGGTGAAGGTGACAGAGGAGTAGTGGGAAAAGCTGGTGTATGCGGCCTAGAAGGTTGGGTCTTCCTTTTAGGTGGGGGAATAGTTTTTGCGTGAGCTTGGGAAGATGTGGCTAAGTCCAATTTGATAGGGGTGGACTAGGCTTGATGTTGGCATGACACCCAATGTGGTGATGGTTTTGGATGCGGGGAAGGTGTAGGTGCAAGTTAGGTTCTTAGGCATAGGATCAAGTTTGATTATGGGTAAGGGTTTAGGTATAGGCAAGGGTGATGAAGAAGAGGCCACTATGATCGGTATGGGCATGGTTGGTTCGATTGTCTGAAATACCTTTGGATAAATCGTAGAGGTTTAAACATATGACATTTTCATTTGAATTGAAAATGGTAGCTGAAGATGCCCCTAAAGCATGGAATTATTAACATAATCTAAGTGGGAGATGATGTTAATTTAGTAGTAATCCCTATAAAATATGTATGTGAGATAGGGAACTGGTTGGCTTCAAACTCTGTAGATAAGAGAGCCGAAGCAGATCAATGGGATCCTAAAAGGCTAATGGGGAATTGTCACCAACAGGTAGTGGTGCATCTAAAGGATCCCCTATGGGTAGGGGAGATGGCAGGTGGGATGGTGTAAGTTCCTCTTTCGGTGGAGAGGAAGGTGAGCATGACCCTCTCGTGGGTAGGAGAGTTAACACCGTAGGTTGTTCATTAGGTTACAAGGTGGGTGGTGAAATGATATCGACAGATATTGTGGGGTCCTCCACAGGTGAAGGGGGAGATATGGGAGACTCCTCTATGGGTGAAGGAGTAGCTGATGTAGGCTCCTTCGTGGGTAAAGGAGATTGTGCTAGAATCTCCTCGATAGGGGGGATAAGAGGAAATTACAGAAGGGATGGTATGATGTTAAACACAACATTAACCTCATAGACATTAGTGTTGTTAGTTGAAGGTTCACCAATTTGGTTAGATGATGGGGTATGGTTAGGGAATGACTTCTTGAAGATATGTAAAAACCGACATTAGCCGGTGCGTGTGGGTTTTCTAAGACAAGACCTATGTTGTATAACATTTCATGGACAATGTTTTTGAAGGTTATACAATTACCATCACTATGGCCTTTAACGTGATGATAGTTACAATAGTCTTGTTCCTTGTACCATGCAAGCATAGGACAAGCAGGGTCAAAACTAGTATGTGGTTTGACGGGTGGTAGAGAAATTGCTCCAAATTTAAGAAGTTTTTCTAATACTAAAGAATAAGGCTCTCCTATGGGAGTGTACTTTTGTTTCTCTTGCATGAACTGGAAAGCTTGAATGGGAGAAAGGTTGGAAGAAGGTTTTGATTGATTGGATGGGTGAGATGGGACAAATTTTAAAACTACCGCATTAGCAGATCCTTTGGCTTTGGAATAATTTTTTTGTTTTGAAGAGGAAGAAGCATCATTGGATTTGAATACTCATTTTTGTTACACAATTGAATTTTCTTCTCTTATATGGCACGGATTTCAAGTTTTCTAGCCATGGTGAACGCTTCATCAAAGGTATAGAAGGTTTGGACTTGGAGAGTTGGTGAGATGTGCCTGGCACAAGCCCTAGTGAACAAATCTATAAGCTCGAGTTTGAGGTAGCTAGAATGTAAGCTAGTTGATGAGGCTCCGCCAATGAGTGACAAAATCTACGATAGACTCATCGTCGTATTTTCGTGTTGAGTACAAGTCGGTCATGGTGACCTTCTTGATGATATTGATTGAAAAATGGTCCAAGAAGGCTTGAGCCACTTAGTTGAATGAGTAAATGGAATGTCGAGGTAAACCACTATACCAATCCAACATGGGTCCTATCAAGGACATAGGGAATGTCTGCAAGAGTAGAGTGTCGTCATGAGTGATTAAATAACACCCATGTTTGAAAGACCGCAAGTGTTTCTACGTGTCCTCTTTTCTGTTGAACTGGTTGAATTTGGGCATTTCCCAATGTGTAGGGTATGGAAAAATGGGAATAGATGGATGAATGGGCTCATTACAGATTTCATCGTATGTTAAAGAGTTACGAGAGCCAGAAACCGATGCTTCCAATGTTTGCATCTTTTCCATCATCATTTTAATAAGGTTGTTGGTAGGTTGTGATGACTGGGCACCCCTACAATATAAGGGGATTGATGATGAATATATGATGTGGACGACATTCCAAAGATAATGTGGTGCCGAGTATGAGAATTGTGAGGGGGAATATATGTAGGTGGAAAATATCCCGAATAGGCGATAGATGAGATAGGTGGTTATTGGTGATATGTGTAAGTAGGTGGGGTGGATGTAGTGATTCTTGTAGTGATTAGAGGTAAAGACTGTAGGATGGAGAGGACGATGTTTTGGAATGGAGTATGAGTTTCCAACACCATGGGTGGCTGCGATGTAATAGGTATATACGAGGTGGCGGTGTAGATGGGGCTATGCTCAAGGTGGCTGATGAAGGAATGGTTGACACCATGGGAGAAATTGACGTCAAAAGTGTGATCGATGTTGTAGGTGCCACAGATATTGATGATGTGGGGTCAAGTTGGGATACTACATTGGTAAGGTGGATGAAGGTAATGCCGAGCTAGTGGTATTTGATGCGGAAGTGGGGGTGAGGGCAGGAGGAATGGAAACAGGCATGCCATATACCAACTATCCTGATGAATCACAAGTGGAGGAATGGGTAAGATAATGTTGTAAGGCAAATGGGGTTGTGGTCAAGGAGTCTTGCAAACTCCTCATCACTAATACTGATGATAATGGGTTGAGTAGGATCCATAGGTGACAGGATGGAAGGTGGCGATGGGCTAGGTGGGAGTGAGTGACTAAAGGCTTGCGTGGAATACAAGGGCGTTGGCTTGACTATGAGTCAAAACCATGTGAGTTGGCATAGGCTTGGCAATCTATTCTCTGTAAATGACAAAAAATAGAATAAATGGAGAAAAATAGTTCGGGAGGAAAAAACAGGTCGTTGTTTTAATTAAAAATTAAAACATAGGAATTGACAAAGGGTTGGGTTAACTAATGACGGTGATAGGGTGACCGATGTTGGTTATGTTAACCAATACCAGTTACTGTAGGAAATCAAAAGTTTTGTAAATGGGGAAATAACTGATGAAAATGAGACAAAACTAGATCTGATAGTGATTTTAAAGATCTAGGGGTATGATGATATGTCTGAGGAACTTCAAAAGAACATAAAATGTGGTGGGTGCTATTTTTGGTAAAATGACCAAAAAAGTAGATAACCGACAACGGTCAGGTAAACCGATGATGGTCAGAGTAAACCGATACCAGGTTGTTGGATAGATGTTTAGTCACTTTGTGAAATTTGAAAAGATGGAGAAAGTTGATTTTTGTGACTTAGATCGGTAAAATATCAACCTAGAAACTTGAGTATGATAGTGATGGACCCTAACACACTCATAAAAAGTCAAAATACACCAACTATAATTATGGAGTGTGAAAGGAAGAAAGAAAAATGGAGAACACGTCCTCACAACTCAAAACAAAAATCAAGCAAAAGTTAAGAAACACAAAATCCTATGGGTGAATTTTATGTTTTAGCTTATGCTATTTAAGAATGACTTGTGAACAAAACAAAGTTTTTGGTTTGATAGAAGGTGTCCTATGAAAAGCCAAGATCTAAGGGTGGTTTTAGGTAATGTTTTGGCGGGGGCGGTCCTTTCTCTGAGATAATGACTAGACAGAGAAACCAGCTGGTGCCCACTGTCAATCCTCTAATCGTGTGATCGTTGACAACTTCTTCCAGGTAGGAGGATGTTTAAGAAGATGTGTAAATTATGTAAGTGGTTTGGTATAGAGAGAGAGTGTGCAAGTGAACTATGATTAAATTAGTCAACCATCACTGGGCATGACTTCCAACATATAGGTTGCCCTCAAATTAATGTGAGCTATAATGCAACAATCCAAAATGAAATGTAAGTGTTTTAAGCCCAAATCCACAATTACGTTCGATGTAACAAATGGAGAACATGAAGAGGGATGCTCTTTCACTAATGCAATGTAGTAAAAGGAAGACGTGTTCTTTTTAAAGCACTAAAAGTATGATTTATTTTAGACAATAACAAGAAGGAGAATATTCCAGAGAAGAAAATTAATGTGAATACTTTTCAAAGGGAAATAAACACACAATTTTTCCTAGGAATGAACAAATGCAAAGGAACCCCTAATGGGTCCCACCGGCGTGCCAAAATGTTTCACCGGATTCTTATAAAATTAATGAAATAGATAAGGGTAGTAGGTCAAGGAGGAATACCTATTTGTAATGTCGGTTGAAGGTTGTGCATGTGTTTTGATTTCTTGATCCAAGTTGATTGCAATAGCTCCATTTTGGCTAGGAGGAACTATTGGAAAATAGATTGGAGGATGTAGGTGATGAAGACGGTAATGGTAGAGATCTAGAGCAAAGAAATGTTGTATTCATGCTGCGAAGTTCAGATCTCTCATATTGTGAAGAGGATGATGAATGGTGATCGATGTTGGTAGTGCTCCCGTGTGTCTTATTTTGCTTGAGTGCTAAATAAATTTGAGTGCTCCAAGTCTCTAGAAGAAATGAGATCCTAAATCAATTGACCAACATGGGAAAAGGCTTTTGGAAATATATTTAACCTAACAGGAAATAGTTAGGTAACGGCATCGATTGAGATATAATTGACGTTGGTTAAGGTAAGAATATCTAGGTTGGCCAAAAATAGCCAGATTGTTGCTATTTTTGGCGTGATTTCCAACCTTCTACTTTGAATCTTGAGTGATAGATCATGGCAAGATAAGTAGGATTCCTTTTAGGTTTGTTAAATCTAGGTTTTAGACTAAGTCCGGCTAGTTAGGATAGGTTTAGACTTGGTCTTAGGTCATTAATGAGGTTTGAGTAGGTCATTGAGTGAGGTGGCTAGGTGAGGTGGTTAAGTGAGGATATTAATTAATTTAATTAAGATAATTAATTTAATTAACATGTGCACTATGGGATATGAATAGGTAGGATATGGTTAATTTAATTAATGGGGTTTAAAGAGGAGCATGACCCAATTCTTGCGTTTACACCTCATGATTGAATGGTAATGGCTCTCTTTCTTTGGAACCAATCTCTCATTCTTCCGATCACTTTCTCGATCGATTCCTTGATATCTCATGACTTGTGAATGTGCCAATTGACTTGAGGAAATGGGGAAGCTTTGATCAATTTGTATTCAAGATCATACATTTATGTTCTGTCATCTTAAAAAATATCTTCATACCAAGAGAACTGGAATTTACTCATCTCATCAACTGTCATCCTCATGTGATCCTTCTCCCATTCTTTGAATTCATCAACACAGCTTAGCCCAATAATCCTCAATTTTAAGATCATGGTAGAACTCTAGGATATAAAATGCATCTGAATCAGCTCATATGTCAAAGTTGGGTCTAGAGGTGTAGGAATGCAGAGTCAAATGTGCGAAGGCAGCCTCCATATGAGATGCATCATTTGCATTCTTACATGTGAACACCTTGAGAGAGATGGGAAATGAGATAAACTTTTTTCTTCTTCTCGATTTTGTTGTTCACATGTGTGAACTTCTTGCAAAGCTCAAATAACATGATTTTATCACTAAGGTACTTGGGAAACCTTAGGGGAGCTTGGTCAAAATCCGGAAACTCACAAGTAGGGGAAAGTTGAGAATTGTATGAAAAAGGAACCATATTTCCTGATTAAGGATGCTGCTTGTGGTAACATCCTTACCTCTAAATCACCCTCCAAATTTTTGACCATGAACATTGTGAGCACATCGTTCATGTGGGTGAAGTGTTTGTGACTTTATTCCATGAACAACTTAGGGAGTTTTTCGAACGCTAAAACCTTGGCAAAAATGTTCTTTGCAAGAGCCAATCCCTTAAATGACCTCGAGATGGCAAGAAAATAGACCAAATAAGAATTCATGTAGAACTTCTTTGTCATGGGCACCTAGATAAGTGTAGATGTAAATTGTCATTGATTATTTGTCCCCAATCAATCTGTTGTTTTCCTTCAGTCACTGTTAGGAGGAAAAGATCCATCCAATCTTGAAAGTCCCTCGTATTTGCTTCTCCCATCACTCGACTGAGGAGAGTGATTGCATCCGAATATCCTTCACAAAATTTACATCTCAAAAGTTTCTTTGGCATCCTTAAAGGATTTCTTCCTATCTTCATCCATGATCCTAGTGCAATCCCTTATAGGTATGCATCCATTTTTTCCCACTCATGCACAACCTTCTCCTTTGTGATGACAACCATGTTGGGTGATGTTAGAATTTGCAGAGTGAGTGAGATGGTTTTGGGAGCTATGGCTTCAATTTCCACACCATTATCAACTCAAATTGTTCATGTGTCAGGCTCATAGTGGTGTGAGCATTCCAAGACCAACTCGAGCTTTGTATGGACATAGGGTGTCATGTAGCTCCAAACAATCTATTGTTGAACACTTTATCTTTGATATTTTCTCTTTCCTTTTCCATAATGTAAACTTTCGTGCCATTGAAATCCATATAGGAAACATCGATGTCATCTATATAATACTTAGAAGAGAAAGGTTGTGCTGGTTTCATTCTTGAAAATTTGAACTTCATGATTACTCAACACTTACTATGTCTGGGAAGGGCGACTTACTATTTTTTGTATGTGATAGAAAATGCTTCTCCGAACTCCAATTGTAGCTTCCAACTTGAATGTACAACTCCCACTATGCTCCTTTTGTGAAATCCACCTTTTGGAATGACTTACTATTTTTAGTAAGTGCCTATGAGACAACTTACTATTTTTAGTAAGTGTGAAAGTTCAGCTCTTTCAAACCTCAATTAGATATGACAACTTGGATTCCTTATTCTCACTGTGTTCCTTTCGCCTTCCTATACATGCATTGCTTTTTTTAGCTTGTGCTTATGAGACCAATTACTATTTTTAGTAAGTTTCAATTTTGGGTTGAGGTGACCTTTATGATTATTATTGCACTGCGATACCTCCTCTATGCTTACTGCCTTCTTCGCAACTTCTTTAGATGGTGACTTACCCAAAATAGCAGTTTTCTATGTAGAAAGGCCTACTATTTTTAGTAAGTATGCTTCTAGTGACCAGATCATGACAGGATGAATATTTTTGATATGGGTTTTTTCCCAATATCACCCCTCTCAAATTTTGTACCTACCCATTTGCTAGTTTGTGAGATTTTAAAACTTGAATTTTTTTACCTAGCATCAGCCGCAGACACAACAACCATTAATGGAGCTAAAAATTTTAGGTTCACTTCTCCTCCTCAGATGTTGATGGAAATTATATTTTTGATATTGGTTTTTCCACTTGTTACACAAGTAAAACTTCTTGGCAAGCCGATTGCCGTTTAATCGAGAAATGATATTTTTTGTTTTTCGTTACAAGGAAAAATGGTTTATTCGCTGCAAAAATCCTTGCTGTGTGAATGAGATATCTATTGATGATTTTTATGGCCTCTAAAAATGGTGAAGACAACAAAAACTTATCTTGATCCGTGCCTTGGTTCATGAGTTACATCAATTTCTTCGTTTGGCGACCATGAGGGTTTTCAGATAAAATTCTTCATTTTTCCTCCATTCTTCATTTCTTTGATCTTTTTTTCCTATGGCATTTCTATATTTTCAATGCGATAAGGACTTGGCAGAGCTGGTTGAGTGTAGTAATTGCAGTTTGGATGTCTGAGAATATTTTTCCAAAGTTCTGATAGGGTGTGGAGACTTAGGGGATGAAACAGACATGAAAACTGACTAAGTGTTGTGCTTTATGCATTCAAAAAATAAAGAATGAGGGTTGCGAACATTTCACATCCCTTATGTACCTTTTAAAAAGGGATGAAAGTGACACGAAATCCCCGATTGTGCCTAATTGTGACACTTGGCGAGATTTGACTGGTTGAGCGTTTGAGTGAGGGAGCTTGAGGGAAGCACCTAGGGTTTGCGTTTGGGCGTATGGAGAACAAAAAGGAATAGATGGGTCTAGGAATTTTTTCATTTCCACTATGTTCATTTTCTAAAAGGACAAAAGGGACATCAACTTCCACATCGTGCTAGGTTACGACACATGGTGATCATCCATGCAGTGAGAGGAAAGGCTCCGACTTGCTCCTGGGGGCTGAACTGGCAATGCAGAGGGCTACGTTGGTGTATTAGGGGTAAAAAAGGGCTTGGAATTTTTTTCCCCTTATGTCCCTTTTATGAAGGGATGAAAGGGACATTAAATCCCACCAGGCTCCTAGTGTTAACATTTGTCCACTTCAAAAATTGGTTAAGTATCAAACTCTTACCTTGAGCCAATTTGTGATGCCGATAACTCGAGATTTCGGATGAGTTAGGCGGTGAAATTTTATATTAATTTGATTGAAAAACACAAAATTATTTTAATGGTGATGGTTTTGAGATTTAATTATGACTGCATCACCTCCAAATGACCCCTTTTTCTTGGGACCACCGGTTGTGTGCCAGAAGAATGAGTTGCCTATGGAAGTGCATGATGTTTCATGATGTCTCATTTTTTCCACAATTTAGGGCATGGAAAATAAATTCCATAGGTAATTTTTGGCTTCTTGAATCTTCATGAATCTCCTAGAATATTTTCTTTAAGCTCAGACACTCCTTTGTAGTGTTTGTTCCTTTAGGCTTCGAAAACCCACTTTATTGAATCGACTCAAAACCTCCGAATATTTCCAAAACCTCCCAAAACCTTTCCGTGGATGTTCTTGGAACTTGAATGCATATCCATGCTGAATTTTTCTCCTTCCTTCAACTATAGGGGGAGGCATTAGTCTTGGGAAGGCTAGTTGTAGCCCTTCCCAAAACTGCTCAAAACTTGACATTCTTCACAAGCTCCTAAAATCACCTAGGGGGATTGGATGGACAAACAATTGAGGGCCATTACACAGATGAGTAAGGTTTGGTGTCATGAATGGGTAGACACTCGGGGCGTCTTGGAAAGGTAAATATTGAATATTTTTGAAAGAGGGGTATCATTGTCCTTCTTTCTATGTAATTTTTCCCTTGCAAAAATGTAGGACAACAACATGATAACCCTATTCCTAAGAGGATTCATATTCTAGAATTTCCTAAGGATTTTATCATGCCTACATTCACTTTCTTTGATGGTACTAGTAACTATCATGCTCATCTTCTACATTGTTGTATGGCTATGACCTCTTATTCTAATGACAAATTATTATTCAAGGCCTTTCGACATAGTCTTACCGCTGAGGCATTGCAATTTGTACACTCATCTCCCCTTTGGGTCCACCAGTACTTACTATGACATGGAGGATTCTTTCCTTGATCATTTGATGCTCAAAAATGGCCCTCGAGTTTCTTACGACCGCCTACCTACGTCACATTAGGGATTTATCTCATTCACTACACAACATTCTATTGCATGCCCATCTCCAAATGCTACATCCAAATGGGCTCCAAAGACTACTCCTTCTGCATCTATTGAGCATCATGCCACTATTTCTAGTGTGCCTTCTTTGGCCAGTCAAAAGCCTCCTAAGTAACCACCTACTTCTAGTCCTATACAACTATACGACCACATCATTCAACTAGTCCTACACTATATGACCTTATCATTTGACTAGTCCTACACATCGGTATATGCCTATTCCTCGGATAGTTATTTCATCTCAACATATGTCAACGCACTTTATCCCACGCGATCTTCTTCACCTTCAAATTCTACATCACATAGATCTCTATCACCGAATAATTACACGATGCCACGAAATTCTACTATAAAAATACTATTAGAGCATAGTCATACATTTTTTTCTCCTAGAGTAGATGAAGTACCTCCATCCTTCACAATCATGGGATAGTTCATTCATTCACATGCACTTGGGGGCATAACACTTCACATCTCCTCACCTTTTCTTAGCATAGTCACACTTACCATATTTTACATTCTTATACATTCATATCCTCACATTAGGCATCCTCATCATACATGCTATCGTCAATAGTAGATGAAACACTCTTGTGCTTCAGTTCACACTTGACTGCTGAGGGCTTACCACACGTGAATCCCACACACCGCACACTATATCTATTCATACATTACATGTCATACACCATATATTCTACAACATTTTGACATTTGTGTATTGATACACCATACATCATCTTAATATTCATTATTGTCTATGTCTTACACCCTACACTACTTATCCTACACATTACGTTATTTGTTTATCTACATACCTTGCACCGTGTATTTTCACACATATTCTACATATTATACTAGTCTTCATCATATATGAGTCTAGCATTACATTACTATTATATCTACATACATTACATGTCGCTCTATGCATTACACCTTACACATTTTACGTGTCTAGCATTACATTCTACATACTATACGCTCTTAGGCACACTACACCTATTACACTCTACACTATACATTGTATTACTATATATCACGCATAGTCACAAGTTATATTTATCTTTCATGTTACACATTTTATACATCTTGCATTGGAATATGTACACATTCCACTCATCACATGGTCATATTTTATCATTACATATACTACATTATATTCTATGTGTTGGATTCACTACCGAGATGACCCACTTTAGTTCCTCGGTTCATACTGATCACGAGGGTTTACAAATCAAAAGGACCTTACATTAATCACATATTTACTATTTAAACTTTCATCACACGACATTTCCTAGGCTAGTGACATAAGCTTTAGGATAAATCATCACCTATTCTATCAGTTTGTAGTGGTATACACCTTAGGTTACATCACCACTCTCTCTTTTCATTTTTAGTGATATACACTTAGGGATAAATCAACACTCATCCATTCATCTTATGGTGATATACACTTAGGGATAAATCATTACTCATCCATTCATCTTATAGTGATATATGCTTAGGATAAATCGTCACTTATATGTTCATCCGGTCGTGATATACAATTTGGCTATAGGTTTCATGCACACATCGTTGCTAGGTTGCATCTCATCACTATACTTGCACATTCCTCACAACGTGTTAGACACAACACATACTACACCATTTCCCGATGACACACTCTCATTTATGGTTCATTATTGACTACGAAGGGAAAAAAATGAACCTCACTTAATACACTTCCATTTACTTGAGGGGCACGTGGCTCCTATCACTCCATCTTCAATTCCGTTCCATCCATTCACAACATACCGCATATTATGGTTACTTTTATTCTTGTTTACTTTTGCTTTTTCATGGCCACTTTATCACACATGCTAGTTAGCTTACTTGTATGTCATTTATCTATATTATCCACATATGCAAATTCATGATTTTTTCTAGTTGTGATCACAAACACATGTCTCTTACATGTAGTATGGATTCTCGCCTTATACCCTTCCTACATTGGTCACTGGGGGAATCCACACACATTCGTCTCTTCCAAGTGCTATTGTTTCATTTTTTACTTAGCAATTTACATTACTTGCTTATACACGCTTTTGACATACTAGCTATCTTTATAACATGCTGATGGGTGCTTTGTGTGCAACATTTTCTATGTAGGGATATTTGTTTCTATACTTGTTTGTTTCATTATTTTTTCTATTGTTTGTGGGCCTTGCCCTATGTTTGGTGTGCACACTTGTTTGTTATTTGTGGCCATGATGGCCTTACATGTCTTACGAAATTATGAGTGATGTACCATATTTTCATCCCGATTTATATGGCTTAATTTTCCTCTTGCGTGTTTACATTAATTTACTTGGCATCTTACACACTATTTACATAGCTTACACATTGTTTTCAATATACCCGCATGTTTACACTTGTCTTTAGCTAGCATTATTGTTTTTGCTTGCATTGGTTTTTACCAAGATATTTTCAAGGTTACATCATACATGTGGTTAGTCCTCTTTTTGGGCAGCATTCTCATATCAATGACGTTGCATGCGCATCCCCAAAGAGTGTGTCTTGAAGGCCTAAGCAAGCACTCGGGCCAAAAAAGATGCTTGAGCTTTGGGAAGTGATTCTGGGGCTTTGGAAGGAGTTAAGATTCAAATGGGATACCTTTGGAAATGTAATTAAAATATATAAAATATGGATGAATAATATTATTCAAAATATCATGGCGCACTATTTCCCCATTCAGTTTTCCTCATGCACAACCTTAGATCTATAACAAAAATACTATATTTCAAGGGGTAAATGGTGGAATAAAGAATTTGTAACCCAAAAATTAGATTCGTAGAATGTAATTTTGAGTCAATATCATATAAAATTTTGTCAAAACACTTCACTGGAAGCTCTTGATATGATCTAGACAAGTTGTTCCCCAAGGCAAAGTCTCCAACAGTTAGCCAATTTCTGAGTAAAAACCCAACTAATCAGAATGTGGTGCACTTTTTTGCACCAATTGTACCAAATATATGGTGAAATAGGTGCAATAAAATGTTCCCCAACCCAATTTGAGCTCCTGGACCCTCAGATGACCAAGTTTTAGCTCTCTTACTTGCAAAATAAGCCCCCAAGCTTCATTTCCCAACCCCGCTCCGACCAACCAAGCGCCTCGCCACACCACACGGTCCAATCAGCTTAGGGATTTTTTTTTTTGCACCAAGTGCACCAAAAATTGGTGCAAGAAAATTTTCCCCCCATCCTCATAAGCACCCAATTCGGCATGTGACCATGGCGGCCCAAAAAGGTGCTTTTTCTAAGCCCCCGCTCAAACCCAACAACCAATAATGCTCCTTCAAGTGGCCCAATAGGATTAGGGCGTAATTTTTTTGCACTAAGTGCACTCAATATTTGGTGACATAGGTGAAATAAATTTTAACCCATTTCAAAACATAAATGCTATGCATTTTTCTTGATTGTCATACGACCACCGCTTCTTCCTTCACACATGCATTATTTTCCTTCAACTGTTGGGTTTTCCCCAAATCCTCCATTGCATACTACCAAACTCCTTATATATAGAATATTATCCACAATTTTCTCATCCCCATATTTTTAAACAAAAGAAACAAAGTTTTTTAGACAAACTCTATGAACAAGAGCCGCCACAAACCCTAGGCACGAAAAACAAGAAAACACTCATATCTTCCAAACCGTGCATCCGATATCAGTGAAATTTTGGGCAGATATCCCTCACTAGGTGCCTTGGAGAAGAAAAAAACAAAAATCCCAAATGTGGTATATATTTTTATAGCAATCATTTGAATATTTCATCCCTAGAACACTCTTTCTTCATTTATCGCCAAAACCGTGCAATGAATCGACTTGAATTTGAATAGAAACATTAAAAGAAAAAACCCTGAAAGAATCCACAATTTTCTTAGCAATCAGATCACACCATAATTTTCAGATTCTAAAAATAGCAAGTGCCATAGTTTCACACTTTTCCATTTTAGTAAGTTTGTAGAAATAACAAACTCCTCCAAAAGAATAGGCATTGAAAATCCTATAGAACAAAAAACTAGGGCACGTGGGTGAAAAAGTGCAAAAAAAAAAAAAAAAGTAAAAAAATAACTTTCCAAAAATGGAAAGTGTTTAAAATTTACCCCAAGACACCTGTGGTAGGTTTAGAATGTGAAAGAAACACTGTAGCGAGGGAAACAAGATTGAAAAAGCACACTACCCAAAATAACAATCCTGGCCTTGATTTCCAAAAATAGCAGTTTTTGCTCCCATCGCAAAAATTTGTCACCATCTCTATAGAAATTCATATCACTATTTTTACTACCATGAAGATCAAGTTCATTGGCCCATATCTTATTTCAGATCTCACTTGAGAGTACTTTGAGTGTGGGTGATAGTGATATCACACACATGGACCTGGAAGAACTCAAACATAGAATGTTCGGTGGGCCAAGGGAACCAATGGAAGAAAATATATTTTCCATGATTTGTACGCAATTGGTGGTCATCCTCAGTCCCTTGCAAAAAATTGAGCTAGTGTTAGCCTGTGCCCAACACTATGAACCAGACACCGAAAAATCAGGGTGGATGAAATTCCATCATGACAGTGCTCAACCCGAGGGCTATATCACAAAGTTTGCACATTCCAATTGAGAAAGAGATGGTTGTGATCACAAAGGATTTCAAAACCTCGGAATGGTTTAAGAAGGATTCATACCTCTAAGGCTTTTCCCTAGGGCTCATGGTTGAAACATGAGAGGAAGCCTTCTCGTCTCCCAAAAGCCCTCTCTTGCAGAGTTTCACAACACCTTCTCTTGACATGATCATCCTGATGAGTTGAATCATGGGTGAAGAAACTACGAAGTATTTTCAAGAGTGGATGGCACTTTTCATCACCATAATCATCAAGGGAAAACAAATGATCGATTGGGGACAACTCATCAGTGATAGCTTACACTTCCAGTTGCTTCAGTTCATGCCTCCAAGAGATTTTTCATGACTTCATTATCTTGTGTATGTCATGACAAGCACAAGATCATTTAGGGTTTGACACTTGTACAAAAATGTTCCTCGAAGATCATACATTTGAAAGATATCCTCAACTGGCCCTAAAGGAAAAAATCAACACTATGCTAGGGTGAATGACACGTTCACAATGTTTGTAATCAAACTGCTAGAAGGGAATCAACACATGAGAATGTCATGTCAGCCACTACCTTGATCAGAAAGTATGGGTCAAGCTTCATCCAATTCTCCACATTCTCCTACCTCAGGGTGGCTGGTTTTGAGCTCACTCGCTAATATTGCCGTGATATCTAAGTGACAAAATAGTATTGATGGAGCTTGTGTGACAATTGCTACATGTGACAAAAAAATGAAAATTCGAGAAGAAACAAATCTCCTTCCCCATCTCACTAGGGATTTTCACGTGTAAAATCTCTCACGATGCCACGAACATCGAGGTTTTCCTTGCTCCCCAATCAACATGCACTCATATATTTTAGGGAAGATTTCAATCTCAGGGAGAATCTAGAATCTTTCCACTTTCCAGTTCTATGCCACCTACCTTAGATCGAAGACTTATGAGCTAAATTGTATCAATGAGTATGAGGTTCATGAACATGACTATATGAGGATGACTGTAGAGTAGATGAAGAGGTTTTAGGTTCAAGTGGTATGAGGATGGTGTTCCTAAAGATGGTTCTGAAATGTTTGATCTTGAATACCTTGTGGTCAAAGTTTCTCCTCTCCCTCAGGTGTAATGGAGTGTGCATGAATCTGCAATATCAAGGAATGCATTGCAGCCATCATCAAGAGATCAAAAGAGTGGTTAAAGAAGAAAAGGTCTGATCTCATCGCATCATGAAACTTTCCCTCACTCCAAAGACAAACATCACACCACTCAACTTCCAGGACCAAGGAATAGGCCACGAGCTCAGTTCACTCAGGAGAGAGCTTGAGAGAAGTGGATGAACCTGACCCCCTCGCTATAGAGATTACGGAAGAGAGCAAGAATAAGTGAGATACCTGTGGTAGACCTCAAACAGGGGGAAATTGAGCCAAATGAAGCACCTACCTCACAAAAACCTCTTGATCTTCTATCTCCTACTATTACACCAGCCTCACCTATACAGGACCCACCTCCTCAAGAAGAACAAGAAGTTACAATCATGCCCACTACCGAGCCAAAGTCAGGTGATATCTTCCCTTAGATGCAGGAGATAAACAGGAAACTTGCATGGGTGGAACAAGAAACCATCCCTGACTTCTCAACCATTGCTTCAATGGTCAAATCAAAGAAGGGAAAGCTTGGCTCAGGCTTAGAGTTCTTCTAGATTTTACATGGTGTTTCAGGGAATCAATATGTGGAGATAGTCAAGCCAAAGGTTGTTAATCCTATTGAAGAGATGACCCCGACTGACTATGAGATGAGCACCATCTCCTTGGGACCGAAAACATATGAGGGTGACCTGCACCTATATAAGAATATTCCACTCACCTAGTCATGAGGATCAAAGAGTAAAAGAAAATTTGGATCAAGCAGATGGTCACATTCACACCCTCACTTCCTACGTCCAAGTGCTTCTTGATCTTAGTGCCAAAAATGTTCTTCCTATAGAAAATCACTTTGGTTAGCAACATTGATCAAAATCCATCAAGAAGACCCAAGCATTCACCATGCAGGGAAAATCCAATGACAAATGGGTGAATATGATCCTTGAGAAAGGAAAGACGTTGCTTCTAGAGGTGATAACCTTGTACAAATACATGGAGGGTACAATGATGAAAGTTCTCACAACTAGAGAGTCAATCAAGGCCGAGAAGGATCACTGGGACCAAGTGTATTCCTTGGTCATGGACATGAGTAGAGTTCAATCACCCCTCTTGGTGATTAAAGGTGTGTTCTCAATGGAGGAAGAGGATTTGTCTCAAGTTTGGGCCCAAGTGTTGTTCATAAGGTATGAATTGATCAAGCGTGCCATCGATGAGTTGTATACATATGAAGAAGATGTCCAGAAGATGTAGAAAGAGGTAGATGCCCAGATCCAAAACTTGGGTTGCATACCAAAGAGTGAACCCATAATATTTCAACAAAATATTTATTGAAAACATTCAAGGACCAAGTTAAGAAGGCTAGAGATCCCTTTTCATTCATCAAAAACACATTATAATCTCTGTTGAGATACATGAAATCATCTCCACCACTACAGAGAAGTATCAAGCATGGTACTTAGAGTGCATAAACACATCAAATCCCTTATGAGGAATTGCATCAAGTCCCTCAGTCTCATCCATCCATCAGAGTGCGGGTAATTCTAGCAAGTGATAAGATTTCAACAAGGAGTTCAAGGGTATTGAAATTTTGCCAACACTTCCCGAGAGTTCTTCAGTAGGGGTCATCTTCGAGTAGCTCTCTCTCTCTCTCTCTCTCTCTCTCTTTCTTTTCTTCCCCTTCTCACCTTTCTTCTCTCCCTCTTCTAATTATTCGTTATGTGTAATCATGATATTTTGTCTTATTCATTAAAGTGACTTTATAAAGTTGAGTTGTAAAAATCCCTTTATTTTATAAAAGGGAACTTAATTCCTAAGTCCTAGGAAGATGAAGAGTCATGGGATGAATAAGACAACAAAGAGTCATGTGGGGGGCAGCCGAAAGGTCATTCCTTGTTCTATATAGTGTAATGACACCCTCATTCTTAAGGGTTGTCAATTTTGTACTCAAGAGAGATATTTTGAGCAAAACAAGAGAGATAACATTTTCTTCCTATTCCCTTAGCTACTTTTTCTCCATTTCCTGCATTGTACAACTTGATAAAAATGGTAAATAAAGAAAGGGATTGTTTCTTTTCATGGCTCATGAATGTGTGTAACTTTTTGTGTGCATGGTTTCCTCTAGCCATTGGCATAATAATCTTGTTGTTTCTTTCTAATCAATTGTGAATGAGAATTGTTTAATTAGCTCTTACAAGAATATGATTTTCTACTTACAGGGTTAATTTTCCTTGTCTAACTTCCCACTCCCTTTCCCCACACTTCAGAAAATTCTTCCCTTACAATTCCTTGTAAGCATTTATCATAGTATAGTGGAGTGTACCTGTTGGATCCCTAGCCTCTTGGAAAACCACATATTTTTGTTTCCATTCATTCACAATAAAGTGGAGCTGCACCACCCAAGTAGAATTTGTCCCCAAATTTTTTCTCACCAACAGATCCCCATACATAACGCCTTTTACAAGACATTGTGTTGTTAGAATTATGGTAAGCGATTCATGAGCTTGTAGGTTACACTGGGTGTGCCTCTCTACACTACTTCGGGCAAAGGGCATTAGATTTCCCAAAAACCAAGATGATACAAAGATCTCTACACACATTCATGGAATCGCTTAGAGCTTGGAGGACACAAAGAATTTCCTACCTACACTTCTTCAGCCTATGACATGAGATCACCCAAAAAACTCACAAGACATGATATCCTTTTAATCTCTCTCTCTCTCTCTCTCTCTCGACATGGATCTGGTGCACATGTTCCATTTACATTTGCGTATTTTACGTTTATATTCTTTTATATATATGCATATTTCACATTGTGTTTTTATACTTACATACATACATATTTGACTACTTGATCATTTTCTCCTTACAAGTCCGGACGTATGAGAAACAAATAGTCAAATGGGGGAAACAACAATAATATTTTCAACAACAACACTCCTCGATAGCACACATGTTTTACTAACCATGCAGGTACACTACACATCGGATCATCTACACATGTTTTTCACCCTAGGTTCACTCTCATCACTTTTTCTTTACACATTGTTCATCTTTAGTTTACACTCTCCATATTTTTTGTCATTCCATGATTTTTCTAGTCCTTCGACATGCCTTCTTCATCACTCTACATTGGTATTAAGTATGCATCTCTATCTACTTTATGTTATTGAGATTTCTGCTCACCAACATAAAGTGGGGAAAAATGTAGTCACAAAATCATGCACTTTAGACATTTATTTATCCCGGTCTCATACTACTATTTAGAAGGTTCTTGAGGGAAGAAATTACTAATTAAACCCTGTCTTTTGACCATCTTGTTTTTATTTTTTCGTCATTGTAAACTTCTTGCACCCATATGACTAGTCAGATTTTGTCATCCTGTATTGTTTTATCCTCGACTAGGGCACCAAGATTAGTACCAGGGCACCCGTGGGTGCCATGGTCCCACCATGGGTGCCCCGATACTTATAGAGCTTCCCCACCTCTTTTTGGGCTCTTTTTAGCCATTTGAGATCTTTATCTTTCTTGTGGTCGGTCTTTTCGTTGTTAATTACAAAATTAGACTAAGAGAACCCTATAAATATAAAGTTATGAGACCATAATGAGGGACCTAGCATCACTTGCTACTATCACTCCATCTAGATTTGCATAAGAGGTGAGTGAAAGGGAACATGTGTATAGGATGGAAGAACACATAGAGGTTCATGCAAGGGAAGATAGAGTGAATGACTTATTTGATTTTCCAAAGGTGTGGCTAAAAATAGACAAACAAAGGAGGGGTGGCGTCCAAGAAAGATTTATAGTTAGATAAAAATAGGATAACTTAGGACACAAAAAAAAGAAGTATAATTGGGAAAAGATCATGTAGAGACAAAAGGAGATCATGCATGTTCCAAAATAATCATAGGATTAAAGCAAATATCATAATTAGGTTAATCTATTATTATCAAAGGATGTAAAAGGCATGAAGGCTATTTTTATATGCATTCCTATTATTAGGAAGATGCATGAAACGATGAAGGGAAAGCACCAACCATTATATATTGGTAGTTCATCTCTATTAGGGGTCGTCCGATTAGTTGGGTATTGCAATGTATGTATGAGCTATAACTTTTTTATTCTTTGATGTCATGTAGTCATGAGGTTGGAACCTACACTCAAGTCATATGCACATATGAATTAAGATCAATATAATCAGTTATGTTATGCAATATAATGATGATGGTGTTATAGAATATTATAATTATTGTTTTATTGAATGAAATATGATTTGTTTCCTTATTATAT
Organism: Taxus wallichiana var. yunnanensis; assembly: GCA_018340775.1. Classification (NCBI taxonomy): domain Eukaryota; kingdom Viridiplantae; phylum Streptophyta; class Pinopsida; order Cupressales; family Taxaceae; genus Taxus; species Taxus wallichiana. The sequence continues at coordinate 291,474,269 of CM031233.1, read as the reverse complement.
GTGTTTCTAAATTGTCATGGTTAGAATGACTATTTGTGCATGATTGGTTTCTTGGTTATGAATATGATGATTATGCATGCTAACTTCCTATCAATCATAACAAAGGAGGGACTTGGTGGCTGGGCATGATTCAAGTAAACATTTTTTTGATGAAGTTATAACATGTGTAACTCTGGTTTAGATAAATAAAAGACTCCATGTGTTCTTGATTTATGAAGATTAGTTGTTGGGGCATTTGGAGCAGTCTGCACTAAAAGTGGAATTGCAAGAGCTATAAGAAGAGTTAGGACCCCATTTAATTTTTTTTTGTGATCTTGGTTTAGAGATATTTCCAATGGTTTAAATAACTTGTGTTTTGATATGATATGCGAAAGGTATGACCTCATATTTAATGGTCAAATATGGAGGATGTTTGGTTTAATAGGGTACTAAATGTCTTCAACATGTAAAGTGATGATTTTGAGTTTTTAATGCTTGGTGAAGGTTTTTGAGTGCTTATAAAAACTTTATAAGAGTGTTTCATGCTTTGGTAAAGTTTTTAAGTGAGTTTTGAGTTGATGGAGTAAGTTGGGCTCATGGTTAGTTTTTGAGCCCTAGAAGGCTTAAAAGTAGTTTGTAGAGATTGGATTGTTTTAAGGAATTACACTTGGAGTTGGAAGGAGTTATAATATGTTATATGAATATTATTGTAAGGTATTTCCAGTGATATATGGATTCTATCTTGGTGAGTTTATTTGATGGATATTTTAGGTCATTTTTTGAAGAAGAAGGTATGCTAATTTTCGTGACAAGTTTTCTAAGGTGAAAGATTGAGTTGGTGAAAGCACGAAATTAGTTTTTTGATGATTTTGATCACCTGGAAAGTGAAGAGGACTGATTTTTTTATTAAAAGGAATTTATATGTATTTAAACTTACATCAAGGGTGAAAACTAGTTGAGTTTGCAAAACTAGTTTTTGGGAAACTTGTTTTGGTGAAGAGGAAAGTTGCTATGGTTTGATCATGTGGATATTTCATGTGTTATAATATGCATGTATATTTTATAAAGTTACTAAGGATTACATATAGTGGTTATACACCATAGTTTAGTTAATCTTGGGTGGTCTAGATGCCCAAAGGTGAAGACATGGTGTTGGAAACAACTTTTTAGTGAAGGATATGAGCCTTTTGACTTATGTTATGATTTATTTAATTGGTCAAAGAAAATGTGTGACATTTTTTATGATTATATGTTATATTAAAAATGTATGGTGAATCTAGGATCTTGAATAAGCTTGGGTTTGTGGTTTTAGCTCATCTTTGTGATGGGGTTTTGAGCTTGTTTGATATAAGATGAGTGGTTTTGGGAACAAACGACCTATATGGGTCATAGGTGACCATTTTAATGAATTTATTTAAATTTTATTATGTTATATTAGTCTAATTATTCATGAAGGATAAACCATTTGGGTTTATGAGATGAGAAACATATAAAAGTGAAGTTTTAAGTCCAATTTTGAGCTAGTTGCTTGAGTAAAAAAATGCAACCTATGTGAGAGTGTTTAACAATCGTGAAGGAATGGTTTGAGATCTAAGAGAGTGTTTGATATGTTGAATAATGTTTTTAAGTGTGTGTGCATGTGTTTGAGGCCAAGAAAAGTGAAGAAGTAAAGAGAAGAAGTGAGCTATGTGAATGAGGGTTTGAAGTGTTTGGAGATGAATCTTGTGATTAACATTAGTTGAGTTGTAGAAGCATATAACCAATGTTATATTTTTAAAAATATCTTATGATGAGTTATATTGATAGGAATCTCTTTTTTTGAGTAATATCAACAAGGGTTTAGGGGTTGGTGCTCCTTATAGGGTTGGTGCCTCACTAAAGAAATCTCTTATGATGTGTAATATTCACTTGAGTCTTTGTTGTGTTTAATATAAGAAATTTTTTCATTGGGTTTTCTTCCTCTTGAGGTTTTCCCACTTAAATATTGTGATATGGTGTTGTATCTCTTGTTTATGGTTGATTTAATGCATGTTATATGATGTTGTCCACACACTAATGTATGTTTAATTGGTTTATGGTTTAAGTAAGCAATCTGAAATTGAATTAATTTTGTAAAGACCGATTCAACCCCTATCAATCCATTGTGCTTATAAAAATTAGTATCGAGAATGATTCCTTTTGGAGAAGTTTGATCACTTGGAAGGATATCCATTGAAGTACAAAAATATCGAGTCAGAAAAGTTGTTCTTTTACCAAAAAGGCACCATTGTTTGATGGTGTGAATTATGCTTTTTGGAGGTTGAGGATTAAGACTCATATCATGTCCTGGGGGTTTGATTTTGACAAGACTTGTAGGATGTTTATATTGTTCCTACTACTCCACAAACTAGTAATGCATAAGAGAAGGCATGTAGTGAGAATTTAAAGGATTTGAATGATATCTTGTGTGATTTTAGGAGAACTTGAGATGGGAAAGGTAATTCATTGCAAGTCAAAAAATAAGCATGGGAGAAACTTCAAGTTCTATATTAAGGAGATTCAAAGTAAGGATTGCTAAGCTTCAAACTTTTAAAAATCAGTTTGAAATTCTTAAGATGAGTGATGATGAGTCTATTTCCTCATATTTTATTAGAGTTGACAAGATTTTAAACAACATGAAAGGTTTAGGAGAAGATGTGAATGAAGACGTTATAGTCCAAAAGGTTTTGAGATCCCTAACTCCTAGGATTGATTCCAAAGTATTTTCTATTGAAGAGGCCAAGGATTTGATGCTATTGAAGATTGATGAGTTATATGGGACTTTCACTACCTATGAGATGAGGATTTCTGATTCCAAATCAACTATGAAAGATATTAGTTTGAGATATGAAATGAAGACGAATGGAAATAAGACTAAGGAGGTTAATGATGTTGTTGATTTTGAAGATGAATAACTTTTTGCAATGCTTGCTAGAATATTGAAGGTTGGCTCTAGAAAATATAAAGGTAAAATTCCTTATAAATGTTTCAAATGTGGTAAAGTAGGACATTTTGCTATCAATTGTTCTCATAAGCACAAGAAGGAAGATCATGATGAACATGAGCATGATAAAGATCATGATAAGAAGTATCACAAGTATGGTAAAGGCAAGAAGAGTTTTAAGAAGTTTGATGACAAGAAAAAGAGTTTTTATACAAAGGAAGATGATTGCTTGTTTGATGCTAGTAGTGGTGTTTTAGATTCTAATCTGAATTTGATTACAAAGATGTTGGAAATGAGGTGTTGTTCATGACTAAAGATTCTATGAGATACTCTAGTGATGGCTCTTTATTATTAGGTGATTTCATATCATTTTATTGTTTCTACTTTGAGGAAAGCGAAGAGGACGATGAAGATGATATAGAGAGTATCGAAAGGAAGTAAGAAATTCATAAAAGAAGAATAAGAAGCTGAGTTCTTAGGTTAAAGATTATGAAAATAAGGTTCATGATTTAGAAAAAGAGCAAAGGTTTGAAAGAAGCAAGCTTAAGGATTCAATCAAATTTATAAAAGAAAGTGTAAAGTTTTTAGTCTCAAGTGTGCAAGATAAAGATAACATGTGCTCCAAATTGGAAGAAGATGTAAAGTTTTAAGGGAAGATCTTTTAGAGGTTGGTAAAAAAACTATGTCCTTATAGAAACTTGAGAAAATTTCCAAGGATCTTGATGACCTTCTTGGAAAAAAACATTAGTAGGTTTGGGGTTTAGTGACAATATAAAGGGATGGGAGAAGATGTAAGATGATAGTGTTTCAAGTAAGGAGGAAGAAACATGTAAGAAGGATGAAAAGAAGGAGATCTTCACTAAAGAAAATGTGAAGGAAAAATAAGTAAGGTAATCAAATGCCTTAAGGAATGAGAGATAATTTAATGGTTATTGTTTTTCTTATAATGGTTTTGGTCATGGGGATAAGTAGTGTAGGAGGTTTGCTAGAGATTATCATCCATGGGGAGATAATAGGAGTGGGAAAACTAAGAATGTGGTATGATATAACTGTTACAAAAGAGGTCATGTTGCTAAGCATTGATTATTTGAATCTTCAAGTTAGAATTGGAGTAATGGTGGTTACAAGGGAAGGAGTAGAGTTATGTGTTTCAATTGCAACAGGTTTGGACATATTTCTAGGAATTTTTACAGTATTATAAGGCAAGAAAGGAGTTTTTAAGGTCCAATAATGCATGATAAAAAGACAAACACATCATAGGAAGCTAGAAGGGATAATGATATTTCATCAAGAGGAAATATCAACATGAATCAGACATAACTTAGAACTCGAGATAAGAATAAAGTGAATGGAAGTAAGGTACATGTGTCTAAAGCTGATTGGGACCTCTTTAGGTCATTCTTATAGACCGATAATGGTTATATATGTCTCTATTAGGATTCTTAGAGGTATAATGATGCATATGAAGCATTGAAGGAAGGGGGAACTGACTAGGTTGATGTGTGTCTCCTCAAAAATGTCAAGGTAAGTTATCATGGTCTTAAAGTATGCTTGTTGTATTTATTGGTTGATTCAAGTCATGAAGGTGTGTGGCTTGATCAAAAGAATATGACTTTTTTGATGTCATGATCTAAAGCTGATTTGTCCCTCCAAGTCAAAGTGTATTTGAGGTCTTGTTGAATTCTTCAAAAGGATGTACTTGTCATGTATTGAATTTGTACCTTTCATGTTATGGGGTACTGATGGTTTAAGTAAGTGTGAAGTCATGACTAGATCCTTTAAGGTACGGTTAAGATATTTGAGCTGGTCTTAATCCATGTATAAGTCATGTTAATGAAGTCTATGTTTTAGGATATGAAGATATGTATGCAAATAATGTTCAAGGTTTTTAGAGTATGAGAAAAGGTTTGCTCACCAAGTTCTTGAGTCCATGGTCATGTACATATTGTTGTCTAAATGATTGAGTGAGTCATATTCTAATGGTTAAGTTGCTACTCTAAGTCTATGTTTAAGGTTTTGTTAGCCTATCAAGAGTCCATTTTTGGTATGTGTCTTGGTATGGTGTCAAGGGTGTTTGTCACGATTCCTATATGTAAAAGGATGAGTCAAGTGTTTTGGTTGAAGCTTAAGCCATGATGAGTTGTGTATTGGTCATGTTGATATCTTGTTGAGTTGTAAGTACTGAAAACTTGAAGCAAACCATATTACTTTAAGGGTGGTGTTCATAGTGATTCATTGAGAAATGTCTTAAGGAATTTGATACTTCATGCTAATACAAAATTTTTGTTGTTAGTTTGAGCTTTAGAAACATTGTAATAAGTGTATTATGGTCAAAATATCTCTAGGCCATTGTAAAAAGCCTAACCTAGGGTTTATGAAAATGATACAGATGGAGAAAGAGTGATTGGTTTCTTCTAAATTTTTCACCAAATGATTGAGATATGTTGAGGAAAAAAATTTGAAAGTTCTTGAGAATTTTGACTCATTACATCTACTAAATTTCTTACTAGTTTGGGTCGGGTTTGAAGACCTAATTGACAACGGTAAAATGCAAACCGGGAAATTTTTCTTCAAGATATCATGATTCAAGGTTGATGAAGGTGTTAAAATGGCTAAATGGGTATAAGAATTAGGTCAGATCTCCCTAAGAATGTGAATATGTCAAACGCTATGGGTGTTGTTTTCTTAAGCGCAGCTTAGTAGTAGTCCAGTGTGTAAGCGAGGATAAAGAAGAGAGGTTTGGATGGAGATTCTCCACTCACAATGTGATCATAAAAATAACATTTTAGTCATTGAATGGACCATGATAAATATGGAATTCAATTTCAATCATTAGGAGTTATCAATTGACAAGAAGGGTCAAATATGTGCTTCATTGATGAATACATCAAGGGACAATTATGTGCGTCACTATGATTAGACATGAAGTATCCAAGGTATGTGTGGTAGGTAACTTGATTCATATTAGAATGATATGTCATTATCATGTTTCTCATATGATGGAGGGTTCAATAAGGTGGCCAAGAAAGTTTCGGAGAAAGTGTTCAATCACTAGATTGAACGAGTCAATACTTGTTGAAAAGAAGCAAATGTATTTTATAGGTGAGAAAGGTCTCGTGTGATACAATTGAGATAGAGAAAGATTTTTTTACCATTGAACAAACATACAAGGTATTCTTTAAGGTTTTTCAGTCACCATAAATATATGAAGGTAAGTGTGATGATGATTTTTGCAGAAATAATCTAATGTATTAGTTTATTGGTTGAAATTGTTTTTGTTACTAGAGTTTAGATGCTCTATCTTAGTAAGTGAATGAAGGTCCAGGGATGATATATTATTATTTATAGAAGTTTGAGTGACCTCCATCTTAATAATACTATGCTACATGAGTAACGAAGAATTTGTTATGGTTGCTAAGGAGGTAGGCGGTGTCTTTAACGATATATGGTCAATGTTCTTCCAAAGTATGCATGCAACATATCTAAAGGTGATGTCAAAGAAAAAAATAAGCTGAGCTCTAAGCTTGTTCAAGTAAATAAGGTATGAAAATTGTCAATATGGTTTATTAATACTTGCAAGAACTTGTATGAATGATATCATGCCTTGAGAAAAGTTATAATCCATTAAGGGTGCTATAAGTGGTCATTTTAGCTTCAAAATATGTAGCTATAGGTTTGTGTGAGGTCCAAGAGGTCGGAGGGAGCAAGATGTTCTTATCTAGGTAATTCTCTAGAAGTCTAGAAGGAATGTGAGGTAAAGTAAATGGTGACATTCAAGATAATCTATAGAGGAAAATGGTTTCTTGACTCAAGAAGTGTGGATTGAGTCAAAATAAGGATGGAAATACTTGAGAAGGAGCTTTAGGACTGGTCAAAGTGTTTGAATTATTTCAAGGCAAGTAGGCAAGATGAGAAGCAAAGTTTTGTGTTTTTCTATTAGAATGGTATGACATAGGCCCAAGGGGAGTGTTGACAAGGTATGTCATAGGATTCTTGTGCTTCTAGAACTTGTCAAAGTTTTTCTATAATGCATTGAATGTTTAGGTTAGGGATTTCAGTCCTTGAAGGATATGTTTGCTCATGAAAGCAAGTTTGAAGCCTTAGTAAGGTGATAAAACTTAATAATTATGGTAAGCATGGGATTTTTAATCCTCCGTAATTATTATTGGCATGAATTTTAATGGTATTCATAGTCTAAGGACTACTACAATGTTTTCAGAGGTTAAAATAGGTCAAAACATGGTATATGGTGACCAAAACATACTTTTGAGCCTAATGTGGAGGTTGTGAGGTGCTTGCACTCAAGACAGAGGTAATAAAGATGATCTTATATCTATATTCTTCATTGGTTGCATGTTTATGTGTTGTGTATGCTTCTTCCTAGGGGGTACAATGTTTTTATGCTTTGACAATGGACAAATTCAGATTTATGTGAGAAATTTCAGGTTTGTGAGAAAGACGAAAGTTTTGGTTAATGTTTCCAACCAAATGGAAACCCTATGAAGCTGAGGAAGGTGAAGAACATGCATTTACATGTATTCTTTGTCATTAATGTTAAAAGGGGGATACATTTAGGAGGTTTTCCATCAATGACAAAGAGGGAGATTGTTGGCATGTTGTGCTCTAGGTGTTGTCATTGATGTAAAATCCCATTAATAATAAATATGATGATGGAATTGAGTAAGATTATTCTCATAGTGATGATGGCATGGAGATTCGGTGTGTTCTTGATGGTATGAGTTGAGTTAGTGAGATTGGCTTGTGCTTGCAAGCCTAGTTAGCCTAGGTGATGGTGCATGATCGAGTGAGTTTATTGGTGACATGAGGAACATGTTATCAATGTGGATAGTGTGTTTGGGGAGTGTTTAAGAACTGAAATGATTTTTAAGATGCAAATACATGTTCAAGACCAAGTTTCAGGTGCTCATCTAGACCAGGTCTAGGTGCTAAGAGGTATGAGGTTGAGTCATGTGCACCATGTGAGATCATGAATACATCTAGGAATTTGATTCATGATGTACCAAGTTTTTAAGGACCTTTTGGAGAGTTTTCATGATGCGTTATAGTGTTATTTCAGCTGACCCTTGTCTTCTTAACTATGCAAAACCTTAAGGGCTAGTCATATAAATGAGATGGGATGGAAATATGGAGACCTATTTATGATATGATGATGATTGGAGATGTTATTAGGGTGTGTAATGATGCTATGGGAAAAAATTAAAGTTTCCATGAGATGTATTTTGCAAGTTGTGACAATTTTCGTGAAACAGGGGTCCAAGAAAGGGTGTTTTCTAGCTTAAATTACACCTTCCGATCCTCGCATTGAATTGTGTACTTTGCATGGGACCTTGTGGATTTCAGGGATGTTTCTAAATTTAGTCTATAAATTTTTAAACAAATAATGAGGTCTTTAGGCATCACATTTTTATGAATGATGTTAAGAAGGTAAAATACTTTTTATGTGTTTGAAACCCTAACTCAAAAGTGGTAGGAGAGATAATACTCATAAGTGCGAGAAAATGGATTGCTAGTGAAATTATGATGATTGGATGATGTAGAGGACTCTTCGATATTTACATAAAGGTGTATTAATGCATGTGAAATTATGTGGGCCCCACATTTAAATGTCCTAATTTTTAATAAGTTTGGTTTGTGACAAAGTTCTCTAAAGAAGGTAAAGAATAAATTGTCATTTATTTTAGCCCTAGAGTTGTTCTAGATGTTCATGATAGTTTCAGTCATGGTTGAAGTGAAAAATTGCAAAGTGTTGGGCGGGAGAAATGACTATGAACTAGCCATGCGCGAGAGGTTGAAACCACATGTAATAGGTGCATGAAGGGGTGCACATGTACATGATGGAAAAATATGTAGAGGTTAACACATGGGAAGAAAAATTTAGGGACTTAGCTGATTTTCCAAAGGCGTGGCTAAAAATAAAGAAGCCAAGGAGGGTGGCATCTAAGCAAGATTTGTATTTAGATTAAAAAAATAGGATAACTTGGGACACACACAAAGGAAGTATAATTGGGAAAAGAACATGCAGAGACCAAAGGAGATCATGCATGGGCCGAGCTAATTATAGGATTAAATAAAGTATTATAATTAGGTTAATCTATTATTAGCAGAGGATGTAAAAAACATGCATGTTATTTTTGTACGCACTCCTATTATTAGGAAGATGCATGAAGCGGTGAAGGGCAAGTCCCCACCCTTATATATAGGTAGTTCATCTATGTTAGGGGTCGGTTGATCAATTGGGTATTGTAATGTGCATATGAGCTAGAAATTTTGTGAGTCTTTTATGTCATGCGGTCATGATGAGATTGGAACCTACACATAGGTCTTGTGCATGTATGAATTGAGATCAATGTAATCAATTGTGTTATGCAATATAATGATGACGTTGTTATGGAATATTAGCATTATTGTTTTATTGAATGAACTATGATTTGTATCCTTATTATATGTGTTTCCAAATTTTCATGGTTAGAATGACTATCTGTGAATGATTCATTTCTTGGTTATGAATATGTTGGTTATGCATGCTAACTTCCTATCAAACATAGTAAAGGAGGGACCTGTGGCTAGGCGTGCTTTTGGTGAGCATACAAATCTATTTTGATGAAGTGCTAACATGCATAAATATGGTTTGGATAAATAAAAGACTACATTTTGGTTTTTTTGCTAAGACCTCTTTTCAATTTTTCTACTAGGATGTTGTGTGCAGATGGTGTATCGACTATCTTTGGAGAGTATTGAGAGATGGGTAGAAGATGACCAATACTTATTTGCACAAATCTATAACAATGGGCCTAAATTTAATGCACAAAAGTGGGTGGAGGATAAGATATATGAATTATTGTATGCGAGACATTATTCAGTTTATTTCCAGTAGAATTATACTAGTGGTTGGTAGCTTACACAAAAAAAAAAAGATTTACTTCCCTAAGACGAGAGTTTGGAAGAAGGAAGATTATTAGATCATCTTGGATTCAAATGAGACGTGGAATAGAGTCATGGATCGTTGGTGGGAAGACATTCTACAAAACTATACTTTGGAGTACGTAATTTCCACATATTCTTATCCAAAGTAAGTACATTTTAAGTTCTTACACAAGCCCATATGATCCTATTTGTGTATGATACCTTTAGATATCAAGATATTGATGATAGAATTGGCATTGGAAAGATTACCTATGGCTAGCTAAATCCCCACCGTATGTAGGGGTAGGAGTAGGTGTGGAGAAGGATAATGACATCCCTAGTGGAAGACATAGAGAGAGAGGAAATATGACTTGAGTATAATGAAGCACGACAAAGGACAATTGACACAATGTTGTTTTGAGAGAAGAATGATGACTAGAAAATGTTTTGAGACTCTCACCGGAAGACAAGGATCTGCATCATCATGTCCTCCGACATTAGGAAAGTGAAATAGAGAGACCCCATAATATTCAATGAGAGTGTGTTAAAAGAGAGGATGATAATTGTGGGCGTACATCTAACCCATCTTGGTTACCTAGCCCTAGTTCCAGGAGGTAGTTAAAGGGAAGAGTAGTGAAGGAAAGAAATCAACATCTCCACGTAGGGAAGGAGATAGAAGTAGGAAAAATTTATATATGGTTCTATAAGGGCAACATAATAGGAATGTTTACATGGTAACACAATAGGTGCTAGTCTTTGGAAGTACTCTTGGGGATTGTTTATAGGTGCGTCATATGATAGAGTATTAGTGCGTAGAATGATGGAAGTAATTATGTAGGTTTTGTGAAAATGTAGACGGTGGGTGTCCAGGTTCAATACCAAAATTGGGACATAATTAATTTCATCTACGAGACCTAGACTATGGTAGGAAGAGCGGGAGGCTCAAGAGGATCAGGTCAGCCAACACACGAAGGAAATCCTATTCGGGGTTCTAGATCTGGTTTTATTCCTAATGTAGGACAAGTTCCACAACCACCATCAAATCAACCTCATCAGAAACCATCTCAATAACCACATTAGTAGACACATCAGGTCTACTTCCAGATGTCTCTTCACTTACTAGAGTATAGGGGTGTGGAGGATGTGACGAGCATGTGCATAAGTGTGAACTATTATGGAGATTAAATGGGCATCACAACCCCAGATAGAAAGGAAAGTTAGTTTGCCACCACACTTCAATGATGAATATATAGTTGGTACAGAAAGTATGATCCACACCAAACTGTAGTAGATTATGATGCTTTGCTTATAATTTTTTTAGCCTATTTCCAAATCCCGAAGTTTGAACAACAAAGCATTAGCACACTCAAGGATATCAAGACATGGTTTTTCGAAAGTGTAAGGGAGTATGATGTATATTTTAAAATTATTTTTTCTAAACTATCCTATGATATTCATTCGATTCAACATGCCTAATGGTTCAATGAAGGATTGTTGACTCCATTTAGAAGGGATCTACCTCACAAGACATATGTAAATCCACGGGAAAGGCGTTGGAAGAAACTCTATGCGATAAAGTGGTTGGAAGTACTTGATACTATAATAATCTGATTTTTGGAGGCACAAATAGTGGCAATGGATAAGAAATATGAGAATTTCTCTTCCAATTCAACACATGAAACACATATTGGTTTATGGTGTACAGAGTGTGAAGTTGAAGGACATACTAAGGATAAATTCCCACACAAGATGGTGTGTGAACTGTTACAGTCTTGTGAGATTTTTCATAAGAATCATGATGTTTGGAACTACCCACTCTTGCTTGTATGTGCAACTATGAATAATGTATCCATGTATTATAAAATTTGCGATGAACACATACATGATATAAAGTATTACCGGTTGACAAACCAAATTCATGAGGCTTGCGAGATAAGGTTGTGAAAACCACAAAGTGGAAAGTAGTTTTTAAGTACAAGAAACTCAACCTATCAAGGGAATGCCAACGAAGGTGGATTTTGAAGAGGATATACAAGTAGATTCCGAGGTGGTAGAGGTAGATTTATGCATGAGATGTATTACACTTGTGGATCCCCGATCATTATCAACACGAGTGTCTCAAAAATTTGGTGTGTATATTGTAGAAAACAACATAAAGTTGAGGACTACCCAAAATTTTATGAGGACATGTGTAAGAATAAGAAGGAAGACAAGAGTGTGGGGATGATCAAGGTCTAGCGTATGAAGAGTGGACTATGGACACCAAAGAGGATGCCTCGATCTAGATTTCCAGCCCATACTAGTGAATACTTGCGTGGATGCAACACATGTACATGATCCCCTTAAAGATAAGACTCTCATCAATAGAGAATATATCATACATGCCAAGTACCTAGATGTTGCACATCAAAATGAAGTCTTTCAAGAGACCATGGGAGTGATCAGAGACTTGTAGGCTAAGATCCAGTTCCTGAATGAGAAGGCACACAAAAGGGAACACGTTAAGAACATTAAGCTCCTTAAAAAGGATGCAGACAATTTAAAGGAGATATGCAATATTATGAGGTAAGAGAATATCATCCCACTATTAGGGGAATGGCTACACAAGAAGGTACCACATGTAGGAGTTGAGTGCGAGTGATAGATCCTCCATCCAATCTTGCCCCTATAGAACCATGAGTATGATAAAAAATCACATTGGATGCAGTGATTGATTGGTGGTTGGTAATTAATATTTTGATATATACATGTGCTGAGGTAAATGTGTTGATTCTGGATACATGGAAACATATGGGAGACCAAAATTAAAACCATATTCTAATGTGCTACATATGTCGAACAAAATGAGGGCCATGCCTATTGGATTATTGAAGGATGTTTCCATTAGCATTCAAGGAGCCAAGTTTACTACAGAATTTTAAGTATTGGAGCTTGCTTGAGGTAGAAACTTTCTAGCACTACTTGGATGACCATGGTGTTATGCAAACAATGCAGACCTATGTTTCAACAAGGGGTATATTAGTTTTTAGAACAAGGAGGAGTGTGTAATCATACCTCTAGATGATGTGAAGGATGTACCCTATACTTAGTTGGTAAGTGAAGAATAGATGAATATGATTTATGCACATATGATGCATGACCCTAAGATTGTGGAGCCATCCAAGGAATGCGTGCTTCAAAGGGAAGATGCCCATTTAGTTAGTGATACCAATAGTATTGCTTGCAAAAATTGGGCCCATGACATGTATGAGATAGTCAAGCGCGAGATAAAAGGAGAGAGTCATCAGATGATCAGGCCACACATGGTTAGGCCTATGGGAAACACCTGGTTACCTAGATATACTGGTGAAGATAATCCAAAATAAGTCTTGTGTGCTATGGAGAGCCAAAGGATGAATGAGGGTGATAAGAGGAATATGATGGTATATAATTTACGTGGAAAAATAATGCATTAGTAGGAAAGACACAAAGATAACTTGTTGGGCTGGATGGAAGTGATAATCACCTTTTAAACAAGGTTTACTCTAAAAATGTGCCTACGCTTATGCATGAGTATGATGGGAAGACTCTGCTTTGGTACATGTCCATAACTATGAGAGATAATGGACGTAAGGTTAGGAATATTTACCACCATCTCTTTGGGTGTATAAGTTCTATTCCACTCTATGTGGATGCATACGGGTGTGGTACATGCATGATGAGCTCGGGAAAGAGATTACAAGTTGGTGAGATATGAATGAAGGTATGGATCATACTTTTGATTATTTTTCTAATAAAACTCTAGTCCATGAATCATTACAGATCATGAAGTGCATCACATTGGGGGATAATGTAAAAGAAGAGGAGCTCATGCTTCATTTACATGGGGAACTTGATCCTGAAGCACGCATGGATACATCGAGAAAAAAGAAATGTAATTGGGTCACACTGTTAGGAGAAAGAGAAAGGTAAGATGATATACCTCATTGATGATGGAGATGTAGAAAACCTAGAGATTAGACATAGAAAAGGTGTGCAAGAAGTTATAAACACTCCAAATGAAAATGCATGTATGTACCATGCTCCTATGAAGACTAAAAAGGTGAATATTGACACTGAGGATGCACCTAAGGAAGATAACATGACGATTACTAGTTAGAGAAAGAAGTAGCAAAGATCATCGAGCTATTGTGTGAATTATAGGATTTGTTCCCATGAGGTTACCATGAGTTAAAAGGAGTACACCCCTTATTGGGAGAGATTAATATTAAACTTAAAAAAGACATGAGTTTGGTTTGGAAGAGGCCTTATAGGATGAACCCGAACCTGCACATGAAGGTGAAAGAATAAATAAACAAACCGCTTAAATCTAGATTCATTAAACCAATTGAGGAATCTGAGTGGGTTACTCTAATGGTGATGAGTATTAAAAATGATGGATGGATTAGGATCTACATAGATTACAGGGAAATTAATGCCTCATGTGTTATAGATCCCTTTTATATGCCATTCTCTCAAAGAGATCCTTGAGGGGTTGTAAGGCACATGATCTAATTTTTCATTGATGGGTTCTGAGGTTATCATCAAGAGCACATTGCACATGAGGAAAAATAAAAGACCACATTCACCACTGAATGGGGAATTTTTTCATATACTGTCATGCCGTCTGGATTGAAGAATGCATGAGCCATCTTCTTCTGCATTGTTATGTAGGAGTTATCATCATTTCATCCACAAGTTATCATGCAAGTCTATTTAGATGACTAGAATGTCTATAGATCGGTTAAAGATCATTGTGATAATTTGAGGCTCATGTTTGACAGTACATGTAATTAATAATCTCTCTAAATATTAAGAAGTGTATCTTTGCTACACATTTTGGCACTTTTCTTGGGCACATCATTTGTAAGGATGGATTGTTGGTGGATCCAAATAATATTGCAGTGATTTTGGGATTAGAAGAACCTACCAACTAGAGTGAGGTGCATGGATTTTTGGGCATACTAGTTACTAAAGAAAATTTATCAAGGTATATGTAAGGTTTATCAAGGCCAAAGGAAAATATTATTGGGGAAAATACATAACAACATGAATTTGATACATTGAAGGAGAAACTTACCACTGCACCAATATTGCACTTCCCTTCATGGAATAAAAATCTCCACATAAATGTTGATGCTTCTAGCATGGATATTGGTGCGCGGTCTTGGTACAACCTAGAGAGAGTAATGTGGATCATCCCATATGATTTGCAAGTAGGAAATTAACACTAGGAAATTAGAATTATACTATAATAGAGCACAAGGAATTTTGTATGATCTATGTGCTTCACAAGTTTCGACAATACTTAATGAACACATCGTTAATCTTTTACATAGATCATATGACATTAAAGTACTTGGTCAATAAGTCTATTTTGTAAGGGAACATCTTCTAGTGGATACTTATTTTTTTAGGAATTCGATTTCACAATTGTAGTCAAGATAGGAAAGAACAATGTAGGATCTGATCATTTATCAAGGATCAATTCTGGCGAGGATGCAAAAACTATTGAGGACACTATACCTGATGCATAAATTTTTAGGTTGAATCACACACCCATAGATTTAGAGGACATAGAATTATTTTTGCACACTGGAATTGTGCTAGATGGGATGAAAACATTGGATAAGAAGTAAATTGTTATTCGAGCTATGCCTTACCAACTTATAGGAGGAGACTTATATAAAATGGGCTGCAACAAGGTCTTGCAATCATGCATCTTAGAGCATGAGTGAAAAAATAATGGAGGAAGCTCATGGAGGTATTGCAGGAGGAAATTATACGGGAGACAAGATCAGCTGTGTAAGATCCTTCTAGTTGGTTTATTGTGGGAAACATTATACAAGGATACCAAGGCTTTTGTCAAAGCATGTGATCACTGTCGAGAGAGTTGGAAAACTTGGACATAGGGATGAAATGCCCCAAGACCTATTGTAAGTGCGAGACCTTTTGAGAAGTGGGATGTTGATTTTGTAGGACCTATTGCACCACCCGCATGTAGGACTGGGGCATGCTATATCATCACTTGTACTACCTATTTGAAAAGGTAGGAAGATGTTGTGCCTACAAAAGATTATACATTAGCTATAGAAGCCGTTCCTTTGGGATAAAATAATTAGTAGGTGTGAATTCCTTGTAAGTTTGACTAGTGATAGAGGAACTCATATCATGAATGAGACAATCAGAATTTTGCTACAAAATTTTATGGTAGCAAACCATAAAAATACCCCTTATCAAGCTAATGGTACTGCTGAATCTTTCAACAAAGTTTTGGGACAGAGTCTTACAAAGATTTGTGATGTTGGAAGGAAGGATTGGGATGATAAAGTATTAAGAATACTTTGGGCTTACACACCAAATTATAAAAGGTTAAACAAGGCTACGCCATTTTAGTTGGTGTTTGGCACAGAGATGGCATTACTTGTGGAATTTTTGTTACCATCCTTGCATATTGTGCATGTAAGAGGTTTGCAGATGAAAATCTTAAGGAAGATTGCATAGAGAAAATAATGCAACTAGATGAGAGGTGTAAAATTGCACGTTGAATTTAGAAGACCAAGAAGGTATGATAGAAGGCTTGGCATGACATGCACATTAAGAATATGACCTTTGTAGTGGGAAAGATGGTCCTTCCGTATGAATCCAAATTTACATGCAACCTAGGGAAGTTGAAGGTGCATTGGTTGGGACCTTTTTAGCAACTAAGATACTTGAATCAGTGCATGTAAATTGCGAGTCTTTGGGTGGAACCATGTTTCCCGATTACTTCAATGAGAGTAGGCTAAATCCCTATGATAAATAAGCTTCTTTGTGTTTGTAATAAGACAAGTATTTCCAATTAACTTAGATTTCCTTTCATGTTTTTTTATTTGGTTGTTTTGTGTAATAAGTGTGTTCGTGTGTAGGAGCTAATTACTAACTATTGAGATGATGTGCAAAGGATTGCACATAATTTTAGTGTGGGGTAGAAGTAGGTATGTCTATTGAAAAGAAAATCAAATTATGGGATGTACTTTGAGAGTAGATATGAAGAAGCATGTGACATTGATAGAAAGAAAAGTGCTTGGTGAATAAGAATTAGGAATGTGTGAAGGTAAAAGAAGGTGTTGTAGGTGTCTAGGTAGGGTGGTGCATAGTGGGAGTTGCTCAGGAGGAAATCCATGTAAATGAGAGGCGGTGCAAGATATAACGTGAGGAAGGCATATGATGATATAATACTTAGAATATGGGGGAGGGGAAGATGGTTTACAACATAAGGAAGTACATAAATGGATGTATACATTCTTGGGAAGTAGCAAGTGCACTAGAATGTTATGACTTCCGTGCGCGTAAAAGAAAGGCATGAAAGAAAGTAAAAAGGTGCCTTAGGGGTAAAAATGTTTTTAAATGACACAAGTACTTTTAAAATTATAAGCGGGAAAAAGTGTGCTACAAATAAAAGGTAATTTCATCTCTATTAGGGGTTGACAGATCAGTTGGGTATTGTAATATGCGCACGAGCTAGAACTTTTGTGATTCTTTGATGTCATGTAACCATGAAGTTGGAACCTACACTCAAGTCCTGTACATGTATGAATTGAGATCAATGTAATCAATTATGTTATGCAATATAATGATGATGGAATTCGGAATATTATCATTATTGTTTTATTGAATGAACTATGTTTCTTTCCTTATTATATGTGTTTCAAAATTTCCATGGTTAGAATGGCTATATGTGCATGATTGGTTTCTTGGTTATGAATATGATGGTTATGCATGCTAAATTTCTGCTAAGCAAAGAAAAGGAGGGGCCTGGTGGTTAGGCGTGCATCGGGTGAGATTATAGATCTATTTGTATGAAATTCCAACATACATAGCTCTCGTTTTTATAAATAAAATACTACAAGTGTGCCCTATTTATGACGACTGGTTTTGGGGCATTTTGGAATAGTCCGTAGTAAAAGTGGAATTGCATGAGCTACATATGGAGTTAGGACTCCATTAAATTATTTTGTGATCCTAGTTTATATATATTTTTAATGGTATATCAAACTTGTAATTTTGATATGGTATGCATATGTTATGACCTAATCTTTGAGGGTAAAATCTGGAGGATGCTTGATCTAGCAAGGTGCTACATGGATTCAAGAGGTAAAGTGATGGTTATGAGTTTTCATGCTTGGTAAAGGTTTTTGAGTGCATTAAAAAAATTATAAGTGATTTCCACGATTTTTCAAGTGTGGAAGTGAGTTTTGAGGTGATGGAGCAAGTTGGGCTCATGGTTAGTTCTTGAGTCCTAGAAGGATTAAGAAGCAATTTGCAGAGATTGGATTGTTTTAAGGCCTTAAAATTGAATTTTGAAAGATTTATAATATGTTCTAAAAATAATATTAAGAGGGATTTCTAGTGATGTATGGCTTGTGTATTGGTGAGTTGATTTTATGGCTCTTTTAGGTCAATTTGTGAAGAAGAAGGTTTGCTGATTTTTAGGACAGGTTTTCTCGGGCTTAAATATCGAGTTAGTTAAGGAATGAAATGGATTTTTTATTATTTTTATCACATGTAAAATGAATAGGAATTAATTTTGTTCCTAATAAATTCCTTTGGAGGTCTTGAAAGTGACATAAATGGTGCAAACTAGTTGAGTTTGCAAAACTGGTTTTTGGGTAGCTTGTTTTGGTGAAGAGGAAAGTTGTTATGATTTGAGCATATGGATGTGTCATGAGTTATAACATGAATATATGTGTTATAAAGGTCTTTATTATTCCATACAAAGTGGTTACATTCCATAGTTAATTTGATCTTGGCTGGTCTATATTCCTTAAGGTGAAGACAAGGTATGTTATGATTTATTTGATTGGTCCAAGAAATGTATGACCATGTTTGATGATTATATGTTATATTACACATGTATGGTGAATTTGGGAGCTTGAATAAGAACTATTTTTGTGGTTTGTGGTTTTATCTCATCCTTGTGATGGGGTTTTGAGCTTGTTTGATGCAAGATGAGTGGTTTTGGGCATGACCGACCTATATGGGTCATATGTGAAAATTGTAATGAATTTATTTGAATTTTATTATGTTATATTGATCAAATTAGGCATGAAGGAACGACCTATTTTAGGTTGATGAGATGAAAATCATATAAAAGTGAAGTTTTGAGTCCAATCTTGAGCTAGTTGCTTGAGTAAAAAAGTGTGACTTATGTGAGAGTGTTTTCCGTGTGTGAAGGGATATTTTGAGATATTAGAGAGTGTTTGAAAGGTCTAATAATGTTTTGAAGTTTGTGTGTATGTGTTTGATGCCAAGACAAGTGAATAAGGAAAGAGAAAAAGTGAGCTAGGTGAATTAGGGTTTGAGCAAGGGTTTGAAGTGTTTGGAATTGAATCTTGTGATCACAATTATTTGAGTTGTAGCATCATATAATCATTGATATATTTTGTAAAATATCTTATGATGAGTCATATTCATAGGAGTATCTTTTTGTGAGTAATATCAACAAGGGTTTAGGGGTTGGTGCTCCTTATGGGGTTGGTGCCTCACTAAAGAAATCTCTTGTGATGTGTAATATTCACTTGAGTATTTGTTGTGTGTAATATCAATTTTTTTCAATGGGTTTTCTTCCCTTGAGGGTTTCCCACTTATATCTTATGTTATGGTGTTATCTCTCTTGTTCATGGTTGATTGAATGCATGTTATATGATGTTGTGCACACACTAATGGATGGTTAATTAGTTTATGGTTTAAGTAAGAAATATGAAATTGAATTAAGTTTATAAGGATTGATTCACCCCCTCTCATTCCATTGTGATTCCAATAATTGGTATCTCGTGTTCAAAGAAAGGTTACAAAAGCTATGAAATGGGGTAAGAACACTCAAGAACCCCAAATCTTTATGCAAAACCAATCAATGGACCATCAATTAAGAAATAAACAAGGATTCTTACTTTTCATGCATTAGTTTGAAGTAAACAAGCAAACTTAACAAATATAACTACCCTCTATTCTTGAAAGCTTAAGTAAATGAGCCTAATAAGGATCTAAGCAATCAGTTTGTTCTTAAGAGAATGAGATCTCACCATTAATGGCTTCAAGGCCAATGGTTCTTCCCATTTACTCCATGGTGTGTGGTGTGATGCAAAGGATAAAGAAAATAGCTCAATAAGATGAAATAAAACTCCTAATCCTAGCAATAATACTATAGTTTATGTTAGAGGGAAGAAGTGTTCTTGTAAATGAGAGGGGGTAGTGGGCTATTTATAGTTTTCCATTTGGGAAAGTGGGGGAATTTTGGTGCATGTGGGACTAAAGGATAAGTCAAAAAGTTAATTAGGGATTCAAAGTAAGATTTGACTAGGTTTAGAAGAAGTTAATCAGGGTTAGGACTAGTTAAACTAGGTTAGGCTAGTTAATCATGTTTAGAGAGGAATTAGGGTTTTGAGAGGGCTTTGAGAGGTCTAATCAATCCAATGAAATGGATTGATAGTCTAGAAAGCTAGTAGAAGTAGTCTAGAAGGGAATGCGAAGAGGATTTAGCTAGCAAATGACTTATAATATCCTATTTAATTGGTTTACAAGAAGAATATGACTAAAAGAGTGTCATAAGAGGGGAGTTAGATAGGTCTAACTAATGGTAGGTCATCAATTTGTGAGGAGGATAATAATTAGTGTAGCATTAGAAATAATAGTGGTTTGATCAAAATACAAGTGTCTACATTTTCCCCTCTTGGGGGTGACATAAGCTATGTCACTTCAAAGAAAGTAGACAAACATAAGAAAATGGAAATTTTTGAAGGGGTGGAAGAAAATTTAGTTAGCTTAAGGATGCCCCCTCGAGGTCGATGGGGTGATAGAAGAACTCGATCGACGATTGAAAAGAGAAAAAAAAAAAAAGTGAGAAGAGAATATTTGGAGAACAATAAGAAAGAGGGATATTGAGCTATCCACAAACTAGTGCAAACAATTTTTAATCATCATTTTTCTTAGAATCCTCATCATCGGTCCTCATTAAAATGCAAGCATACAACGTAAGAGTAGAATGACATGAAAATATATGATACAAACAACCATCCTTTTCTAAAACAAAAACTCTATGCAACATACAAACATGCAATGCAATGCGAGAAGTTAACAAACTCATCTAAGTATAATTACACACACTCAAACCAACAACGTTCAAGATAGTTACACAAATAATTTGTTATCGAGATGTAGTCCCAAATTTTTGATAAACGAAAAGGGTTTAAAATGATGCCCCAAGAAATTTTTATATGCAAGGGAAAGGATGGAGGACACTTGGGTCTAATGGAAAAGCAATGTGCACAACGAAAAAGTACCAAGAAACGATAGTGTGCCGCGAGAGTACGATAAAGTAAGCAACATAGATTTTGTAAAATGATTATAGAGTTAAGTGATCTACGAGTCATTGTCTCAAAAATATGAAAACATCAAGAAGATATGAGATGAGTTCCATGCAAGAAACACAAATTTCAACTGTAAATGAGCATTTTACCAATTTTAGTTTATTTTTGAAATTTTACGATGTTTTTGGCTTTTTGGATGATTTTACAATTTTACAATTTTTGATTGGTTAGAAGAATTTAGGAAATGGAAGGTCACCTAAAATCACATGAAAATTCCCCAAGGTGAAGAGAACGGGCATCGTGTGGCATTAAAGCGCCCCAATAAGAAGACAAATGGGCCAACGATAATTATTTAAAAATAATCATGGCACTAGATAAAAATAGAAGACAAGAAGCACCTAGAAATATATAAAAATTCCCTAGGGTGATTGAGATGATATCATACGTTTTGTACGTGAGATATTTTGGTAGATACTATCACTTGGGATGATACTAGATGATATTGGTGTGGGGGATAGATTTGTGATCATGCGCAACCCCTCTTGCCCCCATTGATGATACGATATGTGATGATTAGCTTAGTATACATGCATGATGTAAAACTTAGCATTATTTGTATATATGATGTATCAGATGATGTTATATGTGATGAATGATAGATGGTAGATGTGATAACAACAGATGTGTAGTAAACAAACACATAATAAAAAGATAATAAAACTAAACAATTATACAACCAAAACTATAAAAATGACCACTAAAAGTAATTAAATCATTACCTTGTTTTTTTAGGACAAAATTGATATATTTTCGATGTTTTTGGGTTATCTAGAAAGATATGATTTCTAGGCTACTGTTCACATTGTTTTCGGGGTTCCCTAAGATAATGTTATGAAGTTGGTATAGATTTTCCCCTAGAAGGGGGATTTTCTGAATGTTTGGGATTTTGTGTATCCTTTTCTAAATGTTTTTGTGTTTTCTAAGGTCATGTTCTGAACACGATGTACAAGGATAAAGAAGCGTGGATGCCCCCGACTGATGTGGGAATATACAAAGGATAGAATGCCATGTGCATATGTACAAGAAAGTGGAATGTGAAGGTGCCCCCAATGTTAGATAGTATTATATAAAGTCACATCCCTCATGTACATAAATAAGAGCCAATAAGCCAGATCACATCTCGATGAAGATGGATTTAGTAGGGTTCTAGGCTTAACAAAGGAAGTTATATCCGAGAAAGTGGTGAGGGTTGCTTGCCATGATGCAAGAGTGACTTGTGACTGACGAATGCTCCTTGAATGCCAAAAATAGTTTTCATCCAAATACCTACCCACCGTGCCACAATTACGTGGTTTTCACATGTGGACAACCTGTTTTTTTCTTTACTATTTTTGAAATTTTCCCTTTTTTCTTGTTTTTCTTTGTTTTTCCATTCTTTAGTTCTTCTTTTATATTTTGGTCATACTTAAGCATATAAATGCTTGAGATGCATGGTATTCATTGGTTCCAGAAGTTCTTCACCATCTGAATATGCCAGTTTATAAGCTCCTAATCCATACTTGGAAACCACCACATAACGCCCTAACCAAATTTGGCCTCAAACTTACCTTTGTTTTCTCCGTCTTTGACTATATTCTTCTTATTTTCCTTCAACACTAGATCACCTACATCAAATTCATGATGAATGATTAGTTAGTTATATCCCACTGGATACTGTTCGATATACTTTTAGGTGATTGAGCGCTCGATACGCTTTTCATCTAATAGTTCCAACTCTATCCATTGAGAAACTATGTAGTCCTCATCTTTATCAAGATAGTCCCAAGAGATATTCTCGGGAGGAAGCTCCACTTCTAGAGGTATGATGGCTTCATTGCCATAGACGAGTGAATATGGCGTCGCACTAGTAGGAGTGCGGATGGAGGTTCCATATGCCCGAGGGCGGGATGTATCTGTAAGTGCCAATTATGGCCGGTCTTACCGACCATTTTATCCATGATTCGTATAAGGGTTTTATTGGTGGCTTCACTTGTCCATTACCTTGGGTGTAATAGGGGTAGACCACTTGAGTTAAATATGGAAACGTTGACATAATATCTTAACCTTTTTTTTTTTCAAGGATTTACCATTATCGGTGATGATGATGCGAAGTGATACTATAATGACAGATGAAATGGTTCATGATGAATTTAGAAATTTGTGCACCAAAGTGACATAAGTAAGAGGCACAATCTCTACCCATTTAGTAAAATACTCGGTGGTAGTGATAATGTGGGTGTGGCCATCGAAGAAGGATGGAGCTTCCTTTGAGATCTAGGACCCATTTAGAAAATGGCTAAGGTGTTGTGATAGGATGTAAATCCTATGCCAAAGTGCATGTATCAAGTTCCCATACTTTTGGCATAGCTCACATTTATTGACAAAATTACAACAATCACTTCCATGGTGGGCTAATAATAGTTTACTCTTAATAGTTTTTAGCTAAGACCATGCCACTTGGTGTGTGCTCCACAAATACCACCGTGTACTTCCTTAATAGCTGGATTGAGTCAGTAACATCCAAACAGTGAATTAGATTCCCATTGTAGCCAAGACGATAAAGGGTACCTCCTAGGAGGGTATAACGGGCTATACAGAAGATAAGGGCTTTCTTTTCAAAATGGGTAATGTCTGGTGGAAAAGTGCCATCTTGTAGGTATCGAAAGATAGGGTCATACCAGGGGATAATGGACCAACAACTTCACATGCCAAACATGACTCTGGCATATCATATGTGGGCACTTGTAAATGCTCTATGAAGAAAGGAATTTTTCTCTCTTTAGGTGGTATACATAACAAGACCCAATCGTAGCCATAGCATCCGCGGATCTATTATGTGACCTAGGTTTTTACTCAAATATGATCTATGTAAATACTCCTTCGAGGTTTTGACCATTTTCTTATATGGAATGAGCTTCTCATTTTTAACTTTATACTCATCATTAACTTGTTTAATGATAAATTGGGAGTCTCCAATGACTCACATCTATCTAATATTCAAAGTAATAGCTAGCTTAAGACCAGCAATGAGTGCCTCATATTCCGTAATGTTGTTAGTGCGGGGAACCCCAAACAAAATTCTCTCGGATAACCTCACTTGTGGGAGTGATTAGCACTACTCCTTCCTCCGATCCATGGAAGGTGAATGATCCATAAAAATGGACTTGCCACTCTACAGACTCTTGATATACATCATAGATGTGTCTGGAAGATCCAGGCATAAAGGTTCCATCCACAGGTAGAGGAGCTTCGCCAAGTGATCAACTAATACCTGTCCTTTCAAGGATTTCTAATTTATGAACTCAATATAAAATTCACTTAGGAGAATGATCCAATTAGCCATTCGGCCTGTGAGGGCGGGTTTGGATAAAATGTACTTGAGAGGGTCAACTTTGGATATGAGTTTGGTTTTATTGTTTAGGAGATAATGGAAAATATTTTGGAAGGTAAAGACAATTGCCAAGCAGAGTCTTTTCAATCTGCAGGTAATTCAACTCGTAAGCAATCAAGGTGCAACTGAGATAATAAACTACCCTTTCTCTATGGTCTAGGTCATATTGGGCAAGTAGTGCACCAATAAAAAATTGGGTAACAAAGATGTACAAGAGGAGAGGTTCACCTAGGGTAGGCGGCATGAGTACATGTGGGTTAATAAGGTATTGTTTTAGTAATGCAAATGCCTTTTGACAATCTAGTCCCTAGTTGAATGCAACATCCTTCTTTAGTAGATGTGTAAATGGGTGGCACTTATCTGCAAGTTGTGAAATAAAGTGATGGATTTCTTGAATTTTCCCTTGTAAAATCCTCAGTTGTTTGAGAGTGGTAGGTGGTGGCATTTATGTGATGGATGTAACCTTTGCAAGGTCCACTTATTTTCCTCTTTGTGAAATAATGAAACCTAGAATTTTTCCTGATAAAACACCAAAGACACACTTCTTAGGGTTCAAGTGAACCTTATAATCCTAGAGACGTTGAAAAATACATCTCAACACTTCAGGTGCTCTCCTCTACTTTTGGATTTGGCTAGGATGTCATCAACATAATCTTCCATGATGTCATTCATCATGTCATGGAAGATGACAATCATTACATGCTGATAGGTAGCCCTAGCATTCTTGAGTTCGAAAGGCATGACCTTGTAATAAAATGTTCCCCAAGGAGTGATGAAGGCTGTTTTATGTTGGTCCTCTTCTGTAATCCGAATCTGGTTATAACCTGAAAATCCATCCATTAAGGACAACATTTCATAACCAACAGTGGAATCAATGATCATATCAATGTTAGGAAAGGAAAATCATCCTTAGGACATGCTTTATTGATATCACGGAAATCGTTCAGATTCTTATGCCAACAGGCTTCTTATGAACAAGGAATATATTAGATATCCAATCTGAATAGTTGATGGTTTTAATGAAATCAACCGCTAATAGTTTATGTAGTTCTTCTTTGACCAGGAGTGCAATTTTAGGGTGCATCTTTCTCAACTTCTGCTTAATGGGTTTAGCATCTAGGTATACAAAGGGGTTGTGCAAGACTAAATATGGATCTAACCTGCATATCTGCATATGACCATGCAAATATATCTCCATATTCTCTTAACACTCTACAAAAAAATTTTGTTCTTGAGCTGAGAGTGAAGCTCCCAAATTTATCATTCTTGGTTCTTCTTCCAAGCCAATGTTGACACTGATGGTCTCCTCCGAAACATTTTAGAAGTGTCTTCCATCCGGGTAGGATTAGGGGGAAGAGTAAGGTCAACCTCCTTAGGTATCTCATCATCATCTTTAAACGGATAACTCATTTTGTCCATAGGTTCTTTGTTTTGTTTGTCTACGAGCGTTTCAAAAAGTTTGTCTCTATGAGACTTGTGTGTATTCCCGACACTAGGTTTCTCTCAAGTAGCACTTTTACTCTTATTTACCACCTTCTTATTAAAGTGTGCACACATATCTACTTCCTCCCCAAAGTATGCACAGTGTCTAGTTCAATTGCAAAGCATTTCTTATGATCCCCTACCATAATAGAATCCCTAGGTCCCATGAATTCCTCAAATGCCTCATCATTCTCAAAGAAATCGATTGGCATGTGAAATTGTTGGTCCCAATCTATAAGTTTGGGGTATACAAGGGCTACTTGGAAATTGGTTTGAGACTTAGATTCGGATAAGATAAGGATAGCTGAGTCAAGGAATAGGTTAGTTAAGGAGATATCCTTGTAGAGGATACATTAGGAATCTGCATCGCTATCAGAATGAGGTGAATCGCTCTCACTTTCGAAAGAGGTGGCATCGATTTCAAAGGGTGGATTGTCTTGAGGTCTTATTCCTAGACCATGTTTATTTGATTTGAAGTGAGGGATAGGAATGGGCTCCAATTTCCCTTGCACATTGATTCCACATCCGAGTCCTTCGTATCCCATGAAAAACATCATGCGGTGGCCATTGACATACTACGGTTCCTGATGGCATGAAGCCATGGTTCCTTTTGGAACTCTGTTAGTGGGATCTCCTAACATATTTTTCTTGGACAAGAAACCACTAGGGATGATGATGATGGTTCTTGAGTGCTTTTGAAAAAAAAATGTCTTTCCACGTGTCATGGGTGAAAATGATAAATTTGATATTAATAAAGCTTGTTCAAGGGTGAATGGCTCGCCTGGGCCATACTTTTCCAATGTTTCCTCCCATGATGCAAAAGGGTTGACCAAAGAAGGAAAATCTTGATTGCAAGGAGTGAGTGAATTTGGATCCACACGTTCCTTGATAGCCTCTATTTGCAAAGGAATAACAATGTCTATAGAAGGACATTCATAAGCTGCACGACAAAAATTGTGTAAGGCTCTACAATGTGTAAATGGTTCTGGATCACCTTGAATGGTGATTATCTGTCCTTTGTGGCACATTTTGATACATTGATGGAAGTCAAAGGAATGGCCTACATGGCATGGATCCATGGATGTCTTAAGAACATGCTATATGGTAGGTCCAAGTCAAGGACGTGGAACATTGTATCATGAAAATGCGGCCCTAACTCCATTAGAATCACAAAAGTGCCTCTTAAATCTCACTCCTCATTATCATAGGCCCTAATCGTGATAGTTTTGGCACCTAAATATGTTTTTAAATGGCCTAGCTAATTAACCAGATTCAAAGTACAAATGTTTAGACCGGATCCACCGCCACAAGTACTCTCTTAATTTTATGACGGTAACAACCACTTCTAGGTATAAGGGTAAATTATGCTCGGGTTATTACGTGGGATTGCAACATGATAAAAGTGATGTGATGTGATCGTTAGCATCAAGGTGCACAATTATGTCTTGAAGGTACATGGGATCTACATCGGTTGAGACTCCCGAACTCTACTGATGTCTTGTATAATATGTTCTTATGGGTAGTAGAGATTTTAAGGATATCTAGAATAGATATCCTAGCAGTGTTTTCTCTAATTGGTCTATCAAATTGTCTTGAACTTCTTGAGGAATAGGTAAGGGATCTGGTATGATTAAACGAGAATGTCTTATCCCTATTGCGTAAATATTTTCTAAGATCCAGATAGTATTGACCTATTCATCGGATGAACAAATACATCCTATGAGAGAATCAAAGGGATTGTCATTAGTGGGATAGATATAAGTGGCAGTCCTACAATCATTAAAGGTTTTTCTGTGATTTGCCTTCCTTTTATTTTTATCCGCATGGTTAGGAAAGGGATCTTTATAGATACCCATTTTCTCATTTGGACCTTGGTATGAGTCTGGGGGAGAATCTACAACAATCTTTCCCTCTTTAATAAGGTCTTGTATGTAATGATGTAGCCTCAAATATCTATCTATCTTGTGCCCTTTAATGTGGTGGAAGTCACAGTACTCGTGTTCCTTGAACCAAACGGTTTTGGAGCATTTTCTGGGTATGGTATCGTCGCGGTTGGGTATTCCACCATGTTTACGTTATCTAATTGTTTCAATATGGAAGATAAGGATTCTATTAATGGTGTGAACTCACACTTGGTAGGTGCCTTGGGACGAGGTCCTTGTGAAAGATTTAAATGTGGAACCATCTACACTGCTTGGAATATTTTGGAGTCCGTAATGCATTCTCCAATGACATGCTTACTTTTATTGAAAAACTTTGGTTTATCTACAAAATTAACTTCATGTTTGTCTTTGAAAACCACTTTAAGAGTTCCCTTTTTGCGATGAGAGGCCTTCTTGATTTTACTTGCCCTTTATAAATTCTTTGAAGTTTACACCACAGTGCATTTGTAAATGGAAGGCTATCTCTAGATTCAAGTTAGGAAAAAATATGCTTGCCAATTATTTTTTAGGTAAGGAACAAGGGAAATGACTTACTAAGCCTCGCCATCATTGTAGAAATCTTGCAAATGTTTCGTTAGGATTTTTTTTTATTGTAGAGATCGTTCATTGTGATATCATTTTCCATGTTATAGGAATAATGTTGTACAAATTTTTCTGCTAATGTAGGCCACGTTGTAATGGAGCCCTTGGGTATGCTATAGAACCATTCCAATCCCAGTGCTCCTAGGTTATGAGGGAAGAGTCGTATTAAGAAGTTATCACTTGTATGCGACCTCTTGGCAAGCCATATAAAAGTCTTTTATGTGATCACGAGGATCACTCTTGCATTTATACTTATCGAATTTAGGAACAATAAAATGTTTTGGGAAGGGTTTTCGTAACATGTCCTTATCAAAGGGGTAAGGGCATAGTTCTTCATATGAATACTTCTATTATGTCCTATGTTTCCCTCATGTAGCATAGTAAGCGTATCTTTCATCGATTGTAATTCTCGTTCAATGATTTTGTTCTTTGGTGGGTGACATTGGTCTTTATACCTTAGCCACTTTAAAGGTCGCGTCACTATATGGATCAAAGTGGAATTTGGTAGTTTTCATTTTGAACTTGTCTTTGTAAATATTCCTACTTGAAGAGCCTAAGTTTGGTAATTTTTGGATCGGTTTTAGGATTTGTTTCTGAAGGATCTCTTCTTCGATTAAACAATCCTCTACCTCATCGAACTTGGGAGGTGGTGAGGCTTTTAAACTCAATATTCACTTCACATGAGGCTTTATAATATGGTCTCCATGGATCACCAACTGGCTTGGATGGGTCTCCTTCAACGGTGTTATGATGCTTCCCAAAAGTGGAAGCGTACCCTGTGTCAAAAGGGTTATCTATGTCCAAGAGGGATTTTCACTCTTTTGATTTATGATTGATGGCCTTGGTTTCTACTTCATGTTCCTGAGGAAACTTGACACCTAGCTCTAAGACTCTTGCGAGTACTTGATCTCTATTATAATATAGGATTTTATCGAATCTTCTTAGGTCTAATCTCTGTTGCTCTCCAGAAGAGTCTGAATCTTCTCCACTGTGGTCAATTAATGGCTCTGCATCCTTGACTTGAGAAAAGAGAGGCACTAAGTTGTTGTTGCTAAATGGGAAGGTTTTGAAAGGGTTTTCTCCTAAGTCATGTTCATTTGATTTGGTTTCCATCTTCGTGATTTTAGGCATTACTAGTGACGTTTGTATGAAGCTTACGTGGATCCTAAATGTATGATTTTGCAAGTCGTTTGAGGTGATGTTTGAAATATGCCACAGTGTGTCCTAGATGCAATGCTATGTAGTCATTTTTATCAAAGAACACTCATATGCACACTTAAATGTAATGATCACTCAATTTTTTTATTACCAAGCCTATACCCTAAAACAAATAGTGACAATATCGTATCAATGCATAGGTCAAGTTAGAATTCTAACAAGGCCTAAATATCAAAGCGGTATTGACACAGTCTCTCAACGAGGTATACTAAAACTAGTTTGAATGCCAATGAAAGCTAAGTTTTCTGAAAAATGGAAGTCGTGACTAGATATAGCGTAACAACGCTATCTTGATACATTAACCAAGCAAGCAAGGTGTTAGTATCAAGACAACATTATTGCGATATATATAAGGCAATATCGACACTTTTTAAAGATGCAGATGATGTGAAAATTGAAACCAAGTAATGAGTATGGAAATAAGTTTTTAATTATGTAAGCAACATAACCATGCAATAAAGGGACTTATATCACGTTCTCAAGAAAATTGAAAACACGATGTAAGTACCAAGATTGTGTGACTAGAATCCGAGTAAAAATATTAACTCAAGAAGAGACAAATGATGAACTGAAATCGCAACAGTGAAGAAAATCTTGAAATAAATATCAAATAACTATCAAAGATATGAAGACGTTCCTATGCACTTTAGACGTTTAACAACCCAACCGTAAATATGGATGGGCGTAAACAAACAAAAAATTAGTGAGTACCATCTTTGATAAGACACGTGAGGTATGCTCCCTTCTCACCCCAAAAGTAGGAAGTGAGAATGCATGGGTATAGATCGAAAAAATGGAAAATAAACTAAGTGCCACTTGGGCAGAGCTTCACCTCATTTGAAGGCGAGAAAGAAGCTAAACTAAGTGAGACATCACCTAATTTTTGTGATGAAAGAAACTTAGCTCAAAATTACGTGGACTCTTTGCCTTGTTCGAGGAATAAGGTTCAGACCCCAAGTGAGTTGTCACTTTGTGATGGCTTGATGCAACAACGGACTAGAAAAGTGGGTTCCAAGATAGAATGGCCTCCTAATAAGATCTCTCAACTAGGTGTCACAAGTTGTCTAGGAGCAAGCATGATTTACCTAAAGAGTCACACTGACTGATTTGGGAGTATCTCAAATTTACTTTACCCCCTTATGATACAATGAGCAACTAGTGCATTCAGTTGTACTATCACTGAGATCACGATATAGAAAAATTTGACTCTAACTCACAATGCAAAAACTAGTCAAGTGGGTAAGTGGAGCACTTCCTGTTTCATCCACGAGGTTACTCAGTGGTGGATTACTTTAGGGTTCTTGGAACCACCCCCATTGTTGTAGCTTAAGACGTTATGCCAAAGGGCTTATGTTCCAGTTGAGCGGATAGGGACAAAACCTACAATACAATGTAAAATGGAATGGTGTGCTTTTTTATCTTTTTAACTTAAATGTGGTTTTAAGTAGCACACCTTTTGGCAACCTGTATGAAAACACATGTTAGTGGTCTTGTGTTTCAAGCTTCCATTCTTTGACAAATCGTTAGGTCCTATATGCAAAGAGTTAGTAATTTTCCACCACAAATAATGATATCAAGGGAGTTTGCGTGTTGCTTTTGATTCCTAAGATCACCAAAAGGCACGAAGGAAGAGCATACACAACGTGGAAAATCCACCAAAACAAGCCTTTTTTATGGAAAATACTTTAAGTGTGGTTTGCAAAAGGTAGATTTCTTTTTAACCAACTTTGAAAGGTTAATGCATTGAGGATAGGTAAAATAAGTGTGTTTAAAAGTGGAAAAAGGGTTTCCTAGAAGTGTTTTCATCCACAAGATCACCTAGAAGGTGCAAGGAGAGAGCATACACACTTCACGAAAGCCCTTTCTAACTAAAAAAGAGAAAAATTAGACTGTGTTAGTTAAATAACCTAAAAGAAGTTTGCAATCACACTGTTAGGAAACAAATAGTTATCTAATAATTTAAGCCATAAAAGTCTACAATCACTGTTAGGAACAAATAGTTATTTAATAATTTAAGCCATAAATTTTCTGTAAGGAAAAATCCTAATTTTATGTTTCCATTGCATAGTTCACTTCAATACCTTCCAATGCAACAAAAATGGAGTCGTTTCAAGTTTAGGAGAAAAAATTATGGCCTCCTGAAGATAAAGGCTATGAACACGGTTTGCGTGTGCGTGCCCTTCGGGGTGTATGCACGTGGTTTTGGGTTTGTGCACATGGTTTTGGTTGCCTACGTGACTTTATTAAAAAAATGAGCAGTTTTGAAGGCACTTTCACTTTGGAAGAAAGGTGTGTGTGCCATGGTTTGGGCGTGTGCACCCGGTTTAAGGTGTCTGCATGTGGTTTTGGGCACCTGCGCGCCTCTGCTAAAAAAATGACAGGTTTTGAAGGCACCTACGCTGGTAGAAAGGTGTGTGTGCCCCTGCCTGAAAAACCACAAAAAACACGGAAAATGAAATTTTAAAAGTGTCAACTAGTTAGAAATTAGCCATTAAATGCAGTTTTTAGGATAAACTTAACAAAGAAGCATGAAAATGAAGGTTAATTACTTAAAACCTGGCCAAAAAGCCCAAGGAAAAATATTTAACACTACAAAAACATGTAAAAAGTTAGAAACTGAAATAAAAGCTTAAAAAAGACCCCATTAATGGGGGATGGACTAAGTTTCCCATTGGGCATGCCAAATGTGTTCAAAGAAAGGTTGCAAAAGCTATGGAATGGGGTAAGAACACTCAAGAACCCCAAAGCTTTATGCAAAATTGATCAATGGACCATCAATTAAGAAGTAAACAAGGATTCCTACTTTGCATGCATTAGTTTGAAGCAAACAAGCAAACTTAACAAATATAACTACCCTTTATTCTTGAAAGCTTAAGTAAATGAGCATAATAAGGATCCAAACAATCAATTTGTGCTTAAGAGAATGGGATCTCACCATTAATGGCTTCAAGGCCAATGGTTCTTTCCATTTACTCCATCGTGTGTGGTGTGATGAAAAGGATAAAGCAAAATAGCTAAATAAGATGAAATAAAACTCCTAATCCTAGCAATAATACTATAGTTTATGTTAGAGGGAAGAAGTGTTCTTATAAATGAGAGGGGAGTAGTGGGCTATTTATAGTTTTCCATTTGGGAAAGTGGGGTAATTTTGGTTCATGTGGGACTAAAGGATAAGTCAAAAAGTTAATTAGGGTTTCAAAGTATGGTTTGACTAAGTTTAGAATAAGTTAATCATGGTTAGGACTAGTCAAACTAGGTTAGGCTAGTTAATCATGTTTAGAGAGGAATGAAGGTTTTGAGAGGTCTAATCAATTCAATGAATTTGATTGATAGTCTAAAAAACTATTATAAGTAGTCTAGAAGGGAATGAGAAGAGGATTTAGCCAATAAAGGACTTAAAATAGCCTCGCTTAATTGGTTTACAAGAATAATACGACCAAAAGAGTGTCGTAAGAGGGGAGTTAGATAGGTTTAATTGATGGTATGTCATCAATTTGCGAGGAGGAGAATAGTTAGTGTAGTATTAGGAATAATAGTGCTTTGATCAAACTACACGTGTTTACATTTTGCCCTCTTTGGGGTGACATAAGCTATGTCACTTCAAAGAAAGTAGACAAACATAAGCAAATGATTTTTTTTGAAGGGGTAGAAGAAAAATTAGTTAGCTTAAGGGATGGAATGGGCATGCCAAATGTGTTCAAAGAAAGGATGCAAAAGCTATAGAATGGGGTAAGAAAACTCAAGATCCCCAAAGCTTTATGCAAAACCAATCAATGGAACATCAATTAAGAAGTAAACAAGGATTCATACTTTGCATGGATTAGTTTGAAGCAACCAAGAAAACTTAACAAATATAACTACCCTCTATTCTTGAAAGCTTAAGTAAATGAGCCTAATAAGGATCCAAGTAATCGGTTGTGCTTAAGATAATCGATCTCACCATTTATGGCTTCTAGGCCAATGTTTCTTCTCATTTACTCCATGGTGTGTGGTGTGATGCAAAGGATAAAGAAAATAGCTCAATAAGATGAAATAAAACTCCTAATCCTAGCAATACTACTATAGTTTATGTTAGAGGGAAGAAGTGTTCTTGTAAATGAGAGGGGGTAGTGGGCTATTTATATTTTTCCATTTGGTAAAGTGGGGAATTTTGGTGCATGTGGGACTAAAGGATAAGTCAAAAAGTTAATTAGGGAGTCAAAGTAAGGTTTGACTAGGTTTATAAGAAGTTAATCAGGGTTAGGACTAGTCAAACTAGGTTAGGCTAGTTAATCCTGTTTAGAGAGGAATTAGGGTTTTTGAGAGGGCTTTGAGAGGTTTAAGCAATCTAATGAATTGGATTGATAGTCTGAAAGCTATTAGAAGTAGTCTAGAAGGGAATGAGAAGAGGATTTAGCCAATAAAGGACTTATAATAGCATGCTTAATTGGTTTACAAGAATAATATGACCAAAACAATGTTGTAAGAGGGGAGTTAGATAGTTATAACTAACCGTATGTTGTCAATTTGTGAGGAGGAGAATAGTTAGTGCAATATTAGGAATAATTTGATCAAACTACATGTGTTTACAGTATCAAAGTGAGTCCTTTTGGAGAAGCTTGATCACTGGAAAGGAGATCATTTGAAGCACAAAAATGGCAAGTTAGCGAGTGGTTATTCTACCAAAGAAGGCACCATTGTTTGATGGCGGGAATTACAATTTTTGATGGTTGATGATGAAGAATTATATCATGTCCCTAGGGTTTGATATTTGGTAAGCTATGCAGGATGGTTATACTTGTTCTCTGTTACTCCACCAACTAGTAATGCATATAAGAAGGCATGTAGTGAAAATTCAAAGGCTTTGAATGTTATCTTGTGTGGTCTAAGAGAATCTAAAATGAGAAAGGTAATGCATTGTAAGTCAACAAAAGAAGCATGGGAGAAACTTTAAGTTCTATATGAAGGAGACTCCAAGGTAAGAATTTCTAAGCTTCAGAATTTTAGAAATCAGTTTGAAAGTCTTAAGATGAGTGATGATGAGTCTATTGCTTCATATTTTCTTAGAGTTGACAAGATTGTCAACAACATGAAAGGTTTAGGAGAAGATGTGAAAGAAGAAGTTGTAGTCCAAAAGGTTTTGAGATCCCTAACTCCTAGGTTTGATTCCAAAGTATCTCTATTGAAGAGGCCAAGGATTTGACTCAGTTGAATATGGATGAGTTACATGGGACTTTGACTACCTATGAGATGAGGATTATTGATTCTAAACTAGCTAAGAAAGAGATTTATTTCAGATATGAAATAAAGACCAATGGAAAGAATACTAAGGAGGTTAATGATACAACAATTTTTGAAGATTAATAAATTTTTACAATGCTTTCTAGAAGATTAAAGGTTGGATTTGGAAAATACAAAGGTAAGATTCCTTACAAATGTTTCAAATGTGGTAAAGTAGGACATTTTTCTATCAACATTCCTCATAAGAACAAGAAGGAAGATCACGATGAACATTATAATGATGAAGATCATGATATGAAGTATCAAAATTATGGTAAAGGCAAGAATAGTTTTAAGAAGTTTGATGACAAGAAAAGAAGTCTTTATACAAAAGAAGAGGGTTGTGTGTTTGATGCTAGTAGTGGTGTTTCAGATTATGAGTCTGAATCTGATTATGAAGATGTTGGGAATGAGGTCTTTCTCATTAATAAATATGCCATGAGATCCTCTTGTGATGGCTCTTCATTATTATGTGATTTCATATCAGATTATTATAGCTACTCTGAGGAAGATGAAGATGATGTTTAAGATGATCTAGAGAGTATCCAAAAGGAGTTAAGGCATGCTGAAAAGAATAACAAGAAGCTGAGTTCTTAGGTCAAATATTATGAAAATAAGGTTCATGATCTAGAAAAAGCATAGGTCTGAAACAAGCAAGCTAAAGGAGTTAATCAGATTGCTAAAAGAAAAGGTAATATTTTTAGTCTCAAGTGTGCAATATAAAGAGAGCATGTGATCCAAATTGGAAGAATATGTAGAGTTTCTAAGGGAAGAGATATTAGAGGTTGGTAAGAAACCAATGTCCTTACGAAACATGAGTTAAGTGTCATGGATTTTGATGATCTTCTTAGAAAACAAAGATCAATAGGTGATAAAACATGTTTGGGGTTTAGTGATGACCTCAAGGGAAAGGAGAAGATGTAATATGACAATGTTTCAAGCAAGAAGGATGAAGAACCATATAATAAGGATGAAAAGAAGGAGATCTTCACCAAAGACAATGTGAAGAAAAAATCAGTAAGGTAGCCAAATGCTTGAAAGGTATGAGTGATCGCTTAATGGTTATTATTTTTATTGTAATGGTTTTGTCATAAGGAAAAGGACTGTAGGAGGTTTTATAGAGATTATCATCCATGGAGAGATAAGAGGAGTGAGCAAGCTAATAATTTGGTATGCTACAACTGTAATAAAATAACTCATGTTGTTAAACATTTCTTATTTGAATCTTCAAGTCGAATTGGAGTAATGGTGGTTACAAGGGAAGGAGTAGAGTTGTGTGTTTCAATTTCAACAAGTTTGGACATATTTATAGGGATTTTTACATTACTATAAGGAAAGAAAGGAGTTTTCAAGGTCCAAGAATGCATGATAGGAGGAAAAATAAATCATGTGAATCTATAAGGGATAATGGTATTTCATCAAGATAAAATGTTGACACAAATCAGGGCATAACTCAGAACTTAGATAAGAATCAAGTGAATGGAAGTAAGGTACACATGTCTAAAGGTTATGGGGACCTCTTTAGGTCATTCTTCTAGACCTATCATGGTGATATATGCCTCTACTAGGATTCTTAGAGGTATAATGATTCATATGAAGCATTGAAGGAAGGGGGGACTAACTAGGTTGATGTATGTCTCCTCCAAAATGTCAAGGTAAGTTTTCATGGTCTTAAAGTATGTTTGTTGTCTTTCTTAGTTGATTCAAATCATGAATTTGTGTAGCTTCAGTACAAATACTATGAGATTGTGATGTCATGATCTAGATCTGAGTTGTCCTTGCAAGTCAAAGTGTATTTGAGGTCTTATTGAATTATTCAAAGGGATGTATTGTCATGTATTGATTCTTTACTTGTCATGTTATGAGGTACTGATGGTTGAAGTAAGTGTGAATTCATGACTATATCCTTTAAGGTATGGTTAAGATATTTGAGCTAGTCTTAATCCATGTATAAGTCATGTTAATAAAATCTATGTGCTAGGATATCAAGATATGTTTATAAATATTGCTCAAGGTTTGTAAAGTATGAACAAAAGTGTGCTCACCAATTTCTTGAGTCCTTGGTCATGTACATATTTTTTTCTAAAGGATTGAGTGAGTCCTAGTCTAATGGTTAAGTTGCTACTCTAAGTCTATGTTTAAGGTTTTGTTGGCTTATCAAGAGTCCATTTTTGGTATTTGTCTTGGTAGGGTGTTAAGGGTGTTTGTCACAATTCCTGTATGTAAATGGATGAGTCAAGTGTTTTTGTTGAAGCTTAATCCATGATGAGTTATGTATTGGTCATGTTAAGCTCTGGTTGAGTTGTAAGTCTTGAAAACTTGAAGCAAATCATATTGCTTTGGTGGTGTTCATAGTGATTCATTGAGAAATTTCTGAAGGAATTTGATACTTCATGTTAATACAAAAATTTTGTTGTCATTTTGGGCTTTAGAAACGTTGGAATAAGTGTATTATGGTCAAAAGATATCTCTCGACACTATAGAAACCCTAACATGGGGTTTATGAGAAAATGATACGAGATGGAGAAAGAGTGAGTGGTTTCTTATGAAAATGTCACCAAATTATTTTTATATGTTTAGGAGACAAATTTGAAAGTTATATAAAATTTTGAATTAGTACGGTCACTAAATTTCTTACCGGTTTAAATCGGGGTTCTAAGACCTAATTAAAAATGGTAAAATGCAAACTAGGCAAATTTCCTTCATAACACGATTCAAGGTTGAAGAAGGTGTTAAAATGGCTAAATGGGTATTCAAATCAGGTAATATATCTCTAAGAATGTGAATATGTAAAACTTTATGGGTGTTTTCTTCTTAAGGTAGGCCTAGTATTCAATGTGTAAGCATGAAAACGAAGAGAGAGTTGGATAGAGATTCTCCACACACAATGTCATCCTAAAAATAATATTTGATTCATTGAATGGACCATGATAAAGATGACAATCAGTGTCAATGAGAAGGAGTTCACAATTGACAAGAAGGGTCAAATCTACACTTCTTTGATGAAGACATCAAAGGACAATTTTGTGTGTCACCATGATCAGACATGAAGTATCTAAGGTATGTATGGTAGGTAACTTGATCCATATTAGAACGAGACATCATTAGCATGTTTCTCATATCATGGAGGGTTAAAGAAGGTGGCCAAGAAAGTGTTTAATCCATAGATTGATTGAGTCAAGATTGTTGAAAAGAAGGAAATGTATTCTACCGCCGAGTCGAAAGGTCTCATGTGTGATCCAAATGAGACATAGGAAGTGTTTTTGACCATTCACCAAGCATACAATGTATAATTTAAGGTGTTTTAGTCACCATAAATATGTGAAGGTAAGTATGACAATGATTTGTGAAAGAAATCACATCCAATGTATGAGTTTATTGGTTGAAATTGGTTTTGTTACTAAAGTTTAGATGCTCTGTCTCGAGTAAGTGAATGAAGGTTTGGGGATTATCTATTGTTAATTACAAAAATTTTAGTGACCTCAATGTTAAGAATATTATGCTACATGAGTAATGAAATTTTTTTATGGTTGCTAAGGAGCTAGGTAGGTATGTGATTGTAGATGGTCACCGTTGCTCCAAAGTATGCATGCTACAAATTTGAAGGTGATGTCAAAGACAAAAGAAGCTAAGCTCGAGCTTGACCCAAGTAAATAAGGTATGAAAATTGTTAATATGGTTCATTAATACTTACAAGAACTTGTATGAATGATATCATGCCTTGAGACAAGTTATAATCCATTAAGGGTGTTGTAGGTGTTCATTTTAGCTTCAAAATATGTAGCTACAGGTTTGTGTGAGGACAAAGAGTTTAAGGGGAGAAAGATGTTATTTTCTAGGAAGTTATGTAGAACTATAAAAGGAATGTGAGGTAAAGTAAATGTTGAAATTAAGGCTCATCTCTAGAGGCAAATGGTTTCTTGATTCAATAAGTGTGAATTGTGTCAAAATAAGGAATACCGAGAAGGAGCTTTAAGACTAGGTCCAAGTGTTTGAATTATCTTCAAGGAAAGTAGGCAAGGTGAGAAACAGCTTTTTTAATCTTTCTACTAAAATGTTATGGAATAGGCCTAGGGGAGTGTTGAGAAGGTATGTCACAAGATTCTTGTGTTTTTAGAACTTGTCAAAGTTGGTCCGAATACACCGAATTTTTAGGTTAGGGTTTTCGAGTATTTGAAGGAGATGTGTTCTCATGAAAGCAAGTTTGAAGCCTTAGTAAGGCAAGAAAACTCAATAATGATGGTAAGCATTGGATTTTTAATCCTATGTAATTATTAATGACATGAATGTGAATGGTATTCATAGTCTAAGGACTTATAGTGTTTTTAGAGGTTGAAATAGGTCAAAATAGGGTATATGGTGACCAAAACATGTTCTTGAGCCCTAATGTGGAGGTTTTGAGGTTCTTGCACTCAAGATAGAGGCAAGAAAGATGATCTTATCTCTATATTCTTCATTGTTGGCATGTTTTGGTGCTATGTATGCTTCTTCCTAGGGGGAGTACAATGTTTTGCTTTACAATGGACAAAATCACATTTATGTGAGAAATTTCAAGTTTGTGAGCAAGAATGAAGTCTTTGGTTGATGTTTACAACCAAATGGTGACCCTATGAAGTTAAGTAAGGTGAAGAAAATGCAAGTATAGGTATGCTTTTTCATTAATTTAAAAGGGGGAGATGTTCAAGAGGGTTTCCATCAATGAAAAAGGGGGAGATTATTGGCATGTTGTGCTTCTAAGTGTTGTCATTGATGTAAAAGACCATTAATGACAAATATGATTATGAAATGGATTCGAGAGGATGCCCAGAGAGATGATCACATTGAGATTCAAGTGTGTTTTTGATGGTATGAGTTGATTCATGAGACTGGCTTGTCTAGTAAGCCTAGTTAGTTGGCCTAACTAGCCTAGGTGAAGGTGCATCACGGAGTGAGTTGCTTGGTGACTTGAGGAGCATGGTATCAACATGGATATAATTTTTGGGTTGTTTTTATGAACTCACATGAGTTTCATGGTGTAGATACTAGTGTAAGACTAGGTTTCGGTGCTCATCCGCACTGTCTAGGTGTTAGGAGGTACGAGGTTGAGGTGTTGAGCCATGTGAGCTCATGAATGCACATAACCAGTTGTTTCATGATGTAACATATTTTTAGGATATTTTGGAGAGTTTTCATGATGATTTATAGTGTTATTTCAGTTGACCCTTGTCTTAACTATGCAAAACCATAAGGGTTAGTTATGCAAATGAGATGGGTTAGAAATATGGAGACCTATTTATGACATGTTGATGATTTGAGATGTTATTAGGGTGTTTTATGATGATTTGGGAAAATTTTTAGGTTTCCATGAGGTTTATTTTGCAACTTGTGGTAGTTTTTGTGAAACAGAGTCCAAGAAAGGGTGTTTTCTAGCTCGAATTGCACCTTCTGATGCTCACCCTAAATTGTGTGATTTGCATGGGAAATTGTGGATTTTAGGGATGTTTATAAATTGAGTATATAATGTTTCAAAAAAATAATGAGGTCATTTCATCATCATATTTTTATGAACGAATGTTAAGAAGGTAAACTACTTTTTGTGTGTTTGAAACCCTATCTCAAAAGTGGTAGGAGAGATAATTCTCATAAGTGTCTAGAATGGATTTATAGTGAAATTATGATGATTGGATGATGTATAGGAATCTTCCATATTTCTAGAAAGGTGTATTAGTGCATGTGAAAATATGTGGACGTCACTTGAAATGGATTATTTATGAAGAAGTTTGGTTTGTGGAAAAGTTCTCCAAAGAAGGTAAAGACTAAATTGGAAATTATTTTATCCCTAGATTTTTTTATAGATGTTCATGATATTTTTAGGTCATTTATGAGGTGAAAAAGTGCAAAGTGTTCCCTATTTATGAAGAGTGGTTTTTGGGAAGTTTGGAGTAGTTTACTCTAAAAGTGTAATTGCGGGAGGTATGCGAGGAGTTAGGACTCTATTCAAGTTTTTATCCCGATTTAGAGAGATTTCCAATGGTGCATCAAATTTATGTTTTTTATTTGGTATGTAAAAGTTATGACCTGATATTTGAGGGTCAAATATGGAGGATGCTTGATCTAGCAAGGTGTTAAGTGACTTCAAGAGGTAAAGTGATGATTCTAAGTTGTTAATTATTGGTGAAGGTTTCTAAGTTCTTATAAAAAAATTATAAGGATTTTCCACACTTTGGTCAAGTGTGGAATTGAGTTTTGAGGTAATGGAGCAAGTTGGGCTCATAGTAAGTTCTTCATTCTTAGAAGGCTTAAGAAAAAGTTTGCGAGATTGGATTTTTTTGAAGGAATTCAACTTAGATTTGGAAGGAGTTATAATATGTTTTGGAAATAGGATTTAGAGTTATTTCCATTGATATATTGCTTTTTCATTGGTGAATTGATTTGATGGCTCTTTTAGGTCAGTTTTTAAAGAAGGTATGTTGATTTTCAGGATAGGTTTTCTAAGGCCGAAAGATTGAGTTGGTTAAGGCATGAAATGTATTTTTTGATGATTTATATCACATTAAAAGTGAAGAGGAATTTTTTTGTTCCTAATAAATGAATTTTGAGGTATTTAAAGTGATAGAAATGGTGCAAACTAGTTTTTGGGCAGCTTGTTTTAGTAAAGAGGAAAGTTTCTATGGTTTGAGAATATGGATGTTTCATGAGTTATAACATTCATAGATGTGTTATACAGGTCCTAAGGATTCCATAGGGTGGCTACATTCAACACTTGAGTTAATATTGGGTGGTCTAGATGCCAAAAGGTGAAGACAAGGTGTTAGACATAATTGTTTAGGGAAGGATATGAGCCTTTTGGCTTATGTTATGATTTATTTGATTAGTCCAAGATAGTGTGCAACCATGGTTGATGCTTATATGTTATATTACACATGTATGGTGAATTTGGGAGCTTTAATAAGAATGATTTTTTGGTTTTTGGTTTTAGCTCATCTTGTGATGGGGTTTTGAGCTTGTTTGATGCAAGATGAGTAGTGTTGGGAATGGCCGACATATACGGGTCATATGTGACCATTGTAATGAATGTATTTGAATGGGTCATATGTGATCATAGTTTAAATTTTCATGGCCTATTATTGTCTTTTGTGGATTTCTGTTTGATTCATGAAATTTTGGTAACCCTTGACTTTATCTCTAACCTCTACCTTGATCTCGCATTATTGTATAGCTTTTAAAATTTACACCTTAAACTTCCTTTGTATCACAGGTTTTATTCTTTCCATAGATTTTTTAAATTTTACCTTGTTCCACAGATGATATTTTATTTCCCAAAATTTTTAACCTTGCATGAATTTCTTTACTTTCCTCCACACTCAACTTTGCCTTGTCTCGTGTCATATAACTATGCAAATTTGTTCCTTTGTTACAGAGTGTAATGCCCACTTCTTGCACCAACAAAGTGAGGATTGTGGGCCCTTTTTGGTGACTAGTCATTTAGTTGGCAATCTCATCTCGTTAATCACCTCAAACGTTTGAGATGTCGAATCACATGTGTGGACGTTACAAATTCATATGCGGGGTATGCTATTGAGCCTTAATACACTCCATATTCAAACCTTATCATCTAGCAATCTGAAGTGGAATCTATCCTCCTCAATTTAGAAATCTATTTAATGCTTCATTCCTTAATGGACTCAAACCAAACTTTGATCACTTCAATCTTAACGACCTTGCAAAACAAGTTATATTAAAAGGTAATTTATTATTATTATTATTATTAATAACAAAAATAATAATAAAGAAATAAAAAATTCAAATAATGCGGGATGAGAGTTTATTAATAAACAAATTAGAGGGGATTAAAATAAGTACATATAAAATATTTACACCCCTTTCAGTTAAAAATACCGGTGAAAGCTACGATTTTTTTGAATACCCTAACCCTATCAATACCTAGGAAAATCATGGCGGCAATGATGTTTTCCTAGGAAATGTTGACAATAAAAGATGAGTGGAGATAGATTCTTTTGGGTTAGGTATTAATCTTAGTATCAAAGATATGACCACAAATCGGGATGATGAGTATGACATGCTTGAATCCCCTTTGATTTTAGACATGGCTCCTCCCTTGGGATCTTTATAGGTATCTCAGTATATATTTTAAGTGGATCTATTCTCTACATTCAACTCCAATGCCTAGCTATGGGTAGGGACCTTAAATATTTTCTTTCCCATAGATTAAGCTACAGGGTTGACTTCGTAAACCTAGTTTTTTCTAGTAGAGTTCTGAATGATGAATCCTTTCTCATCTCTTATGGGATTGGTAGAGATTCAATGATTTTAATGACCAATCATCTATTGGGTGGATCCAAAATGAGACATCCTGCACCTTTTAGAGAGGCTCTATTTAAAAATTCCATACTTCGCTACCTAGTGTGTAAGTCCTTTTCTCCCTGCCTATATTTTGGAGAAAACATCCGATTCCCCTTCTTTGGAGATATTCAAAGATGAAGCAATTTACTTTAGAAATAACATGGAATGAAAATCCCTCACTACAGGTTTAATGGTTTTTGGCCAACTATAAATTATCTCATTAAGTGGACATTCCTCGTGGACGGAAAATTGTGAGTGCTTCTTTTATGCAAGGGGCTTCTTTGTAATATAATTGTTGGGCCCCTAAAATATTGACTAAGTACAAAAAGGCACATGAGTGTGCAAGGCCTAAGTTGAGGGTGGGCGCGTAAGAAGAAGGCACACAAGGCAGGGTTCTAAGAGGGTTTTAGAAGGACCCATGATACAGAGGGTTTTAGAAGGACCCATGATACACACCGGAAGAACAAGGTCTCATGACTTAGCCATATTTGGGCAAGGGCAGGACACAAGAAAAACATGACCGCCTGTGCATGATGAATGGATAAGGTGCCAAATGGATAATTGGCAATAGGTTGGCCTAGGAAGGAATATGCCCTACGATGGAAGCTTCTAGAAGACCATCATGGCAAGGAGTGGAGAGCTCAGGCCTGGAGGAGCATGCTCCCATAGAGGACCACATCTAGACACTTGGCGATGGATTTTAAGCCTTATAAAGGTGGGTTGGAAGTTCAAGGGGCCTATAAATACAAACACCCACAGAGGAATTAAG
Source organism: Taxus wallichiana var. yunnanensis (assembly GCA_018340775.1). NCBI lineage: Eukaryota > Viridiplantae > Streptophyta > Pinopsida > Cupressales > Taxaceae > Taxus > Taxus wallichiana. Next base: position 291,430,012 of record CM031233.1, on the reverse strand, counting down.
AGAGGGAGGTCAATAGAGAGTGGAGCTCTGTAGAAAAATTGCGAGGAGCTATATTGGGTTCGGTAGATGAAATATATGAGAAGGATGCATTAAGGGACTTGGTAGTGTAAATTTTCTTTTTAAGAGCTAAGGGGTGTAAATCCAGTTATGATGTATGACTTTGGTCTGCCATACTGTGATGTTCTGTAATGGATCTAATGGATGTAATGAGGTTACCAACTTATTTGAATATGATCATTAATGATTTTGGTCCATACATATATCTTCATAGTTCTATTTCATGTATGTTTATGGAATGAATATGAATCCTTATGCATTTTCCTTTCTGTTTTGGTTCAGTCCTATAATCTGTTAAGTATCTTTCTATTTAGAATGACTACACTAATCTAGAATCCATTCTGAGCTCTATGATGATTACATGTCTCATTTCCGCTCACTCTCTTTAAGTTCCTATCATAGATGATGTTTCCCACTAAACTCACATAAAGGAGAGACTCGGCACCCGCACATGCCTCAGGTGAGCGCCCAACGCCCATTGGGTGATAGGATGACATGCATGGGATTCCCTTGTTCTTTGGTGGATATAAAAATTACTATATCTTGGTTCCGTTGCCGGACCTCTTTTCAAAGTTGTAGTGGGAAATAACATACATCATGATCTGTGTAATGAGTGATGATAGAGCGTTTAACTTTGGAAGGTGTTGAAACATGGTTTAAGAGCACAAAGGATGAATTTTCTCAGAGATTCAGCACTGGACCTGAGTTTGATGCACGTAGATGGGTAGAAGAGAACCTCTACCATGATCTATATGAAACTTTTTTTTGTTGCTTCCCAGTAGAACTGTATGAATGGCTCTCGGCATATGTGTCTAGATCAAACTAGTATTATAGATCACATGCATGGACCCAAAAAGAGTACCAGAGGCTACAAGATGCAGATTTGACGTGGACTCATGTTGTGGATCATTGGTGGAAAGGAGTGTTGGCTAGCTACACCCTGGAATACGCTATTTCCATGTATTCTTGTCTTGAATTCATTGAGTTTGAATTTATGTGGGAGCCCAGAGGATCATTTCTATGTGCTATTCCTCTGGTAATGAAGATCTTGATTGTTACCTTGAGTTTAGAGGTGTTTCGATGGTGACTAAACCATTTTGAACACCGAGTGAGGAAGCTAGGGTGAGGAAGATGGTAGATATTATGACCGAGAAAAAAGGGAGGAAAGACAACTCAAGTATAGTGAAGCGCGTGAAAGGGAGATTACTAGATAACGCGAGGTTACAAGTGTGATGGATATATGGAGGCAGACGTTGTGGGAAGGATTTGAGGTTCACATAGAGGACGTGGAACTTTAGAAGTCTGTGATACCCCATCTTGGAAAACACGTAAGAGAGACCCCTTTGGCTTCTGATGAGAGTTCATCATGTGGAGAGAGAAGAGTTGTTGGCACGTATCTAAACCCACTTAGTGACCAAACCCTGGTGCTTGGTTTTCTAGATCAAGGGAGGAGTATTGTTGACCCAGTTGGTATCGGTGGAAGTGACAGATCTGCACCCTAGGAGATAAAATTTCTTGTTTGGGACTTTTATGGCTGCACATACCATTCCAGTGTTTGGGGGAGTTTTTGGGAAAAGTGCAAATACACTAGGCTTGGGTAATGCATCGGGAGTGGCACGAGACACATATCGGAAGTGGAAAAATCTCACGTAGACGGTTGGCGTGTAGTTCAATGGCACGTTGGGGACCCTAGGTGCGACCACTTCATGCCCATTATCGGCTACGTGAGATGGATCTAGAGGTGGAACTAGTGGATCTGGAGGCACTAGACCTGACTCTGTATATTTAGTGGATCCGGTGGAGGAGGAAACACCAAAGGAAGTCAAGGAACTGGGTTAGGAGGACAAGGGCCTCAGCCACCTCCTCAAGTCTTCTTTGATATGTCTTTACATTTTCTAGATTACAAAGGTATTAAAGATGTTGCGAGCATGTTCACAAGTGTGAGTTGCTATGGCGCACAAAGGGGATCACAACCTCAGAAATGAAGGGCTTAGTTTGCAAAAATGTTACATGGGCATGCACATAGATAGTATAGGAAGTATGACCCCCATCAGATGGTGGTAGATTACACCGCATTGAAAAATACCTTCCTAGCAAATTCCACATCCCTGAGTTTGAATAGAAGAGCATCAATGCCCTTAAGGAGATTCGGCCGAGAGAATGGCGAGAGAGTGTGCGAGTATGACACGTGGTTTGAGACTCTCATGTCAAAGTTGTCATATGATATACACCCTTCACATCATGCTCAATGGTTTTTGGAGGGTTTATAACCCCATTTATAAGGGCAATATCTCATAAGACTTTCATAGACCCGCGTGAGGCGTGGGAAGCTGATTTACACGATGAAGCTGTTGGGAGCATTGATACGGAGTTAGCCCATTCCTCGAAGCTCAAATCGTTACAATGGCTAAGAAGCTGGAAAAGTTATCTGTGAACTCAACTCATGAGACTTGTAGTGGAATGTGGTGTATAGATTGTGAAGTAGAGGGGCATGCTAAGGATAGTTTCCCCCAGAAGATAATATGTGCCATAGTAGTATCATGAGATTTGTCATGGGGACCATGATACGAGTAGATGAACCTTGTTATGATGTGCAATTCGAAGAATGTATCTTACTACTATAAGATCTCTGCACGTCTATGACCCATGACACCAAGGATTGTTGGCTTATCGACCGATCCATGAGGCCATTGATCATGGTGTGCACCCATCAACATCAACATTGCCGTAGTTCTAAGGGTGATGACTACCGTTATGAGGAGTGTGCATATGGGGCACGCATGGAAGAATTTCTTGCGGAGGATTCCGTGGTCATGGTAATTGCGGAGGAGGAAGAAGTGAGTTCCCACGTTGAACCTATTTTAATTGTGGATCTACATACCACTACAAGCACAAGTGTCTAAACTTATTGTAGTGCTCATGGTGGGAAGAAGCACAAGTATGAGGAGTTCCCTGAGTTGTTTGAGCACATAATTTAGTAGTACTTAGAAAGACAAGAGCGCCGCAATGGTAAGCATCAAGAAGGCTGACACCTAATGGATGTCATGGGTGACATGTGATGTAAGATTGGAACCTTTTATGGTAATAACAAGAGCGAGAGGCCGTGTGCACAAAGGAAATGCCAAGGCAAAAGAACCTGGTTTCAAGGAAGAAGTGGTACATGGGAAGTACCTGACCTGCGCATCGAAGGAGGTATATCAAGAAACCATGGACATCATTCGAGTTTACAAAGATAAATCCATGAGGAGGAGCAAGGAAGGAAGGAAGGAAGGTTGAGGTGCCAAAGGATGACCTGGATGAGGTCAAGGAAGTATGTAAAATGCTAAGGCAAGAGAATATTATTCCCTTGCTAGGAGCATGTTTGAGAGAGAAGGTACCATGCGCTAGAGAAGGGCATGAGAGGCAGTCTGCATGCAAACCTTCTCCCTCAAAACCTTGACTATAATAAGGAGATCACGTTAAATGCAATCGTGGATGGATGGCTCATTAGTAATATCCTCATTGACACAGGCACGGAGGTCAATGTTCTCACCTTGGATGCATGACATTAGATGGGAAGACCTACATTACAACCATCTTCAATGTGTTGTATATGGTGAAAAAAATGAAGGCAATTCCCATCGGTGTCTTAAAGGATGCAACTATCACCATTCAAGGGGCTAAGTTTACTGGGGACTTTGAATTCTTGGCACTCACCGAGGCAGACAATTTCCTAGCATTACTTGGGTGCCCATGGTGCTATAAGAACAATGCGGATCTTTGGTTTAACAAGGGATACATAAGATTTGAAAATGAGGAGGAACGGGTCATCATACCCCTAGCTGATGGAAAATCAAAACCCTATACTAAACCTTTGGGAGAAGAAGCCCTTGATAGAATATATGTGTGCTCAATCAGGGATCCAAAGATAATTCATCCCACAAAAGGAGTTATCTAGTTTGAGGATGCCAAGTCTATGAGTGATAACACAAGCATGGTGTGTGAAAATTAGGCACACGGAACCTATGAGTTGATCGGACGACATTTGAGAGGATCGGTAACCAAGGTGACAAAGGTGTATATAGTCCGACACGTGGGAGGAAGAAAACTACCAAGTTACTCGGGAGGGGCTAATCCAGAATATTTCTTGCGAGAAATGGAGGCCCATTGGAGAAATGAAAAGGAAAGAAGAGACATGCTCAATTACAACCTACTTGGAAATCTACTGTGGCTGTGGGATGACACATTAGGATAACCTCTTGGAATGACGTGAGGTGAGAATTTCTTCCCCATAAGGTTTTGCAGGGAGCAACGCGTCCACGGCTATAAAATACTACCATTGTAAAGAGACCGCTTCCTTCCATATCCAAGCATGTGAGATAGCCTGGATGGCAAAGCACACAATCATTTCCACTTTCATTATGGGTTCACAAGTTATATTCCACCCTACAAGGTGTGCACATGTATGGTACATTCATCTTGAGACACACCGCCATATAGGGAATTGGTAAGAGTTAGTGGCTGATCTCATTCAAGCATTCGAGTATCAGAGTTCAAAATCCTTGGTGGATAAGGCATTGCAGGTTGTCAAGCACCTTACCATTGGGGATAGTGCCATGGAAAAAGACATAATACAAGAATTGTTAGGTGAACTGGCTTGGAGGCACGCTTTGAGGAAGAAGAAAAAAGAGATACAGTTTGAGTGCACGTGTATAGAGAAAGAAAAGGGGAAGATGGTGTATGTTATTGATGGAGAAGAGGTAGAGAACTTGGATGTTAACCACTCTGTAGGGACACATGAAGTCATAGATAGTGCTTGATGAACATGCGTGTGCCTACCATGAACCTTTAAAGATGAAAAAGGTTAACATCAGCTCAGGAGCAGAACCCAATGAGGCAATCATAGAGACTATTGGTCAGAGAAATAAGTCTCTAAGATCATTGATCTTTTATGTGAGTTTGAGGATTTATTCCCACGTGGGTATCATGAACTCAAATCCATTCACCATTCCTTGGGGAAATGAGAATTAAGTTGAAGGAGGGTATGCACCCAGTCCAAAAGAGACCATACCGAATGAATCCTAACCTGCATGTGAAGGTCAAGGAAGAAATATATAAGATGATAGTGTCGGGCATCATTGAAGTTGTTGAAGAGTCAGAGTGGATAAGTCCAATGGTAATTAGCATCAAAAAGGACAGAAGGATAAGGATCTATGTTGATTACAGGGACCTGAATGCAATGTGTATCATTGATCCTTTCCCAACCCCATTTACTAAAGAAATATTAGAGGGAGTGGCAAGACGCGAGGTCTACTCTTTCACAGATGGATTCTCGGGCTATCACCAGGTAAGGATTGCAAAAGAGGACTAGAGGAAGATGAATTTTGCCACTAAGTGGGGAAGTTTTTCCTATACAGTCATGCCTTTTGGGTTGAAGAATGTGCCTGTTGTGTTCTTGCACATTATGGTACAAGCTTTCCAGGACTTCATCCATAAATTTCTTCAAGTCTACCTAGATGATTGGATAGTATATGGGCTAGTGAGGGACCATTGTGAAAACTTAAGGCTGATGTTTGAAAGATTTTGGCAATTGAGGATATTCCTCAACATTAAGAAATGTGTCTTTGCTACCTCATTTGGAACATTATTGGGACACATCATATGTAAGGAGGGCCTACTAGTAGATCCCGTAAAATTTGCAGTCATTGTGGGATTGAGGGAGCATACTAGTCAAAGTGCAGTGTGTGGATTCCTCAGACATATGGGGTACTATAGGAATTTCATCAAGGGATATGCTAAGATCGCCACACCTTTAGAAGAGTTTCTTAGACATAAAAGTTCCTTTCATTGGGGAGAGGCACAATAGAAGGCATTTAACACTTTAAAGGATAGGCTTGTCACCGTGCCCATACTATGATTCCCCTCTTAGGATAAGCCCTTCCATGTTCATGTTGATGCCTCAGGAACCGCCATTGGAGCAGTACTTGCACATCTTGGTGAAGGGATTGTTGATCATCCTTTGTGCTTTGCAAGCAGGAAGTTAACACCAACAGAGTAGAATTATACTACAACTGAGCGTGAGGCATTGTTAATGATCTATGCACTTCACAAGTTCAAATAGTATTTGCTAGCAACCCTTTTATATTTTACATTGACCATATGGCATTGAAATATTTAGTGAACAAGCCCATTATACAAGGGCATATGTCAGTGGGTACTATTGTTCCAAGAATTCGAGTTCACGGTGGTTGTCAAACCAGGAAAAAGTAATTCTAGACCTGATCATTTGTCTAAAATCGATTCAGGGGAGGACGCGCAAAGCATTAAGGATACCATACTATATGCAGAACTATTTAGGTTGTGACGTGTACCCTCAAACTTTGAAGATATTGCATTATTTCTCAAGAAAGGTGTAGCACCGGAAGGGATGAAGGTATTGGATAAAAAGCGGTTAGCTATACACTCCATGATTTACATGTTGATTAATGGGGATTTATACAAATTAGGGCGTGATGAGATTATGCACCGATGTGTGCTAGAACATGAGCGCCTAGCCATAATAGAAGATGCACACGGAGGTAATGCGGTGGACACTATGCGAGATGATGCCACTTTGCACGCAAGATATTAATGGTCGGACTATGGTGGGAGACCCGATATCAAGACTCGCAAGGAATATTGCAAGACATGTGACCATTGTCACTTTGTATGGGAAAATTAGGGCGAAGAGATAAAATGCCTTTGTGCCCTATTCCCAAAGGTGCTTGAGCCATTCGAAAAGTGGGCTATAGACTTCGTAGGCCCTATTACACCAGCTGCACATAGGACTAGATCACAATATATAATCACTTGCATAGATTACTTGACAAGGTGGGTAGAAGCAACACCTACTAAGGATTGTACAACAACTACTACAACAAGGTTCTTATGGGAAAACATTATTATAAGGTATGGATGCCCTTTGAGTTTAACTAGTGACAGGGGTACACATTTCTTGAATGAGATAGTAAGGATTATGTTAGTAGAATTCATGGTGGATCATCACAAGACTACCCCTTACCATCCACAAGAAAATGGAACCACGGAGGCATTTAACAAAATACTTAGTCACACGTTGACTAAGATCTGTGATGTTGGTAGATAGGATTGGGATGACAAAGTATCAACTATTCTTTGGGCATATAGGACAACCTACAAGAGGTTAAATAAGGCCACACCATTTCAATTAGTGTTTGGCACGGAGGCTATCCTACCTATTGAATTCATGTTACCTTCTCTGCTTATAACGTGCATAGGAGGATTGTGACGAGAAGAACAAGTGCTGGAAGAAAGAATAGACAAGTTAATGCAATTAGATGAAATACGATCACTCACCAGGTGGAGCCAGAAAATGAAAAAAATCAAAACAAAAGGCATGACATGATCATCACATTACGAATAAGAAGTTTGAGGTTGGGCGGATGGTATTACTATACGATTCAAGGTTTCGTGCCATCCCTGGAAGTTGAAGGTACATTGGTTAGGTCCCTAAATAATCTCGTACATTCTTGACTTGGGCACATGCAAGTTACAAGCACTTTGGAGGAGCGAGATTGCTAGGAAACTTAAATGGGAGTAGTCAAGCCCTACTGTAAATAAGTCTTCTTAGTGTTTGTAAAAACATCTCTCGTTCGAAATAAAACATCATTTAGAACACACATTCCATGCCAATCAATCTCATAACAGATAACCATATACAACTGTAATGACTCGGTATACTACCGATCTCTCATTCCATGACTCGGTTACCAACCGATCTCTCATGTTAACTTAAAGTATAGAATACTTTATGTATACTATGTATACTTGGTTCTCCTACCCTATTCTAGGTACTGAGTGATCTGTTTAAAGAACCTATCTAAATATTTGTTACCAATATTCATCTGACATCACGTTGCTTTAAACTAGGTGACATAGGACAACACAACCAACAACTTGCGATACTTTGGCCAAATATTTTCAACATACTATTCATGTTACTATTCCTAGATGACATACTCATCATTCCGAATACATCCTTCACCTCACTCTTATGTTATCTAGAATGGTCTTTACTAACTACCATCAGTCCACTTGCCCAAGGTTTGACCCTAGCCCGGGTTAGAAACATAATTTATTATAGGAAGACACTCATGATGACTTAGGGTATATGGGCATACTCGGTTGACCTAAGTCAACCGGATGTGTCGAGGTACCCTAAGTCATTGAAAGCTACTACCTATCCTAAACATGCTACTAACTTGACCTAGAGAGAAACTAAGTTCAAGTCCAGATGTGTGTAAATCTAGATGAACAAATACGGAAGGGTGTTGCCACATGTCAACTGCAACTTGTATCCTCGAGAAGTCCCAAGACTTCTTGAGGGTACAGTCCTGCAGTTGGCATGTGCCAACATCCATTAGAACTGATTCATCAAGATGTACATACCCCCTTAGTGGTCATTAATCATAATTAAATTGGATTAAGATTCAGATTACAACAACCATGCCTAACCCTAATTCCAACATTTATTAAGTTCTTTACCCATACTTATCTTAATTAGATATGGAGAACTTCATTAATCCATGTTGCATTATTGTTCATTAACGTGGCATAACAAGCAGTTATCCCAAAAATAGGACAACAAACATCAACGTTTAATTCCTAATGCAACTTAGCTGTCCAAATCAAGTGTGACATCCACCTAGATTCAGCTAGTGTTTACTTTATAAAATAAAGTTATAAAGGTTAAGGATCATAACCACTATTCATCTTATCTTTCGTTCTTTGGGAGAGGAAGAGTCTTCCTCTACATGGTTAAATGTTAGGTTTTAACATAACCTTTTTATCATTTATTACTCATATAGTTTAATTGTATGTCCCATGCATATTTCATTATTAAACTATAGTTGTGTAGTTAAAGAATGACATCTTTTGTAATTTAACAAATTCATTATAATAAGGGAGATTATACTATCTCCTTAATCCAACTCAATATCTAATAACAACAATAGTATACAAACAGATATAAGGAATACTACCAAGATATCACTATTAATTCCGGCATTCAAGTACCAAAGAATTCACATCACAAATTTGAGTCAAACACAAAACCTTTCAATTCATGATTTAAAATATACATTTACAAGACTATGCAATTCAGACATTTTGCATGTCAATCATAATTAAGATCTTAAAAGAACAACACTTTTCTTTTCCAATACATCTCAAGAATGATTCAAACTCTTTACATAAGATCCCAAATTAAATAATCCAATGCATCATAAAATTTCTTGTCTTCTTTTATCACTTATGATGTCCATCTACAAAATTGCTAGCACGGGTCAGTTCAATGAACTAAGCATGATAAGCACTAATCATTAAAGTAAAGTGCATTCCACTAATTGTTCCATTAAACAACTCTTCTTTAATGAAACAATTAATATACATCATACAAACAATCATAAGTAATAACATCCAGAAAATAAGTACCATAAAAGAGTATGAATTCACTTTTAAGAAAAGAACTTAATATAATCCACAACATCAGAATTATATCACAAGGTTTAATTGATCCTATCAATTTCTTTTTAACAATCAACTGGTCTTGTCATCCAATTGTTTCATAATTCCATAAGAATAGAAATACACATTTATCTTTTCTAAGCAGTAAAAGAAGTTAATTACAACATAGCTCATATAAGGAAGATTCATCTTTCCATATAAACAAAAGAAGAGAATCAAAACATTCTTATTCCCTATACACAAATCATCTAAAGGATAGAATCAAGTTTAGAACACTCAACACTACCTCAGTCCAAAGATAACAATATAAGGAGTCCATAAATAAAGAGACAACATCTAAACAAGAATCCCAATTCAATCCAAGAAGATTAGGAAACAAAACAGTCTAACTGAAAGTCTTACTAACTTCTATATGTTAGTAGATATAATTCAAAGGTCTGAAACTAGACTGTCCACAAATCCAAGCTATACTCAAGAAAAATAAATCTCTTAACCAATCCACAAGAAGTTCCCATCTCAGAAGAGAATCAATTAAAGAGAAGTTCAGTCAATGAACTTATACAATCAACAAAAAAAGGATCTCAAATAGAAAAGGACCCAATCCATAATTCATTTCATTTATACTATGAAATGAAATCCCTTATCTAATTCAAACTTAGAAATTCTTTATCTAGTTCCCAAAAGAGAACACAAAACCAATGCACAGTCAAAGAATGCACACTACAAACTTTCCATTACAAAACTTACAAACTGGTTTCCTATTTCCATTCACCAAGCTCAAGTTCAATTCAAATCTCAAAACAAAATTCACAGTATAGACTCTAAACAATCTACTGTCCCCAAGAGAACATTTTCAATTCTCTTTTAAAAACTTGGAGACTCGTTCAATGAATCCAACAAGGAACATAAATCTACAGCTGTGAGAGATAAACAAGGATCACTACATCTCATGACTCAAAGGACTCAATTCCCATTACAAGACATCAACACTTAATGCAAATGAGTAAGCAGATCATGATCCCAAAAGAACAACAATACAAGCATTCTGAATAGAAATATTGTATTCTTTCATACGACACTCATTATAATAGGTTTTAGATTCACATTCTATTAAATCCCAAAAATCAGATAAAAGATCAGAAGAGAGTAAGAAACTAAACAATTCATTTAAGAAAAGTATTGTCCCAAACTTCTTCCATCTCGATTGAAAAACATAATCAACACAAGCCTCTCGAGTTCCAATTAAAAGCTTATGACAAGAAAGAATTTGTTTCAACATCAATAATAAGAAGGAAAGTAAATAATATACTTCCATAATCTCTAATATTTTAACAACTGATCCAAATGAACTAAAGATCAACTAATCCCACAACAGGACATAGTTCCAGTCCATTTATTTCTAAGAACAAAATAGTCAAGCTTCCCACAAGACACGGGTTTGCTCAGGGTAGAGAAGAAGAAGATACATTTCGAATTCACACGCCTTGTCAAATTCAAGAACACCGTGTGGCCTAAAAGATAGAAGTAATACAACCATTCCCTCACAAGAAGAAAAAGAGGAGGTTTCAAAAAGAAGTTACACGGTCTACTTCGACCAAAATAGAACTCTCAAGACCCCTTCGAGCAGATAGTCTTAAAAGAGAATAAAGCTTTTCAAAACCAAATACCAACCAAACCCAGCTCACAATACAGGTAAACATGTCGATTCCAACATAAGTCCAAAAAATAATGGAATACCTATACAGTGTCAAATATGAGCTTCAAACATAAGTTCAACTTTATAAGGCTCTAACACCGCTCAAAAAAACACAAGATCAAATACGAGCCTATAAGAAACATGAAGCCCTAAATACAAGCTCAAAACCAAAACACCAATGCTCTAATATGAGTCCAAGTATTCTCAAATCCTTAAATGAGAATAAAACTCCAGTTCAGAACGTAAGTACAAAACAAAACTCAACAACTCAACAGTAAGTTCAACATTCGCAAGAACTGAATACGAGTACAATTGTTGAATACAAAGATTCAACCAAAGTTCAGAACTACACCAAGTTCCAACTCAGTCCAAAACCAACACAAAGTCCCAATAAAATCTCATAACAAATCACGAAGCTTCAATACAAGCTTAGAACAACCATGAAGCTCCACTTCAAGCTCACAAAACACAAGACTAAAATAGAGATTCATAACCATACAAGCAACAAAGCTAGTTCAGTCATACTAGTCTCGAATGCAAGTTACAAATCTTCGAATACAAGCTACAGAGCTTCAAATACAAGTTATAGAGCTTCAAATGTAAGTTTACATGAATACTACTAATAACTAGTATAGAGAAAGTTCCCAAAACTACCATTAACAACAATGGATTCACATTCCAAAACCCACATAGATTTCATGAAAACATGCAAGTAAATAACCAGACACATCATGCAAAAATATATCTCAAGTGAGAAGAATTGTTTTAATGAATCATTTAGAAGAAAGCAAGAAATCTTAATGGGTAGAGCCTATCATGCCTGATAGTGCCTCTGCCAATTCAAGAAGACTTCTAGCTGAGTTTCCAACACCTCTTCTTCTCCAAGCAAGATCAACCAACCATAAAATTTTTCCAAAATGCCTCATATACTTTCCTCGAATCGAAAATAGATCAGAGAAATCAAAAATAGCCACAAGGTGAAGATCAAACTGCTGGTTCAAGAACCAAATAGCTCCATGCAGAGAAAAATCGTGAAGCATGCAAAACCAAACAACCCCCAAAAATCCACTAGCATGCCTTCCTAGATGGTTTGCTCACCAAAACCGAGGAAATTAATGACAATAAATTGCATATTCCCACTTATCTCTCCTTACCACCACCATCCAAAGTTGGTGAGACCAAATTGAACTTCAACATGCATTTCCAAACTTAGTGATGCCTCCACGTAGGTTCCACTAAATTTTCATGCAATTACCAAGTCTGCAGTACTTTTCCCTATTAAATCAAAATCACATCTCATTAATAGCTTAGGAACCGCTTAGCTCCCACTTACCAATCGACCCATAGGTTCCCTTTCATACCCCATTAGTTTAGGATAGATACAATTTTCTTAGGTTAGATCTTAGGTTAATTTAAAAGTATAACCTTAGGATATAACCTTTAAACAAATAGATTGCCACCTTAGGTTAGGACATAGCTTAACCAAATAGTATTAGGCATAGGTTAGAAATAACTTAGCATCCCTTAGGTTATTTCCCTTCATACTAACTTAGTATTAACAACTTAGGTTAGGATGTCATCCCACGTAGAGTGGCATAGAAAGAGTTAGGAAAATTTACCTGAGTCTCGAATCCCATTAGGATAGACCTTATTAGATATAGGACACATTTATATTCTCTCTTTCTCAAGAATCCTAAGCAGTTTCTATTTCCCTTAACGCCATTAAGTGCCCTACAAAGGTCAATCCCAAAGACCCAAGCACAACATAAAACCAAATGAAGACACGATCACTCAAGTCCAAAGAATTGTAAACATACAAGGTTCATTTAGTTATGTCTCTCAACCAATGAATGTCAATTTACCATTCATTCATTAAGAAGATTTAAAACATTCCTTGGATCACTAAAATTGATCCAAGGATGAGTCAGTACAAAGAGATAAGTTTGCAACTCTAAAAATCTGATTGCAGACTTATCAATAAGAAGTGAAAATGGATTCTTGAAAGCCATATCATTTCAGTCCAATGAATCCAAAAGCAGAGATGATTTATCCATAACAAGCATGATTTTCAACAATCAAGGAAACACACCTCATTCAAGAAAATCACATGCCAATGCTTGTAATGTAAAGAGAAATATAACAATTTGTTCAAGGTGTTACATACTTCCCTCCTAAAAAGAATCATCATCCCGATGATTATCTCATTTTAATCATTGCATTCAGGATAATCAATTTATTCACTTTCATAACATATGTTTGCAACAATATCTAAATTTAAAGTTCCAGAAATCAGCATTCACATAGTTGTTTATTAAAAAAAAATAGTTTTCTATCCATAACCGGTAGACTTATTGTCATGTAAAGATAAAATCACAATTTTTTCAGTCATCCTAGTCAATTTTGATCAAATAAATATGGAAAAGTAGTTTTCATATCATCCAGGTTTTCCCAAGTTGCACTTTCTTCATTAAATTGGTCCCACTAGACCTTACATTGACTTATCTCATGATTTCTCAAATGCAACTGGTGAGTTTCCAGCACTCGTATGGGTTTAACCATGATTATTCTGGGTCTTGGACCTACAAGGAATTCCAATTTAACACATGTGATAAATCTAAAACATATTTCTTAAGCAAAGAAATATGGAAAACATCATGCATTCATGACAAAGTAGGAGGTAATGCTAAACGGTAAGCTACATGGTTGATTACTTCAACTATCTCAAAAGGTCCCACATAATGAGGTGATAACTTGGTAGCCTTGCCAAAATTTATAGAGCTTTTTTAGTTTAACCCGAAGAAAGACTTTCTCACCAAGTTCAAATTTCCTATCAACCCACTTTAAATCAGCATAACTCTTTTGCCTATCTACTACTTCTTTCAAGTGCTCACGAATCATTTTAACTTGTTCCATTTCAGTAAGAATTTTAGGTCCAATTACCTCTCTATCCTCAATGTTGTCCCAACTAACAGGGTTCTACATTTTCTTCTATATAATGCTTTGAAAGGTGCCATCTTAAGAGAGGCATGATATGTGTTATTATATGCAAACTCAACTAGTGGAAGGTACTCTTCCCACTTATACTGCTTGGTCCATATAATACATTCATAACATATCCTCTAAAAATTTGATTGACTCTTTCAGTCTGTCCATCCGTTTGGATGATACACAAAACTAAAATTTATCTTAGTTCCTAGAGCTGCATTAAGTGTTTGCCAAAACCTTGACGTCATTCTAGGATCTCTATCCGATATGATTAATTCAGGTACTCCATGTAATCTGAAAATTTTCGTGTATAAATATTTTAGCCAATACAGGAGAATCATCCTTCATATTACCAACAATAAAATGTGCTACCTTTGTTAGTTTATCCACAACTACTAAAATAACATCATGTTTATTTCTTGACATAGGCAACCCTTGTACAAAGTCCATGCTTATCACTTGCCACTTGTACTGCGGTATGCTATGAGGATACAATAAACCGGTTGGGTGCATATGTTCCACTTTAACATGTTGACATTCAAGGAAATGTGTCACAAAATCAATAACATCCTTTTTCATTCCTTTCCAGAAATATTGTTGTTTTATATCAGCAAACATCTTTGTAATACCAGGGTGTCCAAAAAGGTGAATTGTGAAATTCTACTAACAATTTCTTTCTTAAATCATTTAGCGAAGGTATGTAAACCTATTTTCAAATCTTAAGATTCCTTCATTATCAAAGTGAAAACCTTTATACCTCAAATCATTTGGATCTATAGCAAGCATTGTCTTTACTTACTGAAAGTAAGAATCATATTCCATAACACTTTTTACTTCATCTTTAAATTGAGTTCTCAATGTTATAAGAGCATAAATGTGCTTCCTATGACTTAGAGCGTCAGCCACTCTGTTTTCCTTACCCTTGATATAATTGATGTCAAAATCATATTGAGATAAAAACTCTAACCATCTTCATTGTCTTGCATTAAGATTTGGCTGAGTGAAGATATACTTCAGCCCAAGATGATCAGTTTTCAATTCAAAAGGTTTACCAAGTAGGTAATGCCTCCAAACTTGTAGTGCATGAACAATGGCAGCAAGCTCTAAATCATGTGGAGCATAATTCAACTCATGTAACTTTAGTTTTCTACTTTTATAATATGATTCCATGACATGATCATTTTGTAACAAAATACCTCCTTAGACCACCTTCACCCTTGATATGATGTCATCATATTGAGATTACCACCATAAAATCTCCATTAGATTTGGTGTAAAGATATACTAGAATAGGTGATGAAGTTTTCAATTTACTTAGCAAGTTCCTTCAAAGTTTTGAATGCAATTTCACATTTCTCACTCTATGACAAACAAACTTTTTATCCTTCTTCTATAAAGAAGTTATTGTATAACCACCTTAGAAAAATCTCTTCACAAATTTCCCATAGTAACTTTCAACCTATAGCCCCCCATGAAGCTTCTAACTTCATGTACATTCTTTGGTGTAGGCCACTCAGTTATAGCTATAATTTTAGAAGGATCTACAACAATTCCATTCTTACTTATTACATGTCCCAAATAGTGCACTTTTGTGTCATAGAAAGAACATTTAGATAGCTTACCATATAACCATCTCTTTCTCAAAATTTCTAAAACTATCTTCAGATGTTCATGGTGTTCCTCTATACTTTTAGAATATATGAGAATGTCATCCAAGAATATGAGCACAAATTTGTCCAAGTATTCTTGAAAGATATTATTCATTAAGTTCATAAATGTTGTAGGTGCATTTGTTAATCCAAAAGGTAAGACCGTGAACTCATAATGTCCATACCTTGTTTTGAAAGTTGTTTTATGAATGTCCTCATCCTTAATCCGTAATTGATGATATCCAGATCGAAGATCTATCTTAGAATATACCGATGCTCCATGCATCTGATCAAATAGATCATCAATCCTAGGGAGTGGGTATCTATTCTTGATTGTTTCTTTATTTAACATTCTATAATCAATGCACAATCTAAGTGTTCCATCCTTCTTTTTCACAAAAATTACTAGTGCTCCCCAAGGTGAAACACTTGGTCTAATCAAACCTTTAGACAAAATTTCTACAACTTGAGCCTTAAGCTCTACTAATTTTATAGTAGTCATTCGATACGGTGCCTTAGAAATAGGCTCAATTCCAGGCTTGATCTCAATTGTGAAATCAAACTCCCTTTTGGGTGGAAGACCTAGTAATTCTTCCGAAAACACATCACTAAAGTCTCATAACAATGGATATCGTTCCATGACATCGTTATCCTCTTCTTTAGTTGTTTTACAATTTTTACTACATATAAGGTACAACCTTTATTTTTGGCCTTTTTAAGTTGCATAGCTGACAGTTTTCTAACAGAAATCTCACGTTTCACACCCTAAATCTCTGTTGTTTTCTATAGGTCATCTAAACAACTAATGTGTTTTTCAAAATAGTCCACTTTAGCCTTATGTTCTTGCTAACCAATTAACACCTATGATTACATCATAAGACCCCAAAGGTGCAACATAAAGATCAACTTCAGTGGAAAAGTTAGGTAAGTCAAGGACTGCTCCAAAAAGACACATACTAACTGTATGAACAACATTGTTTCCATACTATATAGTCCATGTTTTATCCATGTTTCTAGCTTTTCTTTTTAGTTTTGATGCTAATTTACTAGAAATAAAACATTCAGTAGCTCCGGTGTCAAAAAGAATAGTTATAGGTAAACCAAATAACTTACCTAGAACCTCTATAGGCATGGCATGTTTCTCATCCTTTGTCAGCTACTGCAGTGTGTATCTTGTGCTTTGCTGATTACGATCATCCTTTTTCAAAGGGCATTGATTTGCATAATGATCTTTTCCATAGTTATAACAACCTCCTACAGTCCCTTTCTAGGCTCGGGTTTATTTCCAGCCTTAGAGTTATCATTCTAACCCCCATAGGACTTTTGTCCATTATTATTGTTCTTGACAAAGTTGTTTCATGCATTTCTAACAAACTTGTTTGTTGCTGCTTTCTTATTAGTATCAGATGAAAACTTACTTTTCATTTTGAATTTCTTCCATGGTCCTTTCTTAGGTGTAAGAGATGATGAAGAGGAGTTGGGAATTTTCTTCCTTACTTCCTCCTTATGAGCAGAAATTGCCTTCAATTTTGTTCCTTCCTTATGGCCTTTTCAACAACCCCTTCCATCATGGTTGGGATGTGAACATCCACCTCTCCTCCTATAATGGGATTCAATCCCATGATGAATTTCCATATCCTAAAATTCTCATCATTTGGTACTTGAGGTACATACTTAAGGAGTTTAGTAAACCACTCCCAATACTCAATTACAGTTAGCTTTCCTTGAGCTAAGTTATGGAATTCAGTCATTTTTTGATCATAGTAAAGTTACGGCAACCAACGTTGCCTAAAGTAACCTTTAAATTGATCCCATGTGATATTAGTTTCATCAATGTTTAACTCAACCTTACGGTTGTCCCACCATGAAGATGCCTCATGGGAAAGATGATAAGCTCCCCATATCACCTTTGTTTCTTTTGAGAAATTCCTTATTGCAAAGTATTTCTCCATTTTGCTTAAGCCAATTCTCATCCCCATCTCCTAATGTGGTGCCATCAAACTTGGGTGGACTTATCCTTTTTATATCATTAGTGAGTTTAGCTGCCATCCTAGCCTTTTTGTTCTCGTTGAATAAGGTATGTTCACATTGTTATTATCAACACCTACATTGGTGTTGTCCTTAGGAGGTGGTTGATTATTATTATCAACATCTTCTTCCTCCTCATTACCCATTACTTGTTGTTCAAGTACAGCCAAATGATCTCTTGTGTCCAATAGGGCAGCAAGGATCTCATCGAGTTTTGGGTAGTTGCTGCTCCTTCCTCAAGTGGAGGATTATTTACAACATTTCCTCTTGTTCTAACCATTTTCTATTACAAGAAAATTTAAGTTTCATCAGATTATGGACACAATAGGTCTAAGAGCTATAACCTTCAACTCTGATACCAAGATGTAACATTCCCATTTTAAGACTTTAGAAACAAGGGAATTTTTTTTTAAACATAATGTTCTCTATTCTAAATAAAACATCATTTAGAACACACATTCCATGCCAATCAATCTCATAATAGATAACCATATGTAACTGTAATGACTCGGTATACTACCGATCTCTCATTCCATGACTCGGTTACCAACCGATCTCTCATGTTAACTTAAAGTATAGAATACTTTATGTATACTATGTATACTTGGTTCTCCTACCTATTCTAGGTACTTGAGTGATCTGTTTAAAGAACCTATCTAAATATTTGTTACCAATATTCATTTGACATCATGTTGCTTTAAACTAGGTGACATAGGACAACGCAACCAATAACTTGCGATACTTTGGCCAAAGATTTTCAACATATTGTTCATGTTACTATTCCTAGATGACATACTCATCATTCCGAGAATATCCTTCACCTCACTCTTTGTTATCTAGAATGGTCTTTACTGACTACTATCAGTCCACTTGCCCAAGGTTTGACCCTAGCTTGGTTAGAAACATAATTTATTATAGGAAGACACTCATGATGACTTAGGGTATATGGGCATACTCGGTTGACCTAAGTCAACCGGATGTGCCGAGGTACCCTGAGTCATTGAAAGCTACTACCTATCCTAAACATGCTACTAACTTGACCTAGAGAGAAACTAAGTTCAAGTCCAGATGTGCATAAATCTAGATGAACAAATATGGAAGGGTGTTGCCACATGTCAACTACAACATTGTATCCTCGAGAAGTCCCAGGACTTCTCAAGGGTACAGTCCTATAGTTGGCATGTGCCAACATCCGTTAGAACTAATTCATCAAGATGTACATACCCCCTTAGTGGTCATTAATCATAATTAAATTGGATTAAGATTCAGATTACAACAACCATGCCTAACCCTAATTCCAACATTTATTAAGTTCTTTACCCATACTATCTTAATTAGATATGGAGAACTTCATTAATCCATGTTTGCATTATTATTTCATTAACATGGCATAACAAGCAGTTATCCCAAAAATAGGACAACAAACATCAACGTTTAATTCCTAATGCAACTTAGCATGACATTCACCTAGATTTAAATCAAGAAAGTTATAAAGTGACATAACCACTAGATTTTGGGAGAGAAGAGTCTAGTGTTTACTTTATAAAATATAGAATTGTTGTCCCATAAATTTCATTATTAATCATAACCACTATTCATCTTATCTTTCATTCTTTGGGAGAGGAAGAGTCTTCTCTACATGGTTAAATGTTAGGTTTCTTCGCTGCAAATGCTATAAATTTTTTTTTCATTGTTTTGTTGCATTACTTTATTCATATAGTTTAATTGTATGTCCTAGATTCTCGATCCATCATAACTTTTATTATTAAACTATAGTTGTGTAGTTAAAGAATGACATCTTTTGTAATTTAATAATTCATTATAATAAAAGAGATTATACTATCTCCTTAATCCAACTCGATATCTAATAACAACAATATTATACCAACAGATATAAGAATATATGCCAAGATATCACTATTAATTCTGGCATTCAAGTACCAAAGAATTCACATCACAAATTTGAGTCAAACACAAAACCTTTCAATTCATGATTTAAAATATACATTTACAAGACAATGCAATTTAGACATTCTGCATGTCAATCATAATTAAGATCTTAAAATAACAACACTTTTCTTTTCCAATACATCTCAAGAATGATTCGAACTCTTTACATAAGATCCCAAATTAAATAATCCAATGCATCATAAAAGTTCTTGTCTTCTTTTATCACTTATGATGTCCATCTAAAAATTTCTAGCATGGGTCAGTTCAATGAACTGAGCATGATAAGCACTAATCATTAAAGTAAAGTGCATTCCACTAATTGTTCCATTAAACAACTCTACTTTAATGAAACAATTAATATACATCATACAAACAATCATAAGTAATAACATCCAGAAAAGAAGTACCATAAAAGAGTATGAATTCACTTTTAAGAAAAGAACTTAATATAATCTGCAACATCAGAATTATATCACAAGGTTTAATTGATCCTATCAATTTATTTTTAACAATCAATTGGTCTTGTCATCCAATTGTTTCATAATTCCATAAGAATAGAAATACACATTTATCTTTTCTAAGTAGTAAAACAAGTTAATTACAACATAACTCATATAAGGAATATTCATCTTTCCATATAAACAAAAGAAGATAATCAAAACATTCTTATTCCTATACACAAATCATCTTAAGGATAGAATCAGGTTTAGAACACACAACACTACCTCAATCCAAAGATAACAATATAAAGGAGTCCATAAATAAAGAGACAACATCTAAACAAGAATCCCAATTCAATCCAAGAAGATTAGGAAACAAAATAGTCTAACTGAAAGTCTTACTAACTTCTATATGTTAGTAGATATAATTCAAAGGTCTGAAACTAGACTATCCACAAATCCAAGCTATACTCAAGTAAAATAAATCTCTTAACCAATCCACAAGAAGTTCCCATCTCATAAGAGAATCAATTAAAGAGAAGTTCATTCAATGAACTTATACAATCAATAGAAAAAGGATCTCAAACAGAAAAGGACCCAATTCATAATTCATTTCATTTATACTATGAAATGAAATACCTTATCTAATTCAAACTTAGAAATTATTTATCTAGTTCCCAAAAGAGAACACAAAATTGAATGCACAGTTAAAGAATGCACACTACAAACTTTCCATTACAAAACTTACAAACTAGTTTCCTATTTCCATTCACCAAGCTCAAGTTACAATTTTTGCGCAAATGCTAAAGGATCCAAGGTTTCATATGATGCTTTAGTCGTAGGTTTTACACGAATCAATGTGCTTGGGCGTTTTTTGTTTTTTTGAAAAAAAAGCCTCACCAAATGTCTTCTCGTGGAGTGCCATGAATTTGTGCGGCTGTCTTTGGCATTCTCCTAGCTGCGTAAAAAAAAAAGAACCCCCATACCCGTGTGGACTTTTATTAGAGCATAAAAGACAGGGAAATTTTGTTAGATGTTGTAGTTGTAAATGCTTGTTGGACGCAGTTTCTGTGTTTGACCAAATGAAAGAATGAAACAACTTCTCATGGAGAAATGTACTGCTGTGTGTGGAAAAACGTGGGTCCCTCATAAGGCAGTCACGTTGTTTCACCGTATGCAGCAAACCCGGGCTCCAACCCAATCAGTTTACATTTTCAAGCACACTTCCAACCCGTGCCAAAATGGAAGCTTTGAAGCAAGGTATGTTATCCATCAAAGCATAATGGAGAGAGGAGGTATGCCCACATGACTTTTCTGTCTCCTAAACTGCAATGATTGTAGGGTATGCACAAGATGTTATTTGTATACTATATTCCAATGAAGTTTGAGCAGAGAAGGCATGTCCACATGACCTTCTTGTCTCCTAAAATGCAATGATAGTAGGATTTGCACAAAATGGATTTGTTGAGAAGGCACATGAATTGTTTGATAGAATGCCTCAAAGAAAAGTTGTCTCATGGAATGCCATGATCTCAGGATATGCACATATATGGATTCAAATGTTGCAGATCTCGAGCGAGAGGCTTACCCTGTATTGGATGAGCTGGCCAAAAATGTCAGTACCAAGAACCTTGGACAGTTGCATAGCCTAAAAGCAATCTTACTCATCCCCTTGCACGGGTGCAAAAGGTACACAAATGGGTTCGTTGGGAAAGCTTGAGGATTTTGAGCAAAGGAAAAATGGTAATACTGCGGATGCTCATGATCTGTTCGACAAATGCTTAAGAGAGATGCTTGAACCGAATGTCGTAGTTTCGACCAACTTCATTCTCTAGGCATGGTTCATCTTCCCTTACCTCTCAGAATTATCGTGTTTTAGTTCTCTTTTGCAAATTAATAGAATCTTAAAATATTAGGTTTTTAATACAGTTAAATGTTTACATCAACTCGTTGCAAAAACAATGAAAGGTCGTGTTGTAACTCACAAAATAAAAAAACTCTTCTGCATTAAACCACGAACTCCCACCCTGATTTTGAGGTGATGTAGAAAACTTCCCACCCAAATGGATCACTACATAATTGTCTTATTGACTAGATGAAATTGACTTTCTAGTAATAATGTTGACCTTCTCCCAATTTAAATAGTTAATTTTTGTTGTTTTCAGAGACTCATTAAGTACCCTTGAAACTTTGAAAACGAGATGTTAGGATTCATTTGTGTACCTTGTTATGTGAGAAATCACCTGGACCATTAGATTGACCCCTGAATGAACATTTGTGATCTTTTGACGCTCTTATAGGAGCCATTTTACATTAGTTTATAAAGCGGAGAAAGCTACCAAATCTAGAAAGTTGGCTTTTGTTTTGAATCGCCATTTGAAACCTAGATAGAGAAATTATTTCCCTCTTCGCAAACCTCCGTAGTGTTTATACTAGAAAATTGCATGGAACATTCAGCTTAGGGAAAAGCACTCTTCTGGATAGTTTGGCAAAGCCATTTTGTAGGCCTCCTTGCAATTTGATGAGGTCAAATGGACCAATTTTGACTTGTCGCTCCGAAAACTTGTCCCCGTTTAAAAATTGTTTTCTAGTTCTCGATCCTGTTGACTCGATGAATTCTCCTCATATAAGGGAACTTGTAGGAAGTGTCTTGTTGCATTCTCATCCATCGAATGTCAGTTATGGATGCAATTTTCTGGGCCCTCGAGCTAAATTTTGTTCATTTGCAATCGGGTCAACTACTGATCCATGGCCTCGAGAGATTGACCACCAAATGCAAACCGTTCACTTTTTCCCAATTACAGCCGATTCTTTATGAACTCTTGGTAAATCTAGGGACATGTATAAATTTGATCGTGGTGTGCGTCCTCATCGAAAGATAACTTTTGTAAGAAATTTCTTAGCCTCTAAGCCCGTTTTGTACATTTTTGTAACTAGTAAGAAAATGTAAAAATAGAAAGCTACGGACCCTCGTAGGGTTGCCAAACCACCTCTGTAAACTCTTAACACATACAAATAATTGTTTAAAACTCTATAGTGGAACTTGTGTGCATTAGAGCTTTTGACAAAATGGTGTTTTCTCTCTCTTCCCTTCTCTTTCTCTCTCCTGGGTTATAAAATGAAGAAAAATGAAATGTAATGAATACATGTCGCTAGACCTTTTTATTTTGATTGCAAATTGTAATTATTGTCATATGTAAATGGGAAAATGAAAAATGATACTTATGTTAGGTTAGGGTGGACTCCATGCCAGCGAATTATCACTGATGTCATGCTCACATTTTTTTTTACAGGATGAAAGAATGATGACGTAAAGGAGTTGTGTAATGCATTAGTTATCATTGTAATTTATATAGTTCTTTTTTAAATGAATAAATGTATTTTATAGTCTCATGTTTTAGAAGGTTATATTTGATAATTTGTTGCTATGTATGAGATGCTGGTTTCTAGGACATCTAGGAAATGTGCATTTAATCTTAGGTTCAATTTTGATTCATAGAACACATGGTTAAAAGGGGTTGATATTTATATAAGGTAAATGAATTTGAAGTAATATCTTGTAGTGCATGTTTAGTGTTCAATAAATGATTAACGAGTCATATTGTGCATTCATACTTTGTAAATGTAATAAAGAGATTTAATTGAAACACACTACCCTTGTTCAACATCGGGACATAACTTGTTTTCATGTGTGATACTCCTTACCGTAGAAGACATTGAAAACTATACGATGAACTTAAATATTTTCTCTTGATGGAACGTTCTAGTTTAGGCAATTCAGAGCTCAAGAATGGGCTTATCGTCTTAGTCGAATGTTTAGTGACGATGTCATAAACCCGTCTGATAGGAGTGACACAGTCAAATTTTTCTTGGAGTGTGTAGAGCTAACTCCTCCTTTGTATCCTAGTGGACTACCTTGTTTTCCGTAGAGAGATTTAAAATTAATTTTCTTCATCGAATGAGATCCCCATTGGATCCAGACGACATAGAAGGAGGTTGTGACTTAGTTGTTCTAGGTCTTAAACTCTTGTTAACAAACTCCTTAGCTCCGCTCAGCTAGATGTGTTACCTTGGTTTCTCTCGACATTACACCTTGGTCCTTTCTGAAGGTGGTTTAGCATAAATATGTCCTCTTGCTTAAAACACATTTATAGTTGAGGGGTAGACCCTTAGGTGAAGTTGGAATTACTCTAAACCTCAGTTGATTTGGATGTTAATTTAGGGTTAGCATGTAGCTTCAAGTCTCCTAATCATGTATGTCTTCAAGAGGTTAGACAAACCATTTCGTAACTCCTTTTGCAAGACAATGCTAATAATAAGACCATTTTGTGACGTAGAAAATAAAGCATATAAGAGTAAAAATGAGAATTGAGGTTAGGGATACTGCCACTCTTGGAGACCTTATAACTCAATTAAATATCTTTATGTGTTTCAAAGATTATGTATTGCATTGTTGTGATCAACTATGAGAAAACAAGATATATATATATATATATATATATATATATATATATATATATAATGAAGACATTAAGTTATTGAACTTTATTAACTATGGTAGCGAAATCACTATTCCGTGACCGAGGAATGTTTTTGGTAAAAAAACTACCTTGTATCTAAATCTCCGTTAAATCCTTTTATTGCGTTCTGGATATCAAGTCATTTTCGCTTGAGTTGTAAGGGTAAAACTGTAGACATCGAATAAATGTTGGAGAAGAATATTCTTAACATAATAATAAGATAATTAAGTACTTTGTATGTAATTTGATTTATGCCAAAATAAGTATGTTAGTTATGGAAATTTTTATAAAGTATAAGAAGCCAACATAAGATGGTCGAATTGTATTTTAACCGCGGAATAAACTTAAGAATATGTGGGTGGACAAACGAGAAATTTATCCTTGCTCAATAATGTTCTTGGAATGTTAATCATAACTAAAATACATTTAAAGAAATGATGTGTTGTGGGTTCACCGTTCCTGAAGTCATGTTTCTTGTGGTTGGGTCATTGCTAGTATTCGTTCATTGGGAAAAGTGTGGCATTGACATGCCTATGTCATTTTCATGTGTCTATGTGAGTTGATGACTTATGTGATTGTTGTATGCGAGTCGATTTTCTGTACTTGGAGCCCTTGCTATGTTGTGTGTAGTGAGCAATGTAAGTCAAAAAAAAATTATCCTGGTATTTTACTGTTGTATTTGGGTGCGTAAAATGTGGGCACTAATTTTTCCTCTGCCGCACCTATTGTACCCGCGCCTACCGTGCCCTAGCCGCACCTTGCCCTAGCCACCCAACCATGGTTGCTACGCGTTCGCGTAGGTCTGCGAGCTCTCTACCGTGCTTGGATCGGCCAGAACACGGGAATATTGGAGACACGAACAACAAATCTAAACAGGATGCCCTTCTCCTTGGCGGCGGCTTTGGGAACCTATCCCTTGCGTGTAAAACTGATGGCGGCACCTGTAAAATTGGCATGGAAAATACAACACCAATCTCTTGGATTGACATGGATTTTGATGCAAATCAAGACCCCCCTTCAAAGAAAATCCGGGATAGAGTTTCTCCGACCTGTCAAAAAAGTAGAGGGTCTCTCCATTGAGACAGGTAAAGTTGGCTCGGTCTCTCCTACAAATCTCAACAATGATAATGAATCATTTAAAAATGACGGATCTTCTTTCAAGAGCATGGATAGATCCAACTCGCTTCAGAAAAGTGGTCGCTCAGGAACCTCTGGTGGAGATAAGTCCACTTCTTATGCTTCAGCGGTCTCCAAACAAAAGGAGAGTACCAGAAATGAGCTCTTGAAACCCTCCCAGGAGGTCCCGACGCTGAAAATCGGGAGGATCTACTTATAAAAATTCTTAAGGAGGAGGAAAATCTCTCCCAGCTGGGTCTCATATGCAGATTCCATAAATTTTGGCCTAAGCTTTCTCAGCTCCATGAATGGATAGCCCAGAGATGGAGAGAAAAAATACAAGGTAAGATTGAGCTTTATCCCTGTGCTAAAGCTTACTTCATTGCGGTCTTTGAAACCCCTGCTGATAGGGATTTAATCTTTAGCCAACATTGGGTTTGGGGGGAACATGGGCTGATGTCCAAACCATGGTATCCATCCTTCGACCCGTTAAAGGAGTCTTTTGATACCTACCCGATTTGGGTTCGTTTACCAGGACTTCCGTTACAACTTTGGAACAGATCTTGTCTCATTGCTATAGGAGATACTCTTGGATCATGTGTGGCAGTTGATGGTAAGACCTCCATTCAAACACATACTACGTTTGCTCGTATCCTGGTTGATATTGATACCTCCAAACCCTTACCAACAGAAATCAATCTTCAGATTGGAGAAAGGCTCTGGGTACAAGAGGATTGACTATGAGAGACTTGCCTTCAGATGTCGGCGTTGCTTCCAAACTGGTCATGTTACAAACGATTGTGAACATTCCAAACGAAAGACCAAAACTGCTTGGTGGAAGGATTCACTTCCTGAACATCTCACAATTGACTCAGATCCGGCTGAGGATTCTAGTGCCCCCTTGCAAGTTGACTCACCCATAATGGCTGATTCACAGGCCAACATAGAGAAACTACCTACAGACTATGCTCCATGATTGCTGATTCAGTGTTTAAGGAAGTTTTGGCCCCCCTTCCTATGGGTCACATCCACATCAAATCCATTGCAGATGCTTCGTTTGCATTGGATGCAGGAAATCCTGAATGGACAGTGGTGGATCGGAAGAAGAAGGGAAATGTCAAATCTAAACCCCCCACCACTCCGGACAAGGTTTGATTCTTGTCGTTGTTAGTGCTATTATTGTTACATCTGGGCAAATGGCCAACTGCACAGTTGCTGGGCAGCTGTGTTGCTGTATTAAGTTGTTGTTTTTAGCTATTTTTGAAGCAGCTGTTTTGTTTTTGCTGGTTCTTGGCTGTTTTCTTTTGTTGGGATTTCTGGGGTTAAATTTTGCTTTTGAGCACTGTTGTAAAAGGGTATAGTCCCTTTCAAAAAACTATTTACCAATAATAAAAAAATGTGGGCACTACATTCGATTCAAATCTCAAAACAAAATTCACAGTCTGACTCTAAACAATCTACTATCCCCAAGAGATCAAATTCAATTCTCTTTTAAAAACGGAGACTCGTTCAATGAATCCAACAAGGAACAAAAATCTACGGTTGTGAGAGATAAACAAGATCATGACATCTCATGGACTCAAAGGACTCAATTCCCATTACAATACATCAACACTTAATGCAAATGAGTAAGAAGATCGCGAACCCAAAAGAATAACAATACAAGCATTCTGAACAGAAATACTGTATTCTTTCATATGACACTCATTATAATAGGTTTTAGATTCACATTCTATTAAATCCCAAAAATTAGATAAAAGATCAAAAGAGATTAAGAAACTAAACAATTCGTTTAAGAAAAGTACTGTCCCAAACTTCTTCCATCTCGACTGAATAGAATCAACACAAGCCTCTCAAGTTCTAGTTAAAAGCTTATGACAAGAAATAATTTGTTTCAACATCAATAATAAGAAGGAAAGTAAATAATATACTTCCATAATCTCTAATATTTTAACGACTGATCCAAACAAACTAAAGATCAACTAATCCCACAACAGGACGTAGTTCTAGTCCATTTATTTCTAAGAACAAAATAGTCAAGCTTCCCACAAGACATGGGTTTGCTTAGGGCAGAGAAGAAGAAGATACATTTCAAATTTGCACGCCTTGTCAAATTCAAGAACACCGTGTGGCTTGAAAGACAGAAGTAATACAACCATTCCCTCACAAGAAGCAAAACATAGGAGGTTTCAAAAAGAAGTTACATGGTCTACTTTTGACCAAAACAGAACTCTCAAGACCCCTTCGAGAAGACAATCTTAAAAGAGAACAAAGATTTTCAAAACCAAATACCAACCAAACCCGACACATACAGTAAACACATCGATTCCAACATAAGTCCGAACACACAATAATGGAATACCTATACGAGTGTAGAATATAAGCTTCAAACTAAGTTTAGAATTTACAAGGCTCTAACACCGACTCAGACAAAAACAAGATCAAATACGAGCCTATAAGAAACATGAAGCCCTAAATACAATCTCAAAACCAAAAGACCAATGCTTTAATATGAGTCCAAGTATTCTCAAATCCTTAAATGAGAATAAAAATCCAGTTCGGAACGTAAGTACCTAACAAAACTCAACAACTCAACAGTAAGTTCAACATTCGCAGGAACTGAATATGAGTACAGTTGTTGAATACAAAAATTCAACCAAAGTTTAGAACTACACCAAGTTCCAACTCATTCCAAAACCAACACAAAGTCCCAATAAAAGCTCATAATGAATCACGAAGCTTTAATACAAGCTTAGAACAACCATGAAACTCCACTTCAAGTTCATGAAACACAAGACTAAAACAAAGATTCAGAACTATACAAGCAACAAAGCCGATTCGGTCAATACTAGTCTCGAATGCGGGTTACAGATCTTCGAATACAAGCTACAGAGCTTCAAATGTAAGTTTGCATGAATACTACTAATAACTAGTACAAAGAAATTTCCCATAACTACCATTAACAATGAAGGATTCACATTCCAAAACCCACATAGATTTCATGAAAACATACAAGTAAATAACCAGACACATCATGCAAAAGTATATCTCAAGTGAGAAGAATTGTTATAATGAATCATTTTGAAGAAAGCAAGAAAGCTTAATGGGTAGAGCCTATCATGCCTGATAGTGCCTCTGCTAATTCAAAGAAGACTTCCAATTGTGTTTCCAACACCTCTTCTTCTCCAAGCAAGATCAACCAACCATAAATTTTTTCCAAAATGCCTCATATACTTGAATTGAAAATAGGTCAGAGAAATAAAAAATAGCCATAAGGTGAAGATCAAACTGCTGGTTCGAAGAACTAGATAGCTCCATGTAGAGAAAAATTGTGAAGCATGCAAAACCAAACAACCCCCAAAAATCCGCCAACATGCCTTCCTAGATGGTTTGCTCACCAAAACCGAGGCAAATTAATGACAATAAATTACATATTCCCGCTTATCTCTCCTTGCCACCGCCATCCAAAGTTGGTGAGACCAAATTGAACTTCAACATGCATTTCCAAACTTAGTGATGCCTCCACGTAGGTTCCACTAATTTTTCATGTAATTACCAAGTATGGCAGAATTCTGCCCTATTAAATCAAAATCACATCTCATTAATAGCTTAGGAACTGCCGCTTAGATCCCACTTACCAATCGACTCATAGGCTCCCTTTCATACCCCATTAGATTAGGATATATACAATTTTCTTAGGTTAGATCTTAGGTTAATTTAAAAGTATAACCTTAGGATATAACCTTTAAACCAATAGATTGCCACCTTAGGTTAGGACATAGCTTAACTAAATAATATTAGGCATAGGTTAGAAATAACTTAGCATCCCTTAGGTTTTTTCCCCTTCATACTAACTTAGTATCAACAACTTAGGTTAGGATGTCATCCCACATAGTGTGGCATAGAAAGAGTTAGGAAAATTTACCTAAGTCTCGAATCCCTTTAGGACAAACCTTATTAGATATAGGACACATTTATATTCTCTCTTTCTCAAGAATCCTGAAATAGGTTTCTATTTCCCTTAACGCCATTAAGTTCCCTACAAAGTTCAATCCCAAAGACCCAAGCACAACATAAAACCAAATGAAGACACAATCACTCAAGTCCAAAGAACTTGTAACATACAAGGTTCAGTCCGCTATGTCTCTCAACCAATGAATGTCAATTTACCATTCAGTCTGTAAAGAAGATTTAAAACATTCCTTAGATCACTAAAATTGATCCAAGGATGAGTCAGTACAAGAGATAAGTTTGCAACTCTAAAAATCTGATTGCAGCTTATCTATAAGAAGTGAAAATGGATTCCTGAAAGCCATATCATTTCAATCCAATGAATCCAAAATCAAAGATGATTTATCCATAACAAGCATGATTTTCAACAATAAAGGAAACACACCTCTTTCAATAAAATCAATTGCCAATGCTTGTAATGCAAAAAGAAATATAACAATTTGTTAAAGGTGTTACGGTGTGAGTTAAAGCACTAAAGTTGGGGTTTTTGAACAAGCCACATTAAGTGTTGAAGTATGGTGGTAGGTGAGGTAGCATTTAATGTTAAAAAGTGGGAAAAACTATAAATAGAAGGTCGAGCACTTCATTATGGACATTGTGAATACAAAGAAGGAAGAGATTTTGCGAACTAGGGTTTCTAGAGTTGATTCGTGTGAATAAAAATTGGAAAAATTTAACTGTGAGTGACTAGTTTGGATTTGCAAACCAGGAGGGAAATAGTTCACGGGTGTAGAGAGAGTTGTGGAGAAGCATCGTCTTGTGAAAGGGATATTCCAGGTGATAGTTTGACAACTAAGGCATGGGTTGAAAATGAGTTTATTCAAAATTTCAAGATCTAAGCTTGGAAATGGTAGAGAAGCGAGCAAGAGAAGTTAAAGTGCAAAGATAACCTACACAATGGAGCCCAAGAAACCGGTTAAAACACCTAAAAAGGGAAAAGGAAAGGGCAAGGGAAAATAAAAAGAAACCTCCGTAAGTACCAATGAATAATGGTATGCAGAAATGCAGTACCCAGATGGGGTTTTTCTTGGAAAGGAGTGTGAGTCCCATTTAAGAAACATGATAGTAAGCGATTATAACCATCGTAAAAACATGACTGAAAAAGAAATGGTGCTAGAGTTAGTGCGCTTGAAAAATAAGAGGACACCAAAAGGGTTACCCATTTATAGCGACGAAGTAAAATTGAAGTTGGAGAAGGTAGGATTGTTGCAACTCTATGATTTTCCCTACTTTGGGAAGCCTAAGCACCTCTATCAGTGGTTGATGTCGTGTGTACACGAAGATCACTTTCACTTTGTGGGGCGTAAGATGCACATAACTCCTCAACTGATTTCAAAATTCACAAGTCTCATCTGTGAAGGAGAAGATATAAAGGATGAACTATGTGACAAAGAATCCATCAAAGAAACTGTCGCCGCATATGCATACAAGAAGGGGTCAAGGTACTTTGATATTGCGGATATCCAAGACCCGATGATGAGAATGACCATGTGCCTAGTAACCAAACTTAATGACCAAGAGAGGTGGATGCAAGTGAACAAGTCATGGCTCAATGTTTGTAGAAGGATATCAGAGGGCACCATCTACAACTTGTCCATGTACATCGTGGACAAGATCATCAACAACATGTAGGAAGGTGACAAGATAATTTTTGGCAATGTCCTCTTAACTATTATGTTTTTAGAGATCAAAGTGCCAAATGTGGAAGATAAGTTCATTTGGGAGTACCCAGAGGAAGACCCTTTGCTGCAAAGAGATTAGAAAAATATACTTGTGATAGCATGATGGCCATTCACAAGGTGCGTCTTGAAAAATGGTATACACGCTTGAGGAATGTGTTCGGGAAGAGTGGAGGATCCCAAAACAATTGCCAAAGATCACAAAGGGAGAAGTTGAATTTGTAGTATACCAACACTTCAATTGGCAGATTTAGGTTGGTTGATGAAAGCATGAGCCCATGGTGTAAACTTCCATTTTCCTTCATCACTCAATACTTCCAAGTGGGGGTAAATAGATTCAAGGAATCCAAGAAGCTGAAGTTTGACCTTGGAAATATGGATCGGGACCACAAGGAGATGCGCAAGACGTTGGTCTACCCCAACAAGCATGCATATGTGGAAAAGTACGTATCACATGAAGTTCAGATGATGAAACCTTTGACTCTCGCTTATTGTAGGGAGGTCCAGTGGTGCGTGCATACCTTTGCATGAGGCCTAATTTTGAGAAGGTGAAAATGAGATATCTATACCAAAGACCTAACAGGTAGAAAAATCTGCACCTAAGAAAAAGGAGAAGGAAGAGATAAAGAAAAAGGCACCAAGTGTCCAAGATACAAAAATGGTGGGCACCCTAGGAACAAGCGCTAGAAAAGTACTTACACACACAGGAAGAGGTCCTCAGTCAAAGAGGAGGTGCCAGAGCAAGAAAATCCTATCGCAGAGGAGAAATCACTAGAGGAGGAAGAAGAGAAAGCAGAATATCCTATACTAGAATCCCTAGTTAGAAAGAAATAAAAGGTGATAAAGGAGGTGACTCGTAGGACACAGAGAGCTTGGAGAAATAAAGGGGTGAGAGGGATGATGATGAAGAAGATGAACCTAAAGGAGACCAAGAACAACTTTTTTAGTGTGCACAATTAAGAAGAAGAAGGCGAAGAGGAGAAGAATGAATTTCAATTTGTGCAAAGGAAGGGCAGCCAGGAGGAGGAGGGTGCCCAGGAAATGGGAGGAAGTGAAGAGGTTAGCATGAAGAATTAAAGGACTCCAAGCCTCACTAAGGATGAAGTAAACAAGGCGGTAGAAAGAGAAGCAACGAAAATCATTAAAGCCTTAGTAGAACAAGAGTTGGAGTGCAACGCTGATATAGTGATGAATGAAGATAGGGAAGAAAGCGTAGGGAAATATCATGGCAGCGCAGGAGGCCCCATTCTAACAATAACTGTTCCTAAGGGCACATGCATAGGAGGAAAGCACTTGGAGATCCATAGACCAAGAATGAGCTACATTGATGATCTAAACAAAGTGTTACGTGCACACTTCCAAAGCATATTCCCAATAGATCAACTCTTGGCAATGAAGTCGTTTGATGAAGAAGGTGCATACCCTTGAATGAAGAAAATGCTTTCTTGAGCAATTGAGTTCCACATCAACGAGCCAAATTTTGAGGTAAGCCAAGGGGAAATAATGAAGATGCTTGAGTCAAAAGGAGATAACTCCTTGGTGAGCGCTTAACAACTCTCGTATGAACAAATCTGTAATGCATCGAATAAGGTCTCGGTTGAACTGGAAGCAAGGTTATTCAGGAGGAATGACATGGTAAAATTTCTAGAAGTAGAGCTAGAAAAGAGGGAAGAAGAGCTAGAGGAAAGGACCAAGGACTTAAAACAGGAGGAACTAATTAGCGTGCAACTAAAGCATGAACTAAGGGAAGAAAAAGCAAGGGTGCATGAGGTATACAAGAAGGTAGAATCCATCACAGATGTCATTGTTTTAAAGCATCTGAACCTAGCACCACCCACACAAAAGTATGGATCTTCCCTAGAGTTCCTTAAAGACTTAACACACATCCTCACCATAAAGAGGTAACCTCTGGCCTTAGAATTTGTGGAAGTAGCAGCAGTGCACCTAGAGAAGGAGGAAAAATTAAAGGTTGTAGCAATCATTGCCGAGTACAACAAGGTTCTTGCTGATGTGAAAATTGGTACCCATCTTTTGTTGAGGCCACATATGATAATTACACAAAAAAAGATATAATGGCGAGTATTATGGTCACCACTCATAAGGTAGAGCTCAAGGAATTCCAAGAGAAGAACAAAGGAAACTGAGTGGAGCGGGAGAGGACCCTAGCCAAAGTTGAGAAGAAGTCAGAAGCCATTGAAACCTTACGAGGTTTGATTAAAAAATGGATGAAGGAGTTGTACCCACAGATTACAAGGAGGATGGATGTGCTTGAGGACATGGGAAAGGAATTGGAAGGAATGGTTGAAACATTGAACACTCAAGGAAATGGACTAGGTTTTGAGGAGGTAAGCACCCTAGTTGGCGACCTCTACCAGAGAGCGCAAAATGAAGTCGATGCCTGGAACAAGTTAGAGGCTGACTTGCAAAGAGATTTTCCTATCTTGTTGCAGTAATAACAACATTTCCCCATTCTTTCATTTTCCCCAATTCTTCATTCCCTTATTGTTTTTCCAAGATGTTAAGTCTATTGTAATTCTTTCTTTGAATAAGTGTTCCCGAGGTCGGAGAACAGGTAAAGTGTGGGGTGATGTTGGGCTCCTAAAATATTGAATAAGTACAAAAAGGCACATGAGTGTGCAAGGCCTAAGTTGAGGAGTTGGCGCGCAAGGAGAAGGCACATAAGGCAGGGTTCTAGGAGGGTTTTAGAAGGACTCGTGATACGCGGCCCAGCGGAACAAGGTCTCGGGATTTAGCATTTGTATTTGACATATTAGGGATAACATGAGAAAAGTGTGACTTGCCTACGCATGATGAATGGATAAGGTGCCATCCTAGTGATAGGTTAGCCTAGGAAGGAATATGCCCTGCGATGGAAGCTTCTAGAATACCATCATGGCAAGGAGTGGAGAGATCAGGCTTAGAGGAGCATGCTCCCATAGAGGACCACATTTGGACACTTGGTGATGGATCTAAAGCCTTAGAAAGGTGGGTTGGCAGTTCAAGGGGCCTATAAATATAAGCATCCATAAAAGAACTAAGAGAGGGAGGTCAATAGAGAGCGAGCTCTACAAAAATGTTGCGGAGGAGTATTGGGTTGGGTAGATGAAATACGGGAGAAGAATGTATCAAGGGGCTTAGGAGTGTAAATTTTATTTTTAAGAGCTAAGGGTGGAAATCCGGTTATGATGTATGACTTCGATTTGCCATCCTGTGATATTTTGTAATGGATTTAATGGATGTAATGAGGTTACCAAATTATTTGAATATGATCATTAATGATTAAGTCCGTACATATATCTTCATAGTTCTGTTTCATGTATGTTTATGGAATGAATATCAATCCTTATGTATTTTCCTTTGTTTTGGTTCGAGTCCTATAATCTATTAAGTATATTTCAATTTAGAATGACTCGCACTGATCTAGAAGCCGTTCGAGCTCTATGATCATTGCATGTCTCATTTCTACTCACTCTCTTTAAGTTCATATCATAGATGATGTTTCCCACTAAACTCACATAAAGGAGAGACTCAACACCCGTGTGTGCCTTGGGTGAGTGCTCGGTGCCCGTTGGGTGATAGGATGATGCGCATGTGATTCCCTTGTTCTTTGGTGGGTGTAAAAGTGACTACAATAATTCTATGATTTGGAGGACTATCAAAGGATTATTGATGAAGGACCTTGGTTTTGAGGAACAAGGAGGTTGTTCAATCTTGCATGGTTCCCATAATTCGATCCCAACTCCTCTATCTCACATGTTCTTGTTTGGGTCATATTTCCAAAACTCCCTCTCAAATATTTCATGAGCTTGGAAGATATCAGAAATTTTCTAGGGAGGTTCATCAAACAAGATGACAAGAGGCTACAGAGTGGGCTATTTACTTTTGTTAGGATATGTGTTGAAGTGGATCTTAGTAAAGGATTTCCGGATAAAATGACTCTTAATATGGGAGATGTGACTCATATCCAGACTCTAGACTATGAAAACATGGCTTTCTGATATAGGAATTGTAAGAATCCAGATCACCTTCAAGTTTCCTACCCACATAAGAAAGTCCAAGCTCCAAATAAAAAGGATCCATTCCCAAATGATGGAGCCCTCCAATTTTGATGATGACTCTAGATCGGACTCAAATGTTCAATAATTTGATGATAATGCCCCTTCGGCTAATGCTTCAATCACTACCAATGTTTCATATGCTATTGCTGATTGTCTTGGTGGTGGGAAGCCCTCGGCTCATCTCCCCTATTTGGAGAAGCTTTTTAGGAATCAAGAGGCCTCATGAATCTGATCAATCTGACTCGAGATAAGGAGGGTCCCCTTTCTCTAAACAAGGAGTTACACATATCCTCTCCATTGATTTAACAATATTCAATCCTCTAAGCTTGGAGGAACACTCTCCTGGAAATTGGCAGTTAGTGCATTTGAAGAAGGGAAAAAAGAAAAACAATGATCTTTGTTTTCCTTCTTTTCCACTTTTCTCAGGGTTACCTCCTTGGATGATTCATCTTCTTTGACTTGCAATTCGTTGGAATACTTCTCCCCTCTTCCCTTTGTTTGTTCCTCCTTTCGGCATCTTCATTGTAACTTCTCTTTATCTGTAGTTGTAATCTTCTTGTTGCTTTTGGTGTCATCTGTAGCTCCTCTTTACTCTAGTTGTTGTCTCTTTCTTTCTTCCTTTGTGTAGTATGTACCTTATGGGTCTTTGTTCCTCTTGCCTTTGGAATTATTTTATGTATCATTTCATGGTGTTATCTTTCCTTTTGGGATGCTTGTAGAATGACGCGGGTCCTTTCAAAACCCCAAATTTTTACCAATTACCAAAAAAATTAGTATATATAAACAAACAAATAAATAAACAAATGTATCAATAATAAAATAATATGAATTAATTCATGCCGGTGAGGAAGTTTCCTTCTAGGTATGTAGGTTTCTTAGAGCGGTCGAAACATGGAGTGTGCAATTTTTTTCAGATTTTGTAAATGCAAATAATAGACATTAAGCCATATTTGACAACCTCTCGCAACATTCTCCCTCTCTACTTGCATTAAAATTGGATTGTTTTCTTTTAGCTCGGAGGCAACATGGTTTGTTGTGGCGGATGCCACTAGTGGAAGAAGAAAAAAAAGAGATTTTGAGAAGTCCTATGGGGTGCCATTCTGGTACATAAATGGTGAAGAAAGAGGGGTGCATGGATTGTTAGACATGTGAATGAATATGGAAGCTTAAAAGAGGCACATGAACTATTTGGATGAATGCCCAAGGTTGTAAAACCTCAAGGAACACAATGAATATGGGCACTCGCATGAAGGGATTTGTTGAAAAGGTGTTGGAAACTTAAGAAACAAACTTGACAGGTGTAAATCCAAACCTCACATTCTTTCAAACATCCTCCCAACTTGCACTAAAATGGGAGATTTGACCAAGGTATGGGTTTCTTCAAGCATTATGAAAAATATTTTTTGTTTCTAGTGCATTAGTAGACATGAAAGAAAAATGTCAAAGCATACGAGACAAAATGCAAATCATTTAACAAAATGTTTGAAATAAATATATCGTTACGAATTTCATGATTCCACTATGTGTACAAAACAAATTATAAAGATGTCATCAATCTCTTCAAGTATACTTCATGCCTACAACTACATATAGGGTTTTGGGAGATGTTGGTGGTGCCATGGGTTCTTACATGCCATTTAAACTTTTAGGGGTATTCAGAGCCCAAGTGGAAAGAAAAAAAGAAAAAAAAGATTTTTTTTTTTTTGTGTGTTCTCCTAGATATCATCTGTTATAGGATTTACACAAAATGGGTTTTGTAGACAACCTAAAAATACATTCATATTTCTAGCCTGCTTCCATGTAATTAGAATTAATCAAATTAATTATATCTTGATATAATACACCCTTTTAGAATTAATGAAATTAATTCTACTACTTAAGTCATATTCCTTCCCTTTAGAATTAGTTAAGTTAATTCTATCATACCTTTGGAATTAATTAAATTAATTCGTAATACCCCTTAGCTAATATAATTAAACATTTATTTATTTAAATGGTTAATTATCTCCTCATAATTAATAATTAATTAAATTGGTTATTTAATTAATCCTATCCTAGTTAACTACACTTGAACTCCACTTCCCTATTCCACTTGGACTCCACTTCTAAAATCCTAAAAAAGTGGGGTTAATTGAGTTAGACGTCAACCGCCTTCCTAGGTGTAACTTCTTCTAATCCAACCGTATATCACCCCTTTAAATATGTAATTCCACATACTGAGTCTACTTACTATTCTAAGTAATTATAATTATTAACTTAAATCTTCGTCAAAATTTCATCCACCTTCTATGGCCTCACCCTTAGATATAAAAGTAGGCCATATCCTTTACAAATTTCTCTAGAAAATCCCTATAAGCTTATGCAAATTATAACCTACTTATGCAAAATTTTCCTCCCTCATCCTTGTGTATCTCAACTCGTAGAATTTCATTCATCCATTTGGAGAATCATATCAAGAGCACCCACAATCACACAAATACAAAAGATTAAGAAAGCCCAAGTGCTTCAACAATCTTCTTTGAGGTTTGCATTGAGAAATTACAGAGAGGTATATTGCTTTGTTTTTCATTTATCTTTCATTATCTAGTAATTTTTAATGGCTTACATTCTAACATGCATGATGGGACCTCCCACAGTATATTTGAAACATTTATTTTATGTTTCTTAATATAAAATTATTTGTGTTTTCTTTGTATTCTTCTAACCTTATTGTCCAAGTTTTAGGTTCTCGGTGAAGTATAAAAGCAGAAAAACCAAAAAAATCAGCTTTTTGGATGAATTTTTCGCTTTTAAACTTTTCCAAAAGTTCATGCACTAGCATTCTTGATTATTGTGCTAGCATACATGTGTGTGCATTAGAATTTGTAGACACCCCAAAATTACATACTTGTTCCTAGTACTATCTCAGTTCACATCCTAGTTCATCCCCCCTTATGATGGATTAATCAAATTAACTAATCACACACATTACACCTTGTTAGGATTAATTAAATTAGTCTTTAACCCACTTTAGCTAAGTTAAGTTCCATTTATTAAAAAAATGGTTAATTTATTATCTTGTGCATTGTAGCTGATTAAATTAGTTACTTAATTAGGAAAATGCACTTGTTTTCCTAGTTAACCGCCACTTAGACTCTTAAACTCCACTCCTCATCCTCGAGTTAACTCCACTTCATCAATCCAATCAACTATACTCCTATAATTCTTTAAAGGAAGGGGTAATAGAGTTGTACATGAAATCACCTTTCGAAATGTAACTTATGCTATTCCAAATGTCTACTACCCCTTCAAAGATGCAATCGCTATTGCCAATTCTACTTGTTATTCCCGGGTAATTACAACTATTAAACTAGAGCTTAGTCAAACTCATGTAACCACTTCCAACCACTACTCAGCCTCTATAAAAGAGCAAGCTTACCCCTTTGCAAATCCTCTTATATTGAAGTAAGAAAACTTTTTCAACTTTTCTATCCAATATTTGCATATTGGAAGCTATATCTAAGCCAAATATGTGTTCGTAACATTGTCACTCTCACATTTGGAGGTCACTTTCAAGAGCATCCACAATTAATAATATACAAGGTTTCACAAGCTCAAAAGCTTCTTACAACCTTATCTGAGGTTTGCAAGGAAAACATGGAGGAGTATGTTTGTTATTTTTCTTATCTCTTTGTTTTACAAGGATTTTTCTATGCTCACATTATGGCATTTGCATTTGTTTGATCATCATTTTGGCATGCATTAGGGGTATAACTGATTGTATTTTTTTTGATGTTATGTGACATTGTCGATGTTTAATTTTTGAACCAATTACAAGTACTGTGATAACATATTGGCTCATTTATAACCCTGATGTCTACACCTATTATGTATATTGGGATTGTTTTCATTTTTTTCTCTTTTCTTTGCTATGTGTGTTTTTGTTTACACACATCTGGGTTAACCATCTCGATTCTTTCATAATCATGGTGAAAAATCTATTGTGTGAAAAAAGGTTTCTCTTATATTCATACTCTCCAAATGACAACCATACTACGAGGAACAATTCTTCCCATCCTTGTTTAAATTCCTTTTCTTTTGCCTATCCAACAGTCATCCACCACTTTGCTGCATCACCTACCCATTTGAGGGGGCATTCCTTACCATTCCTACTTGTTTGGGGCATTAAAATGCTTCACCATGTGTCTACTATTACTTCACAATAACACTTTAAAGAGGGGAAAATGTAGACACCCCAAAATTACATAATTTTTCCCAATACTATCTTAGTTCACATCCTAATTCATACCCGCTTATGATTGATTATTCAAATTAATTAATCATGCACACTGCACCTTGTTAAGATTAATTAAATTAGTCTCTAACCCAATTTAGCTAAGTTAATTATCATTTATTAAATAAATGGTTAATTAATTATCTTGCACATTGTAGCTAATTAAATTAGTTACTTAATTAGGAAAATATACCTATTTTCCTTGTTAACAACCACTTAGACTCCTTTTGAACTCCACTTCCTCATCCCCAGTTAACTCCACTTCACCAGGTCTAGTCAATCGCACTCTTATAATCCTAGAAAGGATGAGAAATAGATTTTTACGTGCAATCACCTTTCCAGATGTAACTTCTACTATTCCAAATGTCTACTACCCCTTTAAAGATGCAACTATTATTGCCAAGTCTACTTGTTATTCTAGGTAATTAAAATTATTATCCTAGAGCTTAGTACTCATGTAACCAATGCCAACCACTACTTAGGCTCTATAAAACAAAAATCTTACCCCTTTACAAATCCTCTTAGATTGAAGTAAGAAAAATCTGTTAACTTTTCTATCCAATATCGTAAATTAGAAGCTATACCCAAGCCAAATTTATGTTTACAACATTGTCAATCTCAAATTTGGAGGTCACTTTTAAGAGCATCCAAAATCAATAATATACAAGGTTTCACAAGATCAAAAGCTTATTACAACCAAATATAAGGTTTGCAAGGAATACATGGAGGATTAGGTTTGTTATTCTCGCTTCTCTCTTTTTTACCAAGTTTTTCGTGCTCACAATCTGGCAAGCCCGATGGGACTTAACCACATTTTCTTTCATTTTTCATTTATTTTGTAATGCAAAGTGTTAATGTGTTACTAAAATTTGTGTGAATGTGGTTTTAATTAATTAATTTTTCTTTTGGTGTATTTTTATTGTGTTGTTGTGTTACTATGTTTGTAGGAGCACAGGAGAAGCAAAAATCATAATTTTATAAATCATAAGAAAAAAATATGTTTATGTGTTTTGAATCTTTTACAGTGTTTTGTCTCTTTTTTAGAAGCCAAAAATCAATGTTAAAATAAATTTTGTTTTTTGGCATTTAGGTGTATTTACTTTACTTTTAGTGATACTTTTAGTTATAACTAACACTAAAACAAAAGCTAAATTCCTACTAAATCTGGTGAAATTTACAAAACATGCTAAAATTAGCATCCTCGTACCCTCCTTATCCCCTTATCCATCTCTTCTAAATCCCTTCCCCTTATCCCCCAACTCTCCCTGCATCTCGATAAGCTAGCTTGTCAAGCTACCCGATCTCCCTTACCTATCTAACCTTACGGTTCACTCCGAGCTGGCCTAACTCGAGTTACCTAGTTACTCTCCCTCCCTCTCTTCCTACCCATCTCGATGAGCTAGCTCTCCAAGCTCATGAATCCCCTTACCCTAATATCTAAACTACCCCTGCCTTGACTCGGTTTATCCAAGCTTGACCTTAACTCCATGTCATTCCAAATTATTGTCTTCCCGACCACATCTATTCCCTCATTTGTCACTTATTGGCATTTAAAAACAATCTACTAACTACAGGTTTCATTCATCAAAGAACGATGGTTAAAACAATCTCATTTTAAATCAAGATAAGAATGAATAATTCACATTATATTTGCGGGAATGGATGAAAAGGATGTTGCCCATCAATTTAAGCGTGGGAAGTGCTTTGGCTTAAGACATAAAACTCATTGTGAGGAGTACCAAAGGAACCCCAAAGTAGTCGGCACATTGAGGGAACTGGATGATGAAACAAGTACCCAATCTAACTGACTAGTGCGCCTTATGAGACTAGAGTCACATATATACAATCTCGGTGACCCCAATGCAATACATTTGAGAAAGATATTTTCTCATTATTTAAAAGGGGGTAAAGTAAATTCAAAAACTAGCAATATTACCATGCTCACTTAGATATACTACTGACACCTACTTGAGAGAACCACTTAGGAAGCCATGCCTTGTCCAATCTAATCTAAGGTAGAGGCCAACTTAAACAAAACATCTTTCTCATTTGTTCTATGTTTTACAAAAGTTCATATTCCACTTTCTTGTCATTCACACTCTTCATCTGTTCTACCTCACAAATTTTTTGTTCCATCTTTCATATCTTTCATACTCTTTGTCTCTATCTTGCAAAGTTTTTGTTTCACATCCTTTTCTTTTTGATATTCTATCTTCTCACATTTTCTCTCTCATCCATCTTATCACTTTGTAAAAAGTCTAAGTATTGAGTTGTAAACATCTGTATCTGCACTTAAGCACTTTCCTCCTTCATCTAAGTCTTGATATCATAATACTTGCTTTATCATGGTCAAGCTCCATCATGATCACCATGATCAATCATTTTCATAGGTCTTAAGTTTGACATTTACCTTTTTCACTTTATTCATCTCACCTTGTCAAATTTAACGTTTGCTTTGTTGAAGTGATGACCTCTTCAAAACATATTTCACTCCTCTCTTTTAAAGTATTCACTTTGCTTTAATTTGATATCCTTAATAAATCAATTTCCCCTTGTCTCTTATCTTCACTCTCATGGGATTCAGATCTTCTCATCATCATTTCTTCACTTCTTATCTTAACATTCACATTGTTTTTATTTGAGTTCTCCCCTTCTCTTGTTTTGTCTCCTCTCTTAACATTATTTTCATTAAAATTTGAGCATCCTTCATCATATTTCTAAGTCTCTTTCCTTTTAATAGTCATTTGGTTAATAGCGAAGCATTTTCATCACATTTCCTAAGTATCTTCTTTTAACACTAATTTTGTTATGAATTGAGCATCTCTCATCATATCTCTAAGTCTCCTCTCTTACCACCCATTTTAAAGTGTTGAGCATCTTTTGTCATGTCTCCAAGTCTCCTCTTGTAGCACTCATTTTTTCACAAGTTGAGAAAGCTAACCTCTTTCACCTCTTCCCTCTTTACATTCACTTTGTAAAGGGTTGAGGAAACTTTCAAACCTTTTCATCTCTCTTATCACTCATTTTTTTAAGAGTCCTCTAACTAACATTTCAATCCCTCTTCTGCCTTAACAATACTCATTTTGTTAAGTGTTGAGAAGTCACACCTTTTCATTTCTCTTAAAAGTTAACACTCATCTTGTTAAGAGTTGACCTTTCAAACCTTTTAGTCTCTCTTAACACTCCTTTTGTTAAGAGTTGATCACATCATCTTGTTAAGTCTCTTCTCTTTTAAACATCCATTTTAAAATTTGAGAAAACTGACATTTTCAAAATATCGTCTCCTTGTTGAAGAAATTTTTTTACCTTAGGGGTTTGGTTTTATACTTCAAGGAGTAAAATTTTCTACACCTTAGTATGGAGGGGTTTTCAAGATACATGGGAGATGTGATGGATGTATAATGTTTCATGCTCCATGAATAATGTACTAGAATTATTTTTCCCGTAAGTAAGCCTAGAAATCAAAACCACTTACGAGAAAATAGAGTTAGTAAAATAAGTGGGCAAGTTTCTAGCAGAGGCCGGTTCCCGAAGCCCAAATACTTCCTTATGTGGATGTCAACCTGATTTTAGGACAGGTAAGATTTATTGATGATAATTTGAAGTACAATAGAAGGAAAATGTGATTAACTATTTATCACTTATTTAGCTTAATACATACATCGAGATGATAATGATAATGAAAAGTAACGATCCTAGATTCCAAAGTTGGAATATAGGCCAGTATCTAAGTTTTTAGAAAAGAATTTAGAGATTATTGAGAAGGATAAAGCATCATCTTTGGTGAAGTATGAATCAGGCTCAGAGATGTAGTCTTCCATGAAGAAGTCAAAGATCTCTTCTTCCATGTCGTATAGACATGCGAGGATGAAATCAGTGTATGGAAGGCTGGTATTTCTCTCAATGTTGGATTCAGATGTAGTATGGGTATCCTTTGGTATGTTCAAGCCTGCTTCATAGTTGTACTTGAACAATGCAAGCTCAACTTGGATCCTCTTGACCTTGTAGTATGGCTCCCAAAATTCCTCGGTTGCTTTACTAATTCATTTGCTAGAGGAAAAAAAGGCTTCCAACCTATCAAAGGGAGCGCGTTTATGGAACACAGTTCAAGGTTATGAAGAATATCATCGACGGCCCAGTGTAAGGGGTGTCGGACAATTAATGCGAATTAATACCGATAATGGGATGACTGATACCTGATATGGCCATCTACAAAACCCATACTTGACAACATGTTAGAAAAAAAAGAAATGGATATGGATTATTAAACAAATCTATAAAAGAAAAATCTTGAGCGAGGAATCCTAGGTGATTCTAGAAATCACTTTGGTGATTACTGTGGAT
The DNA here is from genome assembly GCA_018340775.1 of Taxus wallichiana var. yunnanensis. Lineage (NCBI taxonomy): Eukaryota > Viridiplantae > Streptophyta > Pinopsida > Cupressales > Taxaceae > Taxus > Taxus wallichiana. The sequence continues at coordinate 291,385,684 of CM031233.1, read as the reverse complement.
TCTAATAGGCTAATAAAATAGAGAATATAACTTGATTATTTTAAAGCTGTAATGACTTTTAAAGCTTCAACGAGATTATTAGTGGAAAGATGAGCAGGATTACCTAAAAACGGAAGTAGGAATTTATGAAAGCGAATCTTACCTTAGATGATTGACCGGATATCACAGATTGAGTGGCATATGGAAGAAGATGGCTCCAAGATGTCTCGTTGACGATCTTTGGATAATATGATGATAATGTTGAATTAGTGTAGCAATAGTAGTGATTTTTGGAAAGGATTGTTGTTACAAATCAGCAGCGACTCCCTGGATGTTGATCGGACTTCTAGTTTGACATCCTGGACATCCAGGTGTGATTGCACAACATTGAATCCTCTCCCCAAGTGTGGGACTTGAAAAATGGGAAAGGAATCTCTAGATTAGTGGCTGGTTCCTCAACTCCCCTAATCAGATATATTACTTGCAAGTTATACAGAGGTTTCAAACTCAAAATCCTACTCTAAATTCCAAAGTGGACAGAGATAGAGAATGCAAAAAAACTGAAACTAGTGCTAATAAGGTGATGCACCAAAGGAGTGGTGAGCATTTCTTACTTCTATAGATTGACACAGTTCATAAAAATGCAACAAAACTTCATGCACAAACTGATAACTGTAATGGAGGGTCAGAAATGAATCAAACAACACAAACAAAGGATTAAAACTCATTCACAGAGCCTGTATTGTCATTTTAACATCAAAAACCACTTGCATTACAACACCTGAGAGGAAAAATAGGTTGCAGTCTTGGAAAAGGTTTGATTTTTCCACAAAAATCACTTTCAAAGTGACAGAGGGAGCCTGCAATACATAAAAATGTTCAACCCTTTGAAAATGAGCCAAATCTAGCTTTTACAGTGCAAGCCACGACCCTAGGAGAGAGAAACACGGAAAACATGGGAGAGCTTCAACCACTGACCCAAAATGCATTAAAACAACATGGGCATCCTTACAGGCCCATCCCCTAACATTTTTCGCCATGCTGGGAGAGAATGCGAGCCATTCTTCATTAAAAATGGTGGTTGAAACGTCATTTCTGTCCATGACCACGTGCCAGAGGTGTTTTTCAATTTTATCTCTCCAAACTCCATCAAAATGCAAAAATGACCCCGAAATCTTGTAGAGAATTTCACTAGCTTTCCATTGATATAAAGAACGTGAAAAACTGAGCTTTGGATTGAAAGATATGGCTGTTTGAAATTTTAGGGCAAAACAGGGCCAAATCAGTTAGCGAGGCAAATTTTTTTAAATTTTCCACTTTTTGGTCATTTGGAAAATTTTCCAAAAATTCCCCATGCTCTACCATTTTGGGTGCCATGTGGCATGTTTTGATTGGGCATGGGCCTTTAATGCTTCATTTTCCATTGTTTTGCCCTTTGGAAAATTTTCCAAAAAAATCCTCGCCAAAGCCGATGATCGAGGACACGTGACACGCGGCCCGATTGGGAGCGGGCCTGTCCTCCTAAATTTTTTGTCGCAATTTGATCCTATTTCTTAACTTGGACATGTGGCAAAACCTCATTTGTTGTGGGCCTTTCCTTGAATTTCCATGCGGGCTTGTCTTGAGTTTTTTGGCGCCACCTGACACGTGGTGAGATTCCATTCGTTCGCGCTCGGGGGAGTGATTTTCCCTTTGAAATTTCCTTCTTTTTCCTTTGGGAAAATTTTCCAAATTCTCCCTACCTTCTGCCAGTCTAGGACACATGGCACAATTTCATTTGCCGTGGACCCTCTACAAACATTTTTCCTTTTGCGCAATCCCTTTGGGAAAAAATCCCAATCTCCTCCTGCGCTCCACCATTCCGGGTGCCCGGGGACACGTGGCCTGTTCTGAATGTTTGGTGGGGTAGCGGGCCAAAAACTTCCTCTATTCCCTTTTACCAAAACACTTTGCCAAAATTCCAATCTTTCCTCCGCCCTCTGCTGGTCCGATGTCATAGGACACGTGGCACAACATGATTGGGCGCGGGCCTTCCTTTTAAAATTTTCCCTGTGCCAACACTTAGTCAAAATTTTCAATTTTCTCCCCTGGACACGTGGCAAAATCTAATTCACCGGTGGGCCTGCGGGGAAAATATTCCTTTTGAAAACTTTGCCAAACACTTGGTAAAAAAACAAGTTTTCCTTCGACCCCGCCACTTCCTTGGACACGTGGCGCCATTTCATTGGCTGCGGGCCTTTCAGGGGAAAATTTCCCACAAAAACTCCGCCGAGCCATAACTTCAAAAATACATGGAGTTAGGAGGAAAACTTTACCTTTCTGGAAAGCTGAGAGAGAGCTCTATCTAATGGTGTCATTTCCAGAAAGTTTTGAGTTCTTGAAAAGAAAAAAATTATGACTGAGGCACAAGAGAGGGAAGAATGAAAGGAGTTAGCCACAAAATGAGCAAGGGGCACATTTTGGATAACAATTTTGGTGACTCAGAGGGGTCATCTACCTACTGGATGAAGTTACCAGTTGCCTGAAGCAATCCATTGGGTATGGAGTCATCAAATTCTCTCTTTGGTACCCCAACTGAATAGAACATTGCAAGGAGGAAGATGGAGGGTGGGACATCATCTGATTTGAGCAAGGCCTGTAACACACATTTCCAAGAACAAAGAAATGACTTGTGCCAAAGCACTTAGGGAAAGCAAAGCTAATCTACGAGAAAAACAAGGTGCACAAGCACTTAGAGGAATGAAAACCTAAGCTAATATGTACAAGGTGGAGAATTATCTTCAGTAGTAATGCTTTAGATGGATTCCATTGATTGGAATCTGCAGTTCTTCGCCATCCAATGAAGACAATTGGAAAGCATTCTTTGTCGTTACACTTTTTGACCATGTATGGGCCACTCCAAATGGCATAAAATTTTGAATGCCTTCCCAGTTTTTCTCTGTCTGCATCCCATTTTAACACTAGATCTCTAACTTGGAAAGATCTATTCTTGGCCTTCATATCAAAGGTCTTCTTGATCAAGGCTTGATCCTTCTCCATTGCTTGGGATGCCTGGTTTCTGACTTCTTAGAGCTCCATAAATTCTACATATCTAACCTCCATGGGCTCAAACTCCAACAACTCCAACTGTTTCATGAGTTCCAATGTTGGAAAATCAAGTGACATGGGAAAAATTGCTTCTCTCCCATAAACAAGCTTAAATGGAGAGTTACTTGTAGATCTGTTGGGAGTTATCCTATCAGCCCATAAGACTGATTTCAATTTGGTATGCCAAGACCTCTAATTTTCATCAAGAGTTCTCCTAATGATCCTTAACAAGTTCTTGTTTGTAGATTCACCACAGCCATTACCACGAGGGTAATAGTTTGATGAAGTACTTAGGTAGATCCCATTCTTGACAGCCCATTCAGTCACCTTGGACCCAATGAATGTCAATGCATTATCTGATATTATTGTAGCAGGTATGCCAAATCTGGTTGCTATTCCCTCATAGAAGTCTAGGATGCTAGATTCATTTGCTTCCTTGAGTGCTCTTTGCTTTAGTCCACTTGGTGAAGTAATCGATTCTTTAAAAATCCATTTGTGCCCTTGGCTTGAATTGGGAATAATGACTCCAATGAAGTCCAAGCCCCATTGCATGGATGGCTAGTCAACTAAAATTAGATGCAATGGAAGGGCAGCTAGCCTCTCTTTACACTGTGAAGAATGCACAATTCTTGCACCTCTTGATCCATGCATAACAATCACTAAATTTTTGGGCCAATAATAGCCAGCCCTCATGATCTTTAGAGCTGTCACTCTTGGTGTAAAATGACCACCAGCTGGTCCACCATGGAACTCTTCCAACACCCTATGAATCTGATTTGTGCTAATGCATCTCAACAAAACTCCATTCACATCTCTTTTGAACAAGACACCATCAACAAGGACATATGGGACAACCTGCAATTTGAAATGTCTTCTTTTGGTCTTGTTCATCTCTGGAGGGCATAGACCTGTGCTTAGGAAGCGTATTATGTCTTGGGTCCAGCAAGGAGTGAGAACACCATTATTTTCCTCTTGAGTGCTTCCTTGCTCATGGCTGTCTTGTAATGCCAAAACAACCTCCTTCTCATTGCATGCTTCCTTTTGTTTGCTCAAAATCAGCTGCTCACACAATCCTTTTCCTCTAACCAACTTGGTGACTTTGATCTCAATGTCATACTCCATGACACGAGTAATCCAACCTACTCTCTTTTCATTCAAGTCTTTGTTGAGGAGGAAGTCTTTAACTCCCACATGAGAAACCAACAACTGAACCTTGTTGTTTGAAACTAGATGCTTGAATTTCTTCAAGATTTTGATTACTGCAAGAACATGCTTTTCAATGAAAGAATATCTCACCTCATAATCCTCTAGGCTTTGGCTGAAGAAAGCAATTGGCTACTTATCATTGTCTTTGTTCCGCTGTACCAAAATTACAGAAATAGTATCATCACCCCCAAATGCATAGAGGATGAAATCCTTGGAGAAATCCGGGTTGATGACAGTTGGGGCTTGAGAGATGGCTTCTTTGATTGCTTCAAAACTTTCCTTGCCTTCTGCTATCCATTTGTAAGCCATGCTTTTCTTTAACATCTTGGTGATAGGCTTGACAAGGGCTTTGCAAAATTTGGGACAAACATCCGAATAAAATTTATTCTCCCCAAGAAACTTTGAAGGGCCTTCTTGTGGCTTGGAAATGGTAGTGCTCTTATGGCTTCAACTCTTTCTGGATCAATTGTTAGTCCCTCTCTAGAGACAATGTGGCCAAGGAGCTTTCCTTCATGGGCTATAAAAATACACTTTTTAGGATTCAAGGATACTCCAAATCTTCTACACCTTTAGAACACTTGTCTCAAATGAAAGAGGTGGTCTGCTGCATTTTTTGAAAACATAGTGATATCATCAAGATATACCAACACAATGTTGTTAATCAAACCCTTGAATGCCATGTCCATTGCTCTTTAGAAAGTAGCTCCGGTGTTGGACAACCCAAATGGCATTTTCTGTATGCATAAGTTCCCCATTTGGTTGTAAAGGCTGTCTTGAACTGATCTTCTTCTTTCACCATAATCTGATTGTACCTCGAATAGACATCAAGTAATGAAAATCTCTCAGAGCCAGCAACTACTTGTAAAATATGCTCCATAGAAGGGAGTGGATAATGATCCTTGAGAGATGCTCTATTCAAATCTCCGAAGTCAACACACAATCTAATTTCCCCACTCTTCTTTCTAACTGGAACCAAGTTGGCTACCCAACTAGAATGCTTGATAGGGAATATGATTCTTGATTCTATCAACTTATTCAATTCCTTTCTCATGTGAGGCTCCATGTGCGGATTGGCTGGCCTTTATTTTTTTATGATGGGTTTAGTACTTGGATCTAATTCAATTGTGTGTTGAGCTAGCTCGGGGTTGAAACCTTTGAAATCTTCATAGCTCCAAGAAAACACATTAGGGAATCCTTGACAAAGTTGTATGAACTCATACTTATCTTGTTCGATTGTCATCTTACCAACTTGGAGTGATTTTCCTTCTTCCACCAAGATGGACACTAAATCTTCTCCCTTGACTTGGATATTTGCTTTCTCCTTCCTAAACTGATCATTAGGATTGAAAATGGACTCTAGAGTAATAAGTCCCTTTGGTAGTTTGTTGGTTCTTAGCTGTACCACTTGGTCACCATACTGCTGTTCCAACTTTTCCGATTTTTAGATGAGAACTTAGCCTCTTCTTGCGAGAAATGGATGATTTGCTGATCATTTTCAAACACTTGCCAACTTACATTGTTGTCCTGTGCTTCAAGGCCTCATAATCACGTGGATGTTTGGCTGTACCTTGTCTTTTTGAATGCTTTCAAAAATGTCAAAGGCTGCCCCAATCACTATGGCTTTCGGCAGCTTGGTTCTCTTTTCTAGGAATGTATTTTATGCCAAAGCCCTCAAAATCTTCAATGAGGCCCCACACCCTATTTTTGTAGCACTTGAGTAGATCATTCTTGACAACATGCTGCCCTTTAACTTGATTGACAATCAACTCACTGTCACCAAAGACTTGTAAGTTCTTTATCCCTCTCTTGATTGACCAATGCAATCCTTGTATCAAAGCTTTGTATTCAGAAATGTTATTAGAGCATGCAAACTAAAATCTAAAAGCTGAATAATACTTAACTCCTTGAGGGGAAACCAACATAGCTCCCCCTCCTACATCTTGTCTACTCCTTGATCCATCAAAAAACAACCGCCATACCTCATTGTCATCCTTGTGGTTTGGCTTGGTGATGCTAGGAATAGGCTGATTTTCTTCATGCATGCAATAGACTCCTAGCTCAGATTCTTCTATTTCTTGATAAGGGTCAAAAGCATGCACCTTATTTGTCCATTCATCAAGAGTTAGATCTAGGATGCTTCCTACCTTGGTGTCAGTTTCATCAGTGCTCGGATAATCCTCTTGATCAAATGCTGAACAAATGGTATTGACTTAGCTTGGAGTGTGAGGCTCAATGTGAAAGTTTGCAATAGGCTTAGATCTGATTGTGGCTTTAGTTCCATACCTTGTTTTGAACAACATGTGTGACCAATCAGCAGATAATTAACCTCTAATCTTGGCTATGAAATCCCTTGACAAACATAGGGCAAAGAGTGGTGGAAGATCTATTACTGAGACATCTTGCAAAACAACAACGTTGGGGCATGCATGCAAAGTAAGACTCAAGTTTTTTATCACTCCAACTGTTGTTATTGCTGTCCCATCCAATTGCACTACCCCTTTGGATATGACTTCATATTGAATTCCCAACTGATCAGCTATTTGCTTGGGCATTACTAAACTACTTGCTCCGGAATCAATCATGCAATTGTGTACTAAATGGTTTCCAATGATCAATGAAACATAGAATGGAGGGGGCTTCAACATTTTACCTTACTATCCTCCATGATTCCCCTTAGGTTGGGCAGCATTTGTGAGCACCTTCTCTTGCATTTGGACTTGTTGGTTTGAAGTTGACTAGTCCTTCATGGCAGCTTGTAGCAAATCTCTTTGGCCTAGGATAGATAGTGATTCCAACATTGATATGTTTACATTTGTCTTATTCATCTGATTAATGATGTTGAATGGGGATGAAGCATCTCTTTGTTGTCCCTTGGCCTACACATTCATTCCTTGCATATGGGCAGCAACAACTGGCATTTGAGTGGCCTAGGAGTTGTTTTAGGCAGCCCTTGTGTGTTTGGAACTGAATTTTGTTTGCCAATAATTTGTGGAATAGTAGGAGGTTGTGGATTATTTGGAGCCAATGGCTGTTCTTCACCCAAATTCCTCCTTTTTGACCTTGTGTTGGCTATAACACTTTGGGAAACTATTTGATTCATGCCACAAAAATCCTCTGCCTGCCAGTTTACAAGTGTAGTATCATTTGGAGCTGATTGCTGCTGGAATGTTTCTTGTTGTTGGTTATTTCCTTGACTACCTTCACCCTCCACACCAGTTGTAGTCACCATTAATGCTTGATTCAAGGCACCGTTGAAGCACATAGATTGGTTGTGAGGTTCATTACATGGGAAACACCAATCATACTCTTGAGCTATGTTGTTTTATACTGGCACTAATGCCTTAGAATCAGATATAGCATTGAGATTATAGGGCTGAAATGGTCATTGGCAGGGGGTCTTGCTTGGTTTAAATTTGTAGCTGGATTGGGTGGTTTTTGAGGTTGGTATGGTTACTGTTAGGCTGAGCTTGAGGCTGGAAGGAGGCCTAAAACCTTGGGCTTGCTTCCTCTTGAGTGTAACCAGCTCATTACCTAGATTTTGCAATTTATTCATGACTTCTTGAAGTTCATTTGAGGCACTAGAAGATGAAGTAGAAGCTTCACTTAAATTCTAATTTCTAGGAGTGGGAATAGGAGCTAAACTAGGTGTTTGATTAGTGTTTTGGTTCCCTAAACTTGGAAATAATGGCATTGGAGGCCTAGGAGCTAGCTTTCTAGCTTGAATCAAACAATTTTCAGCTCTAATGGCAATGCTATAAGAAACAGGGATAGTTGTGCCTCCCATGGATTGAATCAACATAGAAATATAAGAATTCAAAGCTTTAAGGTAATATAGAAAAGAACCTTCTGCTCCTGGCCTTACTGCCATTGGAATTCTCTCCCAAGTCATTTGAAATATGAAGTTGAAGTCAGTCAACTGCTCATTGGGAGTTCTCTTGATGGTTGTCAGCTGCTCTAAAAGGGACAAGTTGTCTCCCTTTTATCCAAACTACTCATGGAGGGCTATAGATAGGTGGTTCCAATTTTGGATAGAACCTGAGGCAAGACTCCTGAACCATTGCAAAGCTTTCCCTTTGAATGAAGATGCCAACAGTTTAACAACAACTTGCATCTCATTGATCTCATGGATTGCACAAATATTAGCAATGTCCTTGACATGATCACCAAGAGTGGTATGATTTTCTCCATAAAGTATGGGATGTTCTTGAATGTTGCATAATGGATTGGATTATGTGTATTGAGAGCAAGTGGAATCTGCTTTGCAAGTGAAATTGACATAGGGGTTGTTTTGTGCCATTCGATTGGCCTAAGATGTTGATTGAATGAAAGGCCTACCGGGTGGAGGAGTTGAGAGAGTTCTATTTGGTGGAGATGGAGACCTTTGAATTCTACTCCCTCTTTGCCTTCTTCTTGGAGATAATTACGAGATACTCAAACAAAACTTCTTCTTCGCAACTCTTGACCTTGTGGTGATCCTTCTCATGAGTTTTCACGTCTGCACTTTGCTAAAACCAGCTGATTCTTCTTCCTTGGAGTCACCGGATGTGTAATTTAGGGCTCTTTTAAGAAAGAAATTTGCAACAAATGCAAATCAATTTGTTTTCATGAAGATGAAGACCTATAAGGTCCCACCACAGTGCGTGCAGCTGCGTTGTTGCAAATCAGCAACACCCCTGGATGTTGATCAGACTTCTAGTTTGACATCCTGGACATCCATTGTGATTTCACAACATTGAATCTCTCCCCAAGTGTGGGAATTGAAAAATGGGAAAGGAATCTCTAGGTTAGAGGCTGGTTCCTTAACTCCACTGATAAGATATATTACTTGCAAGTTATACAGAGGTTTCAAACTCAAAATCCTACTCTAAATTCCAAAGTGGACAGAGATAGAGAATGCAAAAAAATGAAACTAGTGCTAATAAGGTGATGCACCAAAGGAGTGGTGAGCATTTCTTACTTCTGCAGATTGACACAATTCATAAAAATGCAACAAAACTTCATGCACAAACTGATAACTGTAATGGAGGGTCAGAAATGAATCAAACAACACAAATAAAGGATTAAAACTCATTCACAGAGCCTGTATTGTCATTTTAACATCAAAAACCACTTGCATTACAACACCTGAGAGGAAAAATAGGTTGTAGTCTTGGAAAAGGTCTAATTTTTCCACAAAAATCACTTTCAAAGTGACAGAGGGAGCCTGCAATACATAAAAATGTTCAACCCTTTGAAAATGAGCCAAATTTGGCTTTTACAGTGCAAGCCACGACCCTAGGACAAAAAAACGTGAGAAAATGTGGGAGAGCTTCAACCACCAACCCAAAACGCATTAAAACAACATGGGCATCCTTACAAGCCCATCCCACGACATTTTTCCATCTTTGGGAGAGAATGCGAGCCATTCTTCATTAAAAATGGTGGTTGAAACATCATTTCTGTCCATGACCACGTGCCAGAGGAATTTTTAATTTTATCTCTCCAAAATCCATCAAAATGCAAAAATGACCCCAGAATCTTGTAGATAATTTCACCAGATTTCCATTGATATAAAGAACGTGAAAAAATGAGCTCTGGATTGAAAGATATGGCCGTTTGAAATTTTAGGGCAAAACAGGGCCAAATCAGATTGGCGGGCAAAATTTTTAAATTTTCCACTTTTTGGTCATTTGGAAAATTTTCCAAAAATTCCCCACGCTCCGCCATTCCAGGTGCCATGTGGCATGTTTTGATTGGGTGTGGGCCTTTAATGCTTCATTTTCCATTATTTTGCCCTTTGGAAAATTTTCCAAAAAAATCCCATTGGGCCGATGATCTGAGGACACGTGGCACGTGTTGATTGGGCGCGACCTGTCCTCCTAAATTTTCCATCGCTATTTGATCCTATTTCTTGACTTGGACATGTGGCAAAACCTCATTCGTTGCGGGCCTTTCCCTTTGAATTTTCCATTCGGGCTCGTCTTGAGTTTTTTGGCGCCACCCGACACATGGCGAGAATCCATTCATTCGCGCTCGGGAACGATTTTCCCTTTGAAATTTCCTTCTTTTTCCTTTGGGAAAATTTCCCAAATTCTCCCCACCTTCCACTAGTCTAGGACACGTGGCACAATTTCATTCACCGCGGACCCTCTGCAAACATTTTTCCTTTTGCACAATCCCTTTGGGAAAAATCACAATCTCCTCCCGCGCTCCGCCATTCCGGGTGCCCGGGGACACGTGGCTGTTTGAAAGGTTGGCAAGGCAACGGGCCAAATACTTCCTCTATTCCCTTTTACCAAAACACTTCACCAAAATTCTAATCTTTCCTCCACCCTCCGCTGGTCCGATGTCATAGGACATGCGGCACAACATGATTGGACATGGGCCTTCCTTTTAAATTTTCCCTGTCTTTACACATAGTCAAATTTTTCAATTTTCTCCCTGACACGTGGAAAAATCTGATTAGCTGGTAGGCCTATGGGGAAAATATTCCTTTTGAAAACTTTTCCAAACACTTGGTAAAAAAACCAAGTTTTGCTTGACCCCACGCCACTTCCATGGACACGTGGCGCCGTTTCATGGTGCGAGGCCTTTCGGGGAAAATTTCCCAAAAACTCCTCCGAGCCATAACTTCAAAAATATATGGTCCTCCCATAAAGAGGCTTAAGAATCTATTTATATAGATCGTCAGCGACTGGGATAATCGCGAAATTTTTGACTAATTCGAGTTAGGGGATAAAAGAGTGATTTTCTTGCCATTTTGAACTTGATTTGCAAAGGATTTTGAGAGAGGTTGGGATACTAAGAGGGGTGAGCTTGGATGAGGACCACATTAGTTAGGATAAATGTGGAGGTTTTTAAGAAGGTTTCTAATTTAACTTAGTTCTAACTAGTTAGGGGTGGGAAGTAGTTATAGGGATAAGTTAGAGGTGGTTAGGTTATATTTATGGAAGGTTACTAAATTAACTAGTTACAACTAGTGAGTGTGGATGAGTTCACATGGTGAGGTGTGAGGTGTGTAATTTATTTAATTAATTATTTTAGGGATAGGGATGTGGTGACGTGAGTATTAAATTAATTTAATTAAAGGGTACAAGTGGGTGACCTAGGTCATGGAGTTTTGTGAGTGGCATGTTTTAATTATTTTGATGATCGTGAATGAGTTTAGATATTGAAGGTGAGAGAGTGTAGATTTTCAGTGTCTACATTTTCCCCTTTTATCTAATGATTTTTAGAAAATCGTTAGACAAAAATGATGAGAATGTTTGTTTATATGGGTGTTTCTACTGCAATGCAATACAGTGAACACCAATGTGTGTTTTGTTTCAAAGGATGCCCCAATCGAAGGGGGTAAAAAATGGGTTACCATGGAATCAATTGACATAGTGACCAAAGGGTTCAATGCATCTTTAGACATATGATCCTTTCCGGGCTAACTAATGAATAGGAAAACCAAGTGATGGGGGCCAAAGGGCTCATGTCCCATAGACAATGGTGAATCCCAATTTTGACTATGTTTGTTTGATTCAAAATTTCAAGGGCTAAGATCCATTGAAAACATGACACACTTGTGTAAAAGTGAAAATGGCATGGTTTAGGGAAATATGGGCATGTATGCCTAAAGGGAGTAAATCGTCGGCGATTAGTGCAATCACCATCATTGTATCATGTAAAAATGAGGGGCTATAAAAATAGCCCAAAAGCAATGTTGTTTTACCACATTGCAACCATGGTAAAAAAATTTTCACATAGTGACCATTGGCATGAAAAAAAACATGTTTTGGAGTGGAAATTTGACAAGATGGCATCCTCGAGAAGAAAACACAAGCCTCCGATGGATGAGGTAAGCTTTCTAATCTATTTTTACGTCGTTTTTGTGAATTTTTGTGGATTTTTGAGTGTTTTTATGGTATTCATTTTTTGTTGTATATGGGGGCACGTGATGCCCTAATTTTGAGTAATAGGAATTACCTATGATTCCTTCAATCACCAATGATTGAGATGAATCACCAACGATTCACTTATGAAAAAAACAACTTTTATGATAAAAATAAAGGTGTAGTTTTTGATAAATGTTTTCAAATTTGTGGAATGTTTATGGTTTTCTATGGGTTTTAGATGTATTTTTTTAATGTTGATATCATCAATGTCACTTTTCTTTGGTAGATTTTGGACAATAAAGTTGACATTTTAATTCTTGGAATGAATGATATTTTCAATAATACTATTGTGATAATACTAAAGTTCATCTTGTGTACTTGTGTTTTGTAGGTGGATGCACAATTGAATATCCGTGATCATATACCATTGATGTTGGATGAGGTGAGGGAGACTTGTTAGATGAGGATTGGGAGCATCTTGAGGTAGTGGGTTTTAGTGGTATGAGGTTTTATAGATAGGTTCATAGATGTCATAGTTTGATATTGGCATTATTAGAGAGGTGGAATCCTTCCACCAATACTTTCTGGCTTCCTACAAGGGAGATGACCATTACCCTTGAGGATGTTCATCATATTACGAGATTACCAATTCATGGATAGGTGATTTATTATATTACTGAGGATGAGAGAGAAGATACTATGTAGAGGTTATATGGAGAGCATGCTCGGGATGTGAGGTACTCATTAGGGGCATTTGATTACCAAATATTATATGAGCTTGGAGAGCTGGTTGTCCACGGATGACTATATGATGATGATAGCTATTTCATGTTTTTCTTTGCTAGATTCAAGAGGTAAACCGTTTTCCTGGATGATGATCGGTGTTATTGTTCCCAAGATGATGGAGAACCATACGATGTTTGAGTGGGCACCTAATTTATTGGCACAAACATTTAGAGAGTTGTGGGCATGGATGACACACAAGGGTTATTATATTGATGTTGGATTTTATTGCAGTTTTGGGAACATGAGCACATTGCGATTGCTCATCCATTAGGTCTACTACCTTGTGATATTGAATACAAGATATCCTGGTTTCATGAGATGGATCCAAAATTTGGGTTGAGTGAGGAAGGCCAAGGGGCCTAGTTATTATAGATATTGGTATCGGGATTATAGGTGGGTGATGTGGTGTGGAGGCCATACCTAGATTTCCATGATTGGTTCAAGTTTCCTTAGGACTTGTTGGGCTTACAACAAGATATTTAGATACAGGGTCATAGAGTTGGAGAGGATGAGATCTTGCATTTTAATCATATTAGGAGGTAGTTTGGAATGACTCGGGATATTCCTAAACCTAGTGTAGTACCGGTGGGAGGATGGGGATACTTGAGATTCCAATGGCTATTGTAGTGAGGCATGTAGTTATTGATGAGCATTGGGGGCTATGGGTCCTGATGATGAGGGCTAGATTGTTCTAATCGATGATGATGGGGGTGACCTCAGATTTTACGCATTGGTGGGCCCATCACTTATGAGGACCTTTGATTGGACTAGGGAAGAGAGAGAAGATACATGATCAGATGGTACATGCTCGGGTGTCGGTAGGAGGAGCACAGTTTATAGGATGAGAGGGGTGAGGGTGATGATGCCATAGCTATGGCTATTGCAGTAGTATGATAGATGAGAAGGCCGTAGTGGAGGGGAGAGAGATTCCGCTTGCTCGGAGAGAGCATGATGACCTTATGGGAGTCCAGGATACCCTCATCACAGAGAGGGATATGGATTGATCATTGAATGAGATAGCCTTCAGTGCGTAAATTTATAGGTTTCTTCGATAGAGAAAATTAAAGGGACATAGGGATATACATTGAGGAAGGCCTTGGGGATCACATGGCCTTCTATATCTTGTGTAAAGTTATTGGTGATGGCTCAATCTAGTAGGCAAGAGGAGATCATATACTGCACCTCCTCCTAGTATGATTTTAGTGGTGCACTATGAGGCTATGTGAGAAGAGAGAGGATTACTATGTGGATTTGATCATCAAGAGCTATCTAGATGCCACATTGTATGTTGATCATATAGCTTCCCAAGGGGTAGCTACAATAACAAGAGGCTAGTGCTAGCGCGGTGAGCATGGGATGACCACCTCAGAGGCCAGAGAGAGGGGGTGATGGTGAGGGAGGATTCGGAGGTGAGGTTGTTGTCACAAGTGTTCATAGGGGTGGTGGAGATGCATGCATAACTGGAGGCACACCCACTCCTAGAGGAGAGGGTGGTGGTAGCATGATGCTAGAGATGTTGATTTTACTACTTGATTATATATGATGTCATAGGCTCATAGAATCCCATTTTTACATGATGATGATATATTGATTATTCAAACATTGATTATGATGTATATCATACTTTATATATATATATATATATGATGTTGTGTGTGTGTGATGGAAAATGGACATGGATTGTACTTGTGATTTTTTTATAGTGTATGTTATATGTTTTTTATTTGAAATGTGTTGATACTTTAGATGGATTTTGATGAATATGATATGTTTAATATGTTTTAGATGTGGTTAGATGTTTGATTGATTTAAATGACCTAAAAAATGTGATCAACAACATGCTAAATCAAAAATGTAATTAAATGAAGTAAAAATGGAAAGATTGCCCCACTATGAATTTGGTATGTGTGATGGGTTTTGAAAAACACTTTTGCACTCGTGGCCTTTACAAATGTTAAATAAGATCATCAATAGGTAGTTATGAAAATTATGATAGGAATGTGGGTTTGAGAAACTGTATTTTACTAGGATGACAAAAAAGGATTTTTGTGTATAGGATGATGTGGGAGAAAGGGTTCTCCTTTTCAATAGATTTATAGGAAGTTGATGCCCCAACTTTTACATATTATTTTGAAGCAAATTGATCGATGTGGGAAGCTTTCTATGATGGGAAAGATGATTGATGTGGGAAGCTTTCTTGGATGCTCTTTATTTTTGAAGGCTGATCAATACGGGAAGCCTTTTATATGAGTAGCCATCCTTCGAGGGTATGGTCTACATTTTGATTTTTTTACTGGATGGTCATCCTTTGAGGGATCAGTCCATAATTTTGATGAGTAGCTATCCTTCGAGGGAGAAATCTACTTTTTTGATATTTTTGATAATGATTTAAACTTTTGAATAGTTGTCCTTCAGGGGATCAGTCTATTATAATTTGATATTTCGATAAGAGGTGCATCCAAATGAATTTTTACATATATTGTTGAGATGAGGGAAAAAAACCTAATAAAATATCTTGAGGAGGGGATAAACATGTTTTTAACCTACACACACATGCCCCATGTCATGGTTTAGATGGATGAGTGTGATGATTTCAAGGGTTCTGCAAAGGAAGGAATCATTGCAATGATAAGGTGACGGGATTTGACTAGAACTACTTTGTCATGATGATCAATCATTTAACAAGAAAAGGCCACAAGTGCAAAGCATTCAAAGGTTCCCTTTTGGGTTCCCCATCAAGAGAAGTGAGATGATATGCTCCTGACCCATACTTGTGAGTGATAACGTATAAACCAATCCAATTGGGGAAAAATTTCCACGTTTACTCTATTCTAATGTAGTGAAATTTTTATTCTCTTTGAAGTACAAGATCACCAATTTTAAAATCACACTTCTTTGACATGTTTTTTGTATGCTTTACTAATACATTGTTGATAGAATTGATGATGTTCGAGGGTTGTTAGATGCTTTTCATCTAACAATTCTAGTTGTGCTAAGTGATCTTGGTGATATTCTTCATCGGGAATGAAATCTTTGAGGGATACATGTAATGATGGAATTTGAATTTCAAGAGGTACGATAGCTTCATATCCATAGAAAAGTGAGTAGGGCATAGCACCTGTAGGTGTGTGAATGCTAGTTTGATAGGCCCAAGAGAAAACATGATTTGAAGATGTCCAATTCCTACCCATGTCATCTACCATTTTCATGAGAATTTTGTTAAGTGTTTTGTTAGAGGCCTCGTCTGTCCATTTTCTTGAGGATAGTATGGTGATGAAAAACTGAGTTTGATGTTGAATGTATCATAGAGCTTTTTAACTTCCTTGTTTTTGAAGGATTTTCCATTATCTGTGATGAGTTTATGTGGGATGCCAAAATGACATATGATGTTTTGATATATGAAGTTGATGATAGGTCCATTTTGTTGAGGTTAAAGGGATGGCTTCAACCCATTTAGTGAAATATTCAGTTGTTGTGATTATGGAATGATGTTGTTGAGATGATTTTGGATTGATTGTGTCATGAGGTCTAACCCCCATTGAGAGAAAGGCCATAGATCATGAGCAGGTTGTAATGCTTGACTAGGGATGTGAATGAGATAGAAATGAAGTTGGCATTTGATGCACATTTCTTTATGTAAGCAAAATAGTCTTTAGCGATGGTAGGCCAGTAGTACCCTAGTCATATGATGTGTTTAGTGATGGCATTTCCACTAAAGTGACCACCATATGCCATCATGGAACTCTTCAATTCTTTGGTTGATTCATGTGTTTTAAGGCATCGTAATAGTATATCATCAAAACTACGTTTATAAAGGATACCACCTATGATGAAAAAGTGAGTGACGCGTTAAAGAAAGGATCATTTGGATCCATGTGATAAATCTGATGGTAATTTACATTCAAAGAGGTAATCATATATCTATGTGTACCATAGATCGAGTGGATTATTGTTAATGATATTGATGGAAGGAGGCTCATTTTGATGTGAAGGATGATCCAAGCATTGAAAAACTACAAACATCTTGGTTTTATCCTTTGATTTTTCTATTTTGAAGGGAACAAGGGATCCGAGGGATGCCATAGTGTCTACAAACCTGTTAGAAGATCATGGAATGACTTGAATGGTGTAATGATCAAATGATCTCCAAGGAGAAAATCAACCACAACTTTATATTTTTGAAGGATTTCATTTTTACATTGATATTCTCCTTTAACTTGACTGACGATGAGTTGTGAATCTCCATAATTTCCTAGATGTGGGCACCTAGGAGAATAATGGTATTTAGACCCATGATTAAGGCTTTATATTCTACCATGTTATTAGTACATTCAAAGTTAATTTTAAATGATAATGGAAGTGGAATGTTCCAGGGTGGTATGATAATGAATCTCAGCTCCTCCCCCTCTTGGCATTTAGCACCATCAAGAAGAGGGTCATTTTAATGGGGATGAAATCAAATTCATCGATGTTGTTGATGGATTCATCGGAAAATGTTTGTGAGGTATTTGATTATCGAAAGGGTGCATCGATGAGTTGATTTGCAAATGGCTTGACCTTTAATAGATTTTGAGATATGATTTCAAGGTCAAATTCAGTCATGAGCATAAGCCATCGAGTTATGTAATCATTATGATAAGGTTTAGTGTGCATGGCTTTAAGCAGGTTAAAACTGGTGATGACATATGTCTTATGATTGAGGAGATAATGTCAAAGTTTGGAGGTGGAAAAATATAACGCACAACATAGTTTTTCAGCTTCGGTGTAGCATGTTTCATATTCATGGAGTGTGCGGCTAATATAGTATATGACCTATTCACAACCTTGATTATCACGGTGGGTGAGCATAGCTCCTAGGGCATGTTCTAAAGTGGATATGTATAGATAGAATGGCTCCCCTTCACGAGGTGGAGTAAGCACAGGTGGTGATAATAGATACTATTTGATTTTGTCGAAGGCTTTTTAAAAACAAATCCCAATGAAATTCTATGTCCTTGCAAAGAAGATGGTGAAATGGTTGACAACGGTTTGAGAGCTATGATATGAAATGCTTAATGGACTATAATTTACCTAGAGGATACACAGTTGCTTAAGATTGGATGGTGGAGGAATTTCAATGATTTCTCTAAATTTTTCTAGGTCAACTTTGATGCCTCAAATGGATATAATGAATCCTAAAAAATTTTTTTGGTTAGGACACCAAAAACACACTTTGCAAGATTAAGATGAAGACAAAACTAGATGAGATGAGTGAAGATAGATTCAAGGACATCAAGATGGTTTTTCATGATTTAGATTTTCCTAGGAGGTCATCAACATAATCTTCGACAATTTTTGGATGAGATCATGGAAAATGTATGTCATGGTGCATTGATACGTAGCTCCTACATTTTTAAG
Organism: Taxus wallichiana var. yunnanensis; assembly: GCA_018340775.1. NCBI lineage: Eukaryota > Viridiplantae > Streptophyta > Pinopsida > Cupressales > Taxaceae > Taxus > Taxus wallichiana. Next base: position 291,367,370 of record CM031233.1, on the reverse strand, counting down.
ACCAAAGGGCATGGTGCGATAGCAGAAGGTTCCCTAAGGGGTAATAAAAGTATTTTTGTTAATCATCAAGAGTGATGAGGATTTGGTTATAACTAGAGAAACCATCCATGAGGGAGAGAATTTTGTGGCTAGGATGTTAGGTCGATGAGCTGATCTATGTTTGAAAGAGGGAAATCATATTTCAGACAAGTGAGATTGAGATCCCTAAAATATGTGTAGATGCATATTTTTCCTAAAGCTTTGGTTACATGGGACTATGTTGGAGACCCATTGTGGATATTCAATGGGTATAATGAAGTTTGTAGATAAGAGGTGTACAAATCTTCCTTAACAAGGAGAGCTATATGGGGATGCATTTTACAAAACTTTTGTTTTATTGGCTTAGCATCGGATACGTGACTATGTTATGTACAAAAATGTTAGAATCGATTCTAGGCATATCACTATATGACCAGGTAAAATATTGGTGATATTTTGTTAAGAACGAGGTGAAATCATTTAGTTCTTGTGAATCTAGAGATTGAACGACCTTAACTATGTGAGGATCTTGAGGGGTACCTAAGTTAACATCGAGGTTGATTTATTAAGGATAGATGGTGTGTCAGATGGTAGGGATTTCTGAAGAAAACAGTCTTCAAATCCCATATGGGAAAGGATATCCTAGTTATCCTGACACTGGAGGATATCCACAATAGGTGAATCTTCCTCAACCATTTTTGGCCAAACAAGGGGTAATGATTTAGTGGAGTGGTTGGATTGATAAGTAAGTGGCCCTAAAGATATATATATTGATTTAAAAAAGTTAGGTGGGATGGGTACAATGTCATCCATGTCCATGGGATCTTCAGGGTTTGTTGGCGATGATGGTTCTAGTTCGAAATAGTTAGGGATGTAGCAAGTTTATATGTAGTGGCTTCACACATTTCAAGGTGAATATTTTATAGCCTAAACCACTTTTCTCATGAGATTTAAGGGAACACAGGATGGGTTGATCATGGGTTCCTTGTTCATAATGTCCAAGGCCAAAACCCTCCATGCGCAATGATGAAGATACATGCGGGAAAAGTTGGGGTTGTTAAGGGATTTAAAATTTAATGTGAATGGAATGGCATGTGATGTGGATTGATAGCCTAAGATGGAGGGTTATCGAGTCCTCCATAAATAAGGTTTATTTTGAGATACATAGGACCATAGGAAATAACATCCCCTACGTTTGGGTCATACATGGGTTGCTTTTTAAGGTGGCCATATGTTTTAGGTGAAGGGATGGAGTTAAGCATGAGGAGATGATATTCTCTAAGCGTAAGGCATTTTATAGCCTCACCAAGAGAGGAATCATCTGGTAACTTGGAAGAAGGAATAGATGCACTAGTGGATGCTTCATCAGATGGATTAGGTGTGGATTTTGGTATAAGGATGTCATTTGGGTGGTACATCATGTAGCAGTCAGCGAATGGATTTGGATCAGTGGGGACAATGAAATTCTAACCTTCATGTTCATATTTGAGACAATGATGGAGGGTGGAAGGAACATAACACATGGTGCGTATCCAAGGGCATCCTAATAACATGTTGTATTGAAACTCTCCTTCTATAATGTAGAAGAGTTCGGGTAGTTTTGACACCAACTTTAAGTAGGAGTATAACAATGCCTAATGTGGGTGTGATAGTGTCGTTGAAGGATCGTAATAGAACCGAATTTTGAGTGATGAAATATTGGGTAATTTGAGTTGGTCAAAAGTGAGGGATGATATGATGTTAATGGTGACACCACTATCAATCATGACCCTCTTGATGGAGATGTCATTGATCGGTGGTAATAAAAAGTGGAAGGTCATGTCCTCTTGTCTAAGAGAGAGAGAATTTTAGATGGTTCAAAAGATATAGAGCAGATGCTTTGAGAGCACCCACAAAGTTTTTCAATGGCACTGGATCATTGGTTGGTATAATGATGGATTAGAGTTCCTTGATCATGGCATGTTTGTGAAAAGGTTAGGTTTGAACTAGCTCATAGAGTGACATCCTAACAGGATATCTTTGTAATTGTTTGATAACAACCTTCTGAATTATGGTGAAAGGGGGTGTAGCTGCTTGTATGGAAATTTAAGCTTTTGATGATTATGCTTGGTTAGACTCATCCAAAATTAAGGAAATAAACACCTTAGGTTTATCAGATGAAACAAATAGTTCAACAAGTGGAGGTATAACAATGGATTTTTTACCTTTCTTAGGATTTGATGGTTTTTGTCATAATTTTGTGAACAAGTGGCAATGTGTACAACATCAACTTGATGATCATATGCTTTAGGGATAGATTTTTCAGGTTTTGATGATGATGATGTTAATGTTGGCATTGTGTTTAATTGGGAAGGAAGGAAGAGCAGACTTCCAAGCTCCTTTACTTCCAAATGAAAGGCTCTATAATTTTCTATGGAATGGCCATCTGTTTTGTGGTAATAAAAAAATATTGAATTCATACTAGGTAAGATTCCATCCGCGATGATGCGGTAGTTTAGGAGGTGTTAGCATAATAATTGATAACTGAAGGAGATCATCTAAGATGGTGGTGTAACAAACTTTTGGATTGAACGTGGATGGTGACAAGGTTGCATTTGTATTCCTCTTAGGGGAGGTAAGATGGGTTGTTTAGCCACATCTTGCCTATTTGTTGGTCATGGAAGATTTCTAGATATCGGGCGAGTGGTGGATGAGGAACCTACATGGGTGGTCATTTGTGTGAATAGTCAGATTATGTGAAAGGTAAAGGACAAGGGCCATGTATGGGTGGCTACTTGGTGAGGATTGTTGGTCCGCGCGTGACATGTGAAGGTGAATGATCCTATATGGGTGATTGTTTTTGTGGATAATTAGGTTGTGTAAAGGGTGCAGGATATGGAATTAGTGTAGGGTTTGATTGGGGATTTTGATCCTGTAATAATAAGATGATTAATAGGTATAAGGGAGTGAGGTCCACGTAAAGGAATTTAATCTGGAAAAAGGTATTGAGGATTTTAAATACCTAAACAATACCTTTCTTATGTGGCCCTTTTGTGGTTTTGGATGAGCTAGGTGTGGTTGATGAGGATGCTATAGAAATGTCAGAGTTACCTGAGGAAGAAGGTGTTTTGGGTTGTTTGTCTGATGTGGTTTTAGGTGTAGGTTTGGGAGACAGAGAGGATGTGGGTATAGATTTAGTAATGGCATGTGACGAGGTGTAGGAATAACTTTAGTAATGTTTTCAGCAGATGGAGGTGCAGTAGCTTTGGGCTCATTGGATTCTGATGCCAATTTTGTAGGTTTTGATTCGGTAAGTGATGAAGATGTAGAAAGGGTTTTAATGATGTTCTCAACAGGTGAAGGATAAGTATTCATATTTTTATGTTTATTGGATATTGGCATTGGTTGATAGGTTTTGATTCGGTAAGTGACAAGGTGGGTTGAGGGATAGGATCAATTTTTGTTATTGTATTGATGGTGTGGAAAACATTCGTTTGTGGTTGATCGGAGGATGAAGGGTGATTCAAAAGGTTTCTTAAATATGTCAATATTTTGATTTGGGGGTGCATTTGGATTGTCTAAGTGGAGCTCACCCTTGTCAATCAAATCTTGAAGTACATTGTGGAATGTGCGACACCTTTCATGTGTCATGTCCATTCACCTCATGATATTTACAATGTTTGTTATCTTGATACCAAATGGGTTTATATATTGATAGGTATATGGGTTGAATAGGTGGGAGATATATCATGTTGGAAGCAAGCAATTTAGCAAAAATGTATTGTAAGTCTCCCCTATAGGTGTGTAGCTACGTTTTTGATGAGGATGCTCAGCGAAGGTTTTTCCTTGGGAGTGGATTTGACTAAGATGACGTTGGAAAATGTTTTAGAATCATCATTATGGGATGGCAATTTAGATGGGAATTCAACTTTGGGTTTCTTAGGATGAAGCTTAACTCATCCATCTTCTAAGTTTGCAATTCTAATTTATGGGCCATGGTGAAAGCCTCATCAAAAGTTTGAAATGATTGGATTTGTAGTGTAGATGAAATATGTTTGGCACAGGCATGAAAGAAGACCTTGATTAATTATGTTTGTGGTAATGTAAAGGATAGTTGATTGGTGACACCTCTTCAATGGGAGACAAATTCAGTGATATATTCATCTTTGAATTTTTGATGGAATATAGGTCATTGATAGTGATTTTGTGTGTTATGTTTATGGAAAAGTGTTCTAAGAAGAGATTTGGGAAAGTTGTGTAAAGGAGGATAGGGAATGTTGCGGAATGTTGTTGTACTAATCTAAGGTGGGACTGGTGAGGGACATGGGAAATGTCCTTAGCATCATATCTTGGTCATGAGCTATTGGATATTAGGCATGACGAAGGCACATATGTGTTATTGGGGATCTTCCTTGCTGTAAAATTTGATGAACTTAGGAAGTTCCCAGTGAGGTGGATATGGTTTATATGGTACCAAAGGATGAATGGGATCATTACAGATTTGATCATAAGAGAGTACATTCTTAGATGAAGATGAAGTAGCTTCGAGACTGGATATGTAGTTTAAAATGCTTGGAGAGGATCATGTTGTGTTTGTTATTGTGAGGGTGAGCCAGGTTGGAATAAAGACTGGTTGGGCTATGAGTATGTCTGATACTATTGAGGAATGCCTTGTTGGTAGGGAATGTTTTGTTGGGGAACATTTTGTTGAGGAACATTATGTTGATGTTGTGGGATGTGGTATTGCGGAATGTTTTGTTGAGGTACATATTATTGAGGTGTCTTTGTATTGAGGTATGTTTTGTTGTGGTATATTCTATTGATAAGGAACATTTTGTTGAGGGATACTTTGATGATAAGGGATGTTCTATTATGGGATGTTTTGATGAGATAGAGAACCTTGTTGGGAGGCTATAGGGTGTGAGGTTTGTATGTACTGGTACTATGATGGCATTGATGTATGAGTGAGTGGTTGTGAATACGTGAGTGACTACTTGAAAGGAAAAAGTAGAGGCAATAGAGGAAGGTGCCTATTACGAGATATTTTGTTTTGGAATCTTTGTATTCGGGATGTTTTGTAGGGGTGTAGATTGCGACATGGAGATCAGTGGTTGTGAAGGTTGTGGTATGTATTGTGAAACAAGGTGAGTGCTAGCAATGGCACTGGTATTGATCAATGGTGTAGTTGTAGGGATGGACATGGTGATGTTTTGAATGGGACTAGTAACTTGTTGGGAGGATACAACAATAGAAAAGGCCATGGAACTCAGTGGAGGTGTTTTTACCTATGAGGAGGTTAGAGGAGTGGATGAGGAAGTAGTGGTATTACTTGGGGAGGTGTAGAACCTGTAGAAGGGCTTGGTGAGGATGTAGATTGTTGGGAAGATGTGTTTTGTGATGAAATCATGTGGAGGTCATAAATGGGTCTTTGAAGAGACCTAAGATTCTTTAGGTTGACTATGGAAGATTGTTCATTTGATGTTTCAAAGGGGTTAGTAGGATTGGAAAATATCTCAGATTGACTATTTTTCGGTGTTTCAAGTTGATTTGAAGTGTATGAATATAATGTTAGGAATTAGAGAACAAATATGTGGAAACAATTCCTCAAACCACATAAGTAGGAAACTATATAGCAGAATTATACTTGCAAAAATATAACAACATAAATGAATAATGCACAAAAGAAGACAAGACAAGATTTATCGTGGTTCACCCAATGTGGGCTACGTCCACCAAGAACTTGCTTAGATTTTATTATCAACAAGAGTAAAACAACTCTCATAGTCTTCTCTTAGTTATGAACTGACAACATAATTATAAAGATGCTAAACCACATCTAAACCACAATTGACACTCAATTGCTTAACCTTGATCACTCTTGATCATATCTTGATCTCTAAGACTCAAAACCTCTTGAACACTCAAGATATCTTCAAGATACCCTAACACCTCTATTTATAGGATTAAAATCCTTTTAAGAAGCCATAAAGCTGACCCTAGAAGATTGAAAGTCGTGATATTTCAACTTCCCACGGCTGGAAAAATAGTCCAAACGTTAATAACAAATTAATAGCATGTTAACAACAACATCGCGAAATGGTACAAGATGCACAACAACGTCACAACAAATGACTGCAGAATGCTCCTGAAGTCTCCAAACTTAATTGTTCGAGCTCCAACACTTCAACACTAATTCAAGAAGACCAAAAACAAGCTCCACACCCCAACAATCTCCCACTTGGAGACTGTTTCCACTGAGTAAAGTTCTTAACCCTTCATTATCAACCATGAAGGCCAATCAAAGTTGAACACAAATTCAAATTCTCCCTTGTGACCGCCTTGGTCATCATATCCACAGGATTTTGACTGGTATGAATCTTTTCTAGCTTCAACTTATCTTCTTCCAAAGCTGTCTTGATGAAATGATATCTCAGCTGAATGTGCTTCGTCCTAGAGTGGAAAGTGGAGTTCTTTTCCAAATGAATAGCACTTTGACTATCATTGTGTAGTCTTCCAACTTCCTACTTATGACCCAACTCATCAAGCAACTGCTGTAGCCAAATCATCTCCTTTCTTGCCTCTGTGGTAGCAACATACTCAGCCTCTGTGGTTGACAAAGCCACAACCTTTTGTAACCATGAAATCTAACTCACCACTGTATCACCAACCATAAATACATAACCTATCGTGCTCCTCCTTTTGTCCAAATCTCCTGTCATGTCCGAATCTACATATCCATGTAATGTAGTGTCTAATCCACCAAAACACAATGCTTTGCTCCTATGGTCCCTCTCAAATCTTGAAGGATCCACTTTACTACTCGCCATTTCTCTATACTGGATCACTCATAAACTTGCTCACTTGCTCCCCTTTGCATGGGAAATGTCGAGCCTAGTGCATACCATAGCATACATAAAACTACTAGCTGGCGATGAGTTCGGTACCACTGGACATCTGGATTCTATCCTCCTTAGTCTTGGGACTCTACTCCTTTGATAATTTAAAGTGACTTGCCAAAGGAGTACCAACCGGTTTAGCATCCTACATACTAAACCTCTCCAAGACCTTTTTATGTACTCTTCTTGAGATAATACCAGATTCCTCTCCTTTACATTCGAGTTATTCTCATACCAAGGATTTGTTTTGTCTGCCACCAAATCCTTCATAACAAAGGAGTCACCTAGCTACTTCTTGAGTACCTTTATTTCCTACATGTTCTTCCCTACAACAAGCATATCATCTACATATAGGCACAGAATAATATAACTACCATCAAGAAAATTCTTGATGTACATGCAATGGTCTGAGTGACACCTAGAGTAACCCTGCTCCTGCATAAAATTGTCAAACTTCATGTACCACTACCGTGGAGCTTGTTCCAGGCCATACAAGCTCTCCTTCAATTTGCACATTAACCTCTCCTTCCCTTTGACCTCATAACCTTGTGGCTGTTGCATGTACAATTCCACCTCTAACTCACCATGAAGCAATGTGGTCTTCACATCCATTTGTTCTAAGTGCGGGTCTTCTCATCAGTAACTAAACCAAGAACATTCCTAATAGAAGTCATTTTAACAATTGGAGAAAAAATTTCATCAAAGTCTATACCTTTCTTCAGTGTAAATCCTTTGACCACCAACCGGCCTTGTATCATTTCCTACCTTCATCTTCCTCTTTGATTCTATACACCCACTTGTTTTGCAATACTCTCTTTCCCTCGGGTAGCTCCACCAGATCCCAAGTCTAGTTTTCCATAAGAGATCTATGCTCTTCATCCATGGCCTACTCCCACTTCTTCCTGGCATCCACTTGCACTGCTTCCTCAAAGCACTCTGGCTCTCCACTGTCAGTGAGCAATAAATAATTCAAATATGGAGTAAATCATTTAGGTTCCCTTCTTACCCTAGAATACCTTCTCACCTCAGGAGTTTGGGGTTCCTGATGAGTAGGTACCTAAAATGGATGTGCCAGAACATGCTTGTACCTAAACCAGCCCCTTAGACACCTTGTTTTTCACAATGTCCTCTAACACTATGTATTATTTCTTTGATTCCTCTTTCTATTCCTACAACTGATCTTTATACATGATTTTTTCATTAAAGACAATATCTCTAGACTGAAATATTTTATTTTCTTTAAGACTCCAAACACGGAAACCAAAATCATCTTCACCATATCCAACAAAGGTGCATTTCTCAGACTTAGCCTCTAACTTGGTCCTATCATCTTTATCAATGTGAAAAAATACCTTACATCCAAATACTTAAGATATGAGTAATCAATTTTCTTACCAGCACCAAGCCTCCTCGGTATATCTCCATCCAAGGCCATAGAGGGTCCTTTGTTAATCGATAAACAACAATGCTTACTCGCTTCCACCAAAAACATGAGTGGCATCCCCGCATGTAACCTCATGCACCTAACTAGCACGCTCCATGATTTTCCTATTCATTCTCTCGACACTCAATTTTCCTATGGAGTGTTTAGAACTGTTCTTTGCTTGTGGATCCCATGTACCGAACAATAATCAAGAAATTCATTGCTGTAATATTTTCCTCCATTATCCAACCTCAGACATTTCAACTTGAGACATGTTTCATTCTCAACCAAGGCTTTCCATCTTTTGAAAGTTTCAAACACATCAGATTTCTTTCTAATGCAATATACCCAAACTTTTCTAGTTGCATCATCAATGAAAGTGACGTAATAACATGAACCACCAATAGAGTTTACCTTAGTTGGCCCCCATACATTTGTATGCACTAACTCCAACTTACCCTCCTTCCTGGTAGGTCTAACCTTGAGGAATCTCACCCGATTTTGTTTTCTATAAACACAATCCTCACAGAAGTCCAAATCTAACTCCTTTAATCTGGGCAACCCGTCCTTTATAATCTGCATGCCCTTATGACTCATATGACCAAGTCTATGGTGCCACAAAGTTGCGTCTCCATCTGCAGCAACTAAATTGCAATAATCATCACCACTGGTTAAATACAAAGTACCATTTTTCATACCTCTTGCAACAACAAGATCTCCCTTGGTAACCTTCCAAGAATTCATTGTAAAACTAACCATACAACCATCACTACCCAGCTGTCCCACGCTGATATCAAGTTCCACCTCAACTTAGGCACATGCCTGATGTCCTTAAGTAGCCATGTGTTCCCATTCTACATTTTCACCCGAACACAACCTTTCCCTACTATGTTAGCATGGTTCATCATCACCAAGATATACATGTCTAAAATCACCTTGAACAAAGTTAGTAAAGTAATGTCTATATGGGGTGGCAAGGAAAGAAGCCCTTGAATCTAACACCTAAGATTCAACAATATTATCTAAAGAAAGAATTAAGGCATCTTGACAAACATCACCTACTGCCAAATTTACCTCTTTAGTTTCCTCCTTCTTGTTCTTCTTATCCCGAAGATCCCAACAATATTTCTTAGCATGAATAACCTTCCCACACAAAGCCAACATTCTAACTTACTCTTGGAATTTGACCTTCCACAATCATTCGACTTCCCACGGTTACCTTTCCCTCTGTTCTTTTGTCTCCCTCTACTCTCCACCATCAAAGCATTTCCAGAAGTAGAAGAATCTCTGGTGCTCTTCCTTCACATTTCCTTGCTTAGGATCACACCTATTACATCCTCAAACTTCAGCTTTGAGTTATTAGAGACTCGAATTACTTACACCATAACTAAATTGTCCTACTTATCCGGCAAGGAGCACAAAATCAACAAAGCCACGACCTCATCATCAAAGTCAATTTTCTACCGAGCTTAACATACTCACAATCGTATTAAATTCATTCAAATGATTAGCAACTAAACCATTCTCAGACATCTTCATATTAAATAACTTTTTCATCAAAAATATTTTATTAGAGGTAGAAGGTTTTTCATATAACTTTTCTAGCACACTCATGAGACCTTCTGTGGTTTTCTCCTGCAATATGTTGAAAGAAACTGAAGATGCAAGGCATAAATGAATTGCCCTGACCGCCGTTCTATCTAGCAACTCCCAATCCTCATCCGACATGGTTGTAGGTTTCTTTGCTTTTCCAGCCAAAGGAACATGGAGGTCCTTCTGATATAAGTAATCCTCCATTTGCATCTTCCACAAACCAAATTTCTACCCATTGAACTTCTCAACCCTCGATCTACCCTCATTTGCCATAGCTCCCACTCAAGCTAAATTTTCCTTGTGATTTACATCTTCAACAAAAAACCACCAAAGCTCTGATACCAATTGTTAGGAATTAGAGAAAAAATATGTGGAAACTATATAGCGAATTATACTTGTAGAAATATAACAACATAAATGAATAATGCACAAAAGAAGATAAGACAAGATTTAACATGGTTCACCCAATGTGGGCTACGTCCCAAGAACTTACTCAAATTTTATTATCAACAATAGTAAAAAAACTCTCACGAGTCTTCTCTTAGTTATTAACTCACAATAGAATTCCAAAGATGCTAAACCACATCTAAACCACAATTTACACCCAATTTCTTAACCTTGATCACTCTTGATCACCTCTTGATATCTAAGACTCAAGACCTCTTGAACACTCAAGATATCTTCAAGATACCCTAACACCTCTATTTATAGGATTAAAATCCTTCTAAGAATCCATAAATCTAACCCTAGAAGATTGAAAGTTGTGATCTTTCAACTTCCCACGGCTGAAAAATGGTCTCGACGTTAACAACCAATTAACAACATGTTAACAACAACATCACAACAATGGTATAACGACTGCACAACAACGTCACAACAAATGACTGTAGAATGCTCCTGAAGTCTCCAAACTTAACTGTTCGAGCTCCAACACTTCAACACTAATTTAAGAAGACCAAAAACAGGCTCCACACCCCAACATATAACTATTGGAAAAGGGGGTCTTGATTTTATTCAATGAGTTGTGCAATGATAGATGAAGGATTATAAGTGTGTTGGGGTGTAAATGGTTGCATCTAAACATTTATGGCCGTTAGGTAAGAATTGAGGGCTATAGGGTTTGAATCTAGCATTTCTTCAAAGACATGGTCTCCCTATTGTAGAAAGGTAGTTTAGATGTTTCGGTTGAGGACTAGAAGAAAAGAGGTGGTTTGTTTCTTGTGGTCTAGATGTATGAAATATTTGACCATGATATTGATGTGGGGAATGAAAGAATTGTTGTCCCATTATTTCATTGTAGTTATTTTGATTCATTTGAAGTTTGTTGGGTATCTAAGAATGGATTGGATGTAGTTTGATAATATGGGATTTGTTGTTGTGTTGATGTTGAAAGTGTTGGGGCATGTTGTTGAAATGTAGACGATGGAGTACAAATACTTTAATGAATTTGGTTACAAGCTTGTTGTCTAGTAAGTACCATGATAAAAAAACACAAAAACACCTAGAAAATGAAAAATAACTAATTGGGTTGATTTACAAACAACAAGCAAATGTAAGAAAAATGTGTTGTTTAGTATTTATCTTGATTAATGATTTAAAAGTGAAATGTGTAAGATGGTTAACGAGGGTCCTAGGAAATATTTATCTAAGGTTGGTTTCGGGAGTGTTTAAGGGAGGATTCTAGAGATACCAAGGTATGTGAGGCCCAACTTTATATTGCTGCCGGTACGGGCGTGTATATTAGGGCCTACCCCCTCACTTTACGGTCCCACTGTGATAAGGGAATTGGGTGCTGAGCCAAAATATACTGACAAATATGATATTATACTTGATAGAACATCGAGTTGGCTTCCCTATTGGGTGATGAAGTCCCAATCATTTTCACTTGGGTAGAGATTTATAAATGTGTTTTGATTTTGAAGTGATTTGGTTATGCGTGGGGAGGATAAGTGAATGCAACAAATTTACCTCCTAATTAAAACTAGATGATCAAGAAGTATGAAATGGTTCGTTTTAAAACCCAAAACAAAATGTTTAGTTTTGATGAGGAAAATCAAACAAAAATGCAAAACCGAAAGAAAAGGAAATATTTTAGGACTTACCGTGAGAATTCTATTTTTTTAGATTTTTAGCAATTTTAAAGTGAGAAAATAGTAAATCTAGCAGATGAATTTTTCAAAAACAATTCCCTACAACCAGATTAGAGAAAATAGAGAACAAAAATAGTAGATTGTGAAACAATGTTAAAAAAGTAGAGTCCAATCACTTGCAATTGGTCCAATCGCAAACAATTAGCCTAATCATAGGATATTACTAGAAAGTGGATTAAGAATAAAAATACTATTTTATTGGTGAAATGAAGGAAAGAAACAAGGGACAAGTGTCCCACCAAGCATGCCAGAATGTTGAGGACAATTTTTACCTTAGGGGGTTTGGTTTGATACTTCAAGGGGTAAAATTTTCTCAACCTCAATATGGTGGGGTTTTCAAGATACCCGTGAGATGTGATGGATGTATGATGTTTCATGCTTCGTGAAGAATGTACTAGACTTATTTTTCCTACAAGTAAGCCTGCAAATAAAAACACTTACACAAAATAGAGTTACTGAAATAAGTGGGCAAATTACATGGAAAAGGCCATTTCCCAGAATCCCAAAGACTTCCTTATGTGGATGTCAACCTACTTTTAGGACATTTAAGATTTATTGATGATAATTTTAAGTACAATATGATAGATGGAAAATGTGATTAACTATTTATCACTTATTTAGCTTAATACATACATAAGATGATAATGATAATGAAAATTAATGAGCCCAAAATCCAAAGTCAAAATCTTGGTCATTAGCTAAGTTTTCATAAAAGAAGTTAGAGCCTATTGAGCAAGCTAAATCATCATCTTCAATGAAGTATGAATTAGGATCTAAGAAGTAGTCTTCCACGAAGAAGTCAGAGATCTCTTTTTACATGTCGTATAGACATGTGAGGCTGGAATAAGTGTATGGAAGGATGATGTTTCTCTCAATGTTGGATTTGTATGTAGTAAGGGTGTCCTTTGGTATGTTCAGGCCTGCTTCATAGTTGTACTCAAATGATGCAAGGTCAACTTGGATCCTCTAGACCTTGTAGTATGCGTCCCAAAATTCCTCATTTACTTCGCGGATTCATTGGGTAGAGGAAAAATTTTCTTCCAACCTATCAAAGGGTCCACGTATATGGCACATTTAGTTCAAAGTCATGATGAAGATCATAATGCTACCAAAGGTGTGAGGGGTGTCAAAAATCATAGTGAATCAATACTAGTAATGGGATGACTGATACCTGATATGGCCATCTACAAAACCCATACTTGATAACATGTTAGCAAAAAAATGGATATTGATTGTTAAAGAGATATATGATAGAAAATGCTTTGAGCAGAATGCAGGAGATTCTAGCAATCACTAGTAATTATTGTGAATTCTAATAAGATAATAAAACAGATAATATAACTAGATTATTTTGTGACTGTAATGAATTTTAAAGCTTCAATAAGATTATTAGTGGAAAGATGAGCAAGATTACGAAAACGGAAGAATGGATTTATGAAAGCAAAGCTTACCTTGGATGATTGACCAGATATCACAGATTGAGTGGTATATGGGTGAAGATGGCTCCATATGTCTCGATGATGATCTTTGGATGATATGACGATCGTCTCAAGACATAGTTTAACAATAGTAGTGATTTGTTGAAAGGATCATAAATAGAAATGCTCGTGGATGGACATGAATTCCTTGTAAAATTCTCTCCAAAATCCTCCCATAAAGAGGCTTAGGAATCTATTTATATAGATCACCGATGACTAGGATAATCACCGGTGATTTTGGCTAATTCGAGTTAGGGGATAAAAAGAGTGATTTTCTTGCCATTTCAATTTTATTTGCAAAGAATTTGGAGAGAGGTTGGGAAAATAAGAGGGGTGAGATCGGATGAGGACCAAATTAGTTAGGATAAATGTGGAGGTGTTTTAAAAGGTTTCTAATTTAACTTAGTTCTAACTAGTTAGGGTGGGAAGTAGTTATAGGGATAAGTTAGAGGTGGTTAGGTTATATTTATGGAAGGTTGCTAAATTAACTAGTTACAACTAGTGAGTGTGGATGAGTTCACATGGTGAGGTGTGAGGGTGTAATTTATTTAAATAATTATTTTAGGGATAGGGATGTGGAGACGTGATTATTAAAGTAATTTAATTAAAGGGTACAAGTGGGTGACCTACATCAAGAAGTTTTGTGACTTGCACATTTTAATTGTTTTGAAGACCGTGAATGAGTTTAGATATTGAAGGTGAGAGAGTGTAAATTTTTAGTGTCTACATTCCTTTGTACATTCACTTTGTCAAAATTTTGAGCACATCATTTAAATCATACAATAATTCTCCCATTTTAGCATTTCTTTTGCTAAGATTTCTAAATAGGACTTTCGATTTCAAAAACTCTATTTTCTTAATATTTAAATTCATATTGTTAAGGGTCGAATCTAACAATATTTTCAAATTACCTCATCCATCTTAATATTCATGTTGTTAAGGACCGATTCTACTAAATATTTCCCACTCCTCTTTTCTTACATTCACTTTGTAAATAATTGAGTAAAATTTTTTCATTGCTAAGTCTCTTCCACCTTAGCATTCACTTTATTAAGGTTTGAGTTTTCAATCTACCTTTTTGCCTCTTCCATCTTAGCATTCACTTTACTAAGGGTCAAGATTTCAAACCTTTTCACATCTTTCATCTTAGCAGTCACTTTGCTAAGGGTCAAGCTTTCAAACCCTTTCTCCTCTTCCATCTTAGCATTAAATTTTATAAGGGTTGAGTTTTCTAGTGCACCATTCTTCACGTTGCCCCATTTTTCATTACAATGAAAGATTCACACAAGACATCACACAATGAGTTATTAGAAAAAAATACTAAGTTGAAAAAACAATTGGTTCTCATATCCTCCAAAGTCACTAGAAATGATACCAAAGGTACCTAACACTCGAGGAAAAGTGACACCGCCTTCAAAACTCATTCTCCAACAGATAAAGAGAAAAAAACCTTAAGAATGAAAATCCTTCATCTATCCCACATCCTAATTGACCATTTTCTCAAGAGTGGAAAATGATGAAAGGCCCTATTTTGGGTGTGTAAAAACATTATAAACAATTCAACTTTGATGAATTATGTCCTTACCCCTTCAATAAGGACATCTTATATATACTCTTTCCAAAATATTTTGAGATGCCCAAATTTTATAAATACAAGGGAAAAACTAATCCTAGAGAGCATATCAAATAATTTTTCATGACATGCCAAGAAGTGGCATATAATAATAGCTTTCTCTTGTGCCTCTTTCCTAAGAGTCTAGGGGGAAAAACTCTGGACTAGTTCTTACACCTTCTAAAGGGATCTATCACCACCTTTGGGGACCTCCTGGAGAAGTTTTTCAAACATTTATCTTTAAACCTTGACTAAAAATTCACAATTATGGACTTTTGCAATGTAAAACAAAAACAAAATGAAATATTTGTACAATTTTTTTACAATGATGGAGAGGAATTACAATTTAGTTCCCATGTTCAATACCTGAAAAAATGGTTAACATCTTCATCACAAACCTTACCAATGAGTTGTCCTTTCACATGTAGATGTACTACCTCACTAGTTTTGAGGAAGTTATCAAAATGTAACTCAAATAAAAAATGCCCTTATTTCTAAAGGCTTGATCAAGCCTCATTCTAAAGGCAATAGGCATAATCACAATAATAACAATACTAGGACTCATCACGATAAATATTGGTACATCTACCACAATTGTAATGTCATTAATTATGGTGTCACTACTAATCAAAATGTGCACAACATACATGAAAAATCAACCAAAAATACAATCATACAACCTAGTGAAGATTCTACTCCACACAAGGTTAAACATCAATTTGCATACCTCGTGGAGAGTCTCTATAGTGTTTTTCATCAATTATTAAAGGCTAGAATGATAATATATCCAATCATAAAACCCTTTATCAGAGGATAACCTAAGCCATATTGGTAAAAACCTAATAGATACTATTACTTTCATCTCATTGATGGCCTTTCCACAAATACATGCACACAATTGAAGAATTATATCCAAGACTTAATTGACAACAGAGCCATCTTTATAGAGATTGATGACAAAGCTATCACAACTGAAGACATGTCAACTACTAAAACATCTCAAGAAGAGTTAAATGTTGTCCAAAATCTTGTACATATTAACAATCAATGATATTATGATGAACAAATTCAATTTTCTCTAAAGAAAAAAAATCACTCTCTTCTAGATATTTTCTTCCCTTCATCCAAACAAACATTGAACTTGTTTCAAACAACAACCTTCTAACACCAAATGAGAGCTTGAAATTGCTTCAAGACTCCATTTCAAACCTTGATATAACTGTAGAATCTAAAAATAGGGTTCATCATCAAACACCATTGAGCTTGATTCTATTCTTTCACCTGCTATCGACTTCTACGCCTAACATCTCTAGCCTTGTTGTAGAAACACAACACAATAAGCTTAGATACTTGTACCAGACAACCTTTCATGTCCGTAATACCTCAAATGATAAATCTTGTAGTCATATCATAAATTATTACCCTTACATGTCAAGACATCTACATGCGTGCACTCTATGAGGTACATATACCTAGGAATATCCTTATATAACCATTTCAAGATTTAATTGAAAATCTATCATCAAACAAATTAATCCACTACCTTGAAGGAACAACATTGAATATTTTCTTTATACAACCTATAAGGAACCGTAGGTGTACATCTATGAATCAATCCTTCTTTCCTTACACTCTTCCACTCACGGATAAATATAAAACTTAACGTATTACCTGCCTTGAAAATAATCCTCTAACATCACATAGGTCTTTTAATCCCATTGAAGACTTATCTAATCATAGATTCATTGAATTGTACCTTGTCTACCCAAGTCTCATAATTTTGGACTCATTGAATTTTAGATTGTCTCCTTTGACTTGGACCTCTTCCACCCATGTCTTGTAACTCAGGACTCATTAAATTTTTAGATTCCCTCCTTTTACTTGGACCTTTTCTTCCCAATTCTTGTACATCAGAACTAATTCAATAATGGATACATTGAAAATACTTCTAGCCACTCTGTTGACTTGGACCTCATCAACCTAAGTCTTTTAAATCTAGACTACTTCCATCTATCATTCATCAACAATATTTCAATCCTCTCCTTTGACTTGGATCTTGTCCACCCAAGTCTCGTATCTCAGGACTCATCAAATCTTTGGATTCACTCCATTGACTTGGATCTTATCTACCTAAGTATTGTATCTCAAGACCCATCAAATCATTTGTTTCACTCCGTTGACTTGGATCTCATCCGCCCAAGTATCGTAAGTCAAGACCATTCAATTTTTATAAATATGGACCTTTCACGTAAGAGTCCATTGTAAACTTTCATTCGTAAAAGTTTAGAAAAAATGAAAAGCATAAAAAGAGAATAAAAATCCATATAAAATCCCTCATTAAATCACTATTTGAAAATTAAAAATAGACACGTAGAAAAATCTTCTTACATGGGTTCTCTCCGTACTTAGGGAAGGCCACTTGCACGGTTAACTCATAATTCGGACAATTTTAATTTTTTCATCCATTGGCGAGATATTTTAATCATACCATTATCGATATTTGAATTCTTCACCTATCATGACACGAGTTAATCTTGTTCCTATTAGGCATGGTGTGTTTCATCCTTGTTATGGCTTCTACCATTTAAGATCTTCTTAGCTACGATTATTTCTCAAATCTTATAGATGGAAACTCCTTCCAAATAAAATCTCTTAAACACAAAGCTCTAAATTATTTACCCAATCCTTTTTGACCATCCGTATTAGTCTATGGTGTTAAACCCTTACGTTCTACTAGTTTCATGAGGATGATACTTGGGTGCGAAATGTTCCTTCCCAACATGCACAATATCAATAAATAAGATAAAATCAATATAAAATATAAAAAATATAAATCAATCATCACACCTTTTTCCTTCAAAATCTTTAGTGATGAGCCCATACTTCTCACTAGTAGTATGAGTCTGGGAATGGAGAAAGGTGTCCTTACTAACCTACATTTTTCTTCGGTGTTGAGACCTTTTCTCATACTAGTGGCATGGGGAAAGATGTAGGGGATCCTTCACAAAAACAATTAATCGATAAAGTCTTCATAGAATCTGAATAAAAAGTGCTTAATCAAAAACATCCCAAGAATTTTCTATGTTAAAGAGAGACAACAATTCCTTCAACCAGGATCTTGTCAATTAGTAGGACATTTATGGATATAAGTCTAGTCAAAACCTATAAAGTGAAATCATCTTGGAATCAGTCATATAATATTGACTAGAGAGAGCGTCACATTTTTCCCAAATGGATAATTTTTAAACCTTGTATCTTAGAATTCATTATATTCACTTAGTATCATTATTCACCTTGTTATTACATCCTTCTTGGTTCTCGGTGATTAGACCTAACATCTTCCTAGTTACGTGGAGTCACGAGTAGAGTGAGACATCATATCATTACATCATCTACATTTTGCCAATGGAATGAAATGCTTACAATTGTTTGAACATGAGTTCAGGATGTGCTCACTTATATCAAGTAAAAATACCAAAAACATTCAAATATATTTCACAAAATACCAAAAAAATTCAAATATGTTTCAAAAATACAAAAACATTTAAATATGTTTCACAAAACACAAAAACATTCAAATATGTTTCATAAAACAAAAAAATCAAATATGTCCCACAAAACTAAAAATCATTCAAATATGTTTCACAAAATCCAAAAACATTCAGATATGTTTCAAAAAACCAAAAAAATATAAAATTGTTCCAAAAACACAAAAAATATAAAATCGGTAAAAAGTAAAACATTCAGAAAATGTTTTACCAACTTTCAACAACTGAATAACATAGTTCAATAATTTCACCATTTGATGACACTCCTCATGATCATTCCAAATCATCTTCCAATAATCATTTTTATTTCCCATGGTGTATATCTATGCTTGATGCAATCAATTTACCCTTTCGCATGATATAAATTTTCTTTGAGAACACTTGGATTAAATCTAATATAGGAACTTCAATGTGATATGAAAAGAGTATATTTTTTAGTATCTAAGAATTGCTCCACTCTTTGGCCTAATCCAATCCTCTCACATTCTAAGATATCACTCGAGGGAATTCATATCTATCTAGTTCTTCAATGTGGAACACATTCGGAGTGTTATTAGATGTTTTTATCGAAAATTGTGTTGTATCTTGTGCGGTTTGAAAACATTATGACAATGCTTTTGATTCTTTAAATTTTTTATTTTGTTGTACTTTGTTTCCCCTTGTTGTATACCAATTGTAGGAAAATTCTTAGCATCTTAGTTACATATAAATTTGGTGTCATTCATTTATGTTCATTTTGGGTTTGTTTGCAATGCTTGTTTTGTGTCTTTTAACCGCTTGCACATGTTGTGTTTTCCTCTAGGTTTATTAAATAAACCATGTAGTGTTTTAATTTTTCAATATATTCAGTTTTGTTTGCATTTATTTGCATTCGTATTTCAAATTTCTCAAAAAATTTGTAAAACCATAAAAAATCATATATTTCAAAAGTTGAAAAAAATCAAAAATTTACAAAACTTTGAACAAACATTCACTTATCATCAAAATCCTACAATTGGAAAACCCATGAAGTGGATATTTCAACATTTCAACATAATCTTGATAAATTCATACCTTTATCTACTACCCTAGTGATCATTCCAATCTTATGACTATCACTCCACTTTCTTCCCTTTACGCAACATTCCTAATTCTGCATTTGGGGCAAGTCAAAAATTATTTTTCCTTCGTGATATAACTTTGCACTGGGAAATTTTTCTTAGATAATTTGTAAAAAAATCCAACAAGAGAATCAAGAGGAGTATCAAAGCCACTCCAATCTTCCATTTTGATCCTATTCCTGCGCATTTCATAAATTTAGTGCTTGGGGGTATTCACATCTTGATCATCATTGTGGCACGTATTAGGAGCATAACTAATTGTCTTATTTTTCAACATTGTGTTAGATTGTTGATGTTTACTTTTTAGACCAATTACAAGTACTGTGATAATATCTTGTTTCATTTATAACCCTAATGTTTGCACCTACTATGTATATTGGGCTTATTTTCCTTTCTTCTCTTTTCTTTTCTTTGTATATGTTTGTTTATGCACATCGTGGTTAACCATCTTTATTATTTCATAATCATGGTGAAAACTCTATTGTGCAACAAAAAAAAGCATTGATCGTACATTTATACTCTTCAAATGGTGTTCATGCTATGCGGCACAATTCCTCCCATCCTTGTTCAAATTCCTTGTCTTTTTCTATCAGTGGTGGTCGTCTATCGCTTTGCATCACCCACCCGCTTGAGGGGGCATTCCTTTACCATTCCTACTCAACGGGCATCCAAATTATTCACTAATATTTGCTCACTAATTTTCACATGTCTACTATCTTTAAAATTCTATTACTTCACAATAAAACTTTAAAGAGGGGCAAATGTAGACACCCCATTACGGTTGATTAATTCAATTAATTAATCATGCACATTACACCTTATTAGGATTAACTAAATTAGTCTCTAGCCCACTTTATCTAAGTTGATTGTCATTTATTAAATAAATGGTTAATTAATTATCTTGCGCATTGTAGCTAATTAAATTAGTTACTTAATTAGGATAATACACCTATTTTACTAGTTAATTGCCATTTAGACTCCTTTAGAACTCCACTTAATCATCCCAGCTTAACTCCACTTCACCAGGTCTAGTCAACTACACTCCTACAATCCTAGAAAGGAGGGGGAATATACTTATACGTGCAATCACGTTTCTAGATGTAACTTTTGCTATTCCAAATATCTATTAGCCCTTGAAAGCCGCATTTCTTATTGCCAAGTCTACTTGTTATTCTAGGAAATTACAATTATTAACCTAGAGCTTATTCAAACTCAAGTAACCACTTCTAACCACTACTCAACATCTGTAAAAGAGAAAGCTTACCCCTTTCCAAATCCTCTTGGATTGAAGTAAGAAAACTCTATCAACTTTGTTATCCATATCTACATATTAGAAGCTATATCCAAGCCAAATCTGTGTTCGTAGCATTGTCAATCTCACATTTGGAGGTCACTTTCAAGAGCATCCACAATCAATAATATATAAAGTTTCACGAGAAACCTTATTTGAGGTTTTTAAGGAAGACATGGAGGATTAGTTTTGCTATTCTACTTATCTCTCTTTTTTGACGAAGTTTTTCCGTGCTCACAACGTTTACATAAATTCGTTTCCGTCACAATATACTCGCTACTATTCATTTTTTTATTATAGCGATGTATAACTCAAATTCTAGTACACCTAATTTAATGATAACACAATCAATAAAAATCCTTTTCTACAATAGCACATTAAATTACATGTGCTAGCACATCAATGAGGCGCTAACATAAACCATCTTTAGGAGGCCATAACTTTTGCTCCCAAACTCAAAACGAATCTATTTTTTTCTTTTGATGTAAAGTTCTCGAGATGAAATATGCAATAAAAACATAATTTTTTGAATTAAAATGGTAGAAAAATAAGGATTTCTTTTCTCCCAACCCTTATATTTTTTTGCATGTTACATTCATTTTTTCTCCAATATGTTAAATTTTATGTGTAGGTTTCGTATGCATAACAATTTACATAGGTGTTACATTGGTGATACAAAGAAAAGTATTCGATGGTGAAATTTCTCTTTTCCGAACAATGATGAGACCTAGATTCTTTCCCCTTGGTGGTGTAAATAAACTTACAACAATTAATATGTTGTACATTGAGTTACATTCATTTAATTATCAAACCAGGGGCATAGACTTGAAATATTGTCGGTGTTGTATGCATAGTTATAGTTGATCTAGGAGGTTGGAAAGGAAATAAATGTCACATAACGATACTAAAAGTAAAACAAAAATGAAACTTGAAAAGTGGACTAATGCTAAATGCTATTACTTGAAAAAAATTGTAGGTTCGAAAGTAGATTATTCCTAAGTAAATATGCATGAAATGAAAAAATGGAGGGGATTTAGCAGACCTCAAGTGGGCCCTAACTTGGGTGCTAATCCCTTCCTAACTATGTAACTAAAAACTAAATGACAGAACTCATATCTTTATTGATTTTCAAGAAATATTACATCCAGGAATAAAATGATCGAGAGAATATCTTTTCTCTACTTCCAAATTTAACTCTCGACTCTCCTCTACTCATTCTCTCGACTTCCTTGTTACATGCCACCAGCTCTTTTCTTTATTCTTTATCATTTACAACATGTGGGAGGAAGAAGAATACAACAAGGAGTCTTCAATAGAAAAAGTGAGAGATATTCAATAGAAAAAGCGAGAGATCTTGAACATAACAAATGAGAGATTCGACACATGTTCAACTAATAATCAGTTCTTCATGAAACACACAACAAGTGTTCAACTAATCAATTCAGCCTTCACTAGTTATTAATCAATGATAAAATCAAAGATTGATTTGTTTCCCATTTTCCATGTTCCCGTTGTAACTACTTTTACAATAGCGCGTAAGGCCCTAAGTTCCATCACTTCATGTTTCAAAATATTTTTATAAATACGGGCTCTTTTCTTTGAATAATTTCCTAATGCTATGGATGAGTTGTTGCGAGACAATTTCTTTGGCTATAGATGAGTTCCTGTAGATAAGTTCCTTCACTTGCATATGACAAATTACTTACAACCAAGAGTGGAATCAAAACATATAATCATCCAAACAATTTATTAGAATAATAAGAATAAATGTACAAATAATATCACAAAATAAAGACAATCGATATAACTATATCAATTAAGCATCATGCCAAAAGTTCATGGTTGTAATAATGATGTTCAACAATGTACTTAGGAAATACATGGACATGGATACAATGGTATGATCAAAATAAAAAACATGAGTTGTTATGAAGGAAATTAATACATCTCATCACAACCCCAAGCTTAAACACTTGAATGTCATCATTCAAGATATTCATATATTTTCTACTGGAAACTACATGATTGCTTGAAATCTATAAGTGTGTTTGTTTCTTCTTCTTCTTATAAGAAACACCCATCATTACTCATGAATCTATCCTAAAATATTTCTTACAACCTCTGATTGATTGGTAAATTTCCTATCCAAGGTGCAATTGGGAAATGAAATATTGGAGGATGATAAGCTATAGGAAACCACTCATCCCCACATTCATTTTCTATTTCAATATATTTTTCACCCTTCGTAATGTTAGAAGTATATTTAGATAGAGTGCATTTCTTTCCTTTGGAGTGCAGGGGGATAAATCTGTCCATCTAACTTTGCATCTTATCACAACTTGAATTCCATGTTCCCTGATCATGTTGTTGAATTTTGTGTGTGATTCCATCCTCATTTGCAACACTTTGTCTCTGATTACATCCTCTCCCATATAATTGGCATATTGTTTTGTAATTTCATTTGTTGTTGTTGCCTCACTTTGATATACGGTTGTGTAACTTTATCTAAATGTCTATATTCCTCCATTTGCTTAGATCTTTTCTACTCATTTGAAAAATAAGAACATAAAGCCTTAACTTGTACATCCCCAATATACATAATTAGGATCTAATAATTTTCATATGGAAGGGAATAATTATTCAAATATAACTCACATAAAACATTTTGGAGTTCATGTGTACTATGTTGATACAGAGTAAAAGAATTTCCTAGCTTATCTAATGCTATATATCATATCATAATTTATGCAAATAAACTTGCGGTACACCATATTTTCTCTTAGGTATATGGCATAGAAACTTGATGGGGGTCTGAAAATACACATTTCAAATGCTACTTGTCTTGATTCCTATTATTGTAGTCACTTTTCCTAACCCTTTAATTCCCAGGTGCACTGACATATCACCATGCCTTAACCAAGCTCATCCAGGCACGAAAAGGCGCCTGAGACCCTCTTCTATGTGAGATTTTTCAATAATGTTACCATGAATAACATAAAAATGTACATACATAAATGCATACATCTTATGAAAGAGATAAAGAAACTAGATCCAAGCTTAAATGATCCATATTATGACTATGAAGATTAAAAAGAACATACAAGAACCAAATCTAAACCATGAGCATAATAAATAACACAAACACTTAGATCCATTAAGCATTGATATTCATAAAAACACCATTACATTAATCCTCCATTATTACAGATAGCCAAATACATGATAAGATCCATAAAACAAACCAGATACATCAACAAAATTATCATCCTACAAATGACTCTACTCTAGAAGTTACAACAACATCCCTACGCATTTCACTCCCAACTCTCTCTACTCCCTTACACACATCCATCCTCTCTCTATTGTCATGTAAATAAATACATATCAAGAGACTGAAGGAATCTTCCCTTCACCACCCATTCATCATTCAAGAGAAAACACATGCCAAATGTCATCATACCCCACCATACTCAAGTACCCTAAACATGCAAGTGCCAACTAAACCATAACTAACTCTACTTTACAACTCTTAATCTCATCATGATAACCATATCCTGGAATATGCTTTCCTTGGGCTACAAGTCTCTATGTTTTAGCCTTATCCACAATCAGATCTGGTCACATCTCCACATGTCCCTTATCACAACTCTAATCATGGTCCAAAATGTGACTAAGTCTTAAGCATGTTCTTCTTGGGTGTGAACCTTCATGCCATTCTTGAGGTTACTTCGCATGTGCCTTTGCACCTATTTGGCGTGTGATAAAAACCTTTGTGACTTAGGTAATTAGTCTTCTTAGGGGCTCAACATTACCCCACACTAGTTTTATTGTTGCCCACGACAATCCTTTTCATCCTCCGAAAAAAACTCCATGATCCAAAAACTAGCTAAGGCAAAAATGTTGTATGTTTTTAACAACCTAAATGGTTAACTAGAGGAGTTTAGGAAACTCCACATCTATTTCCCCCTTTAATTTCTTCCATGCCTCTAGTTTGGCCATAGCTTTCTCCGACACTTCCTCCACTATCTTGGGTACAGTGCAGTGTAATCTCTTCAACCTTCCCCTTGAGCTCCTCTATGACCACCACCAGCTCCATGTAAACTCCCTCAAACTCATCCATACATTCTATAATAGAATCCCGGAGTTCACCAATTCAAAATTCCATCTTCTCACGCTTGGTTTTTATCTTATCCTTCTATGTTGTGGTGTCAATTATCAACTTTGCACACTCAATATTATTCATTGGGACATTCTCCTGTAAGGCCTTGAGGATGTCATCTTCATCTGTAACACGTGCATGAATAATGGGCTTGTACTTTCAAAAAATGTTGAAGCCCCTATTTGCCAATATGTTTTCCTCCTTGAGTTGGGTGAGCAAGTCCTCCAACTCGATGTCTGAGCCTCAACAAAAATCTTGGTGTTCTCTTTCTCTTTTACGAGATCCTTAGCTATGGGTCCTGCGCCATCCTTGATGTTGACCAGAAACATCCTCACCAAGTCCTCCAAATACTTCATTTCATCACCATAATCCATCCTGGCTTGGCTTACTAGTGTCAGAAATTATTCCAAGACCTTCTTGACCAAGGTTCTAGCTTGATCATATGCTTCCTTAGTCCATACCTGCTCACCCTTCAAACCATTTCACAGTCTTTCTATCTCTTTCTCCTTCCCTTTCTGATTTGCGACCAGGGTTTGAACAGTTGCTCCTACATCCAAGTTCTATCTTATAACTTCTTAGGACATCTTACGTAGTGCATTGAAAACCTAGTCATCTATGAGGTGGTTTGGGTCCACCACTTTATAAGTTTCCCCTTTCTTCTTCTTCAAATGGATGGTCTCAATTACATGATTGTTGACCTCAAACTTGGGCTCCTCTACATGACAAAGCAGATTCCATATTATCATCTTCTTTGTCCTCATCATGCCCCCATCTTGGTCTAAGATATTCTAAGAATCTAACTTCTCCAAAAAAGGGTGCTCTGGAACCTTGTGTGTAATACCTTTGTGGGATTATCCATGAAGTCCATATGAGGGGACATAGGCATCCAATTCTTCCTATTTTCCTTGCACTTTGAATATTACTTCCACGGGGTGCTTATTCCTACGAAAACCCTTTATCCTCCTTAATGACAAAGGAATCTCCCTTATTCTCTTCTTTTGGATTGGTGGGTTAGGTGGGTGAATTCCCTTGCATTGTACTCTTCACAGGCCCCTCCACAGTAGGTGTATTTACCTTTGCGCGTGCTTCTACTTTACCTTGGCCCCTACCTCAGCCCTTCTCTTCTCCTCCTCTTTGATCTCTACCTCGAGTTCCTCTCTGAATGTGGTGTTATCCTATTCTGAGCCTATCTCCATTACAGAACTAGAGACATCATGTACCTTGGAATTTTTCTTCCTTGACTTTTCTTCCTCAGGATACTTATCCTTTTTCACTTTGGTTGTGAAATCTCGTTCTACCTTGTTGTGATGTACCTACAACCCCATTACTATTTCGGTTTGTATAATACTTCCTCTTCCTAAAAGTTTCCAATTTCTCCTCACTTCCTTCTTCTTCTTCTTCTCCTTCTTCTTGGACCACTCTCATAGGTGGGATCGATGCTTCTCTTGGCCTTGGAAAGGTGGAGTTTGTAACTTCCACTTCAACTCCTCCTTTCATCTTAGGATGCAGCTACAAAAACACTCAATGTATGAATCCCTTGATGGTGACATTGATCTGTGGATGTAGATCTAAGAAGTCTGGTTCCAAGACTTCAACATAAGCCGACATCGCATCATACTTGTAGGTCGTATAAAGAGTGTGAACATCAGAGTCCACTTTAGTATTAATGGTCATCTTCTCAGTGCATCCTTCAAGTGATTGATGAAACACTTCAAATTTTTTTTGGAGAATGCAAATGGAAGTTTGCACCACGGTCCCATTTCTCCATTGGCCATTTTAAATTTCCCAAGCTGAAGTGTTACGTAACTACAAAATTCACTTGGTCCCCTACAACTATTGGTAATTTGGGTGGAATATACCACTTGTTATCAAAGGCCGTGTCTTTGTCTCTCATACCACTTGTTCATTTGGGCCTTATCGGTATTTGTAATGGATCCATCACAAGCGAATTCTAAATATTGCACCATAAGAGATGAGTTCCTGGAGGGTAGACCCACATGTTCCCAATCGGTCAATCGGGGACGCCTATTTCCTAAAATATGATCAAAATTAGAATGGACTCCCACGTTATCTTTGCTCTAACTTTATTCTACACCCGTGTTTCCTCAATGATACTCTTCGCAATGAATTACATGAAATTATAGTGCACTCACTTTGATACTCTTATACACAATGTACAAGAATCTCTTGTTTATATTTGTCCACCATTCCGAAGTGCCTAGTTTGTAATTGATAAGGTGGGTTATAACCCATAATGCGGGGTCATCAAGATATGATATAACTTGAGCCATTCCTCCCTTCTCATAATTCAACTACTTTGCCAATTCCTCAATTTTTACATTAGCACATAGGTCGAGTGCCATATCTTCACCAGTGTTCCGCAGCATATCACACACCTTATCAACTGGCCTATGATTTTCATTCTTCTTCCTACAAAGTAGAAAAATTCCTCATGCTCCTGCGACATTAAAAACCTAAATATTGGGGCAAGTTTAGTGAAGAAAGATAGCTCCCATAGCTGTAAAACCCCAATTTTATGTAACTCTTGTTGCATCAATTTGTCCACCCTAGGGTTTCCAAGCTTGTCTAACCTTGAAACATCTTTGACTAGATCTCGATTGCATCAATTTGTCATGTTCCTCCATCCTATGGTTGAACTCACTAATCTTGCACCTATATAGCTTTGAACTCCACTTCTCTACTTTTATCACACCCGGAGGGTATTGCATTTCAAGTATATCTCAACCGGTTCCTCCTTCTCCACCACTTTGGTCTCTTGGTTTGTGCCTTCTTTGGTGTCATCTTTGTTTCTTCACTCCATGCCCTAGGTGTTCACCTCTCCTTATCTATCTCGAGATCTTGACTTCGATAGCTTCAATTTTATACAATCACCTATTTCTTCCCTATCTACTCCACTTGCCACTCCATAAGGTCCTATTACAGTTCACACAATGCCACTAGTTCATAAAAAGTACTTCACTTTCGTATCACACCCTCATCACACTTTAATAGCTGAAGAGCACAATTTTTTTTTTTTGAAGGAAAGGTAGTTAAAATGACTAACCTCACCATCCTTTCCACCCATGCGTCTTAACATTACTTTTTAATAAATTACATTTTTCCAATTAATTAAACTTTTGTAAATTCACTTTGCATGCTATAGTCATAACCACCTTATGGCGTGCTAACATTAATTTACTTGCCACATACCTCCTTCGTGTACCTTACTTTGTTGAAGTACTTAACCTCTGCGTAAACCACTAAGTGATTTCCCAAGCCTATGCCTACCTCATGTTATACTTGAGCGATCAATTTTCTCTCCAAACTTCTCTCGAGCACCTTTCTTATAACACAACCCATTTTTCTACCTCTGCACAAATATACCCAAATGAGTTTTTAGTCAAACCAACCTCCCTTGAAACACACCAAAAATTTTCTGCACTATACTCCAATCCTACCCCACACTAAAGGTATGTGCGGTCCTCTGCGCATGGAATCACTTAAAATGTAATTATCTACTAGCATGCCAACACGTAACAAAACACGGGATGAAATTAAAATCATACCAATGATGAAAGGAAACACAAATAAAGGAAATTGCATTAAAGGGAAACCTAAGCTAAATGGAAACATTACCTTATTACAAACACCAAGAAGACTTATTTATAGTAGGGCTTCAACCTACTCCTGTTAAAGAAACTAGGAAACCGTGTGCCATCCAAAGCTTCTAATTGGCAAACACATGTCAAGTATATAGGTCACAACATATGGTCCCAACCAATGCACTTGGAACTTCCTAGAGTGGCACAAAAACTTGGAATGATACAGAAGAACCATCTGTTCAACCTACACCTTCTTATTTTTAATGTGTCGATAATATCCTAACCGTCTCATTAAAGAAATGAGTACCCTATCACTTGTTAAAATTAATGGACATCCATACACACTTTATGATATTCTCCCAAAGTAATCTTGCTGCAATAGATGTATTGTAATCCTTTGTAGGTGATGCTTCCACCCACCGTGTAAGATACTCTATACAAGTAATGATGTAGTGCGTCCCTTTCTGTCGCCTGGGGAAATAGGGCCTATGAAGTCAATTGACTATTTTTCAAAGGGATCTACACTTTTTATAGGCATCAAATACATCTCATATCTATGCCCAAGCTTCCCAAGGCACTAAAAATGATCACATTACCCTCCGACATATTATTGGTAATCCTTGTACAATGTTTCCCACCACAAACTAGTCATCAGAATCTTGTGCACGGTGGCTCGCCCTACATAGTTTCCACCATAATCCCTCTATGATATTCCCCCATAATACCCATGCACTCATGCTCTAGTACACACTAGATATAAAATCTCATCCCAACCAAGTTTGTATATATCTCCACCAATCAACATGTAAGGCATGAAATGAATGGAAAGCTCTTTCCTTTCTATACTCTTGATCAGTTAGACACCACACATGTTTGTAAAAAGATAGAAATATCCTCCAAATTAGTGGGTGCACACTATAATTTGAACTGTGTATCTCACATCTTGTCTTATATGCTCATTGCATCCTCGCACTTTGAATCAATTCTTGAAAGATGGCCGGGTCTTGAGTTGTACTTTCTGGTTTTACTACGATTGAAAAGTCAAATTATTTAAATAACAAGAACCACCGGCTTAACATATGTGCCCTTTCAAAATAGGGTTTTTTACCAAATACTTAAGTGCCATATGATTTTTGTAAAAGATAAATAGAGTAGGAAACAAGTCTTGCGCCTAAACTTATGCGATTCATAAATCATAGACAACGCTTCACACTCACATGTCATGTAATTCTTCTTAGCCAAAGTTAGATTCTTTCTTACAAAACACAAAGGGTTATCAATAATCCCTTCTCCACTTTGTGTTAGGAATACTCCAATTTCCATCCTTAATGCATCCACATGTACATGAAAGGGATTTTCCTAAGATGGAAAGCAAAAATAGGTGCAGTAGTAATCTTTTCCTTCAACGTATCAAAATCCACTTGTTGCACCTCATCCCAGTGAAATATTCCTTTGTGCCTCAATAGTTATTCTAAGGGCATGACAATCCTGACATAACCTTTGATGAATTTTCTGTAGTAACCCATATGCCCCAAATTTGTGCATTGCACTTTGATTGGCAAGCTCCTCCAAACCCAAAATAAAAAACTTTGGCAAGGTCCACCAATAAGCCTTCTTTGCAAATAATATGACCTAGGAATGTGCCAAAAGGAGTAATAAAGACACATTTCTTAATGTTTAGAGAGATAATTAACTACCCACATCTTTCAAACATAAATATCAAGTTTTCATAATGATCTTTTACTAATCCATACACTATCCAATCATCCATGTGGACTTGTAGATACTTATGAATAAAGTCTTGGAATGTTTGTACCAAAATATGCAATAATATAGTAGGTGCATTCTTAAGCCCGAATGGCATAACCGTATAAGAAAAACTTCCCCATTAAGTGGTGAAATTATTATTTTATTGGTCTTCTTTTGCAATCCTTACCTGTGATACCATGAGAAATCCATCTGTAAAAGAGTAGATCTCACACCCTACTACACCTTCCAAGATTTCCTTAGTAAAAGGCGTTGGAAAAGGATCTATCACACATGCAACATTCAAGTCTTTATAGTCTACATAGATCCATATCCTTCCATATTTCTTGATACTAATCACCATTGGGCTAACCCATTTAGATTCTTTAATGGCTTCAATGATCCCAGATTCCAACATTTTGTCAATCTCTTCTTTCACCTTCACGTGCAGATTAGGATTCATCCTATAAGGCCTTTTCTAAATGGGTGCACACCTTCCTTTAACTTAATTTGCATCTCTCCTAACAATTGATGAAATCCTTTCAATTCATGGTATTTGCATGGGAAAAAAATATTGTAAGTCATGCAACAACTCAATTATCTTTGAGACCTCTTGGTTTGTCTAGTAATCACCAATGATTGCTTCTTTTGGTTCTACTTTTGTGCCAATGTTGACCTTATTTTTCTTCAATGGCTCATGGTAGGTACACACCTTCTCATCCACACTATCCAAGATGTCATGCATACCCTCTATATGATCAACATCGAGGTTCTCTATTTCTTCATCTTCTATTAGGTACACCATTTTTCCTTTCTCTTTTTCTAGGAAAGTGTGCTCAAACTATATTTCATCCATTTCTTCTCCTTCCTCGAAGTGCACCTCCAAATCAGGCTCCCCTAGAAAATATAGGATGAGGTCCTCAACTTTGGAACTATCTCCCAGAGTAGTGCACTTGACTACCTATAAAGCTTCATTCACTGATGGTTTAAAAGATAGATACTCAAAAGTATGAATAATACCTACTGATAAAATCCTACCAATTTCCTTTCTAAAGACATAACTATGAATGGACATACCAAGTGCATAAAAAACCATACAAATTTGAATAGAATGTATACACCCAGAGTGAAGTGGGTAAAGCTTCGGGCCTTTTGTCCAGATTTCTCGCATTCTTGAAAATGGTTAAAGCCTGATTCCTTCCCATGATAGTCACATATATTTGAAGGTGAAATGGTCTGAAGAAATCTAATAGAGAACATGATTCTTACCTTGTTCCACACTATAAAATTATCCCATGATTCATCCACCAATACGCTATTGTCCACGTGTAGGGTATAAATAAGCATATTCCTTGGTTCTACTTCAAAGGTCCACTTGACTTCCATAACATGCAATAAGACATTTGGGTTACCTTCTACCATGTAACTTAGTAGTTGTCTTCCTCCCAGATGCTTAAACGAAATGTGCCTTGACAACATGATTCAAATTTCCCTTCAATTCTCTTCCAACTAACTCATAAGTCCCATGCACCCAATTATCACATACAATGCTAGTCATATCACTCATGGATTGAGCATCATCCCACTGAATGACTCCTTCTCTTGATGGCTCAATAACTCTCTGGGTCTCTGGTGTGCACATAAATTCTATTTATTTCTTCTTCTCTCAAAGGCTTGACATAAGGTGAAGACATCCCATCTATTAGTGGAATAATTATGCACTCCTTTTTATTCTCAAAGATGATGTATCCCTTGTTGAAGTGCAAATCAAAATTATTCACATAACACCAAGGGTGTCCAAGTAAGGATAGAAAAATATCTACCTTAGAAAGCGCTAAGACTTCAAAATCCACAGTGTGAACTTGGCCCCTTGAATGGTTATGGAAGAATCCTTTAAGACTCTGATGGGTGTAGCTTTAGTTCTATTTTCCATGTACAACACATTTGAAGATGGCTGTAATGGTGGCCGCCCCATCTGGTTCCATGCATCCAGTAAGAACATTAACCTCTGCACCTGTGTCAATTAGTATGTTTCTCAAAATCCATCCATCAACTACCACATTCAACGTGATCTCTTTGTCATAATCAAGACTATGAGGGGAAAATTAGCATACAAGATTTTCTCTCATTCTCACATCTAAGCGCGTGGTACCTTTCCTCTCAACCATTCTCCTAATAGGGGAATGATATTCTCCTAGTGCAACATCTCACATACCTCTTTGACATCATCCACATATTTCGAGGGATCTCAACATTCTTCGCATGTTCCAACTTCGTGACTGATCTTTCAAGCACTGGATCTCTCCTTACAAGATCCTAATTACCTCCATAGTCTCCTGTAAACTCCTTTTGATAAGTCAGATTAGGGTACTTTCCATGCAACACTTCTTCTCTTGTAATGGGAGGCCTCTACTTTGGTATTTCTCTAGCATGTGCAGCTTCAATGTATGTAGTTACTAATACAGGCTCCAACTCAGGGTTAGACGCTATCGTAGGCATGAACAGAGGTTCAACACTTCACACTAACCATTCTCGTGCCTTTTCCTTCTTCTGATTCTAGCTCATGTGATCATACAAGTTAAGGAACTCCTCATACTTATGTTTCTTTCCACACCATGAGCATTACAGTAAATATGGGCACTTGCACTTATAGTGATCCATAGATCCACAATTGAAACAAGTTTCAGGGGTAATTCACTCCTTCCTCCACCGTGACCACCATGGCCTCTGAATCCTCCATGAAATCTTCTTCCTTTTCCTTCCACCGCCATCTTCATTCCCTTCATGTTGATGCCCCTCATTTTTAGAATTATTCATAATGTTGCCTGGCATGACACACACCAATATCGATTACATCATGAATCTGGTCTATCAACCGACAATCCTTTTTATCATGAGTAGTAGATGTATAAATCTTATAATAGTAGGACACATTATTATATAGTGCAATTATAGAAAAGGGAATCTACTTGGATCATGATCCCCATGAAAATTTCATAGTCTAATGACATGGCACACACACCAAATTTTGAGGAAACTATCCTTGGTGTGTCCTTCTACTTCACAATTTGTACACCAATGCCCACTGTGAGTCTCATGTGCTAAATTCGATAATTTCTCAAGTTTCTTTTCCATGGAAGTAATATATGCCTCCAAAAAGGGACTTACCCTAGTATCAACACTCCCCATGGCCTCTACACTCAAAGAAACCTCTAAGGATGTGCGTAGATATGTGAAAGTCTTATGTGAAATCACTCATTTGAAAGGTGTTATCAAGCCTCCAATGAACCACTGAGCATGCTGAGAGGATGGATATCATAAGATAACTTTGACAAGAGAGTATTAAAACATGCATCATACTCTCACACACTTTCTGCCATACCTTATTGAATCTCCTTGAGTACGTTGATGATCTTTTTCTCAAACTCAGAATATGAAATTCTGCTAAGAAGGCATCACACAACACCATATAATCCACCACCATCTGATGTGGGTCATACTTTTAGTACCATTATGCATGCACCCCTGTAATGTAGTTATAAATTGGCTTGCCTTCCACTCCAGGTAGTGATCCCCTTAGTGTGCCATAGTAATTCACACTTGTGTACATGCTCTGTAACATCCTCAACACCTTTATAATCAGGAAAATGAAGAGACATCTCATAAAATACTTGTTGATGGGGTTATGGTCCTTTCCCACCATATCTAAAACCTTGATTCCCTCTTGTGTTTCCTCCACCACCAGATCCACTTGTTCCACTAACTCCTAACCCTCCCCACCAGATCCTCTGGATCCTCCTCTTATAGTAGGTACAGGGCCTAAAGTAGTGCTACTCTATATTCCCACCATTGTACTAAACTAAGCTCCAATAGTCTGTGAAGTTGAACTACTTCTAGATGTGATACCCACGTTCTGACCCCACACCTTATCCAAATGATGCACCTAATGGGATACCACCAAACATAATAAATTTTTGTGTGGCCATAAATGAATTTAATGAAAAATTATATCTACTGACGTTTGCTTCTTATAATACTACAACAACTTGGACTAGTAATACTTGTCTCGAGATATGTGAAACTAAGCGCAAGGGCTTGGTTGCTAAGTGGGTTCAAATGTGCACCTATGGTCCATCTCCTTTCTCCATATGATGATATCTCATTAGAAGCTAGGGGTTATCCTTTCATGTTTTCCAAGATGGGGTAGCATAGACTGCTCAAGTTCCATGTCCTCCGCGTGAACCTCAAATCCTTCCCACAACGTCTATCTCCAAACATCCATCATTCTTACAATCTCATGTTGTCTTGCCAATCCCTCTCTCGAGATTCATTATACTTGAGCCACCTCTCTTCTCTCTCCACTTCTTCACCATAGGATCCACCATTTCTCGCCACACCCGCTTCCATGCCCCACACCTAGTGGGAGTTTAGCTAGCCATAGGAAATGCTTCTAAACTCATAGGTGATGATTAGATCTTGATGGCTAATGGTATAACATATAAGAAATATCCTCTCGGTTCTCACAAGAACTTGAACTCAACAACCTCTAGGGCAAGAATATGTAGAAACTGCGTACTCCAACGTGTAGCTAGTCAACACACCACTCCACCAACGATCAACAACACAAGTTCTAGATCAGATCAACATCATGAAGCCACTGATAATATTCTTGAGTCCACAAATGATGTAGATAGTACCAACTCCTCCTTGATGCATACATCAAAAACCATTCATACAATTCTATTGGAAAATAACAAAATAACATTTCATAGAGCTCATGATACAATATATGCTCTACCCATGTACGTGCATCAAACTCAGGTCCAATGTTGAATCTCTGTGTAAAATCATCCTCCATGTTCTTAAGCCAAGTTTCCATGTTGTCTAAGGTCAAGTTTTTTCTATCATCATCCACCATTTTACAACAAATTCAAAAGAGGTCCCAATAATGGAACCAAGATGTAGTCACTTTTCCTAACCCTTTAATTCCCAGTGCATCAGCATATCACCCAGCCTAAAATGGGAGCTCACCCAAGGTGCGTGAAGGCACCATGCCCCTCTTCTATGTGAGCTTTGTCAAGAATGTTACCATGAATAGTAGAACAATGTACAAACATAAATGCATACATCTTATGATAGAGATAAAGAAACTAGATCTAAGCTTAAATGATCCATATTATGACTATGAAGATTAAAAGAACATACATGAACCATATCTAAACCATGAACATAATAAAGAACACAAAACTTAGATCCATTAAGCATTGATATTCAGAACAACACCATTACATTAATCCTCCATTGTTATAGTAGCCAAATACATGATAAGATCCATAAAATGGACCAGATACATCAACAAAATTCTCATCCTACAAATGACTCTACTCTAGAAGTTACAACAACATCCCTACACATTTCACTCCCATCTCTCTCTACTCCCTTGCACACATCCATCCTCTCTTTTTTGCCATGCAAATAAATACATATCAAGAGACTAGAGGGAATCTTCCCTTCACCGCCCATTCATCATTTAAGAGAAAACCACATGCCAAATGTCATCATACCCCGTTCCATACTCAAGTACCCTAAACATGCAAGTTCCAGCTAAACCATAAATAACTCTAATTTACAGCTCTTAATCTCATCATGATAACCATATCCTGGAATATGCTTTCCTTGGGCTGTAAGTCTTTATGTTTTAGCCTTATCCATAATCAGATCTGGCTACATCTCCACGTGTTCCTTATCACATCTCTAACCGTGATCCAAAATGTGACTAAGTCACCCATTCTTCCTGGGCGTGAACCTTCACACCGTTCTTGAGGTTACTTATGTGCGTGCCTTTACATCCACGTGGCACATGATAAAACCCTCCGCACCTTAGGTACTTATTCTTCTTAGGGGATCAACAATTGTTTTTATTTCATCCTCTTAATCTATTTGTCTTTGTCTTCCATTTCTTTCTTATGTTTAAAGATGAGCTCTTCCTTCTCTTTGTACCATTTATTGCTAAGCCTTTTAATGTAGGCATCCATTTGCAACATCATATTGTCAATATTGGACCCCATAGTCTATGTTCCCATCTCATTGCAAGATGGTTTTTTAGGTTCCCTTATGATTTCATGAATAATAATTTGGGAATTTTTTTGTGATAGTTGATTGGTTCTACATTTTCTTCTTGTAGACTAGTAGTTTGTGATTGTTGAAAAAATTCTAAATTACTTGTTCATTGACGTCATTTGAAGTTAATTTATCTTGTTCACTTCCTTCTTCCACTCGCTTCTTCCACTTGTCACTTCATGACTCTCTACTTCATGAACTATTTCCTCATTCTAATTTAATTATTCTTACCCTTCCATTGGTTATTCATAGTATTCTGGCTCTTGAGTTATTGTGGAAGTAGTAGCTCAATTATCAATTTCTGAAGATTCGGGCTCAAAATTTTATTCTATTGTTATAAATATATTGTGACATTATTAATAAATTATAATATTATTAAAAATGAGTTTATAGAACTCATATTAATAATATAGTTGTAATAGTTAGGTGAGTGAGAGATATTAATATTATGATATTAATATCATATTTGTATATCATACGTGAGTTAATCTCACCATTAGAATAGAGATATGAGATGATAGAGAGATATGTGGGATAGGTGAGAGATTCTAAGCATATTATTTTGGTTGAGAGATATAAGGGATTGGTGATTGATGTTGACTCCTTGGATAAAATAGATCTTCTTATATAATGTAATATTTATCGGTGAATAAATCATCAAAAATGAATACAATTTACTAGTTTTATGAATCACACATTGTTTATTTTGTGAAAAGCTCGAAAAAATAATCTCGGTATTAGAGTGAGTTTTTAAAAATGGAAGAATGATTTTATTTGAAAGGGGCAATTGCATTGTTCTACGCCCCTGTTGATGAAAGATCAGTTTTCAGAAGTGGTATTAGATACATATAGTATAAATTTACATTGGATCATTAGTCTCCATCTCTCCTCTATATTATTTGAGACGCCCTAGATCACCTTCTAACATTTCTTTGAAGACATTTTTAGTTATTGTGACTCATCCTGTGTTGCATTGTGAACTTCTTGTTCTGCATTCATCCTTCTCCAAGAGATTTGTAATTATACATGTTCCAAATGAGGTGTATTCTACTCTCTCTTTACCAATCTAATTGGTTTCTATGTCTTACGTGGACTTCTAGTAGCTCGCATAGATTATTTGGCACCGTATATAATATATCACCAATTTTTCACATCTAGATTTGTGAAGATAAAATCTAAGTCTAATATACACTATATTTTTAGATTTCGTGTGTTGATCTATTGAGCATGATAAATAAAGAGAAGAGATTCATATTACCTTTAAGTCTTCCCTGCAAATAAACACTTAGCTGTGGTCTTGGTTCACAGGTGTGAGAAGTGTCGACAACTTGTGGTGATTAGATAGGTGGAGGAAGCCTCCATCAACATATATTAAAAAATTTGTAGTGTCCCCTACCGGCATGATTTGTATAAAACCATCTTGTTGTGGTTATTTTGTATCAATTCCACAAATGTCCACGTACTTGAGTTTTATAGTCTATTTAATTTTGTTATTTGTAATGTAAATTATGTCTTTTAGTGTAGTTTATTTTACCATATAATTTATTTTTAGGTTTATAGGTTTTTCTTTTGTTCATTTAGTGTTTTTGTGAAAAGTAGTCTTTAATTTTTTATTAGATAAAGTAAAAACAAGGATCAACTCCTAGGGGCCATTACAAGATGAGGAATAGAAACCCATGAATAAGAAGGAAACAAAAAAGTCCAAGAAAGGAGTTAAACATGATTAACTCTTACAATGAAGAACCAGACTTTGTACCAAAGTGAGAAAACCAGAGAGAAGGAGAAAACAGTCTCCAAAACTACAAAACAATAGAAGTTCACCAAAATTTTGCCAATAGTCCAGAAACACTAGTTAATTTTTGGAGATCCTTCACTACTACCATCATGACTATCTTTGATCTCAGCACCCTCAGCACCTTTGTTGTTAATATCTTCCTCTAGCTCATCCTCGAAGCTACTAATGCGCAAGTTAAAGTTCCTTCTTTTAGTGCCCTCCTCCATCCCTTCTAGCCTATCACTCAGCTTTTTGACCTGGTCCTCTAGCTCCAAAAACTTCTGCTTGGACTTCACCTGAGCAGAGACAATTTTCTTAGAAGCATTAATGACATCCAACATTGTTTCCCTTTGACCAACATTGGTTTCCTCCATCACCTGAAGCACCCCTTCTAAGTACTAGACCTTTCTGCTCAAATCCTCGAAACCCTTTAAATTACCATCCTAATTTATTTTTCTCGAGGTTCTTGCTTCCCCATGACCATCCTCACCCATTTATTTACCAGAATCCTCCCCCACATTTTTGCATTTCCCATCCTTCATCTTAGTAAGGCATTCATGCGAGAGTGAGGTCATCCTCATCCACCTTATCTTTCAAGGAAGAGGACAAAATAGGTTTCCCATTTTCAAACAATAGAAAGAATGATCCCTTCATGCAAAGGCATCTCAACTTTCTCTGTTGGAAAGACATTAAAGAGTTAGTCAGAGACATAAACAGAAAGAAGGGGATGCTCACCATGACCTTGTGATAGGAACATATTCAGAAGGGTCATATGGTGGGTATAGATTTTTTGGTATTTTCCTTCCAGAGTGATGTACTTCATGATTTAAAGGCACACATCTCTCCATATACCTGAAATACATGACCTGGCAATACCATCCGTAAAGAAAGAGCATCTTTCCTTACCCATGAAGAACAACTCAATTTCATGTTCTCTACGGGTTTTGTCCTTAAATTTTTTGAGCCCGTCCATTTTCATGTTCGTCATCAGGGATGGTGGAATCAAAAACCTAAATTTCCATACCTTTGACCTCAAACTTATCCTCTTTCCAAGCTTTGCCTAAATCCTTAGACATGGAGGGGTCATGACTATGTAATTTGGCTATGAAATTACTAAAACCCCCAATCCTAAGCTTATTAGACAGAGTCTGATTAAAAGCTTCAATGCTTTGGCTAACAGGTTCAACTCTTGTCCTATCACCCCCCATCTTCACAAGTCTGAAATTCCTCTGTTTGCTACTACTTCTAAAAAACAAACCCCCTTTCGCACTAACAAAAATCATGGAACAAGATATTAAGTAAGTTGTCACAGCCTTGGGGCTCACTCATGCCAAAATCATCAAACTTAGTGCCCTCTATCTCTACTAATGGTTTCATTAATGTCCATGGGTAATTTATCAACTTTACACCAAATCTTGTAATCATTACAAATGATTCCATAATTAGCCATCTTATCCGCACATTTTTCCCTTGACGTAAGGTATGATTATAAGAAACACTATAATTTTTTTGAAGTTTCCTTCACATCATTGAGGATATTTCTTATGGCCCAATTAATGGAACCTTGATTATTGAGGGCATTAATTAAGAGGAGAGAATCACCTTCAATCTAGATGTCCTTGAAGCCTTTTTCTTTAGCCAACAAAACCCCCCAAAGAAGAGCTCTAGCTTTACCATGTTGTTGGTTTGTTGACCTAATGGGCCTGCAAAATAAACAACCAATCTCCTTCACTATTTCTTAGAATTCCCCCTCCCCAGTAGGACCTAGATTCCCTTTTAAAGCTCCATCAAAATTTAACTTAACAACATTTTCCCCAAGCCTAATCCAACTGGAATTATTTTTAGGTATGTGTAATTCCACTGGTCCAAGGGAAAACTTGTCAAGAAATGTTTGCTCACTTTTCGGGTAGGGTTTTTTGACTTTTCCTTTAAAGATTTTAATGTTTTCCTTTATGGCATTCAAAATTTTTCTTCTAACTTTCAAGAGAAGAGCTTTCTAATCACGGAAGATACCATCATTCCTGGCCTTCCATAAACCCCAAAAAAATGAGGGAGGGCAATATTCCAGGCCCAGATCAAAATGGGAAAACAAAAAGGACTCTCCCATTGAAAACAATAGTCTTCAATCGTCAAGGGCAGGATCCATTGGATATTGAATAGATCTAGAATGGAAGTAAAGACTTCATGGGAGAAGGAACAATGAAGGAGGAGATGGTTGAAATTTTCCTCCTCTTTCCTACAAAGAGAACATCTATTGGGAATCTTCATTCCCCTTTTCTTGAGATTGTCCACAGTCGAATTTTATTTTGGGCAGCCAACCAGAAAAAGATATTAATCTTTGGGGTAAGATCCTTCACCCAAAGTTTACCCCAATAGTCCTTGTGTAAATCAGTCTTGAAATTTAACATATAGGCTGATTTAACCAAGAAAATTCTAGATTCTTCTTCTTTCCATTTGATGGAATCCTCCTTGGTTTGGAACATGGGGATGTGGAAATCCCTTAGTTTATTGTTGAGATCCCGAAATGGTTGGATGTCACCATCAAAATCCAGAGGAGGCTCAATGGTTTCCCATATGACAAAATCTTCTTGGATCCAAAAGTCTCGAATCCAAAATTTTCTTGTTTCCTTGTAGAATTGTGTAAATTCTTTCCTAGATATCCAAGTTAGCTAAGGGGGAATCCTCAATCCAATTATCATACCAAAAACTGATTCTAGAACCCTTTCCTATCTCCCATATAGTACCTTTGGTTAAGATTTCTTTGGAGGCCACAAAGGAATTCCAGAAAGGAGACCCTCTAGGGAGGTTATTTTGATTAAAAAGGATTCCATTCTGCCTATATTCCACAAGTATTTCATCTTTATAATTTGCACCCAAAGACCTTCCTCTCTAGCAATCCTCCAACCAGCCTTGGCAATTAAGGCCTCATTCATAAGAGAAATATTTTTTAACCCCAATCCTCCACATAGCTTTGGTTTTGTGACTTTATCCTAGGCCACAAGAGGGAATTTGAACTTCTCACTAGCTCCCATCTAGAGGAACCTCTTTTGGATTTTATCTAAGGCTTCCTTAATTTTAGCAGGGAGCATGAAAAGATACATCACATAAATGGGAATGCCTTGAAGGGAGATTTGGAGAAATTTAATCTTACCAGCTTGAGAGAGCAAGAAGAGAGTTTAATATTAAATATTTCTAGCAGAGCATACCAAACCGAGATCGTTAGGATTCTTATGGATCGGGGCATACCCAGATAAGAATATGGAAAATGCTTAATCCTACATCCCAAGATATGAGCTAATCTTGGCTTAAACTTGATTCTCCACATTAATGAAAAAATAACACTTTTATGGAAATTAAGCATTTTCTAGAAACCCAATTCATAATCATTAAGAACCACCTTAAAATTTGAGGTCTCATGGATGGAGGCATTACCCATCATAAAGTTATCATACACAAACTGATTGAGAAAAATAGAGGGAAGACCATTAGATATTTTAATACCCTACATATAGCCTAAACCATGGCAAGCTAATAGATTCTACTCAAGGATCCGGCCATTATGACATAAAGGAAAGGTGAAAGAGGATCACCTTGTCTTAGTCCTCTACCTACTTAGAAGAAACCTTCTAGTTTTCCATTGACAAAACCAGAAATTGGTAGTGGATATGCAAGTCTTAATCATATTAACCAAAAACTTATCAAAACTCACCTTTAACAGGATGGTTTGAAGGAAAGACAATGTTATCCTATCAAAGGCTTTATGCATATCCATCTTGAGAAACATAGCTGATATTCCAAAGCTTTCAATGGAGTGGATGGCTTCTTGAATCACAATAATGCTATCTATAATTTTCCTTCCCAGAACAAAAGCCCCCTGATTCCCAGAGATAAAGTTAGGAAGAACCATCCAAATCCTCCCGATTATGATTTTATTCATAATTTTTTATAGTTAGTGTTGCACAAATTATAGGTATGAAATCCTTAACCTCCTTGGCCCCAAATTTTTTTGGCACCAGTATAAGAAAATAGTTATTCATTTGCCTCAAGAGATGACCATTGTTAAAAAATCTTGGACCATTTCAATGACCTTGTATTTTATCACCTCCAAACAATTTTGAAAGAAAAAGGTGGGGAAGCCATCTGGCCTTGGAGATTTATCTGGTTCCATATCAAAGATCGCAAAATTGATTTCCTCCTACGACGGGCTCCTTAAAATATCTCTATTTTCAAGAGGGGTGATAACATTCTGGAAAAGATCCAAGACTTTACTTTGAACCAACTCCTCTTCTGCCCCTGTTTGAAAATCTCTTTAAAGTAATTTATCATAGAGGCATTGATGTCCTTGCTATTTGTAAAGGACTCCCCATTTTCACCTCTTATTTCATTAATCTTTAGGATATTAGCTCTGGAAGTAGCAGAGAAATGGAATAATTTAGTATTCCTATCCCCCTCCTTAAGCCATTTAACCCTAGATTTTTGTCTCCAATACACCTCTTCTTTAGCCAGAATTCCATGGTAATCAGACAAGAGTTTTTGTTCTTGATCCTTGAGAACCGGGTTAAGACCAACGTTCTCCATAAGTTCCTCAATATTTCTTAGATCTTCAACAATTCTGCTTTTTTCCTAGAAAATATTTCCAAAAGTCTCCTTATTCCATCTTTTAAGGTTACTTTTGATGTGCTTCAGTTTAAAACACAATCTGAAACTAGCAACCCCACGAACCTAGATATCCCACCATTCTTGAATCTTGTTGAAAATATCAGGGTGATCTAACCACATATTTTCAAATCTGAAAGGCCTAGCTTTTTTCAGTTGGTTCATCCCCAAATTGAGAAGAATGGGATTATGATCCGAGCCAATTATGGGAAGAGTTTTTAGAGAATAAATTTGATTGATCATACAAAGATGACTCACCACAAATCTGTCCAATCTTATCTGAATGAGCTCATTTCCCGTCCTTCTGTTTACCCAAGTAAACTTGGATCCCTCCAAATCTAAATCAAACAGACTATTTTTGGCTAGGAAGTCAGCTAAATCTTCCATACTTTCAGAATAAGAGATCAAACCCCCTTTCTTTTCACTTGGGGAAAGGGGGGTATTGAAGTCTCCTCCAACTATCCAATCTTTATCAATAAACAATTCTCTAAAGCTAGAGAGATCCTTTCAGAAATACCATCTTTCACTGAGTTTATTGGGAGCATAAATGTTAGAAACATACCAGGATTTTTTTGAGATGATTTCCGTGAAACTCATTACCACATGGCCAAGGGAGGAAAGGATCAGAACGCCATGCACTAATCTAGGATCCCACATAGTGACAACACCTCCTAAGGATCCAGAGGAGCTACATCCTTCCCAGTGACTTTCTTTCCAAATTTGTCTCCCCACCTCTTTAAATTTTTCTGTTTTCATTTTGGTTTCTTGGAGCATAAGAATATCCAGGTTTAGCTTTAACTCTAAGATCCTTAGCAATTATGTGATTACTAGGATTATTCAAACCCCTAATATTCTAAGAGAGGAGGCTTATTTAACATTTCTTATTTCGGAGAAGCAACTTCCTCAGAGTACCCTGAATGCCAGCTTCTACTTCCCTCCTGGAGTTAGTCTCCCTTAATTCCTTATTACTTTTCCTACCCTTAGGAGTTGAGTCCTTACCAACATCATCTCTGGAGGTACTTCGCATAACAGGTTTTGATTTACTTATTGGGGTCTTAGGAGAGACCACTAGATCGTAAGTATCAGCAACATAGTCCGCTAGAATTCTGAAAACATTAGACATGGGTAATAGTTATTCTTGTCTCTGACCAAAGGAGCTCTGACCAATGGAAGAAACTTCATCTAGAAAGGGCCACAGGCCACTTGTAGAGCATAAGCATTACCTTCCAAAACTTGGCTAGCCCCTTCCCCTATTTCTAGAATCACCTCTTCTAAGTCCATATTTTCATTTTCATTCTCATCTTATTATTAGTCTTTAATTGAGTCATGTATTTATTATAAAGTAATTTTTAATTACTTTTTACTTGTCAATTTTAAATTATTTAGTATAGTTTTAAATATGTTTTGCATCCATCGTAAATATTGTATGTTTTCCTGACAAGTCATAGTCATTTGTTTGTAAAAGAGTTAAATAGGTGATCTTAGGATTATTCATATTGTCATTTTGAGTCCAAAGTGTCGATATATATATATTTTTTAAAAGTTCATTTTAAAAGTCTAAAAAAAAATTGCCTCATAGACGCATTTTTAGTGTTACTCGACGTCCAATTTTTGGGAGAATAAGATGAATAATATTGTAGTTCTAATGATATTTTTGATGGCTTCAAAGAAGGAAAATATGCCTTGGAGCACGCCTAAGGCA
This sequence comes from Taxus wallichiana var. yunnanensis, assembly GCA_018340775.1. Lineage (NCBI taxonomy): Eukaryota > Viridiplantae > Streptophyta > Pinopsida > Cupressales > Taxaceae > Taxus > Taxus wallichiana. The sequence continues at coordinate 291,322,523 of CM031233.1, read as the reverse complement.
CTGCCCTAGACCCTACGAGGGTGCTACCCATTGACCCCATTGGGGCTTGCGCCCCAGCACCCCCACTTTGGAATTTTAGAGCCAAAACAAAGATTTGAGGGGAATATGCATCAATAAAAGGTGGTGCAAATTTGAGCTTCAACGTCTAATTTTATGAGTAAATGGTGTGATTCATGGAGGAAAGAGGCAACGAGGTTAGAGGTCAATCAATGACCTCTTGTCGATCCATAATGACGGCCACATGAAGCTATGGTGGTAGTCTGTTTGTACGTGTGTTTTCTTTTATTTCAGATTTACTGATATGATTTCGAGTTCTGTTTGAATAAGTAAAATGTTCACATTGATGGGGAACTGGAACATGGTCTCAATGTTTAATTTTCCCTCTATTTAGTTTGTATTCGATGTGATGGTTCCTACATGATTCCTCAAGGAAAGACATAGTGGATATATGAAATCATAAAGGAAAATAAGAAACATGATATTTGGGTTGTTGGTTGTCCTGTAAAACCATCCTTTGTTTTAGGTTGTTGGTTGTCCTATAAAACCATCATTTGTTAAGGTTATTGGTTTTCCTATAAACCATCATTTGTTGAGGTTGTTAGTTGTCTCTAGAAAACCATCCATGTTGAGGTTGTTGGTTGTCCTCCAAAACCATCCAGATCATGAGCACGCATGAGCGATGGCTGCGAAGGAAGTGTGTTTATTTTTCTACCTTGTCAACATTAGGGGAGTGTATATTGGGAATTAATAATGTTAACAATAGGGGAGTGAATGTTACAAATATATTGTGACATTATTAATAAATTGTAATATTATTAATAATGAGTTTATAGAACTCATATTAATAATATAGTTGTAATAGTTAGGTGAGTGTGAGATATTAATATTGTGATATTAATATCATATTTGTATGTATGTGAGTTAATCTCACCATTAGAATAGGGATATGAGATGATAGAGAGATATGTGGGATAGGTGAGAGATTCTAGTAGTGGTTGAGAGATATAGGGGATTGGTGATTGATGTTGACTCCTTGGATAAAGGAGATCATCTTCTTATATAATGTAATATTTATCAGTGAATAAATCATCCTAATTGAATACAATTTACCAGTTTTATTGTTTATTTTGTGTAAATCTCAGACCAAAATAATATCTATGGCTTCCAAATCACTCTCCATTGAGATGGGTTGATATTTTCTTGAACTAAATGTTTTTGCCTCTTTATCCTAAGCGTATGGGATCACATAGGTTATTTTGGAGCAGAATGAGTAGATTTCCTTTTGGTTTTGGAAGTGGAGGTTTCAAGGGAGGATAATTCCAATAAAGTTTCAATAATAAATATTCTCTCTGGTGAAATAGGTACAGGGGTTTCTTTAGTGGAAGGAAAAATTTAAGAATTTATGGGTTCTCGAGGTTGGGAAGAAAATGGTGCAATATGTGAAAAATAACTTTAAGTGATGCTTCTCATTTTTATTCTATTTTCCAACAAGGTCTCAATATTTTCCACCCTCAAAAATTCATCCCATGATATCTTGAGGATACTCCCTCTGCAAGGTGTGCTTAACCACTAGGGTTACTAGATAGTGATGTGACAGTGCTTCCCTACCCCTCTGAACCTCTTTGCTCATTTTCTTAAGCATCTCATGCAAGAAATTTGAAACATTTACTTGATGATTGTTATTTAAATGATTTAACAATTTGAAATGAATAGTATTTAACCTTGAATATTTCCTTCAAAAGTAAAATATTGAATGAGAAAAATTAAAATCTTGTACCCATAAGGGTTTGAGAGATGTTCTATAAGTATCTTAGCGGTTTGAGAAGAACTTGTCATCATTGTCTATAAATTCCCGTCTGCTTCTAGGATAGATTTTTCTAGAAATGGCTCTCCCTAAGTTGGAAAAATAGTGACCTCTTCTAAAATTTCATCACTTATGCTAATTTTTTAACCCTTTTACCATTGCCACTCCATTGTTTAGGGTATTTAAAAATTATGCCACAATTTCCTCATCAAAACCTTGAAACTTGTTGATGTATTACATCTAACCATGATTCTCAAAGTATTGCACAATCTCAAGATGACTCAGAAGTTGAAAATGTATAGACACTCATATCTGATTAGGCCACCTCCCATGGTGGATACACAGCTTCTCCTAGGTGCAATAGGCAATCACATAAATTTTCCTTGAAAGAAATTCACACAAATGATTTTTTTTTATGGATTTTGATTACTTAGAACTTTATTACCAAGGGGAAAAGCAATATGTTTAGCAGTGATTAATCATTATGTGGATGTGACAACATTGAGGCCATAAAGAAAAATGATGTGATATGTTGTGTTATGTGGAGTGATTAAGCGGACACATCATAACTCAAAGGTGGTAGTATTTTAATGTGGCACATGCATGATGAATTAGAAAAATTAATAATTAGATATAATTAATCTAATCATGCTTTATTAAAGTATTAAATTTTTACACTTATCTCGTTGTTTCTCATAAATGGTTTATGTGCATGCCTTATTGAACTAGAGTATTGGCTGCATGCAAGTGCCTTGCGATGCTATGGATGTGGGTTTAACTTGTGTTGACTACTCCTTATTGAAAAAGATTCTTCCTAGAGAGAGAAATCCAATTGGTTGGGGTGCCAATCATTCCTTGTATATCATCTACGTGCACATGCTTCCTTGATGTCTGTTATGCAACCACGAGTTCTATCTGATGCTTTAAACAAAAAAGGTCTTATTTCCTATGGATACAGGTGGAACTATTGGTCATTGAACTCTCTCCTTGTGATGGAGGTCATGCTCTCCTACAATCACTAGTCAATAAAACCTACAAAATATGTTTTTAAAAAATATGGGTTAACAAAGTGTTGACGATCACCCAGAAAGGTAGATCTCAACACTTATATTTGGCCTTGAAATATTCAGCAAGCTGAATGATCCAAGACTACTGAAATATCATCAATCCTCTGCAATCCCAGCAGGTGAGCCAACAGGCTCAACCTCTGAGGTTAATTTTGATGTTTCTTTCTCCATTCTTTTAAGATTTCCTCTAAACAATTCCATAAATGAGACTTTATTAACTGGATTTTTATACAATCTTAACTTGTGGCAATTCACCAACAACTTTAATCTCACAAGATCAATAGTAGTAAGCTTCACAACTCCATTATAGAAGATCTTCTCAATTTCATAGGGACTTAACCACCTTGTTATGAGCTTCCATATGTGATCCTTTTATTTTGACTCAAACAAAAGTTCACATTTACCTTCCTGGAACTGTCTTGTTTTAATATACCATCATGCCATTTGATTATTTGTTTTTGCACTACATCTATGTTATGAACTACTTTCTCAATTCATCCAACTCATTGAGTTAGAGAAATATCTATTTCTAAGCTTCTACTAAACCTATTCCCAAGTCAAGTGTAGTTCTCAACGTTTTATGCTCAAATTCTATTGGAAAAACAACAATCTTTCCATATAATAGTTCAAATGGTGTGAAGCTAGTTATGGTCTTCCATGTTATATTGAATGTCTAGACTACATATGGAAGCCTATTTTCCCAGTCCCTTCACGTGATGTGCTATAGTCTTTGTCAATATGGCCTCTATCTCTCTATTTGTAACCTCCACTTGGCCATTAGACTGGGGATAGTATGTTGTAGACTTCTCATGCTTGATTTCATATTCACTTGACCAAATTAGAAATCACATCAGTAGTAAAATGTGTACCTTGGTCTATCAAAATCTCCCTTGGGACTCCATATTTGGTAAATATGTTCTCATACAATAATTTAGCCACCTTCTCACTTTTCTAGTTTGGAAATTCTTTTACCTCTGTCCACTTGGTTAGGTAATATGTACAGACTAGGATATACTCTTTCTATTGAGATGGAGGGTCTATAGGGTCAAAAAAATATAAGCCCCGCTTATCAAAAGGTTGTAGTTACAATAGAAACTCATCATACTTATTAGGCTTGCCAATTATTTGGCATTTTTCACATATCTTAGTGTATAATGTTGCATCCTTATGTAAATTTGGCCAATAATATCCAAAGAGTTAACACTTTATGTGATTTTCTCTTTTAGGAAATTCCCTCCACAAGGGTCATTTTGGCGAGTTATGAGGACATCAAATATCTCCTCATCATCTATACACCTTCTCATTACTTAATCCCGATCTCGTATAAAAATAAGTCCAACTATCCAAGAAAAGGGTACTCTTTTCAACTAAATGCCTTTTCTCGAGAATATGAAAAATGTGGAGGTGTTCTACCCGAGACCAAGTAGTTGGATTTGTCTCGCATACGAGGTTTTATTGTAGAAATAACAAACAAGTTCTCATCTGGAAATGAATCATCAACTAATTTCTCTTCACTGTTGGTCTCCACCCTTGAGAAAAAATATGCCACCACATTATCTTTGACAGTTTTTCCACTATGGTGACATCAAATTCTTCCAAGAGGAGAAGCCACCTTATTATTATTTTTCTTACTATTGGTTTGTTTACCCGATACTTAATTAGAAAATGATAGATGTGAATAAACACTTGGATATCTTATGATATCAATGTCTGAATTTGTTTATGGAATATACTACTACCGGGAACTATTTTTCTCACAATGTATAGTTCGGGCTTTTACATGTTGTAAATTCTTCTTTGACATAGTATATTGCATAATTTAGACTACCATATTTTTATCCTAAGAAAACTCCAATAACATGATCTAATGCATCTATGTGGATGTGAAAATTTAGGTTCCACTCAGTCCTCTCAATAGATGAGCAATATTTAACATCTATTTTAAAGTTTGAAAAGAACTTTCACAATGTCCATCCATATAAAATCAACATCCTTTCCTAGCAATACAAAAAGTGGCACTACAATTTTGTTGAAGTATTGTATAAACCTTCTGTAATATCCAACATGGCCTAAAATCTTCTAACATATTTTTGTTTTCTTGGTGTGGGCAAGTTGACTATGATAGAAACTTTTGTTGGATCTACTTGAATTCTGCTAGGGAAAGGTAGTGCCCTAGCACTATACCCTCTGACATCATCATATAGAACTTCTCATTTCTCAAGGAAAAATTGTGATCCTTGTATCTTCTCAATACCTTATCTATATTTTTCATAGCCTCCTCAAAAGTACTGCCATGAATAGTGAATTCATCCATGTAGACTTCCAAGAAGTAATTTGTCAAATCAGAGAAGATACTTAGGACTACCCTTTGGAATGTGGTAGGTGCATTACACATGCCAAATGGGAGAAATGAATGGGAAAATTTCCCCCATGGACATTAGAATGTAGTATTATCTTGGCCCTCTTGTGAAATATAGATCTTATTGTAACCACTGTATCCATCAAGAAAGTAGAAGTACTTTTTACTAGCTAGGGTATCAAGCACTTGATTAATGAAGGGAAATGGGAAGTGACATTTATTTATGGCTGAATTATGTTCTATTTAGTCCACACAGATTATGTATTTCATATTCTTCTTTGGTACAATTACAGAGGTGATACCTACTCGCTATCTGATACGGGGTATATGAATCTAACATCTAGCAACTTTTGTAGTTCAACCTTCACAATTTCTCTTATTGTTAGGTTCATTCACCTATGTGGCTATGTGATTGGTTTAAATTCTTCTTTAATATAAATTATATGAGTAAAAAGCCTTGGATTAATCCCACACACATCATTATAATCCTAAGCAAATGATGTACTATGTTCTTGAAGAAGAGCTATCAAAAATTGCTCATGTTGTATATTCCAAATCTTTCTTACATTTAGTGGCCTCCTGTGTTATTATTTACTTTCTTGGAGAGGTACAACATTTCGAACATGTTGCTACTAAGAGAATTTAATATGCATTCATGAAAAATAATTTGGCGAAAAATACAATTATTACTTGGAATACTTATGGTTCTCTATTGTGGTAAGACTTGGTTTACCTCAATTTGTCATAAAATTATTCATTTATTCAATATTTTTTATGCATAATATTAGAGAGAAAAAAATATTCCTACCGAACTTCAATATTGTAAGAATTTTACAACATCATCAATTGTTGGACAAAGCATTGATCAATTTCTAGTTTTTCAACCCAAACCATTTGATCCTCATCATTCAATGGTTGGGCAGGAGGATAGACTATAAGTGTCTTGGTACCATTTCCATTTGGGATGATCATGTTTCCAAAATTGCACCCTATAAATGCATCGAAGTGTCCATCCATGGCCTTCCTAGTATAATAAGATAACCCCTAGACTTTCCTTTGGTTGTAGGATAATGAAATTAGTAGCGTATTCCCAAGATTCTACCACTAAAACAATGTCCTCAAAGACTCCTTCAATCCTTATTGTTGATCTATTTTCTAGTTGCAATACTATAGTTGTTGGCCTCATTCTTCCAACTTCAGGTCATCCATGAATTTATTTTTCATGAAATTTATTTCTGCCCTAAGTTAATCGGTATTATTTATCGTAGTTCTATTGATAATAACATTCACCAAAGGGATTATTGGATCTATGTACTTAGGTAGCAAAAATTTTCCAAGCATGATGTCAACCAACTATCTAATGAATTGTACAGTGGATGGATCTTTTCTTTTTCTACCTAGCTTCTTTATACATAGATCCTTGATCAACTTGTTGTAAATAGGCACATCCTTTATGGATTGAATGAGTGGAATTTTCACACAAATGTCCTTCAAATGATTGACAAAATATGAATCAATCTGATTTAGGGTTATATTTTCTCTCTTGCAATCTTTCTGGAAATTGGGGTCCATTGAATTACATCTTATTTTTCTAGAATTCTATTTATATTGTTATGGATCAACTTGCGCTTTCTTCTGGATTTGATGCGGATCAACTTGCAAAAGAATTGTGGTTCATCTACTATTTCGTGATAGTAGGTTTACTTGGTGACACAAGTGATCTTCCTAATCATAGATGGATATTATTGAAATCAACTAAATAAATAGAGTATTAGGTTGATTCAGTGTTATAAGATGGTTGAGTAGTTTTTGGTTGAGAGATAGATTGGGGATTTGACATCAAAGCTTGTTTTTGTGGGTAGGGAGGTTATTGGTAGGATTGTTGGTAGTTTAGAGGTTTATTGCTCCATTTTACCCTCCTCTCCAAGGTTTCTACCATGAATAAGGGGGGTGTTGTTAGTGTTGGCCCGAGAACCGAGGTTGCCATGGCTGTTGGTATTGTTTAGGATAACGATCCCATCCTTGTTGAGTATTAGCCCAAGGTGGGGGTTTCATATATGAACTACTAGCCCAATTATGAAAAGATTGAATGGGATATTATGACATACCTCCTTGTCTTAGTGGTCATGGCTTCCTTTGGGCAATGTATAAAAATTTCCCATCCTCCTTTTCTATCATTTTGAACTCTGTCACACACCTCCTTTCCTTTTGTAATACTAGCCAGTCCCTTACATATGCAATTATCTTTCTTTCCCCAGTAAGAATGACAGAACTCTGCAAGTGTTACCTCTAAATCCTCTTCTTCTTTTCATGTAGAGCATCAAGTCTGGGTGGCCATGTTAGTAACTATTTCTTGCTTCATGTTCTTAAACATGTTTGTAATTTTGTAATTTGATATTTTCCCAACTCATTTGGCGATTGCTCTACCCTTGATCTAGCACTTCTTATTCTTTTCATGGTTTCTCTAGAATAGTTCCTGCAGGCTTCACAAATTTCCTCAAAAGTGGCTTTGGAGATGTCTCCAGCTCCTATTAATTCCAAAGCATCCATATCTTCCTCACTGAGTCCTTTTAAGAAAATTAACTTGAGAGAATCGGAGATAACATTTTGTCTTGAATTTTGAACACAAAATAGGAATCTCTCTAGGTAATCTTCTAGTGGATCATCTTCCTTCTATGCCATCTTAAATATTTCATCTCCTCCTCTTCTTGGCATGTAGTAGTCTTGGTACTTGGTCGAAAAATGTGTCCTTCATCTACCGCCATGTAGTAAAAAAATCTCTTCCTAGTCCCATAAATTAGGCCCATAAACCATCTCAAGGCTACATCCTTAAGGTATCGGAAACCATTTAAACTTGTATGCATCAGTTGTGTTGTCATAACTCTTGCATAGTACATTAAACTCAAACAAGAAACTATCTAGGTCTTAAGTCATAGATCTACAAAAATTAGGAAGAGCTAGTGGAGATATGTTCTTCATTTGAGTAGGCTGATTATTATTGGAGATAAAAACTCAAATGTGTTTGGTTCCCCTTCTTCCATGTTTTACTTTTCAAGAACAACCTCGAGATATCACTGGGGAGGGAGTGTTATATCAGCAAAACCTATACAAAAGATGATGTTTCTTCTTCAAAATCAGAAGTAATTTCTTCTAATTGAGGATTGGGTAGGAATCTACCATGGGCATCTCTACGAAAGTGCATACATCAACCGAATTAACTCAATCAACATTAATTTGTGGGTTATTTTTAAGATTGGATTTCTACAACCTAGTATATTCTAAGAAATTTAGAAATGTAAAACCTACAAAAACTCCTATAACTTGGTAATATCCCTAGAAACGGTGCCAAAAATGGTGGTACAAATCAACTTGCAACAATTAATATGTTTTACAATGAGTTACATTCATTAATTATAAAACTAGGGAGTGTAGAATTGAAATAATACCAGTGTTGTATGCATAGTTATAGTTGATCTAGGAGGTTGGAAAGGAAATAACTATCACATAACAATGCTAAAAGTAAAAAAACTCAAACTTGAAAAATGAATTACCGATAAATGCTATTATCTTGAAACAAAGTTGTAGGTTTAGAAAGTAGATTATTCCTAATTAATATACATGAAATGAAATAATGGAGGGGATTTAGTAGACCTTAAGTGGGCCCCATACATGGGTGTTAATCCATTCCTAACTTTGTAACTAAGAACTAAATGATAGAACTTGGATCTTTATTGATTTTCATGAAAAATTACATCTAGGAATCAAAAGATCATAGTAATCTCTTTTTGCTAATTCTAAATATGGCTCTTGACTCTCCTATACTCACTCTTTGATTGCCTTGTTAGCTGTCACTAACTCTTTTCTTTATGCTTTACCATTTACAAAGATGTGGGGAGGAAGAAGAATAAAACAATGAGTCTTCATAGAACAAGTGAGATATCTTGAACAAAATAAGTGAGAGATCTTCAACATAACAAGTGAGAGGTTTGACACATGTTTGACTAATAATCAATTCTTCATCAAACACACAAGAAGTGTTCAACTAATCAATAAGTTTTTCAAGAGTTCTTAATCGATGGCCAAATCAAAGATTGATTTGTTTCCATTTTGCACATTAGTTTTGTAACTACTTCTCTAATAGCATGTAAGGAATTGAGTTCCATTACTTCATGTTTCAAAATATATTCATAAATATGGGCTCTTTGTTGTGAATGATTTCCTTATGCTACGGATGCATTGTTGCCGATAGGTTCCTTCATTGCATATGAAAAATTCCTTACAACCAAGAGTGGCATCAATACATATAATCATCAAAACCATTTATTAGAATAACAAGAATAAATGTACAAATAATATCACAAAATAAAGACAATTATATATAACTACATAAATTAGTCATTATGCAAAAAAATCATGTTTGTAATAATGATGTTCAACAAAGTACTTAGGAAATACATCAACATGGCTACATTGGTCTTATAAAAATACAAAATATGAGTTTTTAAGAAGGAAGTAATACAACTCATCACCCCTCTCTCTCAAAGCATGATTATTTGACTTGTTTATCCTTGTTTCTAAGCCCCTTATATTTTATTACTCTTAAACTATTTTCCACCCCTTTTTCTCAAGGTTTTATCCTTTAGTTATGTAATCGCCGTGTGGTGGTTACATAATTACCAATTTTCCTAGACCAAAAGTTACGTAATCTGCTGCAATGGTTGAATAACCAACAATCTACAGCAGAACAGTAGTTCCATGTGCATTTATATGAGAATTTGAATCTGTGTTCTAAACGCATGTCTCAAGTTTGTGAGTTTCTTTCTCACATGTTTCTTGACCATTTCACCTAATTTTTGGCTTGTTGGATATGTATTGAAATCCTCTTATCTATTTACTATTATTAGAATGTTGATTGCTTCTCTTTTGGATGATTTTAAACTTCTTAATTTCCAAGTGTGCTAGAATTCTTCTATGTCATTTTCTATAAAAACAAAGTTTTGACCTTGTATTGTGGGTTGAAGATTTTTATTTGAATTACATTGTTACTTTACTAAAATCCTACTAAGAAGTACAAAAACAATGTAGTACATTACTTTGTTACTTCCCACTTACATTTATGACCAGTTTTGCTTACAACTAGTCTACTCTAGTGTCTTCTTGATTTCTTCTACAACCAACCAACATTGTTCTCTAGATCACTTGAAATCTCATCTCCGAAAAGAATCCAAGGAGAAAAAATAATCATCACCACACTTGGAAGTTGTCATAGTTCTACAATAACCAGTTGGGGGTGTATTTACAATTTCTTCAAAGCTTTCATTTTAGAATATTGTCATTAAAAGAAGCAATACACTTGTTTTAAGAAGTAGAATTAGTAGTTTCTTTGTTATTAGTAAGAAAATTTCATCGGCATTTTCTTCCCGAATTATCCATGTGGATCTGTATGGGAAAGAATTTGGAGGAAGGTTTTATGTACAAACTTCTTTATTTCTTTGTTTTAGAATATCCATGTATTTCATTTCTTCATTTCCATATTTGTGTACATATGAGAAAACTTTTGTTGATAACTTCTTCCTTACTTATCCCTATGGATATACAAGGGAAAGAAGCTTGAGGAAAACTTTTTGTCTATACTTGTCATTTAAATTCTTCATTATTAGTTTACTTGTACAATTCATTTGTTTTACTAGGGAATTATTAGGGGAAAGAGGAAATTACTTATGAGAATCTTTCTTTCTTCCCGTGATTCTGAGGTGAAGAAATTAGAGGAAGTTATATTTCCACAATTACAAATTAGAAAACATATTTCTTTAAATTAGATTTAGCCTCACATCTTGCAACAGAGGAATAACTACATCCAACTATTCCATGTTTTTTTCATTTTAGTGTAGAATTAGATTGCTTTATTTTAATTAGTTTCCTTGTGTTTGTAGATTTATTTTAATTAATTTCCAATAACTAGGAAAACACAAAAAATATTAGAAGTTAAAGTAGATTTATTTCGTTTATTTCTTTTAAAACCTCATTGAAAATACAAAAATAGTTAGATAGCTTGTTTTATTTTGATTTAATTAAATATTTACAAATCAAACTTAGTTAATTAAAAGGATAAATTGATCATATTTTATTTAATTCAATTTTATTTGTTTTTTTATTTTAAGGTAGGAACTAAAAGTAATTTAGATTGGAAAGAACATAACTTCTATTTCCTAGCGGCTTAGGATACCTAAGTCTAGCTCCCAGATCCTTTTGGATTCTAACTTGCTTGTTTATTTCCATTTCTATTGACTTGGTGCCCACATGACCATTTCAGGTCCACCACAATAATGAATCAAAATCTTTGACCCACTTATAAGATAACCAAACATTGAGTGAAACCAAATTGATATTGATCAAGGCTTGCACCAGTTACTTTTCAGAGCCACAGCTATTCCTACTACAATTATCATCCAACTCATTACCGTCAATGAAGAATCAAACATTTTTGAGGAATATTGGGCTATCCAGGTAGAAAGGATTAGACCTCGAAACCCTTGATTTGTCCTTGCCACATCTTCCATCATATTTTCATGATCCTCTTCAAAGAGGAATACACAGATGACAGAGGATAATTCCCTCGCATTCCATAATCGAGTCAGGTTTGGTTTGGTTCCATTGATATCAACATTGATCTATACACCACTATCATTTTGATTGTAATATCACCCTTTCCCAAGTAAGGAAAATGTTCATTTCTCTCAATGAACAGATCCCCTTTTTTCCAATTGAGAACATTTGATTTTCTTGACATCTTGTCAAAATTCCCACATATCCCTCTTGTAATCTATCTATCTACCACATTACCATCTCATCTATTGCATTCTAGTTGTCCCGACACAAGCTTGGGAGGTCGTGTGTGTCTAAAACCATATGTTGATTTTCGGGAATAAAATTGGCAAACCTAACGTGAAGGAATTGTTCCTTTTTGTATCATCTTTCTTTTATTTTCTTTCATCCACTTTTCCCCTCTCCCATTATTTTGTGGGTGTTTATATACCCCCCAAATATGTTGGGTTAGGAGTATAGTAGACCTATTTTAGGTCTTGAATCCTACTACAACCAAGTGAATATGTAATAGTCACCCTCATTGTTTGGGTGGGCTGAAAACTACTCACAAACTTTACTATCTCCTCATAAGCCCCATCATCAAGGCTTGAACACTAATTCAAAAGTAAGGATTGAGGAGATCGATCAACTTAACTATAATACACAACCAAGTGATGAGCGTCATTTTAGTCCTCACCATTTTATATACAAAAATGTCAAAACCAGATGGTGTTCAAGGCTATCTCGCAAAAGAAAATAATGACCTTATAGTTATTTTCTCTAGAATTGAAAATTCTTGAAAGGAAATTCAATAACTAAAAATAAATCTAATCTAACAAAACAAATAAATAACTAAAAGCAAATATAATCTAACAAACTGAAAAAAATAGAAAACAAATAAATGAAATTAAAGCTTCACAAAAAAAAAAAAAAACACACAATGCTTATTTAAATAATCTATAGAAAACAACAATGATTCTATTTTAAAATAACAAAAAAAACTATTCTCCTCCTTGGGTAAGAGTGGGCCCTTGCTCTTTCCTCAAATTTGGGCTAACAAAACTAAAAAAAAGTTGCTGCCAAGATACTTGAACTATGAATTTTATTAATCAGAAATGATGTTACAAAATCATCCATCTCCTACCACTACTACATTAAGTGCTTTGGAGAGATATTTATAACTCATCCCTTGGCCAATACTCCAATATTATAGAACTACCTACCTATAATCTTGGGAAAGACTTGACTTCATCTTCCACTTTACAATGAGATAAATGTGGAAGGAATTTATTCAAACACTATAACTCCATATTTAACTACTTCTTCCACTTGAAAAGGAGAAAAATATGGAAGATATTTAATCAAACACTATAACTCTAGATTGAACTACCTCTTCCTCTTGCACTTAACTACTTCTTCCACTTGACAAGGAGAAAAATGTGGAAGAGAATTAATCAAATATTACAAATTTATATTGAACTACCTCTTCCACATGCACTTAACTACTTCTTTCCATTTTCCAAGTCTGCTCTTACATGATTGAATCTTTCAACATGACAGTTGTCCCGCCATATTCTCATCCCTGATTTTATGATCATTATTGTGAATTCAATTTGAAGAATATTTTCAAACCTTTTTTTGGGTTAGTGATTCTTGATGTAATATTTCTAAAAATATTAAAATTCTTATTTTCATTAAGAAATGGGGAGATATTATAGTTTTAATGAAATTGTGTTTTTTTGTCTTATTTACTTTCCTTCAACCTTATTATGCTGAAACTTAAAATGAAGATATCTCCTTAATTATTGTTGTTGTTGTGTAAAATGGGGTAATTTTTTCCTCTTTACAATAAGAGGAACAAAAATCTCTCTTAGATTCTCATTTGAAGGTCTGTAATTTTATTTAGAGAAAATATAGTGCTTTATGTGAGAGTTTTGTGCTTGAAAACCTTTTGCTTCAAATGATGATATCTTTAAAAAAATATTGCTACATAAAAAGAGAGATTTTTTTCTTTGTAACAATAATAGGAAAAAAACCTCTCTCATATTTTTATTTGGAGGTCTCTGTAATTTTGGTTAGAGAAATTCTTGTCTTTGATTATGTGAGTCCTACGCTTTGTGACTGTGATTCCCGTGCTTGGAAAAATTAAGATATCTTCTTAAGCATTATTACTGTGTAAAAATAGAGAGAGTTTTTTTCCTTATAGCAATAAGAGGAATAAAAACCTCTCTTAGATTCTCATATGAAGGTTTGTCATTTTAGTTATAGCAAGTCCTTCACTTTGGATCTCGCAAGTCTCACGTGCTCTATACATTTTGAGTCATCTTGTTACATTATATTACGGAGGTCAAATGGCATGCTCACACACAATATTGAAATACAAATTACAAGAAATATTAGGAAATGTATTTTTTTATTTTAAAGGAATTTTCAAATATAAATCTAATATATTATAAATTTTATGTTAAATAAGATATATGGTTCTTATGACTACATCTAAAGCCACTTTCTAAGAGAAGGAATAATGTTATTTTTTGTAGTAGATGAGACTTATTTTGGTCTTATCAACCATAGTTCTCAAATTCCAACAACATGACATTTATAGGAGAACATGGTTTTTATCCACGGGTCTTGTCTAGATCTAAGATCTATATATAATTCGATTCATTTTCTTCCTACTTGTCACAAAAACAATGAGCTCTTAGTGTGCCTTACCCAAAGTGGTGATCATATTAATTATCTAGAGGTATCTTTAGATGTGATAAAAGGATACACATATATCCTTTGTGAAACAATTTTACCTCACCCCTACCTAAAATGGAGAACATGTCTCAAAAGGGGGTCCTACAAATGACCAATTCATAATGAGGTATCACATACCCTCAAAACCAAACAATGTCCAACATACGCCTAAACAAATTCACAACCTTCATCCTATGATGTGATTTCAACACTAGTGGGTAGAATCAAAGAGTTATAAATTTCCCAAGCTTCACAACCTACATAATTCGTAGGGGCAAGGACAACTCTTCCCATCATGTTCAAAATTAGAACTATACCCCTTCCACAAATATCCATCAACAACCACCATCATAGGTCTACTTGGGTGTTCTAGCCTTGGTGACCTCTTTTATGATCAAGCACACTAGGAATGGCCCCTCATCCTTCATATGTGTATCCTACACAAATTTTAGTCGTAAGTGTGTTCTCATATGTCTCTCCTCCTTTAGAAATGTGACATTCCCTAGTTTTACGCCCACTAGCCCATATCCTAGTGTTATCCCCTTACATTCACATGTATTCAAAGTCTCCTTAGATGGATATGTACTCTTTCCCTGGTCCTTACACATTAATAAGGGGTTCCTTATGCCCTGACCAATGCTTATATTGTACCCTATCAAACTCCTGTTCCACCTCCTCCTCCCCATCAAGGATCTTCAATGGTCAAATCTTATGTAGTGGGTACTTACTCTAAATATCTAAAATAGCCTCTAGAATTTATAATATGAGGTGTCATGCTCCCATGACCATTTCTAGATATTCCAAAGTTTAAGGGAGAAGGAGATCCCAATGCCCATATTAAGGCATACACTACTACTAATTCCATTAGAGTTACTCCTTGGGATGTAGTTGTTGCAAAGATATTTCCAAATAATCTCAAAGGGATTTCCCTCGATTGGTATTATAGAATCCTAGAAGCCTTTATACATTATTTCAAGCAACTCATATATGAGTTTATCAAGGATTTTTATATGAAAAATCTATTGAGGATAGGGATCAGAGAATTCTTGCACATCAAGAAAGAGAAAAATGAGTTTGCTTCCCACTTCATTTAGAGGTGGTGGAAATTCCTTTATTCTTCCACAAGTTCTCCAAACATGGATCAAATGGAGCTCTGTGACTTATTCCTCCACTCACTTAATCGAGAGACTAAGGAGGAGGTCTAAAAGTTTCCTCTTCGAGTTATGAGGAAGTTTTAGAGGGCACACTTTGTATTGACCAAGTGGAAATTGATAGCAGAAGACACAAAACTTATGGCCCCAATGGGAGGTTGGTCACCTCCACCCAAAAACAACTCAAAATTTCATAATGTTCAAACAACCAAGGACCCAAGGTCCTCAATCAAACCATGGTGTCACAAAAGATGGCATTATTGACCAACCTAAGAAGCCAAATGTTGTGAACACTAGAATGTAAATAATAAAAAAAAAATGTAAATAATCAAAGGAACAAAAATCCCACTCCCTCTATTAATTCAATTGATCTTGGTCACCCTCCCTCCAATAGGTTTAGGCCCAAGCCCCAAATCAATACCAAAATCAAGGCCAAAGACCTCCAAATTATAATTACAACAATCAATATCAAAATAAAATCAAAATTATGGACCACAAAAAAACCAAAACTAGAGACCAAGGGATTATGACCTAATTTATATTGTGGATTCCATAGAGTGATCAGCCATGATGCTCAATCTTATTGAGAATGTAACAAGTTTATACAAAGACTTCCAGAAGATCAAAGGCAAACTCTTTATTGACATGTTCTTAGCCAACCCTACAGGAACTTCCCAAGGTACCCATATGGGACCTATCACTCCACAAAATGCTAGCCTTGAGATTTATAGAGATCCTTTCCCAAAATACCTTAAAAATGAGAAAGCTAATCCTTAGGGTGCCAAAAAAGGTATCTTATAGGAACCCATGATCAAGAAGCCTCTACGTCTACTAATCCATGAGTTAATCTCTAACTTGGATCAAAGGAATCAAACTAAAATCGTAGGCTTAGTTGAGTTGGAGATAGATCCCAAAGTCCATGCAGCTACCTATAATCATGAGTACATGTGTCATCAACCTCTCCCCATGTATCCCTTAGTGCAAGATGATTCACATGTAGTTCCCAAGCTAGTAGGGGCTTATGATTTGATCATAGATCTCACCAAGACCTTTTCTCACATTTCCTTCTTAGATTTGTTGAAGAAATCACCAGCTCACCGATCCACTTTAACTATAAGCTTTAGGTCTTGGTCATTTAGTACATGTCACACCTCCTCCAGAGGCCCAAATTAACCACATATACTTTTACGTCTATCCTTTGGGCCAACACAAGAGAGATATTATATTTGTGTTCAACATTAATAAGATGCCTACATATGCAAATTAGCATGGAGAGGTGATCTTGCATTGTATTTGCAAGTATGGATCTATAATAACTATTTCAAGAGATGATGATTGATGATGGAGTTATCATTAACATTGTTCCTTTTTCCTTCTTACAAAGCTAGGGTATGGAGAAAAAACTATTCCTCCACTAGAAACATGCTAAGGGGTTATGATAGCCTTAAGGCCACATCCATTGGTACTATAGTTTCACCTTTGTCACTCTTGGGCCTAAGACCATTCTAACTGAGTTTTATATTATAGATAGGAAACAACTATAATATGATCCTTGGTAGACCATGGATTCATATAATGAAGGCTATTCCATCGACATTGTTTCAAGAAGTAAGATTCCTTCATTTAGGGAAAGTATTTGTAGCTCAAGGTGATCCAAAACCATTTGATATTCACCTAAAAATATTAAGAAGAAACCTAGGTTCATTCTGAGTTTGAACTCCCAGCTAACTAATTGAACAAACCTCTTCCTTCTAAGGACTAGTTTCCACATCAAAGCTAGTTCTAAAACTGAATTAGAATCACCAAAAGCAATCAAGGGGTGGATATTAGTGAGAATAAGAATTTTGTAATAGATATATTTTAACCAAAAAACAACAAAGATATAGTGAAACTCTTGGAGAATGATTTACCAATTATTCTTCCATTTGATTATTGGAGTTGGGAACACTATGGGAGTATCCTCTCTTCCAACAAATGGATTTGAAAGGTGTATGCATGGTTGAGGTTTCTGAGGTACAGGAAGAAGATTCAAAAGAAAATGCAACATCTATTTTCCTAAAATGTTGGACCCTCAATTATGATGGAGAAAAAATCCACTATGGCATAGGGGTAGGGTGATTCTCACTTCTCCATAAAGGGAGAGTCATTCCTTTTCCTTAAAATTAAATTTTGAGTGTACTAATAATGGATCAAGAATATGAATCTCTACTTCTTGGACTCATTATGGCCAAGAGGATGGGAGTGCATAATATTAGAGTCTTAGGTGACTCATAACTCATCACAAACTAGGTCTCAGAGGTTTATGAGACTAGAGAATAACACCTCCAAATTTACAAGTTCATCATACATGAGATATGTAAATATTTTGATTTCATTTCTATTGAGGCCATTCCTAGGGAACATAATTAACTTTTGATTCCATGGCTACCTCTTCTTTTATTTTTGTCCTAGCGAGGATTTGAAGGAAATGGAGTTCACAATCTCAATCCAAGTTAAACCCTTGGTTTGCAAGATGCCTAACAATGTTATTCTAACATATGTAGAGATTGAAAATGAGCCTATCACATTATATTTTGTAGAGAATGATGAGGCAATATTAGGATTCCTCCATGTGTATATTGACCTCCATCATACACATCATAAGAAGGTTTTTCCCTTACCCCTCACCCTTCTTCATACTTTAGAGATAGAAACAATGAATCCTTCCTCATCAAAAGACTTTGAAATTTATGAAGTTGAGGAAGAGCCTCTGAGAGTTTCCTCAGCTCCTCCTAAGTTTGAAGAAGGGAATGCTTCCTTAATAGAAGGAACTATTGACATTAACATTGGGACAGAAGAGGAGCCCAAAATTCTGAAGCTTGGTTCTTCATTATCACCTGAAGAAATAGAAGAACATAAAAGGTACTAAAGGAACATTCTAAATCCTTTGCATTTAGTTATAAGGATATGATATGTGTCACTCCCGATGTAGTAGGTTCATAACTTGGTCACCAAACCCAAAGAAAATCCTATAAAAAAAATTTAAGACCTATGAAGCCTAAAGTTTCTTTAATGGTCAAAGAGGAGGTAATGAAACTCCTTCAAGTAGGGTTCATAAATCCATTAGACTACTCTATGGCTATCTAACATCATCCCGGTTATAAAAAGAATGGAAAAATCAGGATATGTATTGAATTTAGGACATAAAAAAAGCTTTTCCTAAGGATGAATTCTCATTTCCATCCATTGATATCATTGTTGATGTAATGGCTGGTTATGAGTTATTATCCCTTATGGATGGGTTCTCTGGATACAACCAAATAAGGATCTCCAAGGAAGATCAAACAAAGACTACCTTTACAACCCCTTGGGGAACCTTTTGTTATGATGTTTGGCTTGAAGAATGCTTGAGCACTATTTATCAATGTGCCATGAATTATATTTTCCATGATCTTATTCACAATATTTGGAAACATACATTGATGATCTCTAGTGAAATATAAAATGAGAGAGCGACCACCCTAAGTTTTTTCGGATCATTATTTTGTGCTTGATCAAATATGGTGTAACCTTAAATCCAAAGAAATGTGTGTTTGGAGTCACTAGAGGTAAGTTATTAGGCTACATCATTTCCTCTCAAGGAATTGATGTAGATCCTACAAAATCTAGGTGATTCTTGAAATGACTCCACCATCAGACAAGTCTGGTATTAGGTCATTCTTGGGAAAACTTAGGGAAATCCAGGTTTATCCCTAACTTTATATATAATATCCATCCTATCAATGACTTGCTAAAGAATAATTGTTCCAAGGAATGAAATGATGAATGTCATAATGTATTTGAGTCAATTAAACACTTCCTTATATCTCCACTAACACTCATTCCACCCAAAGTCTATCGAACTTTGATTTTGTATTCTCAAGCCACAGATGTCTCAATAGCATGCATGTTGACATATGAGGATGAAGATGGTTGAAAATGTGCCATTTATTTCATTAGTCATACATTTATTGAATATGAAACGTGGTATAATCAAGAATAGAATTTTTTTTTTGGTCATTGTGTTTGCAAACTAAGAGGTTGAGACATTACATGCTCAACTAGGAAACAAGATTAATTGTTAAATCACAACAGTTTTAGATGTTCTTGACTCAAGCATCCTTGTCTAAGAAGGAATGAATTTTTATAATGTTAATGGGTGAATTTGAGCTAACCTTTATTAATCAAAAATATGTCAAGGGGCATATCATTAGTGTTTGGTTAGTGGATAACCCAATAGATTGTGGAAAATAATTGACTTGAACTTCCTCGATGAGTGCATTTACTATATAGAAGTAAGATCTGACATTGGTTCGTGCTCATGGTATACATATATAATAAACCACATAATATATCAGACATATCTTGAGGATAACAACTTGCAACAATGGTGAGGACTACGCTCATATCCACTAACTTATGTAATTATGGAAGAAATCCTCTATCGTAGAGCTTTCGATGGAATGTTACTAAAGTGTGTTGATGAAGAAGAAGTGGAAAATATTCTATTTGAAGCTCACAATCAAATATGTGGGGGCCATTTTGGAGGGCATTTGACCGCTCGCAAGATCCATTGATTGGGATATTTTTGTCCCACATTAGAACATGATGTTGTAGAGTACGTTTTGCAAGAGTTCTCACATGCTATACACATCTCGGCCTAGCTCTGCATAGCCAATAGTGACACCCTAACCCTTATCTACTTGGGGTATTGATTTAACAGGGAAATTACCTACCTCATCATTAGATGGCCACAACTTTATAATCACGGCCACAAAATACTTCACGAAGTGGGTTGAGGCCATACCTCTGACTACGATACCCGGATCATTCAAAATAATTTCATCTTGATCTAGATCATGTGCATGTATGGTGTACCATAGGTCATTCTTTCAGATAATGAAACTCCCTTTACAAATGAATAAGTACATGAGTTGTGTTCTCAATTTAAAATATTTCATCAGATAGCCTCTCTATATTATCCTCAAGCCAATAGACAGGCTAAGGTGACTAATAATACTTCATAGTCCATTTTTCTTAAAACAATTAAGGAGAATAAGAGAGACTGGCACTTAAATATTTTTCCTTCCTTATGGGCCTATAAAACTTATCTTCAAACTCTGATGGGGAACCCCTTTCTCTCTAGTTTTTGGTGTTGAAGTATTCTTACCACCGGAGATATAATTTCTAACTCTTTGTGTGTATTTACAATAAATTATCAACAAAGATGCATCTTTGAGACGTGCAACTAGTTGAATTATAAATCCTGGATGAAAGGTGGCTCAGATCCAAACAACATCATTAGATATATGTAGTCGAATGTGTCATCAATACAATAAAAATTTCTATGAAGGATAAATCTATAAATGCAGCTACAGATTTACATAGCAAAATCACTCTCTGTATTATATTTTTTGTCCCAATATCTTGTGCAATACATTAGGCTATTATATAGCCATCATAATAGAAAACCAGTACCCTATAAAATAGGAACCCATACAAACAAATAACCCATTAATAGATTTACGGGTACAACAATAATAATATGATCTAAGTATGTAATATTGTTTATAACAATATTACTAACCACCCAAACTATAATGTAAACATTAATATTTATTTCCTAACATTCCCCCCCTTAATGTTTACATGGTAACATTAGAACTTTCACACTTCCTTTGCAGCCTGCCGCCTCTGCGCACTCATGATCTTGGCACACACTCGAACTGAAGGTAGAAGAAGGAACACATCAACTTCTTATTGACCAAGCACTGTCGGGAACACATCTGACCGATGAGGATGGGAACATGCTCAGGAATCATCTGCTTATCAACCAGTCACTCTAGGGAACACATCTGACCTAGCAGTGTGGGAACTCAAGCAGGAACACATCTGAATAGCCTTCAATGGTTTTTAGGAGGCTAACCACAAACCTAGGTACTGAACAGGAACACATCTGACTGTTCTACCTCATCAAGCCTCATGATGCTGCGTTTCACTGTGTTATTTGTTCTATACTATGTTTTTGCATTTGGGGAAATAGGAATAGCCACATACTCAACTGAAAAACTGAAAATGGAACATTGGATCATGTTGATCATGTTCCCCCCTCAATGTGAACATTTCACTTATTCAACACACAACAGAAATCAAAAAAAGAATCACACTAGACATCAAATACTGAAAGCACACTCACACCACAAAATGTGCCACCATAGCTTCGTGCGGCCCGTCGTTGGTGACTGACGAGAGGTCGTTGTCTGACCTCCAGCCTCCGATGCCTCCATCCTCCAATTATGAATTATCTAATAGAGAAAATCTTCATCACTTTGATTTTCTGTATAAGCAGTATTTCCTTCCTCTTCATTTTCTCCTTCATCATTAGTAGCCATGGCATTATCTTGCAGTTTTCCATCAAGTAAGTCTTGTGCTCTTTTCTTACAATTTGAGGACAAGTGACCAGATTTTCTGCAGTAATAATAGGTGAGCCACTTCTTTGAATCTTTATAAGATGATCCAGGTTTGAAAGAATATTTAGATCTTCTTTTATCTTGTTTCTTACCATATAGGGCTTTTTCCTCTGGTTCCGCAAACATGATTCTCTTTTCTTCATCTAACAAAGAAGAAATAAGTTCTTCTAAACTTGGATTTATTTTACTCAATGTAAAGACCATGTTAGAATAGCATGGAGGCATGCTATTGAGTAACATTGCTTTAGCGTCATCATCAGGGACATCTACACTTATTCCTGCTAGTTGATTGCAAATAGAATGAAACTTACTAATATGTTCCACCATGTTATCACCTTCTTCCATCTTGAGGCCGAACAATCTCTGCTTTAAAGATATTGCTGCACTTCCAGCTTGTGATCCAAACAATTTGTTCAATGTCTCCCAAATTGTGTGAGAGGACTTTTTAAGTCTATATGATGCAAATAGGAATTTGATAGACCCAATCCAATAATCGCTGTAGCCTTTCGATCTCTGCTTGCCCATTTTGCTACTTCATCTGCATTTGTCGGTTTCTTCTCTTTTCCATCAACAATATCCCACAAGTCTTTGTTAATTAGGAACAACTGAGTTCATACTTGCCAGGTATGAAAATCTTTACCTTCAAATTTTTCAATGTGACTCAACTTATCCATTATGACGCTTCACAAATTAAAAAAATAGGTGTCGGATACAACCGAAAATGCACCCTTTTTTACAAATAATTAAAATTTTAATATAGCTAAAAGCTATTGATTAAAATTTTGACATATACAAATAAAATAACAAAATGACTCAAATTTCGAATAGAATCTAGTGACACAAATAGAACTGCATGAGTCTTTTCACTCTCTCACTTCCGCGACCTTTTAATTAAAAACATATATGGAAAGAGTATGCCAAATACTATCAAACTTTAAACAAATAAAGTACTACCTACTTCTTCCATAGACTTTGAATAACTAGATCAAAGGATAGCTTGGTGATTGTATTGGAAAAACTCGTGTATATTTGCAGACTTGGAAGAAACTCCATGGGGAGCACAACGATCATTGATATTTCCCATAGGTGATGAAATTTGATGGTGCACCATGCATGGACCTGCGGTGTGGATAAATCTGGTGCAACTCTGTCATTTGGTAACCCAAGACCACGTGCTTGTCGATTCACCTATGATCAAGGGGAAGCTGACAGCTGGCATGCATTCATTCAATTCAACCCGCAAGATTGGGAGTCGCACAACAAAATTCACTCAGGTGAATATGTATAAGAATTTTACTTTTGCATTTTTTCCATTTGAAGACTCGAAGCTATGGGCTGTGTTCATGTATTCTAATTGGCTCTGATATATATGCAAAAACCAAAGCATATAAATTTAATGCCTTAGACGTTGTTCCACGTGGCTGTAGACTGTGCATGCTAAGCTCACGATTTAAACGTGTCGTTCAAAGATTTAATGCATATTGGAAGATTTCTGAACAAAACTCCCAAGGAATGACACGGCTGAGGACCTCCAATATCGTAGAAATTTCTTTGAAAAATGGAAAAACTTGAATAGGCGTAGCCGAGATAGAAAACAATATCAATCAGATCATTCACGCACCACCAAATTAATATAGATCACAAAGTCACTTCTCCAACAACTTGAGGTAGATTTGAATAGCACTCAAATATAACAAATGTATAGGCACCCAAGTTAATCAGTAAATGATTTCTCTCATCCAACGAGGCACAAAGAGCTGCCCCTTTGCTAATTTGAAAACTCCATGCAATCTGAGAAATAGCACGCTCTGATACCAAATATAAATGTAGCTACAGATTTACATAAAAAAATCACTCTCTATATTATATTTTCTGTCCCAATATCTTGTGCAATACATTAGGCTATTATATAGCCATCATAATAGAAAACCAGTACCCTATAAAATAGGAACCCATACAAACAAATAACCCGTTAATAGATTTATGGGTACAACAATAATAATATGATCTAAGTATGTAATATTGTTTATAACAATATTACTAACCATCCAAACTATAATGTAAACATTAATATTTATTTCCTAACAAAATCTAGGTAGGAGACCTTGTATTAAGAATTGACAACCGAATTGACATTTTTTTTTGGAAAAGGTAGAAAATTCAGGCTGAAATGGTTGAGGGCCTTATCAAGTAATGGAAGACTATAAAAATGGTACATTTCATCTGTGTACTCTTGAGGGTGAAGAATTTAGTGAGTCCATTAATTCACTTCACCTCAAACATTTCTATGTATAATCATTTACATTTCCACATTGTCCTCTCTTGCATCCACATTGTCTTGTTACTTGCATTATCATGTCATTTAAATTGTAAAACAAAACTTACTATTAAAGTAATTCTTTAACTTTATAACATTGGCAAATATCCTAATCATAACTATTTCACCATTCTACTCATACATTCAAACTATATAATATTTATCATCACTTTCATTCAAGAGATGACGTTTTACATTTATTTACAAGGACTTACATACTCATTATTCTCCATGGTTTCTTTTGATTTGGGTGCTTCTTTCCCATAGTTTTCACTAGAAGCTTCTTGATGATAAATATTTCCCTAAAAATATCTCTCTATAACAAAAACATTCTAAACATTTCACCCTCCATGCTTCACCTATATCAATATTTGGTGTTGAACCCTTGCATCTTACTAGATATGTGGGATTAATATTATGGGCAAGTGTTCCTTCCAAAAAGTACAACTAAAAGTCAAGTTGGAAAAAACAAAAAATAAAAAACTATATAAAAAAATAAACACAAATTTCATCTAAGTCTATTGAAAACTTTCAAGAAAAACTCATTTCGAATTAGTTAAGGTAATTTTAGTTTGGGTGAGGTTGTAAGTTTCTCAATAATTCCTTGTCTCTTGGTCATTCTCATTCACATTAGATTCAAAACATACATCTTGTGTTCTTCTTAAATCTTGGTGATGAGCCCTCACATCTTCTTTGGTTACATGGCATTAAGAATGAAGTGATGCTATCTTATCATCATATCATATTCAACACATTTTTCCAATGAAACAAAAATGCTAAAAGTTACTTGAAAAATAAAGTGTCCAAATTAAAATTTGTTACCATACTCATAATCATATGCATATCATTTTGTTTATCACATTGTATCATTATCATTATCCATAACATTCATTTAAAAACAAAAAGCACTTTGGAAATTCTAAATCATCTAAGAGTACACAAATGAGACAAACCATAATGAAATCAACTCTTATGAAATAAGGTTGAACAAAAAATATTTCATTATGTATATATTATTTTCAAGTTTCTCATGTACAATGTTGTCACACCACAGGGTAAATGTGGTTAAAATGCTCACTATGATCTCAAAGTACAAAAAAATTGATATACATATCAAAAAATGTCTCAAATTAATAGACCTAAATAGAGGACATATACAAACAAAATAACAAAAATGTATTAGGCATATCCATCTCTCCTAGATCCTTCGAGGGGGAAGGAAGAGGACTCCTGCTACGGATCCTACTGATGAGATTGACTCAAGTATAGTATGGGAGCCCTATCTCTTGATTGGTGATACTATTTAGGTAAGTGACTAGCAATGGTGGATCCATTATGTGAGTTTCCTTGTCACCTCTCTTAGTCCTTGTGCACATTGATCTCATTCCTCATCCATATCATCTTCTGTGATGTGAAAAGATGGAAAAAATATGTTTGTAATACGATTGAATAGTTTCGGGTATCTAGAGTCTATAAGCGATACCTCTCAAGTCATCCTAGTAGGTATCACAAACATGTCTAGGTTCACACACTAAATAATGTCTCACCATCCATCATATGTCTCATGCAAGAAGAAAAAAATAATGGCAAGTTAGGAAGAGAAAGATAAAATCAAAAAGAAGGAAGATCCTAATAACATTTAACTATGAATTAAAGATAGGAGAAGTGTGTTTATACTCATTCGGTCTTTAGGCATCCAACTTGGATCAACAATCGGTGTCGCATTAGCAGCAAGAGCTAGTACTACCTCCTCCTCCTCGGATCTCTCCTCATCCATATGTTACAGATGTATGAATGCCTCCACAATTTTTTTAAATCCATTAACCTCAATTCTTAAGAAGAAAATGGTTTTCGGTTAGAAAATAGAGGAAAGGATGTATTTGAAGCAATCAAAATGGCATCTCACAAGGTCCAATTCTCACTAATCTAGTTTTTGGAAAAAAATCTATATTGTATTCCTTTGGAGTAATTGATACAATACCATCCATGTTTGTACAATAGAATGATGAAAAATTATAGAAACCAATTAATTTTTTTGAGTCAAG
Source organism: Taxus wallichiana var. yunnanensis (assembly GCA_018340775.1). Lineage (NCBI taxonomy): Eukaryota > Viridiplantae > Streptophyta > Pinopsida > Cupressales > Taxaceae > Taxus > Taxus wallichiana. The sequence continues at coordinate 291,295,965 of CM031233.1, read as the reverse complement.
GGTTACAATATTACGAGGTGAAGTATTATTTCATTTTGTTTATCATATTGTATCATTATCATTATCCATAACATTCATTTAAAAACAAAAAGCACTGGAAATTCTAAATCATCTAAGAGTATATAGATGAGACGAACCATAATGAAATCAACTCTTATGAAATAAGGTTGAACAAAAAATATTTCATTATGTATATATTATTTTCAAGTTTCTCATGTAATAATGTTGTCACACCACAGGTAAATGTGGTTAAAATGCTCACTATGATCTCAAATTACAAAAAATTGATATACATATCAAAAAATTTCTCAAAGTAATAAAGGTCTTAGGCCTATCCATCCCTCCTAGATCCTTCGAGGGGAAGGAAGAGGACTCTGCTACGGATCCTCTGATGAGATTGACTCAAGTATAGTATGGGAGCCCCTATCTATTTGATTGGTGATACTATTTAGGTAAGTGACTAGCAATGGTGGATCCATTATGTGAGTTTCCTTGTCACCTCTCTTAGTCCTTGTGCACATTGATCTCATTCCTCATCCATATCATCTTCTCTGTGATGTGAAAAGATGGAAAAAATATGTTTGTAATACGATTGAATAGTTTCGGGTATCTAGAGTCTATAAGCGGTACCTCTCAAGTCATCCTAGTAGGTATCACAAACATGTCTAGGTTCACACACTAAATAATGTCTCACCATCCATCAGCTATGTGCTGCAAGAAGAAAAAAATAATGGCAAGTTAGGAAGAGAAATATAAAATCAAAAAGAAGGAAGATCCTAATAACATTTAACTATGAATTAAAGATAGGAGAAGTGTGTTTATACTCATTCGGGTCTTTAGGCATCCAACTTGGATCAACAATTAAAAGGCAAGTGCTGCCAGAGCTAGTACTACCTCCTCCTCCTGGATCTCTCCTCATCCATATGTTACAGAACTGTATGAATGCCTCCACAATTTTTTAAATCCATTAACCTCAATTCTTAAGAAAAAATGGTTTTCGATTAGAAAATAGAGGGAAAGGATGTATTTGAAGCAATCAAAATGGCATCTCATTATCAGGTCCAATTCTCACTAATCTAGTTTTTGGAAAAAAATCTATATTGTATTCCTTTGGAGTAATTGATACAATACCATCCATGTTTGTACAATAGAATGATGAAAAATTATAGAAACCAATTAATTTTTTGAGTCAAGGGTTTACAATATTACGAGGTGAAGTATTATTTCATTTTGTTTATCATATTGTATCATTATCATTATCCATAACATTCATTTAAAAACAAAAAGCACTTTGGAAATTCTAAATCATCTAAGAGTATACAAATGAGACAAACCATAATGAAATCAACTCTTATGAAATAAGGTTGAACAAAAATATTTCATTATGTATATATTATTTTTCAAGTTTCTCATGTACAATGTTGTCACACCACAGGGGTAAATGTGGTTAAAATGCTCACTATGATCTCAAAGTACAAAAAAATTGATATACATATCAAAAAATGTCTCAAATTAATAATGGTATTAGGCATATCCATCTCTCCTAGATCCTTCGAGGGGGAAGGAAGAGGACTCTGCTACGGATCCTACAATGAGATTGACTCAAGTATAGTATGGGAGCCCCTATCTCGTTGATTGGTGATACTATTTAGGTAAGTGACTAGCAATGGTGGATCCATTATGTGAGTTTCCTTGTCACCTCTCTTAGTCCTTGTGCACATTGATCTCATTCCTCATCCATATCATCTTCTCTCGTGATGTGAAAAGATGGAAAAAATATGTTTGTAATACGATTGAATAGTTTCGGGTATCTAGAGTCTATAAGCAGTACCTCTCAAGTCATCTAGTAGGTATCACAAACATGTCTAGGTTCACACACTAAATAATGTCTCACCATCCATCACTATGTATATGCAAGAAGAAAAAAAATAATGGCAAGTTAGGAAGAGAAAGATAAAATCAAAAGAAGGAAGATCCTAATAACATTTAACTATGAATTAAAGATAGGAGAAGTGTGTTTATACTCATTCGAGTCTTTAGGCATCCAACTTGGATCAACAATGGTGTCATTGCAAGAGCTAGTACTACCTCCTCCTCCTCGGATCTCTCCTCATCCATATGTTACGAGATGTATGAATGCCTCCACAATTTTTTAAATCCATTAACCTCAATTCTTAAGAAGAAAATGGTTTTCGAGTTAGAAAATAGAGGGAAAGGATGTATTTGAAGCAATCAAAAATGGCATCTCACAAGGTCCAATTCTCACTAATCTAGTTTTGGAAAAAAATCTATATTGTATTCCTTTGGAGTAATTGATACAATACCATCCATGTTTGTACAATAGAATGATGAAAAATTATAGAAACCAATTAATTTTTTGAGTCAAGGGTTACAATATTACGAGGTGAAGTATTATTTTGTTAAGGAAAAGTTCTTTCAAGTATTAGAAGACTCAAAAAATTTAGACATCTCCTTTCTAACAACAAAATTCATTTAATCTTTCAATCCTATGGATAGGCAAGGGTGAATTCAAATATTTCTAGCATGTTTGTCTCATATTTTCTCCTCTTTAAACTAGATAATCCCACAGTCCTTGCCAAAGACAAGAAATTTCTTGTTTCAAGCGTCACGGTGTTGGGATTGAGGGTATTGTGGAAAAGGTATGCGTTACCACTATCTTCTCTCGGATCTCGGCATTAGTTCTTCCCACTAGGTTGAAAAGTTTTTCCTTCAAGTGTTAGAGAGTCGATATAATTTGCTACTACGCTTTTCCATTGTAGTTCATTCCATCTATAGGACCATGGGTGTCGGTCTAGCTCGTGTTCTTGATCTCAACATCTTGCCCCGACAGAACCCATATGCCCTCTTCTCGAACTCGGCTCGAAGGATTTTTGCCCAAGCGTGGTACTCCTTTTCCCTCCTTTGCATGATCTCTCAAGCTGGTGTTGCTTGGTACTTTGGGAGGGAAAAATAGGATGATGATATGGTGGTTCCAACTCTGGTGTTCATCAAACTTTCTAATGCTTAGATTCGGCCCTCTCGGTTTTCAAGTTTTTTTTTTGGTTTATTGAATTTGTCTCTTGTAATGACCATGGTTTTTATATTAAATCTAGTTGTTAAACTAATCTTGGTTCGTAGTATGCTAGTATCACTATAATTTTTCCTACTTTTTTTTTTCAGGTGCGACCCCTCAGCCATCGGTTCAAATCTCTAGTCAAAAATGTTTAAAAATTAAAAAAATTGTTTAATGGTTTCTCATTCAAGTGTTAAAGAATTTATTTTAAGAAAGTATTTTAATGAGAAAAATTAGATTGGCTCACAAAAGTGATGGAATATGATTTCGATATTAAATTCACTAAGTTGGTTAGAGGAGGAGGAATGTGTGAAAAACTATCTTTACACTTGCATTATGATAAAAAATTAGGTTTTGGTGCTTTAAGATGGTCCAAACACAGTTGTCATTTAATTTCCTCAACTTTAGACCCAAGATAGGATCCATTTTCTTCAGACATGACAATGCCCATAGGGTTTGGAAAAATAAAAAAGGAGGTATTTCAGATTATAGTCCATTCCTTATGTTCTTGTTGATAACATGTTTAGAAAAGATGTGAGTGAATTTCTTATAGGATACATTAATTCGGACTCAAATTGAGAATGTTTTGGAAGAATTCCATGGAGGTATTTCCGATGGCCATTTTACACCAAGAGCTATAGCCTAGAAGGTTGTGAGAGTTGGTTATTATTGGCTAAACCTATTTAGATATGCTCCCGCATGGGTAATGAAATGTGTGAAGTGTACCATTTTTACGAGAGAAATAAAATTAACTGCTTTTCCTCTTTAACCCATTTAGGTAAATTAACCTTTCATGAAATGGGGATAATATTTTATTGGAATGATTAATCCACCTTCAAGTGCAAGTCATAAATTGATTCTTAAAACTATAGATTACTTCACAATATGGATAGAAGAAGTGGCTTTGAAGGAAGCAAATGAAACATCAATTTTGGACTTTTAAGAAATTCTTTTAACAAACTTTTTGTTCCCACAACATTCATCTCGGAAATGTATTTTTTTCCTTGGCACTAAAATTAGAACATGGACAGTCAAGCTTTGTATTCATCTCTCAACATATTCTAATTATTACCCTCAAGGGAATAAACTTGGCTAAATTAACCAAAAAAATATTATTAGAATCATCAAAATAACTATGGAAGAAAATAAGATATCATGGCATAAAAAATTGAAATCAGCCTTATGGATTAATAGAATTACGCCTAATATATCAATTAGAAATTGTCCTTTTATCCTTTTCTATGGTAGAGAAGAAAGGTTACCTATTTTGAATGAGTTACCAGCTATGGAACTCATTAATCATATGGAAGTGATGGAAGAAGATTCGATGGAAATTAGATTTGTAGATTTAATGGAGTTGGAGTAAATCGAAACAAGGAAATAACAACAACAAAACTTCATAAAGTGCAACTAAAGAGGTATTTTGATAAAAAAACAGCTACAAGAACATTCAGAGAGGGTGGCATTGTGCTTAATTGGGATGGATAGACAACTAATCTTGGAAGACACACAAAATTTGATTCTTTACGGGTTGGGCCATATTTGATCACAAGTTGCAAACAACATAATTCCTTTTAGCTCTCTAAGATGAAAGTTTGAGGTATATCAATAACTTTGTTATTGAGGTCATGTTTCACCCTTGTAGATATTAGGATGTTGTGTTTACTTTCCTCCAAGTACTTCATGCACATTTTTGTTTTTATTTTCCTTTGTTTTCTACTTCATGCACTTTTATGGTGTGTTTGTGTTTGTTTAAATAAGTTCTTCTAGTGCAATGACATTCTTTTTAGAAGGTATTTTCAGTGCTCTTATAGGTCCAAGAAGGTGCAGAGGTTACTTCATGACCTTGTGCCCAATTAATGCTTCAAGGTTGTTGGTTTATTTCATCTAGTAGGCGAGATGTCCCCGAAGTCACAAATTTTTATCCAAATAAGATTTCCTTTCTTATTTAGATAATTAGTTCAAATTGCATGTTTAAGAATGAAAAGATATCAAAGTATGGAGAAAACGATGGAAGGTTTTAGTTAAAAATATAAATACACTCAACAAAGAGTAAACATCCACATAAGGAGGCACATAGAAGCTTCATAATGCATAAATGTCATGCAAAATAGGATAGGAAAGTCACCAAATGGTTATCCCTTGAAATATTTGAATAAAATTATACTTTTTTACAGTTGTGTTGGGTAAAAATAAGTCAACATTATACGCTAACCATCTCTCGACTCCCGAAGGTCACATAACATCTTTCTGTGGGTCTTTAAGAAAAATGTTAAGTTCACGGAAAAATAGAATTTCATAAATGTTTGGGTCCAAATGGCAGGATTCTAACATTACTAAATCTTGATGTACATTGAGTTTTCCTATTGGTTTGCATGTCATACTCGACACGCTTCTTACAAGTGGAATGATAATGCGAAGGAAATTTGAAGATTTTTTATTAGCTCGTGTTTTGCTGTTTCAACGGATGAAATTGTGAAGTAGTAAAGATATTTACCATTGGTCTATACTTCACACTCTGACATAATGGTTAACTAAAGCCTGACATTGAGAAGTGTGCGGATATTTTTTCTTGCATCTCGCAGATTGATCAAGTAAAGGTTAAGGAAATATTAACACTACGAAAATCATGGAGCCTCCTCATTGGTTCACACTTTATAGTGGCTAGTAAAGTTTATCAACAATCTAACACTATGAAGGAATGAAACATAGCCAAACTATGCAAACATGTTGGTAATCCCCGAGCCGACTCGAATTTTCCACATGTAAATTAGGCATTCCTCTCGAGCTCCATAAATTCAAATGGCAATAAATTTCAATCTACATCTCCAAATTGCAAAAAAATTGTCTCATTGGAAATGTCTCATCAAGAACTCCACAATGACATTAAAAAATCCATAATTTTAGGAAATTTTCTAGGTGAAAAGGGTAAAAAACAATGGGCATTAAAAATGCATAAATACGACTCATATCATCATCTAGAAGTTCTAATAATAGAAAAAATGCATGAAAGAGAAAAAGGAAAGTTGTTTCTTCTATTTTGGGAAGTGTAGTTTTATTTTTAAACTCGGAATTGGATTATTTTTAGAACTTGATAAAATAAGAAAAAAAAAAGAAAACAAAGTAGGGTGTGCATGCTTTTATTATTTTAGAATCCAGACTTGCATGTCTAAGCATTATCCTTCTTTTTTTTCTCTCGATCTTTTATAAAATCTTTAGAACGCATTGTAAAAAAATATTTTTCCTCTTAATTCATTTATTTATAGAAATTCAATATTCTAGAGGAGAAAGAAAGGGTCAAAAGTGATTCTTAATGTTTATTCTACCTCTTTGAGTGCTAAAGGATATGTTTTTACCTTTCTACAGTCTATGTTTAGTGCATAATTTTTAAAGTTATATTTATCTTTTTGATACGTGTCTATCCTTGATTTATTAGTTTAATATTTCATGCCTTCATACAATTTGGTGTCAATTTGTAGGTCATAGATTATGTTTAACAGGTTGTATGCATGATTTTTTTGTGGATCCATCTATTTCCCCTTCTTTATCTTGTCACAACTCATGCCTTGAGCCTTTCTATGAAATGTTTTTTTTTTGATACGGTCAATTGTAGTTAGTGTATGGTTTCCATGCTTCATATGTGTGATCCAAATAAGTCTAAAATCCTCAAAAATTAAGGTGTATCACCATCTTTTTCTATTTTTTCCCTTCTTTCCTTCTCCATTTTCCTTGTTGGTTTTGGTAGAATAGAGTAGCCTTAGGAGATAGAAATAGTTTAGGTGTTACACTAGGGGAACCAACCCTCTCTGGAGACTCATTCCAACATACAGTCACCCAAAACCTAGGAGTGTTTCCATTTTGTCAATTGAAAGGAGAGATATCACACCATTATCTAAAGGGTGCATTTTAAAGTGACAATAATTACTTTCATTGATGATTATTCTCAAATGATTTGGTAAATTTTTATTTAAAAATGATTTTTATTTAAATTTAAATAATTCAAAGCTTTCATAGAGAATAGTTCTAGTCTTAAAATTAAAACATTTCTTAAATAAAAATTTATCAAATCATTTGAGAGGAAACTTATATGAGCTCATATAAGGAGGTGTATATGCTAAAACATCATTTTATTCATTTTGTGTTGAATGTAGAATTTAGAGGAACTTACCACTCCTTGTTCCCATCAATAGAATGGTATAGCCCAAAGGAAAAACAAAACCATTCTTAAAATAATTAGAACCATGATTCACTCATCCCAGTTCCTAAAATTATATGGATTGAAGCTATGAATATTGTGGCTCACACTCATAAAAAATTCCCTACTAGAGCCATGTTTCAAACTACACCTTTAGAAAATTTGATCAATAAGAAACCCAATTTGTCTCACTCAAGAATATTTTTCAGCCCAACCTTCATATTTATTCCTAAAGATAAAAGGAAAAAGTTAGATTAGATCTTCTATCATTACATTTTTTAGGATATGGAGGTAAAACAAAAGGTTTATGGATCTATAATCTTGTTAAAGGATAAGTTGTTGAAAATAGAAATGTATAAATTATTGATTTTTTGTAGTTCTTCTTCTATTACTCATGTTTATAATGAGTCTGTTGATTTAGAAAATGATGATCATGATGAATTTAATAATAATGATCAAATCGATTATAGTAATGATACTGAAATTGAAAAATATTCTATTCATATTTCCTCTACAACTAAATGACTTAAATGGGCTCTGTCTATTCTCCAAAATACTAATATTAATAATTTTTCGTAAGATGATTAGAAGTCATCACATTTACCATGTCTTAATGAATTTATATGAGCCTGAACCCAAATCTTACAAAGAGGTATGACATGATGAAAGATGGATAAAAGCCATGAAATCTGAGTAAAATTCCTTAATTAAAATCAAACGTGGGATCTAGTCCCTCCTCCACAATAATGAAGTGTTATTTTATCTTGATGGCTTTAAAAAATTAAGTATAATTTTGATGGAAAAGTTGATAAGTTTAAATCCAAATTATTAGTGATCAAGTTTAATCAAAAACCATGTATTGACTATGTAGAAACATTTTCCCTTGTTGCAAAAATGATCACTATTAGGATTCCCATTTCCTTGGCCGCTCAATATGGTTGGGAAATTCTCCATATGGATGTTAAGAATGTCTTCCTAGTAGTGGTTTCAATAAGTTAATGTACATGACCTAACCTAAAGGTTTTGAGGAACTTAGAAAAGAACTCTTTATTTGTAAGTCAAAAGAATCTTTGTATGGCATAAAACAATATCCTAAAGCTTGGTATACAAAAATAAATAGTTTTTCTAATATATTATTTTTAATAACTACTCATATGATAATGACATATTTATTAAAGTTTAAAATAATCAGATTATACTTATTTTATTATATGTAGATGATCTACTTATTACTAGCAATTCAAACAACTTAATTCTTAAAATTAAAACTAAATTGAAACAATACTTTGAAATGACTGATATAGGATTATTGCATCATTTTTTAGGCATGGCTATTTTTCAAGATAAAAATTCTATTATTGTATCTCAATCACAATATGCTTCTAATTTACTTAAAATATTAAATATGGTTGATTATAAACATGTTTCCATTCCTATAGAAGTTGGTTGTAAATTGGATCTTAAACCTACATGTGGGAAAGAAAACCCTTCTCTTTATATGCAACTTGTATGTAGTTTAATCTATTTTATTGTCACTAGGCATGATATTACATATGCAGTAGGGATTGCTTCCATCCGTGTAGAAACCATATCAAGATCATTATAAGCTAGCTAAAATAATATTAAGATACATCAAAGGAACAATAAATTTTGGTTTACATTACACTCCTTCTGATAATGATTATTTGTATGGATATTATGATTTTGACCATGTTGGTGATCTAATAGATAGAAAATATATGATTGGATATGTTTTCAAGTTTGGTACAATTTTCACTACTTGGAGTAGCAAGAAACGACCAACAATGTCCATCTCTTCTATCAAGCATAATATAGAAGTGTAATGGAAGCAATGAAAGAATCCATGTGGCTAAAATGACATGTTAGAAAAATTCACATGGTTCAAGGTATAAGAAGTAATCCTCTTATATGTGATAGCCATAGTTGCATTACTCTTGTAAAAATCTAGTTTAGTGTCATCTAACAAATTATATATATATATATATATATATATATATATATATATATGCATTATATTCGATAGAATGTTCTTTGCGGTGATATATATCTTCAATTTTTTCCTACGAAGATCAAGTTGAAGATATATTCAAGAAGCCATTATGTCTACGGAAGTTATGCAAGTTTTGAGCAATATTTTTCCTTTCAAATTTATCATTAAGGTGGAGTGTGCATGATAATGCCACCTCCTAATGACTAGCCTTGTGTTTTCTTTTTCTCATACATAATTCTTATCCATAAAGTGTTGTAAATATCCTTATTATTTAAGAAATTTATCTATTAAATTTTACCGTGTGGTCCACTAACAAAGAATCATTTTGTAAATGAGGTCCTTACTTTATAATTGGCTTCTAAGGTGTTTTTAGTTTATCCATGAGAAACCATGAGATATAGTATCACAAATCACGTTTATCATACATTATTCACTTCTAATTTATGGATTCCAAATTCTTTTTACAAAAATATAAGTTTAACATGATGAAGGTGTATAAATCCTTCAAAGTGATATGCTAGCCTAAAAATCTCTATCTTGGTTTAAGGATTATAAATCTTGTTATATAAATATGTAATGTGGGTATATAATAACACTTAATATTAAGGGAGAGCATTGGAATATAATATTAAATGGGATATTAATCCCTTATATAGTTCATAATATTATATCTAAATATTTAAATTTAATATAACTATAAACAATAGATTATTCCTTGATAATGGGGTTATAAAGAAAAGATAAATCCCAAAGTAAATGGAGCACTCCTTGAACTTCATCAAATTCAATTTTGATGGAGCTACCAAAGGCAACCCGGGTAGAGATGGTGTTGGTGGTATCTTCCAAAATTCTCTAGGGAAACCTCTCCTTGGCTTCACGAAACGTTAGGTGTTTTCTCCAATAATCTCACTTTGAATCCAAAGCTCTTTGGTGTGGTCTCAAAATTGTCATTGAAAAGAACTAGGCCAATATTATTGTGGAGGGTGATTCTCAAATGGTCATCAATGCAATCAAAAAGGGAAAAGTTGACCATTGAAACTTACATCATATTGTGGATGAATGCATATTGATGCTCAATAATAGGCACATCAATCATATCCCCATAAATGCTAATAAGATTACTGATAAACTTGTTAACTTACTGGTGGAGAATGATGAAAATGAAAGACTTATTATTATATAGCCTCAAGATTTAATTTATAATTTGGGAGATATATTGCAAGTTGAGGGGTTGTCCACATCATCACATATGGTTAACATGATGCACCCCACCTCCTCCCATAATTAATTATACAAATATATTGGACCAACTTCCCACGTAAATCATTAATGGTCATATCTTACTAACACATGTTGGAATATTTATTTTGCATGAAAATGGGGTATTAATAACCACCTCTACCAAGCATTTGGATCATAAGTCTTGAAGCTTTACCAAGATTACAGAAAAGGAAGAAACCTATGACGAGAAGGAGATGCGAATAGGGCTGGAAAAGGAAAGGCCACCATTGGAAATAAATTCAAGGAAATGCAGGGACCTCTGGTGCATAACTATTCCTTTGATGATATCCACTATTACTTCTAGGGTTTAGTTAATGATATAAATCTTTTTCATCTCCTCAATGTCTACTCCTCGACAAGGGTACCAAGCTCACTCCCAAGGAATCCATGGAATTCTGATAGAATAATCTCATCAATGGCATCGGGGACCCTAAAATTCTCGGATGGATGACTACCAACATGCTCAAGGAAAAACTATCCACCAAGCTTAGAGATATAATCAGTAGTCAAGGAATTCTGAAGTTTTGAAATATATGAATGATTTTAGCTATTCTACCACTTGGCTTGACACTTTAAAGGTTTCTAAAATCATCAATGTAAAGAAATTTCTATTGGGTTTCATGAACTCCTTTGCCATCCATGAAGACATGGGTCATCTTGGATTTGACATTGGGCTTTAACTGGATCATATCTCACAACTCAATAAGGCTATGGCTTTTAAATCCTTTTGTAGAGAAAGTAAATTGATGTCAAATGCTCTATTTTAAATGTCCTTGCTAAAACATTTGAAGCCTCTAAACCGCAGATTCCCTAGTTGCATTAATGGTGGAAGAGGAGGCTAAAAATGTAGATACACCCATAATGATGGTTACCACTATTAGGATGAGGAAGAAAATGAAATATCTAGTTAATCTAATACATGTATATAGTTTATTATAGCACCAATTGGCTTATCCATCTTTAGATGGTTCTTGTAATCGGTTATCTCCTAAATTTTAAGGCTTTTTATATAATACAATATAATAGTTTGGCCTTTAGCCTCTTTTTTTTTACTTGGTAGAAAAAACTATAAATGATATACCATAGTTAATAAATATGAAATATAAATATTAATCTATTTATTAAATATATAATATAGGTTTATATAAATTTTATTCAACCAATTATGGTTGAAAAGGTACTTTAGGAGAAACACCGAATCGCCCATTTAAAATAGGGAACTTGGGGCCCATGGAAAAAATAGAATAGAAAAGTGGGTAAGTGAGGGAAAAGAGTTACTTTGGAAATTTTTATCATATGTAATTATGATGTTTCTCATATAATGGATGCTTTATATTTTTGGTGGGTTTTTTATCTCTTGGAATTTTTCCTAGGGTAAATCATGTGTTGAATTATTTATTTTATGTATTTAATTTATATTATAATGTAATAATATGTGATAGTTAAAATAACCATCTATTAATTTTACCCCAATCATCCTAATATGGAGAACGGAGTTTCCCTTGTTAGTGTATGAATGGAAGTCCTATAGACCAATAATGTTGGAAACAACTTTATATGTCAATCCCTCTTGTTCTTCTTTGTCTATTTTGAGGAGAATAGACTTCAGTGTTTTGTTCATGACTTCATCTTGACCATTGGCTTGAGGGTAATATAGAGAGCTAGTGTGATGAGATATTTTAAATATTTCACACAACTCATATACCTCATAATTCTTAAATGATGATCCATTATCATATATAAAGACATATGGGATGTCATGCCTAAAAATATTTTTTAGGATAAACTTTGCTATGACAGACTTGGGAACCATGGTTAAAGGCATCGCCTCAACCCACTTTGTAAAATATTTGGTGGCCATAATGATAAAGTTATGAGCATAAGTAGAAGTGGGAGATAATTTTCCTATCAAATCCAAACCCCATGTAGAGAAAATCCAAGCTATAACTATAGGTTTTAGATCTTGGTGGGATATGTATGGCGTATGAAAAATCTTAACATTTTTAGCACCTTCGTACATATTTCACAACATCATGCTCAAGGGTAGGAAAAAATAACCCATCCATTGAATCTTTCAAGTATTTGAATTTCCTCCAAAATTCCCTCCATAGACTCCACTCGCGGGGTTTAAAAGTATAGTCTCCACTTCTTCGTCATTTACATACCTAAGGAGTAAATCATCAAAGGATTTTCAATAAAAGACATCTTTTATGATGACATACTTAGCATCTATCGCATGGATTCTTATCCTTTTCTATGTTTTATACCTCTCTTGGTAAGTTTGGTAGACAATATAATTTATTATTTCCAAGTATCAAGGGCATGCAAAAATCAAAGGTTTTTCAATATGAAAATGCAACATCGAGGAAATCCAAATTGGTTGGCTCACTAAAATCCAAAGGAGTGTTAGCTAGCTAGATGGAAATGATCTACCCCTTAACTGAATTTTAGTTTACATAGGTAAGTTTTAATTCATTCATGAGTGTTATGAACTTGTTAGCCTTCTTAGATAAGGCTACTTGGGTGAGGAAGGTATGCAATGTTATTTAGAATTGACAATGAATCTTGTCTCCTAGTTGAACATGTAGTGCCTCAATCATTTAGCTGTGAAGACAATGGAAAGGAACTCTTTCTCCACCCAAGTGTATTTGGTTTCATAATTAAGAAGCAAATTATTGATAACATAAATGGCATGCTCGTAGCCATCATTGTCTTCTTTTGTCAATATACATGTAATAAACACATTTGTGGACCTATAATAAAGAATTAAAGGATGATTAGACTTAGGAAGCATGAGAGTGGGTGGAGAAAGAAGGAAATGCTTCATGGATTTGAAGGTTTCATGAAATTATTTCATCCACATGTTGCAACATGGTTTCTTGAGAAGACCATTGATGGGATGTTTCCTGATTTGGTTTGGTCAAAATCTTGGGACATTTTGTGATTTTTCTTGAGTATATTGAGTAGCTAGACCGTTCCATCATTTTCCTATCCATTTATGTATTTTTGTGGTTCCTTGGGCCTAAATTTCGTAATTATGTTGTGGCTCAACCTTACTATGTAATTTTACATTAATATCTTGACATTTCCTTTTATTTTAGTGCTTTGTGAAGTTGTTAGGAATTTCAAGAATTAAGAGGGGGGTGAATTAGTGCTGATAAATTTTTACAATAAATTTCCACTTCTTAAATTTATTGTAGTTAAACTAGATTGATTGGCATAAGCATGCAACAGAACCATGAAATATAAAGAGAGTAATATAGACACATACATATGAGGAGACCCGATATAATGTGGGAAACCCTTTTGGGACAAAAACCCACTAAAACCAATGCACTAACTTGGACAACTATCCTTTAGAGTTACAATGATTTCATGATTGAGTCTGAACTCAACCTGGAGCTATAACTCCAATAAATTTCACTAAGCCACTACTCGGTGTTTGACAAGCTTCAACTTGTCGAAGCTACAACTCCAAAATATGGTACAATGATAACTAACCTTTAGTAAGAAACCACTTAAAAGGATGCTTCGACCCTTGAAATTTAATCACCACTATTGATCTTTTGTAAGCCACTACTTATAAGGAGGCTATAACCCCCTATGATCTAAGCAACAACTTAGATAAATATTACACTCAAAATTTGATCATCTAGATCCTATTTTGCACATAAAATTGATTATGATCACTCTTCTCTTACACTCATGACTCACTCTTTAAACTCATATGTTTAGCATTCTCCTTACCTCTTTCTCATACAGGGAATTAGGATGCATATCAATAGAAACATTGCTAGTAGCAAAGAGGGTTTGAATAGGGTGAAGAAAATCATGATGGGTAAGTAAATATTCAGTGATAGAGATATCCATTATGATAAAAGGTAAAATGAAAAGCCCTAGAAGGTGGTAGAAAGAGATGTTGCGTTCACCAAAATGATTAACAAAAATGAGACCTAAGGGCCTAAAAGGGGTAACTAGGGCATTAATGTTAATCTAACTAGGAGGACTAAAATGCTATAGTAAATGGACTAGAACAATATGAAATAAATGAAAGTAAATTATTATAGCTCAAACATTTATTAGATTTGATTTTTTTTCTTCTCCTCTGTACAAATCTATCAATAATCTCCTCTTCCAGTTAATTAGTCTTCATTTTGTGACATTTTCTTCTCTTTATTTCTGTAACATTTTCTTTATCATGTGGCTCTCCTCCTTTGCATTAGATCTTCATTTGATTCCATAGTCTCCTTCAACATATATTTCTCCTCTCTCTTGATCAATAGATCTTCAATTTAATGTCTCTAACTCTTTCAACATGTAGCTCTCCCCTCTAACACCAATATATATTCATTGTATATCAATGTCCCCTACGAACATTTTTTATTCTCTCATTTGATTAGCAGATATTTATTGATAGTTGTGTATCTTGTCTATCTCTACAAATTTTTTTGGCTCAACTAATCCTATTTCTCCTTCATCATCAATTTCTTATCATTTAACATTTGAGATTAAATAGATAGGGATAACTTTCCTGACCTAACTCTTGTTGTTTCATGCCATTTAATTTCTCTTTCCATTCATAGGTAGACACAAAAGACATTAAAAATATGCCTTATAATAAGCACTTTAATTATACTAACATTCAATTGCAAGATTCTATGTTTGAAACTCAAATACTACTTCAATCTTGTGTTTTTATATTTCATTGAATGTAGAATTATCCCATGTTTTCAAAAAGTCCAAAACTTGTAAATTTGACATCCGGAGCATGAGATATTCAAAACTAGATCTAGGGAGTTTGTGGAGCACCAAGTTCCTGAAACACACTACTAGTATGCACAATATAACCATTATAACCTTTTATATAATCACCCCTTTGTTAATTGGTTAAAAATAGGTTATCAAAGAACAATGGGTACAATAGAACTTGGGTCACTTGGGTCATGTTCCTCCTCATCACTATTCTCCTACATCACAAGTATCCCTTTATGAGTTGGTTATGTCAAGTCTTTGGGAACACTTGGAACTTGGGCCTCTATGGGTTAGTTCATACGCACTTCACTTTATCCACACCCAACTATTTGTCCCTTTGTATTTCAATTCATCATAGATTTTGGCGAACATGGGTTCTTGTGGAACATTTCCTCCTCGGCCCTCTAGGCCTGCTTCCTTCTCTCTACCCACACAACACTATGTATTTATGTTGCAGCTCCACTTGCCTTGCAGAGAACATAATACCACCTAGAACTTGTACAATCTGGATCCATTGTGCACACAACCTTCCATTTATAAACAATGAACCATTTTTTTTGTGTTTTAGATCAAACTAGTGTTTGGAGAACTTTGAATCTCTTCACCTTGTGTCATCAAAGTACTTAGTGCCTAAAAGTCCTGATCCGACCCACAATACACTAGCCTCTTTATATTTCAGCATGGAGGGGCTTGTGCGGAACTCTCATTCATTTGGCACATGTACCTTTAGAGGCCTTTGGGCCCGATTTGTAACCTGAACCCACATTACAAAGGAGTCTTTGTTATGCAGCCACTAGACCAATGCGGGGAAATCTAGCTCTTAGGGAACTAGTTCCATCTATTCCCCATATGTTTGCACTACTCTAAAAACTCAATATACTCAAAATTTGTAAATTTTTCTAAGTTCTAATTTTTTTACCTTTTTCCATAGATACTCTAATAACACCTATGACATATGTAAATAACTTTTAGGCCTCAAAAACAACCTAGCCAACTATACTAGCCTTTTTAATGCCTCTAGTGAACCCCTATCTCATTGTCCATGCTTGTAGTGATCCTGAATCATCCTACAATCATTATGAAACCATTTTTAATGCACAATAAAATATCCAAAGACCACTATACGCCACTAGAATACATTTGACCATGTTTTACCACCTTGGGAAGGGGTCATTTTGCAATGTACATGTTGAACCATGCACACCACTTAGAACCTCTTTATGAGTTGGCAATACCAATCAACCTTCAACTGCTCCATTCACACCTTTTTTCATCAATGCCACTTGACATCAATGACAATAGTAATTAAAATGACCAGGGTCCAATGAAGTTGTGGGTTTAATGGTTTTGGTGATTTATTTGAATCTCAATGTTCTTATCAAACGTTCAAATTGGAGTTGTCCATGTAAAGGACTTGGTCTTTTTATAGTTTTGCAAGTTTTTAGTTTTATAGATTTACAATACATTTCTACCCCTAAAGCATGTAAAATGGAATATTCAAAGTATCGGGGAAAGAATGATGTTAGAGTTATTTTACATTTATGCAAAGTCACAAATTGTAAATACAAGTCCAAACCCCATAAAAGGAATATTTCCTTTAACTAATTATATTTAATGAATAATTCAAAGTTGATGCAAACTGTAAGTTAAAATTTCATCCCTAAGGCTCGAAAATGAATATTCAAAAATTCTAGAAACCATGGATAAAAATGCAACTTCATGGTTTTATAGTTCGTAGTTTAGTGTAGTTGTAATATTGTAAGTTGCACTTTTATCCCCGAAGCCCTATAAAGGGGGACACATGGCACAATATCATAACTACATATGAGGAAATGTAGCTTTAAAATTTATAGTTTACAACTTTACATTTCTACAAGTTTACAAACTTTTCATAAGCTCATCCCCGATGCTTGTAATGTAATATTTGGCGGATCTCGGACAATAAATCAAAAATGTAACTTTATAGTTATTGCAAGGTTGAAATATACACTTTCATCCCTAAAATTTGATAAGGTGGACACATGTCAGATATCTCAACACTTTTGGAAAGGAAATAATCTTTGCATTCAAAAGTTTGAAACTTTATATTTTTGCAAGTTCGTAATTTGTTTAGGTAACCCCGATTCTTGAGAAAGGTGACTAAAAAAATTAAGACTTTCAAATATGCCACATAGGATGATTATTAATTTTTGAAAAATGAGAGAGTGACAAGTCATTGAAGTAAAATTAAATGTGGCCAATATGTCCACTTGTAAGGTTGAAACTCAAAGTTGTGATTAAAAATAAACAACCACGAATGTAGAAGCCATGGAGAAGATGCTTCAATTAATAAAATTGTGTGAAGGAAAATATATGGATGGAATCCATGGAAATCTCTCACTTTGCCTCCAATTTTCAAGTTTGTGAAGTTATTTGAAGCCCTAAAATGAGTAGAAGAACAAATTCATGCATTTGAACTATGAGAAAATTATTTTGGAGGTTTGAAGGTGTTTAACTTGTTATTATCATCTCAAAGGAGAATTGTAGTGGTGTTTGCATGGGTAAGTGTTCTACCAATGTTTTGAACAATTTTGGTATTATAGTGTGTTTGTAGGCATTATTGGAAAGGTTGAGTGCATTTATACTATTTTGAATCCTTATTTCAATAGACATTTCATCCATTCACCTATAAAATGAACATTCAATTGTTTAGAGTAAAAACACCTCTCATCATTCCTCTAGTTTGGACAAGGTCACAGACAAACTTGGAGAATGTGGACCTATTTGACTTCCAAAAAGGTTGGATGTTGTAGATAGAAATGAAATAATGAGGAATATTGATTGAAGTGGACTCACCCTAGTTACTTCCTTTCCCCCATCTCGCTCAATATCTAGAATTGGTATAGTTATGTGCACAACAAAACTACAACCCAACGACTAGAGAGGTTAGGAATGGAAGAAATTATTTTTCCTATCCTTTACCACTGAAAATTTAGAGGAATTGTTAGGTCTCCGTGATGCATTGGTAAGTGGTGAACATATCTATTAAGATAGTAGAGGAATATGAGAATGCAAACAACATAAAATGCTCCAAAATATTGAATAACAATTAGCTTTAAAATCCAAGAATATCTATCACTATGATCCCAAAGAAATTTAATAAGGCCAATTTTGTGGAAGAGATTAGAGATATTATCACATTGATAAAAAAGGTTATGGGAAAAGAGCCTTCATATCCCTATAATTACTAGATGTTCAAATTCATTCAGATAATCCTTATTGGAAAGATATAGATTTAGTGGGGATATATTCTTAGTGATTACATATATCAAAAAACTGCTTAGAATGGCAGTGTAGATTGAGGAGGGCTCTACCAACAAAATGGAATTTTACATGACCTCTTACTTAGTGTACAAAATTACTCACCATAGGTCATTCCTTGGGTTAGATAGGGTGAATGATTTTGGTAATTACATGGTTTATGATGTATACCCACAACTGAACTTGGATAACTACATCTACAACTTCAAGTTAGTGCATGATACTTTATTTTCTCCCCTTATATGATTGTTCAAGCTTGAGTGGGAATATAACATGATATCTCCCCAAGCAAGGAAAGTAATCACTAAATACAAATGTTACTTCATCCAATTTAGAACTTTCACTTACATCAGGGTAAGTGGCTTTCATGACACACCTTACATGCTACCAAGATACTTGGATGATAGATGACACTTTTAGAGAGTGTGAAAGCATTTTTGGTAAGTACTCAAAATGATTAGATGAAAGCACAAGGAAAATATTAAGTTCCCAATCAACATTGGAGGTACACATGCCCTACCTTGGTCAAGAAGATCTTGGAAGCATAAATTGGTATAATTACTTTGCATAATTTCACTCCTAGGCCCAATTATGACATTAGATGGATGGGTATTAAAGGAGATTAGGGAATTCCTATGAACACGATACCTCACTATGATGACTTTTGGATGGATTAAAGGGATGGGGAGGATGTAAGTTTAAGGGACTATTCTAGGATGAACCTCACCCAAGTTGTGGACTACAAAATTGTGGTTGTTCCTCATATCTTTGGACGATGGAAAGGACTTGGTGAGTAAAATATTATATTGACAAGAAAATAGCCTCACAACCCCTCCCAAGTGTTTGACTAGACAAGGCTATAAATTACCTCATTTCATGATAGAACAACTCACATTGTCAAGAGGACTTTAATTTGGCTAAATAAAAGGGAAATTGATTTATTCTAGCATAATACAACAATATTCAGAGAGTACAAGGAAAGTGAAGCCATAAAATGTGTACTTCCCCTTTAAGGAAGGGAGTTGTAAGTTTGGATTCCCTAAAGGTAAAATCCTCACATATTTCCATAAAATAACCAACTTTAAATATTGTTGAAGAACTCGTTGTTGCAACAAGAAAGATAGGTACTTTGTGTCAAAATTTCCACATATGATAGATGAACTATTGAAGAAATCCATGCAGGGATTCTCTTATCATTATAGAAACACCTATTCAATCATTCCCTCAAATAACATCAAGGAAAAATATAATTGTGATAAAGGTAAGCATCCATGTTGATGTGCCAACCTCTTCTTCAAAGGGTTCATCTAATAAGATGAAAAATATGAGAGTAATTGTTTCCCTAAGCCAACCCAAGATGGATCCAATTGTGGAAACCATCCATGAAGAGGGAGAAGAGGATCTTATGACCTTTCACTTTTGATAAGTAAGAGGGGAAATGTGGTAACACATATAGTGGAAACATTTACAGGAACAATAAATGAAGGGGTCACTTCACAATTATGGATGTCTGTTATTACCCTCAAGTTCTAAGGTAATTTTACTACCTCACCTCATATGTAATTTGAGGTACCTACTAATATACCTATTCAAGAGACTCCCACTAATTTTCCTATTGAGAAAACTCATATGTAGGAGACTCGAGAGATGAAATGGGAGAGACACCAAACCCATCACTTGAGAAAACATCCATGGATTTACTTACATGGGATGGATCAAGATGTTCAAGATGATCTTCTCCAAGAAACTATACAAGACAATTCATTTGGGGAGAAGGTAGGAGGCCTAACATTACATAAGTTACCTACTATAGAAAAGGTTATAAGTGGTGAGGTATAAAATATCATTGAAGAAGTATTTTATGTAAGTGAATTTGAATAATCACATGTTGAAATAGGTTCCATCAATTGAAGCTTAGAAACCAAAGATCACAAAGCTTATGCAACCAAATCTGGGAACCATGGAAAAATTGATTGCAACTCATGAAGTTGTAGAAAAAGAGGCTTAGAATAAGGAAGATCCACAAAGTGAACAAATAAAGGATCCTTCTCCATCTAGAGAAGAATAATTCAGGATCATTAAATTTATAGATCAAGCATTCAACCATCCTCAACTATGACGAAGGAAAAGGTAAAGACCTATGGGGAAATAGAGGAGAAACACAAGTGCATAATGTTGAATCTATAATAATTTATAGATACATGTTGTTGATTTTGGTCTCAATCTCCTATAACCCAAGATCATATGATAGTGTAAAGTTATACCCAATAGAAAGAACAAGATGAAGGTAACATTCAAACTATTATTTGATTGGGAATATCTCTCCCAAAGAAGAGAAAGGGGAAGGTGAAGTCAGAGGAATATAACCTTAAAATCATCATCTACTTAAATCCATCAAGGCCCCCAAAGAAGGTAAGGATATTATCAAGAATAGTGGTAGGGGATCAAGGAGAGAGATTTGTGGAGGTGGTTACCCCCCAAAATGATGTATTAAGGGATGAGGCTTCCCCTTCTGATTACTAGGTTACTAAATCCACTAGAAAGAAAACCAATGAGGGCCTAAAGCATGATGTTACTATGGTAGTTAGTGGTCTCTTCCAAAAAATGACGAGGAAAAATAAACCAAGGAAGAATCAAGAGATAAGGTTGATATTTTGTCATCCTATGTGCAAAAATGGGTACAAAGCTCTCCTTTGGCTAGCCAATAGATAACCACAACTATTACCTCAAAATTAATGAAGAATTTTAAGGATTTAAAATGTAGGGAGAGGGAAACAAAAAGTGGGAAAGTGAGATATTGAAAAGGGGTATCAAGGTCATCAAGGACATCATTGAATGTCACAATCAAGTCTCTAAGAATATTAAGGCTGGTAAGATCTTAATTGATAAATATCAAATAGAGGTTGACTATTGGAGTGGGTTGTTGCCCAAAATTGAGGCCATAACAGATTTGGGAGATGAAGTGGTGGAGAAGGAAGGAATATTCTCCTCATTTTGTAGAGGAAGACACCATAAGTACCAAGGATCTATAAAATTAAGAATTGAAACCTTGTAGGGATGCATAAGAAAGATCTAAGATATAAGGGGAAAAGAGGGGGAATATGTGGATGAAATAGATGTAAATCTTAAACGATGTTCCCCCTAAAGGACATATAAACCTTTGGATCCAAAGATGTAGATATACTAATAGAGATTCTTTGGTGACATATTATAGGAGAGTTGGAGCCTCCTAAGGATTTTGACTATTCTTCTATACAAAAATTCATTCATTTGGAAGGATATATCAATAAATTTTCCAAGAGGATTAAAAATAAGAAGGCTATTTCTAATGAGTTTAACAACATTATTTCCAAACAAGAAATAATATTCCTCTACCACGTAGGGCTAGATGAGGATCCCCATTTTGGGAATGTTTGAAAGGTTTGATGTTTACAAAATTAACTAGAGGAAAAGATGAAGGAAAAACAAGTGGACCTCGACCCCTTCCCCTAACATTCCTTATTTTTATTCCCTTTCTTATTATTTATTCCTTATTCTATCCATTCTTTTTAATGAGAATCAAAATGATTTGATTATAATGTGTAACCAAATATTTCTTGAAGCATACATGGAATGATGATAGATATAGAAAAAGACAAAAAGTCTTTTGATAAAGGAAAATAATATCCTCCCCTTCACCATGAGTTTCATCATGAAGTAAAACTATTATATCCAGAAATTCAAAATAACATATTTTTCAATTTGTTTCCTCTCCCATCTAGATTGCAGACAGGGGACCATATCCCCACATATATCTTATTTTTAGTGTTCTATGGGGTATCTAGGTATATTCCTTTTGGGAAAAAATTGTATAAAAGTGAAGGCATGTCTTCACTTTTAAGGGTTCTAATTTTTGGGTTTTAGCTAGGGTGATTGCGTCTTATACAATCACTAGAAGGAATTGAGAGAATTTTACATGCCTCCTTGTCAATTGAATACACAAGACCATTTTTCATGTATAAGTAAGGTATCTCCAAATGTAAATAGATATAAAATCAAGAGATGTATTCCTTTATATTGTAATTTTATATCTATTAGATCAATGAAATACAAAGAAGCATGTTTCGATCATTGTATCATACTGGTTATTGAATGAATGTTGTTTTGTAGTGTTACTTGAAATATTTGTTTTAATTATAAAATTCCTTTCTATAATTGATATCTAGAAGTGAATATTTGTTTCCTTCAAGGGTATCCAATGTTTTATGGATTTTTATAATATATACATGAAGTTTTAATCACAAGTGTTTGTGTTAAGATTTTAGAGATTACATGGTAGTGTTTTCACAAATTGGGTATCCATGAATGCAAATAACCCCTAAAATTTTATGTTATTTTGAATTCAATATCTAACACATCAAAAATCATTAGACAAATATGATGAGTATTGTTGTTTCTCCCCATTAGATCCCCCACCCCATATCATCGTAATTTATGTCTTACCATCCTCTTCTACCCTGCAAACCACATCAATTTTTCATATTTTGAGTGATTTTAACCATATTCATAAAGGTTATCATATTTAACATCATTTTACTAAAATTTGTTAATAATACCCTTTGAATGATGTTTGTAATCACATCATATCTATCTCTATTAGCTTGTGTTTGATGTTGAGTATGTGCATTCCTTATATGATAAATCCTTTGAGTGATCATTACATGTGTGGCTATACTTTCTTCAAATTGACCTACCAATAATTATAGGGGATATTGAATCCTAGTGTCCCTCCCCCTCAAAACACCATTTAAGCCTTTTCACCCTAGTTTAGGCATAGCCAAAAGTGACAAGAGATTAGACACTTCATTTATATGTTCCTCTTAGTAATTTCTAAAATGTGGTCATGGAAGAATTTTAGATATGTTCCCGTATACAAATGAAAATTTTCAAGCATCTATCATTATTTTTGTAGTTACTTATTTGAATTTAAATTGGGTCCTGCTGTCATGAAAAATTTCTAGCATGTAAGATTGAATTTTTTTTTCCATGACAACTAAGCCCCCACTTGAAAGTTTCCCTTCCTAGTCATTACAAAAATTTCCTTTAGAAAAAGTGTCCATAGTTTCATCCTCATTCTATTTTAGAGAAAAATTATAACAAGAGTTTAAAGTGTGTTTCATGTGAAGGGATGTTTACCTAAGGTGATTTGCACAAAGTCACCGGGATTCAATAAAGAATGACTATCCTCGAGAGGACTAGAAAGGGCCATTTTTGGCCATTTTGGAATTGGTGAACACCCTCCATAAGGTGATTACAAAATAAAAACTCATTTGGAAGTTATGAAAAATATATTTGAACTCATTTGAGGAAGTTTTGTGGAATTCTTCCAAGTCAAGTGATCTTGGGAATCAAATAGGTCAAAGAGGGTTATTTTGAGTGTAGGGAATGCCATACTCTAATGGTGAAAGTTGAATTTTTTGGGTTATTAAGGGAGATATAGGAGGAGTTGGGAGGTAAAAAAATAGTAATTGAAAATATATTGGAATCCTCTACATGATGGAAACATCACAACTGTTCCATTATTTTTTTGGTGCCCTAAAACCCCCTGAAACCATGACGAAAGAAAAGGAATGTGTAGGATCGAATATGTCAACTAAATGAGGAGAAGAGAGAATTGTTTCTCCATTCCCTCTATGCTATGATTCACCACTAGGAACTCCAAAAGAAAGGTAAATGAAAAATAAGTGATTAAAGGCTTGGGAGGAACTATTCCTATATTTCTCCAATTCTCTACCAACCCGTTTGGACCAGCTAATGTGTAGATTTCCTCATAATTATCCCAATTCTCACAAGTCATGGGTGATTTTAAAGATTTTTAACTTTAGTGTTCATGATATAATGTAAAAAAAATGTATTTATTTGTGCCAAAATTGAATGTATTAACTCAAGTTTAGAAGATGAAAGGTTACAAGTGATAAGAAGGTGAAAGGTCACATGGGGAAGATGAAAAGTCATGTTGTAAATCTATAAGTGGGAATGGCTACTCCAATCTAAAGGGTTATAAATTGTTGATTGTTGTAGGTTTTTAGCTTTATATCACTAATACTATAAGTAATAAAGGTAAATTTCTTCTATTTCCTTTCATATATTCATACTTTCCAACTTTGCAAGTGTTGTGATCTTGTACAACCAAGAAGGAACTTTTTGTCCTTGATTAATGGATTTATAGAAATATGTATTTAATGTGTTTTATTAATGTTAATTGCATGGTTGAATTATTATAATTGAATGCGTACCCACTCTAGTTTTTTTAGTGAGAATATTTTATTTCCTAATCACAACATTAACCCTCCCTCCCTAATTCTCCTACTCCTCTTTACCTCTCTTCAAATAAAATTCCTCCCTTGTAAACTATACAATATTTTTTCCACAGGTTTAGTGCATTATTCCTATGTAATCCCTAGCGATAATCACCTTAAATTTTTTAGTTATTTTACATACAATAATGGGATTCCCCCATACCTAAGAAGGAGGGGCTTAGCCCACTAACATTGGTGAAAACCAATAATGTGGAATGTATTAAATTACTTCACCAATATTTTTTAGTGAATATTATGGGGAATATATTCCCTTTATGAACCTTCCAATGATATCTGAATTTTTTTAAAAAAACATTGAAAATCACAAAAATCATAAACTTAAAAACTCATTGAAAATTCACTATTGGTTTCTGCTATAAACATATCATTTCCATACTGTAAATTTCCATTTACATGTTATAAAATATTTTACAAATTGGCATTAAAGATATACACTTGATCTAATCTTGTAAGTGACATTATTTATCCCACATTTAAAGAGAAACAACGAGCTGATTTCAGACTCCTTATTATCTAGGTGGATAGGAAAGTTAGGCAACAATCCTCCTTTGAATTTGATCTGAAATTTCCTCATGGATATCCTATTGAAGAAGTAGTTGTAGATTCACTTGATCTCATTCCTCCAAAAGAAGAGGAGGAGGAGGAAGCAAGAGAAGAAATAATGGTTCTAACCATGCCATGAGGAGATAAAACACTAGTACGCTTAGCAAAGGGCTCCTCCACTTCATGAATTACCAAAGGATTAAGAGAGAAATTTCCAAAAAAATATGGAGATGGAAAGAAACATCTAGATGATCACATTAAAACTTTCATCACATCCTATGGAATTCTTGGAGTGGGAAATGAAGATGTTGTCGTTCGATTATTCATGGATTCATTGCAAGATGTCATTGTGGAATGGTTTTACTACTTTCTATCACATTTAATTACTGATTGGGATGACATGAAAACTAAGTTTGAAGTAAGATTAAAGACTATGGAAGATTCAAATTCTCTCCTTTCTCAATTATCTCAGATAAAGAAAGAACCACAAGATCCCATGAGAGAATTTGTAGAAAATTTTGATAAGTTGATAAAAAAGATTCCTACTAGTTTTCATCCTACTGGAAACAATCAAGAGGTTCTTCATAAATGCTTAGTTACATGAAGTTGGTTTCATAATATGAAGAGATCAAACAAAATAATCTAGATAATGCTCAGAAATCACTATTGAATTAGAATATGACATTATCATGTCAGGGAAGATCAAGAACTATTCAACAAAGGATAAGGTCCAAAGTTCTAAAGATGAAAGGGTCGATCCATTATTGTAAATATTGGTCAATGACTTGACTACATTGAAGAAGGAAATTTCTCAACATGTCTTGTATCAAAATAGGAACAAGAATAAAATTGTTGGAGCTCCTTGAAGGCTTTCCTTGGAATCTCCACTGGTTAATGCAATGTGTGAAGATGAAGGAGAAGAAATTTCTGAATCATAAATTAAAGAAGAAGAAGAAGATGGATGTGCCAGGATTGGGTATTTTGAATACTCACTGATGAATATTTTAAAGAATCCATGGATAACTACTCTTATGCAGTGTTCACTCACTCAAAAACACATAAAGAAGCCTCTTCTTACTCTTCCCAATAAAATCATTTGAATCCTCAAGTGGTGAATCTACGAAAAAAACAACTAAAGGAGGATTGTCATTCTCCACATCCATAGGGTCAGATAATAATTCAGTCAAGACTCAATCTACCTCTTCGAGTAATTCTCTTTCAAATCCACTTATCAAATAATTTTATTCTTCTATTGACCCTAACAATGAAAATCCTAATCTTGTTACGGTTTTCATAATTCTTGATGTGCCTATACTTTCTTCACCTTTTGACATTGTTGACCATTGTGAGAAATCAAAAGTTATAATTTCTTAATATGAGTACTAAAAAATCCCTCCCAAGTGATTTGATAGGGTGGTCTAGTTTATAAAAGGAGATATTTCACATTCATGTTCCAAAAATGTCACTTCCAAAGAACCACTTTCCACTCCTCATACCAATCCTTCTCAAAACCTTCTTGCTTCCACACCCTCCACTTCTAGGAAGATACAACCTATATATCTAGCCTTTCTATTCAATGGATATAAACTAAATAATTTTATTATTGAATCTCGCGACTCTGAAATTTTCATTCCCTAAAAAGTTACTAAAGCTCTTGGTCTTTCTCTCACTCCTCCTACTCGATATTGCTACTCCATGGAAACCAAAGTAAGTATCTATAGTTGGCCAAAGAGAATGTATATTTTCTTGAAAATAAGATCTCTATGAAAATACCAGTGGCGAGACATGCCAACCTCATTTAGTATGTTGTTAAGCTAGAGTTTGTATCATGATGTTGGCATGAGATATATATGCATTGGTCATATGCCACCATTCTAGTCAATGGTAAGATAAAGAAGCTCCTTCCCATTAGGAAGATAAAATAAATGGTTTAAAACCATATCATCCAAGGTTAGACATCTTATTTCAATATTCAAGTTATGGAAAATTCTTCATAACCTCAAATGCTAAGATGCCCATATTAATGGAGGAGTAACTAGGTGTAGTGGAGCTAGGCTAAGGAACACTAGGATGACCTGATGGAGCCAAAATTTGATAGTGTTTATTTCTTGTTGATATGGATGAAAATTATATTTTTGATAGTGATGAAAGTCATGGAAACCTTAACTTACAACAAATATATCCCAAGGTGATGAGTAATGTGGATCATAAAGGAGTGATATCAAACAATTTCTTAGTAAGTGAGTTCCAATCATGTTCTCAAGGTTCATCATGAAGACTTGTTTAATGAGTATGATTGTGAATAAAAATTTATCTTTCCCATTGGGATAATTTGACTCTACTCAAGAAGAGTGTTACTTTATCCTGAGATTACTTTCTAATTTCATGATGGTCAAGATTGGGAAAATGATGATCTTGATATTTCAGCCCCAACCTTGTGCTCATTCTCCTTTCAAGAAGATGAAGACCTTCTCAATGAAGAACAAATAGATGGAATGGTGCTTGATTCTCCCAAGGTTGATTCCATTCAATATGAAAACCTTCTTAATGAGGAATATATGAATAATAATATGCTTGAATATTTCAAGGTTGAATCCACTCAAGGAAAGGATTCTTTCATCATGAAGATGGATTTTGAAGCTCAAATGGCCAAGATGGATAATATTATGGTTTTAATTGTTCATATCTAGCCTTATTCTCATTTTATTTTTATAAGGAATAAACATTGTGCACATCACATCATAGTAAGAAGTGGGTCGAGGGTGAGAAAATTTGTATGAAGGATAGTTTTTTGGAGTAATTGGTAAACATAGAACACCAAGAGGCTTGTGATAGTGTTGAAACTCTTAAAACATATAGCAAAACCAACTCATAGATACCATGGCCATGAAGTAGATAATAGGTCCAATTAAAATTAATATAAAAATAATAAGCCTTGGTATGAAAATAACAATCCTAGTGTGATCAAGACTCATTCTTGTAGCAATAATGGAAAATCAGCAATTGGAATGAATTTGGAAATAAATGAGCATATGGAAACAATATGTCAAAGCAACAAAGGAAATGATATGTCTAAATGGATCCTCACTTATGAAAATAATCACGTAATTTCTTAAGAAATCGAGAAATGGTTTATATTTCATGGAGCTAGTCATTGGATTTGTAGAACAAAGACCTTTGGTGATACTGTATGATAAAATTTCAACAAACAATCAATGTTACAATGAAATTGGGTTGTCTCTACATGTATCATAGGTGATGTAGGTGCTTTTTTAATCATTTTTCCTTTTCTATTGTGTGCTTCTATTTTTCTCTTTGTGTGTATCCCTTTTTTGTGTGTGTTCGTGTTTTTTTCTCTTGTGTGTTTTTTCTGGTGTTAGTTGGTGAAAGAAGGACTCTATGTCCTAATGGATAAGGCATTGGTATCTTACTCCACAAGATACCTAAGGTTATTCATTACCCCTTATGTTCTAATATCCCTAAGTTAGATCCGATTGTTGTTGGGGAAAATGTCTAGCTTGCAATATTGAAATTTTTAGTCATGACAACTAATCCCCCACTTGAAAGTTTCCCTTCCAAGTCATTATAAACCTTTTCTATAGCCAACCTATCCACAGTTTCATCCTCATTTTGGATTATAGGAATTTGATAATGATATTTTCAAATGTGTTTCATGTCCAGGATGTTTTCCTAAGTTGATTTGTAAAGTCACTGAAATTCAAGGAAGAATGAATAACCCCAGTAGGCCTAGAAAGGGCCATTTTTGGCCATTTTGCAAATGTATGAACACCCTTTGAAAGGTGATTTTAGAGGCACAACACATATGGAAGATATGAAGAATATATTTAAACTCATTTGAGGAATTTTTGTGTAATTATACTAATCCAAGTTATTGCAACAATCAAGTACGTCAAACATGGTTATTTTGAGTGCAGGGAATTTTATAATCCAATGGTGAAAGCTTACTTGATCGTATGATTTTTTGAGTTCTAAGAGGATTTCAGAGGGAAAAATAATAATTGGAAATCTATTGAATCCTATACATGATGGAAACATCACAACAGTTCTAAGACATGAAAATATTTTGTGTTAATCCAGAACATTGTTGTTGGTCCTCCATGCTAAAAGGGTGAATGGTGTTGTTGTCATAACATCAGTGAAAATTCAAAGATTGATGATTCATCGAAGAAATTCTCAATGTTGTGGTCAATTTTCCTCCTTGTTAGGCCTTGTTTTCAAATATTTTTTCAAATTTTATAGTTTTGGGGTAATTTGGGAAAAGTCAGCCTTTTGAGGAACATGTTAAACTGTTCCTCTATTCCACATATTCCCCACATCTCCACCTTGGATGCATTGAGCTTGGAAATTGAAAAATTAAGTGAAGGATGGAATTGAGGGAACATTTCTTGTGTTCCTTGTGTTCTCAAATCTCCACAAACATTGAAAAGTGAAGGAAATGGTGGAGGATTGGTTAAGTTGGTCACTTTGGGAACCCATGAAATTGTTCTATCATTTCATAAGTAGTTCCCTACATACCCAAAAATTCCACAAAATAATATAGTAGGTGGTTGATTCCTTTAAGTTGGTAGATATTGGAATTGTGCGAACAATTCCATTGTTCTTTGGTGCCCCAAAACCCTGCAAAACACGAAGAAAGTAAAGGAATGGGCATGATCGAATATACCAATTGGAAGAGAAATAAAGGGAATTGTTCCTCCATTCCCTTTATGCTTTGATTTATCACTAAGACTGCCAAAATCAAGTTAAAAACAAATCATTTTTGAAGGCCCGAAGGAACTCTTCCTTTGTTCCTCCTAGTTCTTTTCTAACCTCGTTTCTAGATCGAATGATGTGTGGATTTTCTTGAGATTCCACCAATTCTCACCAATCAAGGGTGATTTTCAAGCTTTCTAACTTGAGTGTTCATGATATAATGTTAAAAAAGGTACTTGTGCCAAAATTGAATTTATTAACTCAATTTTAGAAAATTGAAGGTTACATGTGATAAGAAGGTGAAATGTCATGTGGGGGAAAGATGAAATGTCATGTTGTAAATCTATAAATGGGAATGGATTATCCATTCCAAAGGGTTGAAAATTGTTGATTTTTGTAAATTTTGAGCTTTGTATCACTACTATTTCAAGAAACACACATACATTTATTCTATTTTCTTACCTATGCTCTTCCATTCCCTCTACTTTCCAAATTTGCAAGCATTGTGATCTTGTACAACTAAGAAGGAATTTTGTGTCAATGATTAATGGATCTATAAAACTTTGTGTCTTGGATTTCTTGGTATTACTATTGATTACATGGTTGAATTCTTATAATTAAATGTGGATAGATTCAAGTTACTTTTGGTGAGAATATTCTAGTTCCTACTCACAACATTAACCCTCTCTCCCTATTTCTCCTACTCCTCTTTACCTCTCTTCAAATAAAATTCCTCCCTTGTAAATTGTACAAGAATTTTACCATAGATTTAGTGGAGTATTCCTATGTGAACCCTAGCCTAACAGCCATCCAACAATTTTAGTTAGTTCATAATCAATAATGGGAACCTCCCCATACCCAAGAAGAAAGGGCTATGCCCCATGACCATTAGTGAGAACAAATAATCTACATTGTGAAAATTATTTCACCAATAGGTACCTAGGGTTAAAAACTAGGAACCAACACACTTATAGTCTAATTTAAAACTATATTCCTGATATTATATTTTGGAGATGTTAATAAAACCCATGCACATGTGTCGTATCGGTACTTGGATTCATCATAATGGAGTGTTCGGTAGTCGTGGGGAAGATAAAACTCATATTATTTGGAGGATTCATCTTGCATCTCTAATAATTCTACCATACATATATCTATGATCTCATCAACCGAGAGAGATGTCAAGCTAAGAAGATTACTAATCCTGTGGATTAAAAAAGGGTGGTTAGTGAATCATTCTATATGAGTTTCACAATAATTATTTTGGTTTTTTTGATACAACTTCTATAGTAGTAACCTTATTTTCACATTTTTATGCGGCTTCGATTGTTTTTGGTTTATCCACACTGGCCTTTAGAACCCATTTGGTAGTCACAACTAACTCCTTGAAAGGGGATGGTTCATTTATCTAGTTCAAAAGGAGTTTAAATTCATAATGAACTTGGGGCTTCCTCTTAAGATTTTCTAAGTGTATATCGAAATTTATATGATCTCCTTGAGCGAAAAAGATCTTCCCTAAATGAATAAAATTAACATCTTGGAAGAAAGTGGAAAGAATTTCCTTCATCTTGTGAATCCATTTCCTTCCTATGAGCATGTTGTATTTTGCCTCCCTATCTATAATGTAATACTCATTTAACATGGTTTTTGTTCCAAGGGAGAAAAAAAGGATTCTAGTTCCAATTCAAGTGGCTTTGAGGTTTTTATAACCTCACATCATGTTACAAGTATAGCATTAGTTGGTCCCTCTATATCCTAACTTTTGCAAGAAGGAAAAGGGGATTATATTCACAACATCCCCATCATAAATTGTGGCTATCTTAACATATTTTTATAGAACCGCACGTGTAAGTATAATGTGGGATATTCTCTTTGGGATATTTTAGTGTTAGAAGGTATCTTAATTATGTCAAACACATACTTAGTGTCCCTGTTAGTACCCAAATTGGTCCCACCTTGTAAGTCGAGAAACATTAATAGGTTGATCAGGATGCTTAGAGGAAGATAGAACCAGATTTAAGTCATTTTGTAGTCGGGGATAGATCTGAGTCTCTTTTCACTCTGACTTGGGAAATATTGGATAGAACCTCCACTAAGGGTATGACCTACCCTACTACTTTAGGTTATTCCTGAAACAAGGGTGCGAGGACCCATTTAGTAACTATACGCACCCAAAATTGCATGTGTTACATTGTTGAAAAATGGTTACAAAAGTCCCCAATGATGATTCATGTCCTTTTAGAAGGTGTTCGAGCTCCAAAACCCATTCATAGTGTATATTTGTAGTTTGTACATCCTTACTTAGATTTTCCATGCTTTCTTCCAGCTTCCCGCTTCATTATGTGCATTTTTTGGCCTTTAGTGTTAAGACCGCCTCCCATGTATGGGCGGTGGTCCCGAGACCGCCTCCCAAGCTTGGACAAGGTGGTCTAGAACCACCTCCTGCTCAAGGTGGTAGTCTTGAATGATTTTTCTAGAACTTTTCATGCATGTTTTGAAACACGATGCTTCACTTAACTCAACTTTTAGGGTGCATTTGTGAACCAAATTTCCTAAAAATAGTCTTATTTGCATGGTATTCCTTCCCTCTTCTATTTTTAAATAGATTTAATTGGTGGAATTACCTCTTCTTTCCTTATTCATGAAGGAACCTCACATCCTCCATTTGTATATATTCCATGTTTGTGTTCAAGAAAAAGGGACTGAGAATTTTGTGTATCTTGCATTGTATTGTTGTTACTGAATCTTGCTAGGAATTGCATAGCCAAGCTCTGATCTCTTGTGTTATCTCTCTTCTACCTGCATTACATCTGGACTGCCATCAAGCTATCATTGCTCAAGCGCCATCCTCCTACTATTGTTTTTGCATTCCCAATCTCTTGGACTCACATGAACACTCAGAGAAATAAAGGACAAAATGAGGGGACAAATTACTACACAACTAGATTTACCTATGTTTTGTGAATTCTAGGTTGGATTTGTTGTTTGATTTCCTTCATTCTTACAATTTATCATTATTACATCATATCAAATAGATTAGAAATCAATTTATTTTCATTTGCAAGTAGTTAGTTAATTTCCAAGAGGGTTTGAATCTTTCATAGTAATCCCCAGTGACAAATCCTCTTCTTCCCATTCCTATGGATTTGAAGGAGAGAATATATGTAGGAGGTTGTCTACACATCATAGATCATTTGAAAAAGTTCTTATTTTAAGTTATTTTAGTTTCCATACACTCAACATAGGTAAATAACCACACTAGGTTATCTCACTTGTTTAGTTTTAGTGTAAAATAGATTTAATTATTTAAAATAGAAGCAAAATTTGTTTGTGATTGAAATATTTCAGTTTTGTGATTTGTTTAGATTAGTTTCCTTTCAAAAGTAGAATAGATTGGTAATTTCATTCAGCTTAAATGGACACTTCAAACTAGTCTACACTTAGATCAAGTTAGGAAAAACTATAGAGATTTACACTACCAATTCATAGCCTCTAAATCTCCCCTTTATCAACTCGCTACAAGAGATCAAACTACCATATCTTAGTCACCGATCCTCCTATAATTAGCCACACACATTCAACATCAGCTTCATGGCACAACCTCGGGGTTTGAAGGAGATCACGTGTGGTTGAATTTCATCGTATTCATTTCCATCTATAACAATCAATTGGTGAACCCCTGACGTGAAGGATTAATTCCTTCTTGTTTCCTTTCTTTCATGATATTACCTCTATCTTTCCATTTCTTCCCTTCTATTTTGGAAACTCACTATTACACATTTTAAAATATGTCTAGAAGAGATTTTGGTGGGCTATTTGGCTTTTACGGATATTATACCAATGTGAAACCATAATAATCCCCATCTCTTTCAAGGGGGTGAAATTACATAAGTTGAACGTCCAAACCTCCCCTTTACAATTCAAACCCCATTAGCTATGTAAAGATGGAGGAGGTTGATAAACCATTAAAAATTCAAAACAAAATTTATAGGATCTCCTCGAGGAACAAGATCTTCCCTAAATAATAAAATTAACATCTTGGAAGAAAGTGGAAAGAATTTCCTTCATCTTGAATGGAATCCATTTTTCCTATGAACATCATTATTTCATCTCCCATAATAATGTAATACTATTTAAATCCATGGTTTTTGTTCTAAGGAGAAAAAAGTTATGATCCATTCCATGGAGGGACTTTGAGGTTTTCATGCCTCAAGTCATTTATAGTATAGGATTATTTGGTCCCTCTATATCTTAACTTTAGCTCAAAGGCAACCGGGCCATTATATTCACAACATCCCCATCAAATAACAAAGGCTCTCTTAACATATTTTTATAGAACCGCACGTGTAAAAACCATAATTTGGGATATTCTCTTTGGGATATTTTAGTGTTAAAGGTATCTTACTTATGTCAAACACATACTTACTGTCCTCTCGTAGTACTCAAATCGTCCCACCTTGTAAGTTGAGCAACATTAATAGGTTGATCAAGATGCTTAGAGGAAGATAATCATTTTAAAAATCATTTTAAATGTCAATAGATCTCGTGAACTTTTCACTTGACTTGGGAAATGTTGGATAGAACATTTTTAATGACCTACCCTACTACTTTAGGTTCTTCTTGAAACCTAGGGTGAGAGGACCCATTTAGAACTATATCCATCAAAATTACATGTGCTACATTGCCAAAAATGGTTACAAACGTCCCAATGATGATTCATGTCCTTTCACAAGGTGTTATCTAAAACCCATTCAAAATGTATATTTGTAGTCCCCAAATCCTTACTTAGATTTTCCACACTTTAAGGGAAAAACCACTTCATTATGTGCATGTTTTGAATCACATTTAGCACTATGTCAAGTCCTTCCAGAAGGGTGGAAATCCTATAACTACCTCCCAAGCTTGAAAGCGGTCCTAGGACCACCTCCCTGTGTAGATAATCAGGCGCTAAGGATAGTCTTGAATGCTTTTTAGAGAACTCTTCATGTGTGTTTTTAGACAGACGCGACGCTTCATTAACTCAACTTTTAGGGTGCATTTGTGAACCAAATTTCCTAAAAATAGTCTTATTTACTATTTATTCCTTCCTCTTCTATTTTTAAATAGATTAAATTATTTGAATTACCTCTTATTGCCTTGTGCATGAAGGCACCTCCCATCTTCCATTTCTATATATTCCATGCTTGTGTTCAAGCAAAATGGCATGATAATTTTGTAGTATCTTGCATTGTATTGCTCAAAAGATAATCTTGTTAGGAATTACATAGCCAAGCTCGATCTCTTGTGTTATCTCTCTTCTACTTGCATTATACATCGGGTAAAATCCATAGTCCATCAAAAAAGATTCAAGTGCCATCCTCCTACTTTTTTTTGCATTCCCAATATCTTGGACTCATATGAACACTCATAAAATAAATGATGTTTAATTGAGGGGACAAATTACTACACACAGTTATGATTTACCTATGTTATGAATTCCGAGTTGATTATTTGTTGTTTGATTTCCTTCATTAAGGCAATTTATCATTATTACATCATATCAAATAGATTAGAAATCAATTTCTTTTCATTTACAAGTAATTAGTTAATTTCAAGAGGTTTGAATCTTTCATAGCTAATCCCTCTATAGGTGAAAATCCTCTTCTTCCCATCCCCGTGGATCTGAAGGAGAGAATATATGTAGGAGGTTGTCTACACATCATAGATCATTTGAAAAAATTCTTATTTTAAGTTAGTTTAGTTTCCATACACTCAACACATGTGAATAACCACACTTTGGGTTATCTCGCTTGTTTAGTTTTAGTGTAAAAGTAGATTTAATTATTTAAAATAGAAGAAAATTTTGTTTTGTCAAGAATTGAAATATTTCAGTTTTGTGATTTGTTTAGATTAGTTTCCTTTTAAAAGTAGTATAGATTGTTAATTTCATCTTTAATTACATTTGGAAACTTCAAACTAGTTTAGCACTTAGATCCAAGTTAGGTAAAACAAACCATAGAAATTTATGCTACCCATTGTTCATAGCCTCTAAATCTCCCCTTTTCAACTCTAAGCTACCGGGAGAGATCAAACTACCGATCTTAGTCACTAATCCTCCTATAGTTAGCCACACACATTCAACATCGGTTCTATGGCACAACCTCAGGGGAGTCAAGTGTGGTTGAAGATCACGTGTTCATTTCCATCCATACAAATTGGTGAACCCGACATGAAGGATTAATTCCTTCTTTTTCCTTTCTTTCATTGATATTACCTCATTTTCCATTTTCCCCCTATTTTGGTAAAGTATTTGATACATTTTAAAATATGTCACTGAAGAGATTTTGGTGGTACATTTGCTCTACAATAGATATTATACCAACATGAAACCATAATAATCCCCATATCTTTCAAGAGCTTGGGGTGACAATTTCATAAGAAACTTGACAAGCCTCCCTGTTACACTTCAAACCCCATTAGCTATGTAAGGATGGAGGAGGTTGATCACCATTAAACATTCAATTTTTTTTTATAGGTCTCCTTGAAACCACGTTGTGAAGATCTTCCTTAAATAAATAAAATTAACATCTTGGATTGGAAAAATTTCCTTCATCTTGTGAATCCATAATCCTTCTTCATTGAGGCATGTTGTAGTTTGAAGGCTATCTATAATTTAATACCTTTAACATGGTTTTACTTCTCTCCCAAGTCAGAAGAAAAAAAAATTTTCCAATGATCAATTGGCTTTGATTTTCATTCAACCTCTACATCATGTTAGGCACCCCAAAGTATAGGATTATTTTCCCTCTGCATTTTAACTTTTGCAAAGGAAAGCAAAGAACCATTAATTCCATTTCCAAGCACAATGTGTGGAATCCTCTTAACAGTTATTTTTTTCTTAGAACCACATAGTGAAGATAATTTGGGATATTCTCTTTGGGATATTTTACTATCCGATGGTATCTTACTTATGTCAAACACATTTCTTTAGCTATCACTCTTAGTACTATGATGGTCCCAAATTTCATGTAAAATTAAGTTTTTTAATATTTGATCGGAATGCTTCTCAACATGATGTCCAATAAAAAAATTTATTTGTCATGGTGTTTTAGTCTAGATCATATAAGGATTTTTTCACTTACTTGACATGATATTGGATAGAACACATCCACTAAGGGTATGACCTGGAGTATTTAGGTTCTTCTTGATCAAGGAGAGGACCCATTTAGTATGCTATACGCACCCAAAATTACATGTGCTACATTGTCGAAAAATGGTTACAAAAGTCCCCAATGATGATTCATGTCCTTTCGTAAAGGTGTTCGAGCTTCCAAACCCATTCACAGTAGTGTATATTTGTAGTTCTAGACATCCTTACTTAGCTTTTCCATTTTTCTTCTAGCTTCCTGCTCTTCATTTGTGCATGTTTTGACCTTTAGTGTTAGAACACCTCCTCAGGAAGGGGCGATCCTGGGACCCACCTCCCAAGCTTGGGAGGTGGTCCTAGGACCACCTCCCTATTCCTGGATGCTATAGCGGTGGTCCTGAATGCTTTTTCCAGAACTCTTCATGTGTGTTTTTGACATGCGACACTTCACTTAACTCGACTTTTAGGGTGCATTTGTGAACCAAATTTCCTAAAAATAGTCTTATTTGCATGGTATTCCTTCCCTCTTCTATTTTTAAATAGATTTAATTATTTGAACTACCTCTTCTTGCCTTGTGCATGAAGGCACATCCCATCCTCCATTCCTATATATTCCATGCTTGTATTCAAGAAAAAGGCTTGAGAATTTTGTGTATATTTATTGTATTGCTGCCACAATCTTTTTTGGTGGAATTGCATAGCCAAGCTCATTGATCTCTTGTGTTATCTCTCTTCTACTTGCATTGCATCCAGGATGCCATCAAGCTACCATTGTTCAAGTGCCATCCATCCTCATATTGTTTTTTTCATTCCCAATCTCTTGGACTCACATGAACACTCATAGAAATAAAGGAAAACCGGGGAAAAATTAACTACACAACTAGATTTACCTATGTTTTGAATTTCCAGTGAGTTGGATTTGTTGTTTTTTTTCCCTTCATTCTTACAATTTATCATTGTTACATCATATCAAATAGAGTAGAAATCAATTTCTTTTCATTTTAAAAATTAGTTAATTTCAAGAGGGTTTAATAATTCATAGTAATCTCTTAATGAAAGATCCTCTTCTTCCCATCCCTATGGATCTAAGGAGAGAATATCTATAGGAGGTTGTCTACATATCATAGATCATTTGGAAAAGTTCTTGTTTTAAGTTAGTTTAGTTTTCATACACTCAACATATGTGAATAACCACACCGGGTTATCTCACTTGTTTAGTTTTAGTGTAAAAGTAGATTTAATTATTTAGAATAGAAGAAAATTGTTGTTTGTGATTGTAATATTTCAGTTTTGTGATTTGTTTAGATTAGTTTCCTTTCAACAGTAGTATAGATTGTTAATTTCATTCAATTTACATGGACACTTCAAACTAGTTTAACACTTAGATCCAAGTTAGGTAAAACAAACCATAGGGAATTTATGCTACCCATTCATAGCCTCTAAATCTCCCCTTTGTCAACTCGGCTACCAGGAGATCACACTACTAGATCTTAGTCACTAATCCTCCTATAGTTAGCCACACACATTCAACATCAGCTGCTTCTGCACAACCTCGGGGGGTCAAGTGCGGTTGAAGGTCACGTGTTCATTTTCATCCATACAAATTGGTGAACCAATGTGAAGGATTAATTCCTTCTTGTTTCCTTTATTTCATTGTTATTACCTCATCTTTCCATTTCTTCCCCTATTTTGGTAGGTATTTTATACCTTTTAAAATATGTCTGGAAGAGAGTTTGGTGGGCCATTTGGCTCTGATAGATATTACACCAACGTGCAACCATAATAATCCCCTTCTCTTTCGAGGTGGGGTGACAATTACACAAGCAACGTCCAAACCTCCCCTAGTTACACTTCAAACCCCATTAGCTATGTAAGGATGGAGGAGGTTGATCAACCATTAAACATGCAAAATGATCAACCCAATGAAACCACATTTGTTATCATAAATGGAACATGTTCTTACCATAGGGTCTTGTCAAGACCTCACATTTTCCATGCAATCAATAGAGGATGATCTATTTTACATGAATAACTAATCCTCTTTTATCAGATAGATGAGTCTTTGGATAGAATGAAGGCTTCATCCTCTGATATTTTGAATACCTATCCTAAGATTATTACTTCTAAGGAAGACAAGAATTATAACACTGAACAATTCATGACAGGGTATCATGATCCTGCTCAATCAAACCCTATGCCACAGGCACCCCAACAAAGGGACTCAATCCTCTCCCAATGATCTCATTTC
This sequence comes from Taxus wallichiana var. yunnanensis, assembly GCA_018340775.1. Classification (NCBI taxonomy): domain Eukaryota; kingdom Viridiplantae; phylum Streptophyta; class Pinopsida; order Cupressales; family Taxaceae; genus Taxus; species Taxus wallichiana. The sequence continues at coordinate 291,256,364 of CM031233.1, read as the reverse complement.
TACTTTAGTGGGGAGGATTAGAGAACTAGAAATTCCCAAACTTCACAACCAACACATGCAAGTAGGGCATAACATGGGGTATCTAGTTGACAACAAAGGATACATCCCTTCCAATGAGAAACCAACACAATATCATGTACAACAAGGTTATCTGGTTCATTCAAATCCAGGTGATCTTCTCACATAGGGTTAGACACACTAGGGATGGGTCCTCATCCTTCTCAAGCTTATCCTATGCAAGGGCTTTCTAGAAGTGCATTCTCGAATGCCACCACAATAGGTAATGTGACGTTCCCTTGGTTTTACACTGCTCGCTTAGTCCATATCCTAGAGCTATCCCACCTTACATGCATATGTATTCAAAAAATCCCCAGATGGACCCATATACCATTCCTACTCCCTACATGCCATATCAAGGGACCCCATACATTCCCATCAATGCTTATAATGCATCTTATCCAACTCCTCCTCCTCCACCTCCTCATCAAGGATCTTCAATGGTGGAATCTTACGCAATGGGTACATACATGTTGAGTACTTAAAGGAGCCTCTTGAATTCACCATATGTGGTGTCATGCTTCCACACCCATTTTTGGATCTTCCAAAATTTAAGGGAGAAGGAGACCCGAATGCTCATATCAAGGCCTACGCTATTGCTATAAGAATTACTTCCTTGGGATGTTGTATGTGGGCTAAGATATTTCCAAAGACTCTCGAAGGAATCACATTGGATTGGTATTATAGGATATCAAAAGCTTCTATACATTCCTTTAAACAACTTGTTTTCAGTTCATCAAAGCATTTGACATGAACAAGTTGTTGCATACAAGGATTAGGGAGTTCCTACATATTAGACAGAGAAAAATGAATCTATTGCCCATTTCATCTAGAGATGGCGCCAAGTTCTCTATTCCTCTGCAAGTGCACCCAACATGGACCAGATGGAACTTTGTGATCTTTTCCTTCACTCACTCAATCGAGAGACTAAGGAAGAGGTCCAAAAGTTTCCTTTTCATAGTTATGAGGAAGTTTTGGAAGGAGCACTTTGGATTGACCAAGCCTCTATAGATAGTGGGCATAAGACCTATGGTCCCAATGGGAAATTGGTATCCCCAAATCAAAATAATGCAAATTATCAAAACAATGGTGCCAACAACCAAGGACCTAAGGGTGTGAATCACAATCATGGTGCTACCACGAATAGTGCTACTGATCAAGCCAAGAACATTGGTTTTCCAAACAATGGAAACAATAACAATAACAAACAACTTGAAATCAAAGAGGCCTAACATTGTCTTCTTGTCAACACAGGTCGATGTAAATCATCCACCACAAAAAAAAATCAAACCCAAGGCCCAAACTAGTATCAAAACTCTAGCCAAGGGGCAATGAATCATGGTTATAACAACCAATTTCAAAACTACAACCAAGGTTATAATCAACAACAAGATGCTTATCAAAGGCCAAGAGATTATGACCCTAACCTATATTGTGGTTTCCATAAGGTTCGAGGTCATGATGATAGGACTTTCCATGATTGCAACAAGTTTCTAAAGACTTCCCAAAAACCAAAGGCAACTCTTTGTAGACATGTTCCTAGAAAATCCTGAAACAAACTCGCAATCTGACTATACAGGGACTGTAGCTCCTCAGAATGCTAATGTGAGAATATTTTGAGATCCACTCCCTACACATCCTAAAAATTTCAAGGTGAATTCAAAAACATAAACAAAGGCATTCTTATAGGAAATAATGACCATGAAGCCTCAACTTCCAATAACTCTCGAGTCGCTCCTAACCTTGGTTCAAATGATAACACAAAAATCTTGGGATTAGTTGAGCTAGAGGTTGAGCATGAAATTAATGCAACAACTCAAAAAGGAGTATGTTTCACAACCCTACCCGATCTTTCCTTCCCACAAGATGATGATTCCTACAATTTCACAAAACTAATAGGAGCCTATGATTTAATATCAGATTTGAACAAGACCTTTTCTCACATTTCATTCCTAGATTTGCTAAGAATTCACTGTGCATCATCTACGTTGCTCAATGCACTAGGTCTTGGTCATCTAATCCATGTTACACCACCTCCTAGCACTCAAATAAATCATATTGACTTTGACATACATCCTCTAGGATAGAATGATAGGGATACTTGGGTTTGTTTTTGATATAGACAAGATGCCATTTGATGTTGAAATTTCCCGAAGAGGTGATCCTGCCTTATTTTTACAAGTTTGGGTTTATAACAATTGCATTAAGAGAGCCATGATTGATGATGGGGCTGCTGTAAATGTGGTTCCCTTCTCTTTCTTGTAGAAGTTGGGATATGGAGAGACAAATTTTTCCTCTACAAGAAACACGTTACGGGGGTATGATAGTCTTAAAGCGACCTTGATTGGAACCATAGTTCTTCCAGTCACACTTGGTCCAAAACCATCTTGATGGAGTTTTACATTATCGATAGGAAATAAGTTATAACATGATCCTTGGGAGACCCTGGATTCATCGAATGAAGGCTATCCCTTCTACCCTATTCCAGGAGATTAGATTCCTCCATTTGGGAAGGTCTTCATCACTCAAGGGGATCCTAAGCCCTTTGATATACACTTAGAAAACCTCAAGAAGAATAAAGGAGTCCATATGGAGTATGAAATTCCTGAATCAATTGAACAAACCACCTCCATCAAAAGAGTTAGTCCCGGTCACCCCGGATGTTCCAAAGGTTGAAGTCATTGACCCAAAAACATTTGAGGTGGAAAAAATAGATAAGGGTAAATCAATATCTATGGAAATAGTGTCCACTAAAACCACAATGAATTATGAAACTCTTAGAGAGTGATGATCCAATCTTCCTCCCATTTGAACCACAGGGGATGGGTAGTCTTCTCGGTTTAGCATCTCTTCCCTCCAATGACCTAGGTCTAGGTGTAAACATGATAGAATTAACAAATGAAGAAGGGAAATTTGAGATTGAAATGATGCCCATAAAAACCATCTTTGAGGTTTTTCTATTCTAAACCTTGGTTTCAACCCATGTGCATCTAAACTAAGCTTTCCATATCCATGGGGAAAGGCCTCATCATTCAATAAGTGTCACAAGTAAACACAATGCTCTACATAGGAAACAAGGCCAGCAACATAGTCATGCTCACCCACACACCATGTCTCAAGAACGTGACAAAGAGGTGTATGAATGCCTCTTTCAGACAAAAATGATTTTAATGATTGGACATATACACTTCTAGGGCAAGGGTTGTAAGTTTAAACCCAGAATGGTAGGCCCTTGTCAAGAGAACAAAATTTTGAGGATAATGGTTCTCCATTGTGTACTTTTAGGGGTGAAGAATTTGATATTTTCAAACTTTCTTCACCTTAGCATCATGACATGTAGTTTCACCTACATTTCCATATGTACATTACTACATCCGCATTGCATTTTCATTTCCAGTTCATTTCATAAATTTGTGATCAAGGGACTTATTCTTATAGCAATTCCTAAAAACTTCTAAAAATTTTTGGAAAACATTCAAATCATATCTCTTCAAATTTCATAGTATCATCAATTGTTTTCGAATCATTTCATCGATCCAAACAAGATAAGAAAAAGTTTTGAAAGTAACCATACCAAGGCCTACATACTTGGCTCTACTTATAGTCTCTTTCTAGGTTAGGTGTCTTTTCCTATAGTATTCTAGAAGCTTCATGGTGTCACATCTATCCCATAAACATATCTTTGGAAATAAGAACATTCTAAACATTTTTCCTAGATAAATAAGTCAAATGCAAATCCATAGAAATTTTTATTTTACACATTTCTTTTCCCTACCAACCTTTGGTGTTGAGCTGCGTCTCTTACTAGTGATGTAGGGTTGGGAAAGGAGAGAAATTCCCTTACTCACCTATGCCTTTCCCATGGTGATGAGCCCATGCTTCCTACTAGATAGCATGGGGCAAGGTGTAGGGGGTCTCTTTGACAAACTTGAAAGTTAGAAGCAGTTCATTCAAATGTTGTGAAATCATAAATCAAAACAAAGTGAGTTAGATGTCCAAAATTCCAAAAGAGCTTAAAACCTAAAACCAAATTTTGTCAACCAAGTGGCCATCTATGGATCTAAGTCTAGATAAACTGAAAGCAATTCACATTCTAAACTATGAAGAAAACTTGAGTAGAGTGAGGTTGTAGTGTCTCAATTTGGTTTTTCCAAATCCTTGTCTTTCTCTCATCATTACCATTCAAAAATTTCATAACTTGTTCCCTTTCTGGCTCTTGGTGTTGAGCCCCGCATCTTACTAGTTGTGTGGAGTTAGGAGTGGGGAAAGTTCATTCACTTATCATATCACTCTTTCACCACATTTTTCAAAACAATATGAAGTACCAAAAGTTTCTTAGAGAAACTAAAGTTCAACATCAAAATGTGATTGCATTATCATATATCAACATTACAAAGAAAAAAAGAAAATCATTCTTTATTAGCATTCATGTCCACTGCATGCATTTTGAAAAGCATAGAAAATCAGAAATTATAAACATCTAAGAGTACACACATGTGAATCAAATCATCAATGTAAGCCAACTCTATGCAAGGAATAAACGATCCAAAAAGAAATATATGTACATATCATTGTCATAGTCATAGATGTTGTATGATGTCTATAGACACTAAAATTAGGTCACACTCCCCTTTGGTCCCTCGACCAATAAGCACCCTTTACTACATTTACTAGCCATGACCCCCTTCACTCCTACTAATATTAATTTAATTAATCTAATTAAATTAATTCATTATCATCACCATATTTATTATTTAAATATCTTATTTAAATAATATCCACACATACAATTCACTTAGACACCTCACCAAGCCAACTCAACCTAAGACCTATTCTTAGCAAGTTGCCATAACTAACTAAGACTTACCCAAACCCTAAAAATCAATGCCTACATTCTCTAACCACATTCCCGCATGCTCACAACAAGCTCCTAGTCTAATCTACAGGATAACGACACGAGATCCAAGGAAATTAGGAGGATCCCCATAGTTTAGTAAACCTAGGAAATCCCACCTTGACCAACGTCAGTTACCCCTAACCTAACCATCAGGTTAAGCTTTTAGACCGCCATCGGTTATCATTTTAACCCCTAAAATACCCTATTCTCAAGGTTGGAAAACATTGAGAGAAGGTGGATGAGCAAGAACACATCTCAGAGAGATAACACATCTTCAGAGAGTAAATTCTAGTGAAAACTGCATGCAAGGAAGGAGATTGAGCATCTTCTCCTACACATCCATCCTAGCCATGATCTAATCTATCCAAGCAAAGAGGAGTGTACATGCAGCCCATGCAGAAGATTTCTTTCAGTTGGTGATCACTTGCAGCCTTCAAACCCCTCATCAACACCTCCATCCCTCACACACAGGCATTCAGAACGGAATCCAAGTAAGTATAACATCATACTTTCTTGGTTTATTTCATTTTATCATCATTTTATCATCCATTGTTTATCTTGCCCCCTATTGACCTTCTCCAATGTTTTCACCTCCATATACCCATTAAAACCTTACCAAAGCCTACTCTAGTCACCCAATACCTCATCTCAACCCACCAAAGTCCTTTGTGTAATCACAAAGGAGACCACAACTTGTTCTGTGACATTTTCAGATCTCACGATGAATCGGCACCGCCACATTACACCTAACCGTGGCTCGATCACCCCCGATCGACATAGGTCTTTATATTTTCCCACACATCCTAGAATAGAGACCTACCCACCTAATTTCATTTCACCCTCATTCACATGTGATCTACGCGAGACCTCTCTCAAAACTTAGAGACCCGAACCAATCATTTGACCTTTGGATTCTATTCTAGCTTAGCCTGTTAGATTAGATCTATTCCTTATTATGTTTTTAAGTGAGATACCTAAATCATTTCAAAATACAATAGGATTTACTTTGTTTACAACATTAAATTGTTTAAAACAGTGTACTGATAGCCATCTAGGAAGTATCACACTTCTTGGATCTAAGCATACGCTAGGCGCTTCACTTTCTATATTGTTTAACTCCTTCTGGTGGTCTTGTTTTCATTATAGGTAGTTCCTCCTAGCCAAAAGGAAGCTCTCACGATCAGCTATGGATTCGGAAGTCATACGTGTGTAATAACCCATCAACCAACATTTGAACATGTATTCCTCCTACGCCCGTTACCCTATCTGTTTCGTCAATGCTTCAAAGAAATGATCTAAGAATCAAGTGAAACATTTTGGCACACCTAGTGGGACCCATCTGGGGTTCCTTGCATTTCATTCATTCCTAGGAAAAAATTGTGTGTTTGTTTCCCTTCTGAAAATCATACACACTAATTTTCTTCCTTGGTAACCCACCTCTTCTTTCTATTTGCTCTAAAGGAAACTTTTCTTTTGGTGTAATTAAAAAGAACCATTTCTTCATGTTTTTTGCATTATAGTGAAAGAGAATCCCTCTTCCTCTTCATCTTATTGTGTCATCCAATTTCACATTTTCAATTTGGGTTTAAAAATAAGTGCATTCCATTCTAATTTATTGCATTAGCTCACATTAATTGAGGGCAACCTATACGCTGGAAGTCATGCCCAGCTGATGGTTGACAAACGAATCGTAGAAAAGCACTTCTATCCTTTTCTCTTTCTCTGAGTCTTACCAAACCTCACAAAAATTCAAAATACATACATTCTTAAACAACATCCTACTTGGAAGAATTTTTAGGTGATCACACAATCACGGTACAGTGGGCACCCAACTCACTGCTTTGTCAAGTCATACTTCAGAGCGAAGCCTGCCCCCACCATAACATACTTGAAACCTCACCTTTTAGATCTCCTTCTTTGTAGGAAGCCATCCTCACCAAAAACTCTATTTCACAATTCATTTGTCATGGTCCTAAATAGCCTAAGCTACACAAACATAATAGAAAAGGCACTCCTAGGATCACATTTTCTTAGTGTTTTTGTTTAGCTTGCGTTTTGAGGTGAGAGATCACGTTCGTCACTTTTTTCATCCTTGCATGCTCCTCATCACACTGGTGTATTCTCGCTTCAATGAGTGTGCTGGGAAATATCATCATCATTCTCGAGTGCAGGTCTAATTCTACATCAGATTTTAATTCACAACCACTTTCTTTCATCATTGTTTCAATTTCATAAGTATCTTGGTAAATTTACCTCTAATCGCCATCGGTTATATCCAATAGCGTCGGTTCCTGGTCCTTTTTCTAACCTCGCTCAAAAAGACATTTTACTTCACTTTCTTCCACTTTTCACAGTCCCTATCACTGTCATTATTCCCATTGGCATTTCAAACATCTTCATATTTGGCATACTTGTCAGATTTTACCTTCTGCCTTGTTGTTTACTCACTGTCATTTTCTACGAATAACAGAGGTGGTTACCCCGACCAGCGTCGATTTTCCCTAACCGGAATCGGTTAGCCTATTTCACATTCCAACCACCATTTGGTACTTAATCCACTTTTTGTTTCCAAATTCACTTGCTCATGTTGTTCTTTGTGTTATATACGTGAAGCAGCCCTACTGATCGATGCAGGTTCACATGGTGCTTGACTTTGAAGAAAAGAAAGTGCACTCATATTTCACGCCAAGTTGTCAACCACTCCCACCTAGTCCTTCACCACCTTCCATTTTATCACTAGCCATGGATCCCATCCAGCCTATTACTATCGCTACCGAAGATGAGGAGTTTGCATGACTCCTTGACCAAAACCATGCCACCTTGTATTTTTACCTTTCCCACTCGTCCACTCGAGATGCCTCGGGTCAGTTGATATATGACATGTCCATATCTATCCCTTGACTCTCGTACCCACTCCCGAATTGGTCCCATATGGCTCTGTGTTGCCCGTATCCACCTTACCCCCAGTCGTTTCGTAGTTAGGTCCTATACCCGTTTATGATGACATTGCGTTTGCCATACCTCTATGGCACCCAGTTACATCCACCGTACCATTGACAACTACCCAAACACAACCTCATCCACCCCTAATGTCTCACACATACCCGTAGCTACATTACCACCTCCAGTGTCGGTGACCCATACCCCATTTCAAAATGTGGTTCTTTCCATTCCACAATCATTAGCCCCTATTACCACTAGGGTTACCATGACCCTTCCAACCCCATATACATACTACCAACAACCTCCTGTTTCATCCATTATACATTTTGAGTACGTACCCCCTGTGTCACTACCTTCTTCTACACCACCCTACATGGCAGCCCCATACACTGGAGTGCCACCCCCATTATATGCCCAAAGCCAACCTTCTCACATTAAAGGAGGCATCCGATCATCACAACCCATCAACGACCTAATTAAATTGATGTTGGACAAGATGCAGACATTGGAGGCATCGGTTTTGGCTCCCGCAACACTCTCACCTATGATGAGATTTACAACGAGCCTATTCACCCATCCATTCCTATCTGTTCATACCTGTGCATTGGGAAATGCCTAAATTCAATCGTTTCAATAGCAAAGAAGACCCACAGCATCATTTGCAGGTCATTCAAACATGGGTGTTATCTGATCGCTCATGATGATGCCTTGCTTTTGAGAACCTTTCCCATGTCCCTCATTGGGCTGTATTAGATTGGTATAGTGGGTTACCTAAAAACTCTATATTCTCATTTAATTAGGTAGCCCAAGCCTTCTTGGATCATTTCTCTATCAATATCATAAAGAAGGTTACCATGACCGATCTATATTCCACACGTTAGTATGAGGACAAATCTATCACATATTTTATCACTCACTGTGCACCTAATCAATCAACTTACCTTCCAACTGCCATAAATAGAACTCATTGAGATCTTCACATGGGCTTGCACTAGACATCTCTCCCCGACCTTGTAGGTCCAAACCTTTCAAACATTTGATGAGGCATTCACTATGGCATGAAAGTTAGAGATTCGGGCCATCAAAGAGAAGAAAATCTAGTTACGCAATAAGAATTCGGCATTCAAGTCGAATGATACCTCTTCTTCTTCCAAACCACAAATGAATTATTCAAAAGCTAAGGGCACCACTAACATAGTGGTACTCAAGGCCGGCCTAGCTCATCCATCAAATCAGGCTACCCCTCATCTAATCTTTCACCTGTCCAGACTTTTCAATTCAGATGAGAGCAGAAAAAATATACCCCAATTGGGGAACCTTACTCTTCTGTCTTAGAAAAGATTATCAAAGCTGGATCCATCACCCTTCCACCTATAAAACCACACACTATTTTTGACCCTGCTCACCCCATGCCCGCATGGTATAAAGAACATGATTTCTGTAACTATCATCGAGTAAAGGGTCATAGTGATGGAAATTACATCACTTTCAAAAATATTGTCCAAGAAATTCTCAAGAAAGGTGAGTTAACTGTGGATAATCCCAATGCCACCCCCAACCAAAATCTACAAATCTTCAAAAAACCATTTCCTAACCATGCCCCTTCATCCAATCAAACTAGTGAGACATCAACTCATGATACCCATACCCGTGAGGTTCACACTATCTTTAATGAGGTACCTGTCACCTCCCAATTACCCCACATTCCTTCCATAGAGGATATCCTAACTGAAATCCTCCTTCCACATAGGAATCAACCTCCCTATTCCTTTACCAACAAAGGACCACCTTTCATCTCCTTTATAACCTATGGAGGGGTCCGCTAATGTTGAGACCATCTCACCCCTGGCTTTACCACTTAGAGAACCTTTACCTATAGTACCTCCTCCACCCATAGAGGAGCACCCTTTATCTCCACCCACAGAGGAGCACCCATATGTTCCTCCACTTATAGAGGAGCTCCCATCATCTCCTCCACATATCATAGACCCAGTTAAGATATCTTTACCTCTTAGTGAGCATTATCCATTAGGTACCTAGAATTCCGCAGATCTACTTTCGACTCTCTTACCCACAAGCTGAAGCTAGCCAATTCCCCATCTCTAAGACACATTTTACAAGAATTTCCATTAGGTCCTCACCAACTCCACCTACAGACGTTCCATTCTCACATTTGGCCAATCATTTAGATTATGTGGATAGGGCTTTACTATGGGGGCACCTCTTACTCCCCATCTCAACACAGATGTAGAGATCCCTCGCTGATACCTCCACTATCTACCCAAACACATTTCAACCAATCAAACCAAACACAACCACCTCTATTACAACCCCTTCCATGATACCTATTAGCACTCAAACCACACCCTTACCCATAACCCAACCTACATCTAAACCTAAACCCACACCTACAACATTTGCCTCAACTAAACCTATTACCACTTTAGGGGTCACCCCGACCACCAGCCTCACTTATCCACCTATTAAACTAGATTTATCTACATCCTCCAATGTCAATACCTCACCTACTTTGACTCCCAAACCAAAGAAACAAACTCGGTGACCTCATACCCTGACCACACCAATCACACCCACACTTGTGCCATTTGTCTTAAGACCTCAACTTCCTAACATGGTCAAGCAACCTTCACCCATCCATAAACCAATAACACAACAACCCACTCCTTCCTCACAAAACTCTAACCTACCTGGCACACAACATGACTTACACATGCACTGCAATCTCTTTACCACCAATACCTCTAATACCCTTAGCTATTGCTTCACTACTCGCTAAACTTCAGTCATTGTCCCTCACACCCCAAGCACGATCCGCGTTATCTACCTTCACAACACCTCAAGTTATCCCCGTGTGGTAACTCACCCTATTCCTCCATCTGATTTTCCTTATAGACCTCGTACACCCACATCACCTTTACCCAAGAAGGTGCAACCCAAAAACAAAACCCCACTACCCCACAATAAGGTAGTCAAAACAACCGCACACCCTCCTACCCATCCATCTATTGTACCCTACCTAAAAAAACACGACCGATACCTAAAACCACATCGACACCTAAAACCATAACTCGACCCATTCCTACTCTTCCAAAAATAGTTCCTCGACAATCAACCACACCTACACCCAAACCCACGTTCACTTCCCATTGTGATCCACTAGCAGGGTCCTATGCCAAAATTTTAACCAACCTCCTCGAGACTTTTGTTATCACATTACCACCACTCCGACCTTACGACCCCCTCAAACCCAAGCCAAAAGGGTTTGATGATACTAAAATTTATGCATACCATCATGTGCCAGGGCATGATGTGGAGAACTACAAGGCCTTGAAAACTGTCCTTATCCAATTGTGTCCACTAGAAACCAACTTTGATGACGACAACCTTCTTTAAGAGGATCCTATTTCATCAAACCCATTCCCACACTTTGCCACCTAAACAACCACAATCTCCACCCTCACCACTTTGCTGTAGAGCCACCCCCAAGATTTGAAATTAACATGGTTCACATCAAAGAGCTTTCCAAGCCACCACCCTAATGTCATTGTGCCCACTCACCTCACAAGGCATTTCTCCTCCATAGGCTTTTTCCCTTCATTTCGTTCGCCACTCACCCTACACCTTCTCTGTTGGCTAGATTTTCTACATAGCACAAAACCTAGGTAGTCATGAGATAAATCTCCCTCATTTACTAGTGAGGCTCCCATGTCAGATTTTTCAATTAAAGTATGCTAGTATCTATATGGGGTTTTACTTTAACTGTTCAGCTCATGAACCATAGTTGTATAGTTCTGCAGCAAGTAAGCAATTGTTTAAGAAAGGAAATATTTATAGAAGAAGGGAATTATATAAACATAGAGAAGAAATGGGGAAGATGTGCATCCCAATCAATAGATAATAGAGTTGATTGCATGCACATAGAAGAAACCAATAGATATAAACACAGAATTTTCAAGATGTAGCGTAGCTCTAGATCTAGATCTGAAATAACCCAAAGTCTATTAAAATATCTAATATAAAAAGCAAGAAACACAATACACCGTAACACAAATTTCTCCGAAATATGCTCCTGTATATTCCTTTTCTTCAAGTGGCTCTCAAGGGTTTCAACACAAACTCGGAACACATGGTTGCTACTTACAAATTCGATCATTAACTCAAGGTTCTTCCTCTACTTATAGAATGTAGAGGGGCAATTACAAGTCGGGAGATTTTAGTTGAATCGACACATGTGGAATTCGAAAAGGAAACAACCACAATCTCCCTCCTGGAATTCCTCTTTGCATGACATGCATGATTTGTAACTAAAAATAGAACCTTCTATTTTACACGTCTACCACCTATCTCCAAGTAGTTGACTTCTTCAAGTAATGGCTTTTAAACCAATCACTTAAATTGTATAATTTAATTTATCGCTCAATTATTTTGTCGGAGGAAATAAGAGAAAGAAGAAGAAAGAGGAAAGTTGCAGTCTTGTCCTTTTTCATATTTTGCATGCAGCTGATTCAAACTAGATCTAGAAGCGGCTGGATCTGAAGTGATTTGGAAGCGGATGGATCTGCGGAAGCAAGATGGATATGTAAACAAGATGGATATGGAATTTTGCTTATGAGTGTTGTCTTCGTCTTGTCTTCCCTTTTATCCTTGAATCTTTTGCGGTTCTTCTCCGTACATGCATCGGTCAATGTTTACCGTAAATAACTCATCATTTTTATTTTTAATTACATATGAGCAATTAAAAATTCTGGAAAGCACTGCGGTGAATGCAACTTCAATGAAGGCTTCAACTGGAAGATTAGGAGCACATGCACAAGATCCTGGAAGAAATTTTCCATGCACTGACTTCTTCATGGGGTGCATTCGAAACAAGAGGATGAAGCCTTTGTGCCGGAAGCTTTTGTAATTATGAGATCTGGATCTGGATCTGTTGACTTCAACAAATCTGGAAGCTATGCATGATTCTATTGATCCTTCCCTTTCATCCCACGAATTCTTCAAAATTGTTGCAGATCTGGATAATTCTTCGGATTCAGAGGATATGTTCAATGTATTAGACATTGATTGAAGCCCCCTTTCTCTTATAAAGCACACCAATGAATTCATGTAATTAATTCGAAAAAAGATGGCAACCGGAACATGAATAGTGGATTATTTAATTTTGGAATTCTATTTTTAAATTCCTTTTGTCCACTTCACTTTGTTGAATTTTCCACAAGCTTGGGTGCCAAAATTGGGTGAATAAATATGAAAAAATATTTATTTAATGCATTATTATTCACCCAAGGTGGGTCACACTTTTTGGAATAAGGAATTTCTATTTTTAAAAGTCACATGACAATGGGATTATTTACCCTACAAGGCAGCCTTGAAAATCCCATGATTCACTTAAGTCATTTGACTTTCATAATGGGATTATCTACCCTGCCAGGCAGGCAATAAAATCCCATGATTCACTTAAGTTGTTTTTCTTTTATTCCACAATGGGAATTTTTACCCTGCAAGGCAGGTAAGAAATTCTCGCTTGCCTGCTACCTCTAATTTTTCCATCATAACTTAAGTGACTTTGCCTTCATGGGAAAAAGTACCCTGCAAGGCAGGTACAAAAATCCCACCTGCCTGCTGCGACCAAAAATCCCATGATCCACTTAAGTTGTTTGACTTTCATAATGGGATTATTTACCCTGCAAGGCAGGTAAGAAAATCCCATCAATGCCTTAAGTGATTTTTCTTTTATTTCACAATGGGAATTTTTACCTATGCGGGTAAGAAATTCCCGCCTCGCCTCGCGCTCCAATTTTACCACTATGACTTAAGTGACGTTGTTTCCATGGGAAAAAGTACCCTGCTAGGTAGGTACAAAATTTCCACCTGCTTGTTGCTTCCAAAAATCCCATGATCCACTTCAAACCCTCTTTTTCCAAAAATGCGCCAGCCTAGAAGAAGCTTTTTGGTGCATGACTTCGTCTTTTCCAAGAGAACTAGATATTCGATGGAAAATTCCTTCATCACAACGTGCATATGTGATCTCTAGATACTCCAGGCCAAGAATCAGGCCAAACTGGCAAAGGAATTGATCCAGAGAAATTTCACAGAAAACGAAACGGGAAAACACTAAAAACACAAAACGTTGCCAGAAGTTACAAATAAAGCCCAAAATGCATTCTTGGTTAAAACCCTACTGGTATATGGGAAAAATGACATGTACGATCACAACAGGGTTAAACCAGAGCACAATTTTCCTCAAACGGGCTCAAAATAATTAAATACAAATTTCCCATGCAGGCAAACCCCAACGATAGAATAAAACAATTTTGGGCATCTGGGTATTTGTCGAAATTGGCTTATATGGCTCCTTGGAATATCTTGACACATTACAGAACTTTCTGGCAATAAAAACACAAAATGACCCATTATTTTAAAAGTATGATTTTTTTACATAGGGTAGTCCTAGATTTCAGGGTGAAATCTGGGGACACCATTCTCCATTTTCTAACTCCCCTTAAATCAACATGATACATGTCACTACACATGTGCAAAAGGGCAAAGAAAAGGTGACTGGCCTACCAACCAATCCTATACCCAACATACCATCTACACCCATACCTAAAATAAATATTCAGGCCCCATGTGCCCCATTTCTAATGGTGTCACACATCGCACCATGCTCAAAGAATTACATCAATCTCCCCTAAAAATGTCCTTATATGACCTTATCCAAACCTCGGAATCCCATTGTCAAGCTCTCATAGAGGTTCTTCAATCTATCGAGGTTTTACCCAATGAACCTACACCTGTAGCCTCCATTATCACACCCCATCATGTAGCCTCTCTCACCAAATTATCACCTTCATCTTCACCCCACCTTGTTCACCAAGTGGCCTCCCTTAGCTTCTCAGAGGAAGAGATCGCGCCACACCAAAATGATGACCCGGACCCAGCCCTCTTCATCTCCATCCACATTGATGACATACAGTACGCCGTGTGATGATTGATGGAGGCGCTAGCATTAACATCATTTCATCCCATGTATTTTCTCAAATGTGCATACCTAACAATTACATGCATAAACATCCAGTCATGTTGCGTTCATTCAATGACGTTATCACCTCCACACTAGGTACTGTCATCCTTCACGTTCGCATGGGCCCCATACTATTCTAGAATTGTTTTACATTTTGGAGGGGGAATTCCAATATAACTTGTTTCTTGGTAGACCCTAGATCCATGTCATGGGTTACGTTCCTTCCACTTTGCATTGTTGTGTAAAGTTTGAACACAAAAGACACACTTATACCATTCTAGCTGACCCATCACCTTTCAAAACATGCAACATGCTTTACCGACCCAATGATGTGCTCATACCTGTCAAGCCGTCTACCTCCGCAACCAATACCACTTCACCTACACCTCCACCTACCAGTATAGCCATTACTTTCACCACACATACCTCCTCCATTCCTACCGCTATTGTAACCACCACAGCTAACCCATTAGCTTCCCAATCCGTTAACTACACCTCCACATCAACCTCCGACACATCATCCATTCTAGCTACCTACTTACCAACCACTGATCCCTTGGAAGGTGTTTTTCAATGCCTCACTCTGGGGGAGTACCACCTATATAGTGTCAACACATTCCTTACTCCATAGGAGTATGGAAGCCTTCACCAACACCCTCGCTATGATCACCGTATAGGAGAACACCTCCTTTATGGTCCTCCTCATATTTGTGCTAATCTCACCTATGGGGGACTTGATACTACCACTTACACACCTGAACCACCATCACAAAACCACCCATTTTCCACTAAATTCCAATCACTTACCAATTGTTGTTTCACCCACACCTTCCTGCACCGCTATGCGTGGAAGGGTTTTGGTTTTGGATTTTACGAGCAAGGCCGTCATACTGTTATTCCATGTACCACCCGTAAACATAACGACCGTAGTGGTTTCGGCTTCCTCGAACCTCCTACCAAATAGGTCCACATTGAACTCATTGAGGACCCTAGCCCTTCTCCACCTTCATCTTCATCACCACCTTCACCTGTTCCACTTTCATCACCACCCTCACCGATGCCTTTGGCATTCAACTTAGTTTCTCATCACCTTATTACCCGTAAACCAATGACCAATCTGAATCCACTAACAAAACCCTCAAAAATTCTCATGAAAGTGGTTGACGATCTTCGGGAAGGATTGGCATACGCACATTCCTTTTGCCCCGTGGGAATCTTGCACTGGTATTCACACTTCCACTCTGATCACACCATTTTTGCTGGTCTACGATGCAGAGGCTATTCTACCTCTTGAAGTCTAGATCCCCTCACTCTGCATTTCTCTCCATGACATGCTCACAGACGATGACTTTTGTTAGGACCGCTTAGTATAGCTAGAGTTATTAGATAAATGTCATCTTAACGCCTGGATCACGTTCAAGTTTGCAAACAACGTATCAAACGTGCTTATGAAAAACATGTTCATGAACAAACCTTCTAAGTCAATCGAAATAAAATCAACACGTAACTAAAGTAGAAAAAAGTAAACGGGGCAAATTTGCTCCTAATTGGCTTGGACCATACATCATAACTCATACCTATGGATCAGGTGCCTATCGTTTATCTTCACTTGATGGTAAACCCGAACCTGAGCCCCTTAATGCAT
The DNA here is from genome assembly GCA_018340775.1 of Taxus wallichiana var. yunnanensis. Lineage (NCBI taxonomy): Eukaryota > Viridiplantae > Streptophyta > Pinopsida > Cupressales > Taxaceae > Taxus > Taxus wallichiana. The sequence goes on along the minus strand of CM031233.1, from coordinate 291,239,780 downwards.
TGCATCTTCGACCATTCTATTGTTGACTCGTCATCCTACCTCACCCTTTGTCTCTTTACAGGCTCGTCCCTTGAGTGCTATCCACTCCATACACCTCCCTAATGATTAAACAAGAATCATGTGAGTACCCGTCACTTGTTATCTTCTCTTGAATATGTGTACCACGACACTACACATAGCATGATTCTCATGGATACTTTTTGTCTACCTTTAGATGAGATCCCATGGTTGTTCCACCTTGCCTTTTGAATAAGAGTCCTATCCTCCACCTTGGTCTTGTCCATGATTTCAAAGACCTCACATGGGACCAAACTCCTTGAGTCAAACTTCTAATAAAAGATGACTCCCTCAAAAGGACATCTTCCTCTTGACAAAATTGTTGCTATAAATAGACTGCTCCCTCGAAGGACAACTATGTGAAGCTTTAAAAAATAAATAAAAATAAAAATAAAAATGAGATAAATCGAAGCTTCTGCATCGATCAAATTCACGAAGGCCTCAAGGAGCACCATATTATTTATCCCATATAGACTTCCCGCATAGATCGAGTCTATCAAAACAAAAACTTTTTAGTCATGGACTTGCCCACTTGTGACCTAGAACCCCTTGCCCCGGAGGCCCTACTACTCAAAACATATAAAATTAACTACCTTTCACCCTCCTTACCATTTCCACTCTCATTTCCTCAATTTCCTCAAGGGACATCTTAGAATTTAGACATTTGGTGATCCTGTGACTACCTTCATCGTAGAACAGTTAATCGTGCCATGTCTTTTGGATCTTATGTTCATCACCCCCTCCAAGGTATGATCTACTCGGTATGATCCTACCCAATTAGGTGGCTCTATTGCCCCCTCTTATCTTTTAACCATCTTTGTTTACGTTTTGATTACCTTATACAGGACTTGGTCCTCAACACTTACCTTTTAGGTAATCCTCCCCTTTCGCCATAATCACCTTCACCTACATCATTTTACCTATAATCTACCTACACTTATTAAACCTAAACCCATAACATGCCCAAAACCTACTAACTCATTTTCATATTCTTCCCTAGCTCATGGGAGAACTACATCGGCTTGAGGTCCCTTTTTTTTGGGACTATGTAGGCAGCACTTCGAGGGCATGGGGCCCTTGGAGGTTAGCTCAGCCATTTTCTACCCTAAAACAATTCATCAACCATGCCTAACTCACCATTTACATCACATTTCACTTAGTTCCCCTTTTATAACAAAATTGGAAATCAAGCCACATACATAACAAGTTGCTTACCACAACATACATTTATTACACCTACCATCTCTCTATCATCACTATGCATAAATTATAAAACATCTCACATATGACCCATAGTATCATTCATTTCCAAAATAATGAATCATAACTAAACCTACTTTCAACTCAACCATGCCTATAACCTGACTCGATCCATGCCTAAACCAACCTAACTCCATCATGCCTAACTCACCTAATTTCAATCCACATTAAAGTAACAAATCCATATCTCATCTAACACAAGCCATAAACCAATGACCAGCATCGGTCGTGTGCCTTACCTAACCATTGTCGGTTTCCTATACCGACGCGTCGATTATCCATGAGCGACATCGTCACCTTCACTTGCACATTGCCCTTACTTTTCCCTTTTACCCCACCCTTTACCCTGATCCTTTACCCCAACCTATTTACCTTACCTTTCTAGACCTCCTCACTTGCCTACCTACTCTTTTCCTCCTTTGGGGACTCATTATTTTACCCATACCTTGGCCTTACCCATCTTTGTGACCTAGATATTTGGACCTAGACCATCGCTAGTGACCTTTGACCTCATGTGTTTTCTATACCTTACGGCACTATTACCTATGTTGATTGACCTAATGACCTTACCTAGCCTATTGCTCATTGTGACCATTTATCCTAACCCTACCTTTGGTGTACCGAAACATACCTAAATGTTCCTACACCTAACCTATGTTGTGTTTCCTAACCATATCCTATACCTTGATACCGGATTCACTTCAACCTTGTCTGGATACAATTATCAACCTTAGACGATGTAGCGTTTACACCGCTCTTCAACTCGGTAGCGTGCTGCGCTTTATATGTGTGCGTGTATTTGACTTTTTCTACCTTTGACCTTCCCATTACCTAGATTCCCGACTAGACCTTTCACCCTTTTCCCCTGTGCCCACCTACCTTTTCCCTTACATTTACCTTTTATCAAACCACTCACTGCTTCAACCTACTACCTCGTCAATTCCTAGTTTGAGGGGGATCACCTTCACCCACACATGGGGCAACCACATCTTATTTATGTTAGCATCACTTACTAATACAATCTAGGCAACAAAAAGGGGCAAAATGTAGACACTAAAATTAGGTCACACTCCCTCTTCGTCCCTCAACCAATAAGCACCCTTTATTACATTTACCTAGCCATGACCCCCTTCACTCCACTAGTATTAATTTAATTAATCTAATTACATTAATTCATTATCCTCACCATATTTATTATTTAAATATATTATTTAAATAATATCCACACATATAGTTTACTAAGACACTTCAACAAGCCAACTCAATCTAAGACCTATTCTTAGCAAGTTTCCATAACTAACTAAGACTTACCCAAACCCTAAAAATCAATGCCTGCATTCCCTCTAACCACATTCCTACATGCTCACAATAAGCTCCCAGTCTAATCTATGGGATAATGGCATCGAGATCCAAGGAAATCAGGAGGATCTCCCTAGTTTAGTAAACCTAGGAAATCCCACCTTAACCGATGTCAGTTACCCTTAACCATCGCCGGTTAAGCTAGACCGCTGTCGCTTACCCTTTAATCCCTAAACTACCTTATTCTCAAGGTTGGAAAACATTGAGAGAAGGTTGATGAGAAATAACACATCTCAGAGAGATAACGCATCTTCAGAGAGAAAATTCTAGTGAAAACCCGCATGCAAGGAAGGAGATTGAGCATCTTCTCCTGCACAGCCATCCCAACCATGATCTAATATATCCAAGCAAAGAGGAGTGTACATACAGCCCATGCAGAAGCTTTCTTTCAGTTGGTGACCACTTACATCCTTTAAACCCCTCATCAGCACCTCCATCCCTCACATACGAGACATTCAGACCGGAATCCATTAAGTATAACATCATACTTTCTTGGTTTATTTCATTTCATCATCATTTTATCATCCATTGTTTATCTTTCCCCTATTTACCTTCTCCAACGTTTTCACCTCCATATACCCATTAAAACCTTTCCAAAGCCTACTCCAGTCACCCAATAACTCATCTCGACCCACCAAAATCCTTTTGTGCAATCACAAAGGAGACCACAACTTGTTCTATGACATTTTCAAATCTCACAAGAATCGCACCACGCTTACACCTAACCACCGTCAGTCACCCCTGATTGACACCGGTCTCTGTATTTTCCCACACAGCCTAGAATAGAGACCTACCCACCTAATTTCATTTCACCCTCATTCACTTGTGATCTACCCAAGACCTCTGTCAAACCTGTAGAACTCAGAACCAATCATTTGACCTTTGGATTCTATTCTAGCTTAGCCTGTTAGATTATATCTATTTCTTATTGTGTTTTTAAGTGAGATACCTAAATCATTTTAAACTACAATAGGATTTACTTTATTTACAACATTAAATTGTTTAAAATAGTGGATCGACAGCCATCTGGAAGCATCACACTTCCCGAGATCTAGCATACCGTAGGCGGTTCACTTTGCCCATATTGTTTAACTCCTTATGGTGGTCGTGTTTTCATTACATGTAGTTCCTCCTAGCGATAAGGAAGCTCTCACGATCAGCTATGGATTCGGAAGTCATACACATGAAACAACCCATCAACCAACATTTGAACATGTATTCCTCCTATGCCCGTTACCCTATCTGTTTCATCAACGCTTCAAAGAAACTATTAAATAATTAGGTGAAACAATGTCATCGCACACTAGGTGTGGTAAAAACTCTTGCAACAAGCACGAAATATCAAAACATCATATATGACTCACAAAATGGAGACTAAGAAATAAAGGCACTTTTCCTATTTACCTCTTTGAGGGCCCCTTATGACTGCTCTAGTTACAAATTTCTTAGGAGTTCTTCTCAAAAGTATTCAAATAACAAAGGGCCAAGCCTAATGTAAAATACCATTCCCAAATCCATTCCAATTCAACCATGCTCAAAAATGAAAAATGGTCAACGTGGGCCCAAATCTCAAAAATCACCAGGTCAATATGCACAAATGAATTGAAAAATGAGTTTGTTTTGGTATATATATGTTGTTATAACTTCATTTTGAGTGCATATGTTCGTAGGGCTGGAGCGTTGGTGTAGGTATATTTCTATATCCCCGCGCAAATGGTAAGTCCTCTTGTCATTTTAATTTAGTGTTTATTTTTCAATATTTTATCTATATGTACTTGAGTCTTCTTTTTCTCTTGTAGGTAGCGGGAGTTTGGGTGGCGACATTTCAACACACGGGTGTGTCAGGTATAGCTTCTAACTCCCCATTTTGGGAATGCCATACTCAAACTCTATGTTTTACGCCTTTTCATGGCTAAGATGCTTCTCCGAGGGCAATATGTACGCACCCAAAATTGCATGTGCTACATTGTCAAAAAATGCTTACAAAAGTCCCTAATGATGATTCATGTCATTTCATAAGGTGTTCAAGATCCAAAACCATTCACATTGTATATTTGTAGTATGTACATCCTTAGCTTTTCCACACTTTCTTCCATCTTCCTACTTCATTATGTGCATGTTTTGGCCTTGAGTGTCAGGACCACCTCCTAGGCTAGGGCGGTGGTCCTGGGACCACCTCCTAGGCTTGGGTGGAAATCCTAGGACTACCTCCCTACGTAGGGTGGTGGTCCTGAACACTTTTTCTAGAACTCTTCATGCATGTTTTTGACACGTGACACTTCACTTAACTCGACTTTTAGGGTGTGTTTGTGAACCAAATTACCTAAAAATAGTCTTATTTGCATGGTATTCCTTCCCTCTTCTATTTTTAAATAGATTTAATTGTTTGAACTACCTCTTCTTACCTTGTACATGAAGGCACCTCCCATCCTCCATTTATATATATTCCATGCTTGTGTTCAAGAAAAAGGGGCTTGAGAATTTTGAGTATCTTACATTGTATTTTTTCTACGATCTTGTTAGGAATTGCATAGCCAAACTCTGATCTCTTGTGCTATCTCTCTTCTACCTGCATTGCATCTGGACTACCATCAAGCTGCCATTGCTCAAGTGCCATCCTCCTACTGTTGTTTTTGTATTCTCAATCTCTTGGACTCACATGAAAACTTGGAGAAAGAATGAAAAAATGAGGGGACAAATTACTACATAACTGGATTTACCTATGTTCTGTGAATTTCAGGTTGGATTTTTTGTTTTATTTCCTTCATTCATACAATTTATCATTATTACATCATATCAAATAGAGTAGAAATCAATTTATTTTCATTTGCAAGTAGTTAGTTAATTTCTAAGAGGGTTTTAATATTTCATAGTACTCCCCGGTGACGGATCCTCTTCTTCCCATCCCTGTGGATATGAAGGAGAGAATATCTATAGGAGGTTGTCTACACATCATATATCATTTGGAAAAGTTCTTGTTTTAAGTTAGTTTAGTTTCCATACACTCAACATAGGTAAATAACCACACCGGGTTATCTCACTTGTTTAGTTTTAGTGTAAAAGTAGATTTAATTATTTAGAATAGAAGCAATTTTTTTTTATCGTAATATTTCAATTTTGTGATTTGTTTATATTATTTTCCTTTCAGCAGAAGCATAGATTGTTAATTTTGTTCAGTTTACATGGACACTTCAAACTAGTTTAGTGCTTAGATCCAAGTTAGGTAAACAAATTATAGGTGATTTACGCTACCTATTCATAGCCTCTAAATCTCCCCTTTGTCAACTCAGCTACCATGAGATCACACTACTAGATCTTAGTCACTGATCCTCCTATAGTTAGCCACACACATTCAACATCGGTTGCTCTGCACAACCTCGGGGGGTTGAGTGCGGTTGAAGATCACGTGTTCATTTTCATCCGTACAATAACTTGTATTTTTGAAAAGCTATGGATAGAACAACAATATTTGGAATCATTTCTCAAGGAAGTGAAAATGGCCTCAAGAAGACATGGTCATTACAAAAATTATATAACTCTAACAATTTTTCACACTAGAAAATGTAGATATCTTCTAAAGGAGGCTCAGGTTACTAAAGATAGTCATAAGTCCAAATTGCATCTACATATTTTGGATAAAGGATGGGTAAATTCAACAAATATCCTTAGCATTTATTCATAGAGATGGAAAGTAGGGATAATTGAGGTGGATCATACGGTTATTAGTTGTGATTTTGATGTATTCTTGGAAAGTTAAACATGATAAAGTTGATTATATAGAAACCTCAAATGAACCTTACAAGTACTATAGACAACTTTTATTAATGGAAAAGTATGGATCATATAGTCTAAATAATTCCTTTAACTAGAAGTTTTGTGTTCATGGAAGCCCAAAAACACAAAATTTCACAAAAATTAAGAATTCAAACACAAAATCTCATGACAAACTCTCAACAAAATGCTAACAATCTCTTATCAAATACATTCTAGATACACTTAGGAACTTACAAAGATCTCGATCAAATAGATACAAATTGATTTTAAAACCGTTTACCACATTATGAAGGAAAGCTCCATCAGTCATGTAATTGCAGCTACTAAATTATCACTATTTTAACTAAGGATTTATGTAATTCAGAGAGATTAATTAGCATAAGATTGCAAAAAAATACAGATAATTGATTCAAAACAATTCATCTTGAACAAAGTAACAATGCTTGTGAAACTACACACAAATTGATTCAAGAAACACCAATTCTTCAATAAGGGGACACAACAATTATGACCTCAATATTTTCCAATGATTGTACAGTGCAATCATCTTGGTGAGAAGGCATGGGAACAAATGAATAATAGCTTGGGTATCTCAAATTGGTTCAGCTTTTGGCCTCGGTATATAAAATGGTTCTCTTTTTTTTCTTTTCTAAAGCTTAGAAAATTTTAACCCCCTATGTAAGAGTATTCTCATTGCATTTATACAATCTCAATCGCTCACTCAATTTTCAGTTTTCCCCCCAAAAAGATTGAATTTTCCAAGGAATATTCTCCTTTATGGCTTACAATCTGATCCATTCTTGTTCCTTTGTAAATATTCCATTCTTATGTTGCTAGGTGGAAGTATTACTAGTGACTCACGTTCTCTTATTTTCTCAGAATGACTAGGATGCCAAGTCACCTTTTCTATCTTCACATTTGGTAGAATAGGTACATTCCTTTATGGGAGCTCCTCAAATGGCTATGATGTGACCATTTTCAGCCTCCAGTTATCAAACATCGATCTGGAACGTGTGCAATGATCACCAGGTCTCCTGATTTGAGTAGTTCCCTATGTGTAACTTTTTTCACTCTTAATCATCTCTTATGCCAGTTGATATTCAATCACTTCATCATTATTTCCTTCATGTGAGATGAGCAGAAATATCTATCCATTTGATGGAAATGATTTCATTCAATTCAATTCACCTGCACCATTTTTACTATAAGTTTCACTCTTATTTCCTCCCCCATATGCATCCTTTTCTAGTATTGAATGTGAGAAACTATTGCAGAGCTCCTTATTGGTATAATGGTGAGGGTAGTTATGGAGAATAGCTTGAAGGAAATATCTTCAAAATATTTGAATCAAATATTTGACTTAATAGGCCTAGATGAAGCATTTATTAGGGATCTATTTGAAATTTCTGACTCGGGGGATAACAAAGGGCCCCTGACATATTGAGAAGTTCGTCTCTCCCTCCTCTTGAGATTGATCAAAATCAATCATGTTTTCTCTTCCTTCCAAAGGGGAACACCATAGAAATCCAAAAGTTGAAGAATTTTTTTGATTGAGAGGAGGCCTTGTATGATAGTTACGATTGAATACAAGTGTCCCTTTCTATGCAATGAAGAATTTGTGTTGAAAGAGGTTCCCAAGGAGTCTTATGTACTTTATGAAAAATCTTCCATTGATATTATGCCCGCCATTTCTCATAAGGTGGATGAATTGGATCATAGAATCACTTCTTCATAAAAGGATCAGGAAAGACCTAAACCATCCCAACCATTCACCATACTAGCACCATCCCCAATAAGGAAAAGAGGGGAATCAAGATCTCAAACCCCAATCATTATTTTGGATGAGGAAGAAGTAGGGCCTTCATCTCCCCATCATTCCAAAGCATCATTATCTAGCCACCTAGGAGGGTAAGGGAAAGTCTACTCTCCAACCTTCTATTCTAATGCAGCGGGCTTCTTTGATGGAGCAAACATTATCAGGACCTCAGCCTGTTCCTCTGCCAAGAGAGTACCTACCATTTATGAGGATGTAAAAGGGTGGGTCTAGTTCCAAATACCTTGCTCCATCAGGTCCCCATGTAGTACTTGCTCTTCCAACCACTCTAGATGTTCCTTCTCAACTTTCTTCTACTCAGCCCACTCTAACTAGTTATGTTCCCTATAAGGAAAAAGGGAAAACAACATTTCCTTGTGGTGGTTTGGATCTTACAGATTTGGATGTCTTCTTTTCGAACAATATTGATCTAATGAATATCTTGGATGGCCCCAGGATGACCGTTGAATCATTGAGGGACATGGGGATGTCTCGAAACTTGGTGGGGTTAGTTGTATTTGTTCGAGACTTTCGGGGTTCAAATGAATTCATACCCAGGAAGAAAAATCTGTTGAACAAGATCCCCATTCGAGGATATTTTAAGGTAAAAGTGGAGGATAACTAAGCATTGTTTCTCTTCGTGTCCTTTTGACATAATTTCTAGAATGTATGTAACCTTTTCTGGGTAGGGGCCCCTATAGAATCCCCTTCTTGTCTTTTATCCACAACATAGGAAACTCAAATTGTTACATCAATACACATGCTTGATAATGGATTTTACAATTCTATCAAAGCCATATAAAATTCTAATGTGTCACATCAAATTACATCCATGTCTGATAACAATAATTTCAAAATGATATTCAATTTTTATGAGACAAGAGTAATAATCAAGATAAGATGAAAAGAAAGTTTCAAATAAAAAACAAGCTTAAGCCTTTTCATCGTTTTTATATCTGCATATTTGTCTTCCTTTATATGAGTTTGTATGGTGTTGAAAAATTGAGGTTTTACTATTCAGAGCACCCCACACTGACCCATATTTTTTTGTGTTCTTGGGGCTTTGACTGTAACTCTGCAATCCCTCTAGTCTCATATCAATGGTTCCCATGATTTTGTTAACCCACCACTTTTCTATCTTCATTTAAGAGCCTCAATTCTAATTTTCAGCCATGTCTTCAACTGCATGCCTCGGGACCCAAAACCACATTCAATCCTCTAAGCATTGGCTCTTCTACTTCTTTGTCTAATCTTCGGATAGTGGTAGCTACTTTTCATGACATGTGGATACCTTGCACATATTTTGGACTTCCCACTCTCTCTCTCTCTCTCTTCTTCTAGATTTGTGCTTAGATGACACCCGGAAGCCTACGAGCCCTTCTTTGTTACTTTGACTTTTTAGCCTACCTAGGCTACCTTGTTGTGCTTTTTCCACATGTTCAAGCCTCACTTTTTGAGAGTCTTTAATTTTTACGACTTTCCAAATATGTGCTTAAGGGACACGTGGATTCCTTCCACGTATAGATTCGCTCTTAGATAAAACTAAGCCCTACAAAACACAAAAGAACACCAATAGAAAAGAGGAGCCAATTTTCTTAGGGATTTTCAGGGGCAACATAAATATTACGTTCCTCAACTAAAAATAGAATTCAAACCCTAAATACAAGACTCATATTTGCATCCATCACAGTCCTATCTTTGAGAATACATGTTAAAATATGGGAAAATCAGCTAGAGAATTTTTTAAGGCATTCTTTGGATAAAAATGTGAGATTTAAATCGAGCACCGACACTAGCTCCAACTCAGGGATGGACACCCCCTGCGGGTGCCACAAGAACCACAAAAATAAAACATTCGACGAACCAAGTGCCTAAGTCCATTGGGTTATGGATTCATTTAAAGCGTGCACAAGGTTAGACACATCAAATCATTTCACAAAAACATACCAAGAAACCGAGGTAATCGGGTCATTGTAGACCAAGAGAGAAAAAAGGGAAACAAAAAAGAAAACAAAAGGAACAAAAATAGGGTTATACACTATACAAAAATGCATACCATTTTCATAATCAATCCAAGAAGTTCTTTAGATGCCTGTCATTAATAGATAATTTAAGCAAATCCTCATCCAAGTCCTTCAGGAGAAATTATTTTCACCAATTCTTATGTCAATGGAATAAGGATGTATCCATAAATCATCAAATTTGACATGTTTTCCTTTATTCTCGTGTCTATTATCCCATAGTAAAATAAATATCTCTAACATTGAAAGTCCTGATTCACCTTCTTATCAAACAATTTCTTAAGTTTCTCTCTAAATCTAAGGTGTCTTTGGTGAGACTCCCTTCTCTCTTCATCCAACTCAACTATTTGATTAATCCTTTCTTCATAGGGATTCACCTCTTCATCCTCAAGTTTTTGTATGAACTGATAAGAGGATAAATGCATATGTAGGGGAAAAAGAGCTTAGACTCCATAAACTAATTCAAATGGACTCTTTCCAGTAGCCCTTTTGGTAGTAATTCTATCTACCCATAAATAAAATTTCAACTGCTCACCCCATTTCCTTTTGTTAACCTCCAATGTTCTTCTGATTATTTTAAGAAAATTCTTATTGCTTGATTCAACTTGACCATTCCTTGAGGATTGTAGTTAGATGCATATGTCAAACTTATCCCATATTCTTGGCACATGGCTACTAATGGCTTAGTGTTTCACCTTTTTCTTAGATTGTTTCTTTGAATTGTTGATGAAACAGATAGGGTAACGGGCATAGGAGGAATACCTATTCAAATGTTGGTTGATGGGTTGTTGTGCGTGTATGAATTCTGAATCCACAGCTGATTGTGAGAGCTTCCTTTTGGCTAGGAAGAACTACCTGTAATGAAAGCAAGACCACCAAAAAGAATTAAACAATATGGGTAGTGAACTGCCTAGCGTGAGCTAGATCCGGGAAGCATGGTACTTCCTAGATGGTTTATCAGATCCACTATTTTAAAAAAATTAGTGCTGAAAATAAGGTAAATCCTATTGTTATTTTAAAATGATTTAGGTATCTCACTTAAAACACAATAAGAAATAGATCTAATCTAACAAGCTAAGCTAGAATAGAATCCAAGGTCAAGTGATAGGTTCTGGGTCTCTTGCAGGTCTGATAAAGGTCTCGGGTAGGTCACAAGTGAGTGAGGGTGAGGTAAAATTAGGTGGGTAGGTCTTTGTTTAAGACTGTGTAGGAAAACACAGAGACCGGCGTCGATCAGGGGTGACCGACCGCAGTTAGATATAACTGGCGCCGGTTACTGTGAGATCTAGAAATGTCACAAAATAGGGTTTTGGTCTCCTTTGTGATTACACAAAGGATTTTGGTTGGTCGAGACGAGGTAATGGGTGACTGGAGTAGGATTTTGTGAGGTTTTGATGGGTCTATGGAGGTGAAAATGTTGGAGAAGGTCAATAGGGAGCAAGATAAATAATGGATGATAAAATAATGATGAAATGAAATAACCAGGAAAGTATGATGTTATACTTACTTGGATTTCATTCTTGAAGGTCCGTGTGTGAAGGATGGAGGTGTTGATGATGGGTTTGAAGGCTGCAAGTGATCACCAACTAAAGAAAATCTTCTGTATGGGCTGCATGCATACTCCTCTTTGCTTAGATAGATTAGAACGTGGTTGGGATGGCTGTGCAGGAGAAGATGCTCAATCTCCTTCCTTAGATGTGATTTCTTCTGGAATTTGCTCTCTTGAAGATGCGTTATCTCTCTGAGATTTGTTCTTGTTCATTAAATTTATTTCTTCCAACTTTTTAGTTCCAAGTTCCAACCTTGAGAATAAGGTTGTTTTTTTGGGTTAAAAGGGGTAACCGATGACGATGGTGGTCCACTTAACCGGCGATGGTTAGGGGTAACCGACGCCCGGTCAAGGTGGATTTTATAGGTTTACTAAACTTAGGAGATCCTCCCGATTTCCTCGATCTCATGTCATTATCCCGCAGATTAGACTCAAGCCTCTTGTGAGCATGCGGGAATAAGGTTAGAGGGAATGTAGGCATTGATTTTTAGGGTTTGGGTAAGTCTTAGTTAGTTATGGTAACTTACTAAGAATAGGTCTTAGGTTGAGTTAGCTTGGTGAGGTGTCTAAGTGAACTATATGTAGATATTATTTAAATAATATTTAAATAATAAATATAGTGAGGATAAAGCATTAATTTAATTAATTAAATTAATATTAGTGGGGTGAAGGGGGTCATGGCTAGGTAAATGTAATAAAGGGGGCTTATATGTCGAGGGACGAAGGGGGAGTGTGACCTAATTTTAGTGTCTACATTTTGCCCCTTTTTGTTGCATAGCTTGTATTGGTAAGTGATGCTAACAAAAATAAGATGTGGTTACCCCATGTGAGGGTGAAGGTGATCCCCCTCAAACCAGGAACTGACGAGGCAGTAGGTTGAAGTGAGTGGTTTGATAAAAGGTAAATGTGAAGAAAAGGCAAATGGGTACAAGGAAAAAGGGTGAAAGGTCTACTCGGAAATCTAGGTAATGGGTCAGGGTCAAAGGTAGCAATAGTCAAATAAACGCACGCACACGTATAAACTACAACATGCTACCGGGTTGAAGAGCAGGAAAACTCTACATCATCTAAGGTCGATAGGTTTATCCAAATAAGGGTGAAGTGAATCCGGTATCCAAGGTATAGGATAAGGTCAGAAACACAACGTAGGTTAGGTGTAGGAATGTTTAGGTATGTTTTGGTACACCAAAGGTAGGGTCAGGATAAATAGTCACGGTAATAGGCTAGGTAAGGTCATTGGTCAATCAACATAGGTAACAGTGCCACAAGGTATAGCAAACACATGAGGTCAAAGGTCACTAGAAATGGTCCAAGTCTAAATATCGAGATCACGACACGGGTAAGGCCAAGGTAGGGGTAAAATAATGAGGCTTCAAAATAGCAGATGTGGTGAGGTTGAAGAAGGTGGAGGGCCAGAGGTGAAGGTAAAGTGGTCCAGGTAGGTGTAGGGGAGGCAAAAGAAAGGGGAGGTAAGGAAAATTAGGTAAATGTGAGGGCAATGACTATGCAAGGTAACCGACAATTGGTCGATATGAACCGATGATAGTGTAGGGGAACCGACGGTGGTTATCTAGGGCAACAGACCGCATCGGTCAAGGGTTAACCGATGTCGGTTGAGTTGGGTAGGTTATAAAAAGTGAAAAACCCACATTTGTAAAATTCATTTGTGCATTGTGAAAAGGAGAAAAGGACAAGAAGAGAGAAAAGAGGAAGAGGACAAAAGAGAATGTCAGAGAGCTTGGTTGGCGAGCCACATAGGTGAGATTGATTGGGTGAGAGGTGGGGCCATGAGATTGGATCGAGCGAGGTGATTGGTTGGGAGAGTGAGAGGTCATTCGAGGATGGTGGAGGCTGGAGAGGGATCGGGAGGAGGAGCGGCACGGAGGCCGGAGGTTCCACCATGATGGCAGCAGCGGGATGTGGTAAGTGTCGAACCTTGGTTATTGATTGTTGAGTGAAATTGGTTAAAATATAAAAATGAAAAAATGGGGGTTGGGGGAAAAAATTTGAAAATAAGGGAAAAAGAGGGGGAAATGGGAATGGGGAAGGGTAGGGTGTAGAGTAAAAGGGTAGTATAGGAATAATTAGGGGTGTAAGGAGGGGTTTAAGTGGGTAGAAGGAGTAGGAAGGGAAAAAGTAGGGTTGGGAAGTCATGGGGGCGGCACATTACGGTGGACCGACATCGTCGGTGTGTGGCCGACATTGGTGGGTAGTAGTGACCGGTATCGGTCACAAGAACAGTGACCGATGCCGGTCAAGGGAGACCAAGGGAGGAGACGGTGGTCGGTCAAAGAGATAACTAGGGTTGGTCAACCTAAGGTTTAAGTTGGGATAAAAAAGGAATAGAGGAAGGGAAGGGTGGGAAAGTAGGGTAGGTGGGAAAGGATTAGGTGAGAGGGAAAAGGGTTAAGGGAGACGGGAAGGGTTTAGGGTGGTTGGGGTGAGGGGTAGGGTAGATAGTTTGAGTGGATGGGTTTGGGTAGGTTAGATAGTTTCGGGTGGATGGGTTTGGGTAGGTTTGGGTGAGGGTTAGGGTAGATGGGTTTGGGTAGGTTGGATTAGTGACAAGGCCAATGGGATGGGGGTGGGGAAAGAGATTAGGTCGGGATGTGGGGTGAAATAGGGTAAGTTGGGAAGGTGTACTAATACATTGTTCTTGTGGGATGTAGGCCCGAGATGAGCTATGGATGAGGGCCTCAGGTGCCACCCTTATTATTGATAGTATGAGCAAGCATGACGTAGGAGGAGTGGCGGCATGTTGTAGAGGTGGGGTTGATAGGGGTGAGGCGCTACCAGCATGTAGTCCGGAGGTGAGTCTGATGGTTTCCCTCATCGATAGATGGGACTCGGTGACCAACACCTTCCATATGCCGATGGGTGAGATGATGATCACCCTAGAGGATGTCTATAGGATCCTGCAGTTGCCCATAGTGGGGGCCCAGGTTTATTCTATCTCCTTAGAGGTGTCTAGAGGAGCTACTAGCACCCATTTTTGGTGAGGGTGTAGCAGACCTGACATTTCCATAGCGCTAGCCTGAGCTATGGAGTGATGTATAGAGCTCATCCAGAGGAGATGAGGTTAGTGGTACTTTTGATGGAGGCAGTGTGCACTTCACACTGTTGGATGCAGAGGGTGGGAGATTCCCGAGGTCACTGATGGGAGTCCTTCATGACATGGTGATACAATGGACACGGTTCACATGGGCACTTACATTGCTGACGTAGGTATATAGAGAGCTATGGGCCTACGGGTGACTATGGAGGTTCAACATCTTGCGTCATACTACTGCATTATTGGGCTTACGAGCACATTTTTGTGTTCGACTAGTGGGGATGCCCCAGAAGATGCATTCCCATGGAGAGTTTTGAGAGTTGGGTACAGGTGGTGGGTACTAGCCATTGGAGAGGCCCGAGGTGCCAGAGCTACTCATGATGTAGCTTACTACAGGAGGTTGTTGGAGGGGTTTTCCGGGGTGGACATCATTTGGAGGCTATATGTGGGCTTCCCCATATAGATAGATGGCCAGGAGCTAGATGGGCTATAACTATATCTATGGATAGAGGGGAGGAGAGCGGGAGAGCATGAGTGGATACCCATAGAGCGGGTTAGGCACCAGTCTGGTTAGTCCAGGATGTACCACCTCCATTCCCACAATACAAGAGAGAGAGATGACGTGGAGAGACCTATGTCTCCACCATGACCCACCATGCCGAATTGGACAAGAGGAGCAACAAGTGGATTCATAGATTGATGATGCCAGAGTGTTAAACGGATACAGTAAGTGGTGGGTAACATAACCGAGAGCCGTATACCACCGAGGCCAAGGTAGCCAGACTTAGCCACCATCACAATGCAGAGGACGCCCTACATGGGTAGGTGGCTACCTTGGTGATGCAGCTTGGGATTATGCAGGGGCATCTGATATAGTACAAAGGCATAAGTTACCACATTATAGGCCCAGATAGTGATGTTGCAAGCTCAGGCAGGGTAGGGATAGGTACCTGCACAGGCAGAGGCAGGGGGAGATGGAGATGGAGAGGAGGTAGGTAGAGAGGGAGAGTAGATAGCCACCCTACAGCATAGTACAAGATTACAGGCCTTGGCAGCACAACGCAGGGAGTGGTTACGGGTCTGAGCCAATTGTGATAGAAAGTAGGCATATTACTACTCTACAGGCCTAGATTTAGGCACAGGCACAACTCCCAGAGCCAAGTCAGGCCATGGTACCTACCAGCACAGACAGGCACATGATAGATTCTAGGTTAGGGTCCCCTTATACACAGTACATCCACAAGTAGGAGACCCCATGGCACCCCACGATAGTGACCATGGTTAGATTCAGGGATGCCCTAGCAGAGGCATGATATTATCAGGATCATTTGTTAGCTATTGGGCTAGATGTGCCCTCCTATGTCGAGTACAAAGCACACAGTAGCCTCCAAGTGAGAGGACTAGATCCCACACTCACAGTGTGGAGAGTATAGGGGCCGGCAAGAGCCCAGGGATAGGGTCATGGTGAGGCCACTAGTGTGCAGAGGCCAGCCCCAGGTGAGGGGCCATCAACAGGAGGTGAGGCAGGTGTCGGGCACTAGACAGGTGTAACAGAGGGGTCGGGAGAGACAGAGTCACAGGAGCATTCCCTAACATCAGATGGGGAGATGATTGACTTGCTATGGACCGGCCTGCATGCCGAGTCATTTTTGTATGGATTATATATGAGACCGCCTGCGTGTCAAGAGATTTTGTATTTATTATGATTTTTTTGTACATGATACCTAGCCTGATGAGCCAAAGATATTTTTGTATTGGATAGCAGCTTGTGAGCCGATGATGTATGAGAGACACATGTATTTTTGAGATGAGTGTACATTATTGTGATACACAGGTATTTATATGATGAGATGTATGAGGTTCAGATGATTATGTGTTGTGATGTGTATTTTATTTTACTTTCGTTATGATATGAATGGATTAGGTGAGTTAGGCATGATGGAGTCAGGTCGGTTTAGGCATGGATCGAGTCAGGTCGGTTTAGGCATGGATCGAGTTAGTTAATTTTAGGCATGGATCGAGTTAAGTTTTTAGGCATGGATCGAGTCAGTTGGTTTAGGCATGGATCGAGTCGGGTTTAGGCATTAGTTTATGATTTGAGTCAGTTGTTTTAGGCATAATGGAGTCAAGTCCGGTTTAGGCATGGATCGCTTTAGGCATGGATCGAGTCATTAGGCATGGATCGAGTCAAAGAGTCATGGATCAGTTGGTTTAGGCATGGATCAAGTCAAGTTGGTTTAGGCATGGATCGAGTTCAGGTTTTTAGGCATGATTCATTATGGTTTGTAATGAATGATACTATGGGTCATATGTGAAATGTTGTATAATCTATGCATAGTGATGATAGAGAGATGGTAGGTGTAATAAATGTATGCTATGGTAAACAACTTGTTATGTATGTGGCTTAATGTCCAATTTTGTTAGAAAAGGGGAACTAAGTGAAATGTGGGGTAAATGGTGAGTTAGGCATGGTTGATGAATTGTTTAGGGTAGAGAGTGGCCGAGCTAACCTCCAAGGGCCCCATGCCCTCGAGTGCTACCTACATAGTCCCAAAAAAAAGGGACCTCAGGCCGATGTAGTTCTCCCATGAGCTAGGGAAGAAGATGAAAATGAGTTGGTAGGTTTGTGGTCATGTAGTGGGTTTAGGTTTAATAGGTGTGGGTAGATGATAGTTAAAATGTGCAGGTGAGGTGATTATGGTGAAAGGGGAGGATGACCCCAAAGGTAAGCATTGAGGACCAAGTCCTATATAAGGTAATCAAAATGTAAACAAAGATGGTTAAAAGATAAGAGGGGGAAATAAAGCCACCTGATTGGGTAGAATCATACCAGTAGATCATACCTTGAAAAGGGGTGATGAATACAAGACCCGAAAGGCATTGCACGATTAACTATTCTATGGTGAAAGTAGTCACAGGATCACCAAATGTCAAAATTCCAAGATGTCCCTTAAGGCAATTTAGGAAATGAGAGTGGAAATGGTAAGGTGGGTGAAAGGTAGTTAATTATATATGTTTTGAGTGACAAGTCTTTTGGGTAAGAGGTCCGAGGTCACAATGGGCAAGTCCATGACTAAAAAGTGTTTTTGTTTTGATAGATTGATCGATGCGGGAAGTCTATATGGGATAAATAATATGGTACTCCTTGAGGTCTTCGTGAAGCTGATCGATGCGGAAGCTTTGTTTTCTCTCTCTTTTCTTTTTTTTTTAAGCTTCACATAGCTTGTCCTTCGAGGGAGCAGTCTATTTATAGTAGCAATTTGGTTGAGAGAGAAGATGTCCTTTTGAGGGAGTCATCTTTTTATTAGAAGTTTGACTCAAGGAGTTTGGTCCCATTGAGGTCTTTGAAATCATGGACAAGACCAAGGTGAAGGATAGGACTCTTGTTCAAAAGGTGAGGTGGAATGACCATGGGATCTCATCTAAAGGTAGATGAAAAGTATCCATGAGAATCATGCTATGTGTAGTGCCGTGGTACACATATTCAAGAGAAGATAACAAGTGATGGGTACTCACATGATTCTTGTTTAATCATTAGGGAGGTGGATGGAGTGGATAGTGCTCAAGGGATGAGCCTGGAAGAGACAAAGGGTGAGGTAGGACAATGAGTCAACAATAGAATGGTCAAAGATGTAATGCATTAAGGGGCTCAGGTTCGGGTTTACCCTCAAGTGAGGACAAACGATAGGCACCCGATCCATAGGTATGAGTTACGATGTATGGTCCAAGCCAATTAGGAGTGAATTTTCCCGTTTACTTTTTTCTGCTTTGGTTACGTGTTGATTTTCTTTCAAGACAAGGTCACCAACTTGGAAGGTTCATTCATGAACACATTTTTCATAAGCACGTTTGATACATTGTTGGTAAACTTGAAGGTGATCCAGAGCATTAAGATGATGTTCATCTAATAACTCTAGTTGTGCTAAGTGGTCCTGATGAAAAATTCATCATCAGTAAGCATGTCATGGAGAGAAATGTAGAGTGAGGGGATCTGACTTCGAGAGGTAGAACAGCCTCGTACCGTAGACCAAAGAAAAAGGGTGTAGCCGTAGTGGAAGTGCGAATACTAGTGCGGTATGCCCATAGAGAAAAAGGAATGTGCATATGCCAATCCTTCCCAGTATCGTCAACCACTTTCATGAGAATTTTATTGAGGGTTTTGTTAGTGGATTCGGCTTGGCCATTGGTTTGTGGGTAATAAGGTGATGAGAAACTAAGCTGAATGCCAAGGTGTCACAAAGTTTTTGCAATGTTTTTTTTTTGAATTGTTTTCCATTTTCAATGATGAGGTGATGAGGACACCAAAGTGATAAAATGATGTGATGGTTAATGAACTCACATATTTTCTCGGCTTTCATGGAGATGAGTGGTATGGCTTCCACCCATTTTGTGTAGTATTCGGTAGTGGTTATGATCCATTGATGGCATTGGGAAGAATGAGGATTGATTTCTCCGACAAGATCCAAACCCCATTGAGAGAAGGGCCAAAGGTCACGAGTGACCTGTAAGGCATGATTGGGTGTATGATGAAGGTTGGAATGTTGTTGACATTTCACACAAGATTTTGACATAGTCACAACAATCATGGTTAAGGGTCACCAAGAATAGCCTAGGTGAAGAATACGCTTAGCAACAACAAGGCCACTAAAGTGACCTCCACATATGCCATCATGAACCTCCTTAATGGTATAAGGAATTTCAGAACTTGTGAGGCATCGTAAGAGAATACCATCAAAGCCACACTTATAGAGGAGTCCCCTAGGATAACGAAATGGGAGACCTTTTTAAGGAAGGCGCGTTGTCCATTACGGGTGAGATCAGGAGGTAAGATGGAGAGGGAAAGGTAGTTAGAGTATTGTTTATACCAAAGGTCACTTGGGTCAGGGGTGTCATTTTCGATTGAGTAAACATCATGAGGTAAATAAGAAGGTGAATGGAGGTGTTGATAGTGGACAAATATTTTGGAATCGGTAGGGGAAGTGGGTATTTGGGAAGCTAAGCAGGCCATGGTATCTACAAATTTGTTGGTTGAACGTGGGATGGTTTGAAGGGTGTAACGATCAAAGGTGGTCAAAAGTATGTCTACATGATGTTTATACTTTTGAAGTATCTCGTTATGACATTGGTACATACCATTGACTTGGTTTATGACCAATTGTGAATCACCAAAGATGTGGATTGATTTGACATCTAGGCATAGGTGGTTTGAGACCTAGTACGAGCTTCGTACTCGGCAATATTGTTGGTGCATTCAAAGTCTAGTTTGAAAGACAAAGGCATGGGTTCTCCATCCAGAGGAATGAGGATAACACTAGCTCCACCCCCACACTGACACTTGGAACCATCAAGAACAATGTCATTTGGTAAGGGGGTTCATCCAAGGAAAGGGTAGTAATGGATTCATCAGGAAAGTCAAAATTAGAGGGTTAGTCCCCGCAATAGGTGTGTCAGCCAGTTGGTCAACGATAGCCTGCCCTTAATGGACTTTTGGTGAATGAATTTGAGGTCAAGATCAGCTAAAAGCATAAGCCATCACATGGTGCACATGCTGATTTTGATAAGGTTTGGCATACATGAAGTGTAAAGGGTCGTGTTGGTCACAACATAGGTTTTGTGGTTGAGTAGGTAATGGTAGAGTTTGGTGGTGACAAAACTAAGGCTAAGAAAAGACTTTTCTAGATGGTTGTATCGGGTTTCATAGTCCAAAAGAGTATGGCTTATGTAATAAACCACCTACTCCCTATGTTGTTCATCACGATGAGCGAGCATGGCTCCCAAGGAATGATCGGTAGCTGATATGTATAGGTAAAAAGGTTGATCGTCTTTAGGTGGAATGAGTACGGGTGGTTGGAGAAGGTATTGTTTTAGGGCCTCAAAAGCTTTGTGATAGTCATCATCCCATTTAAAGGAGACATCCTTCCTAAGCAGATGATGAAATGGTTGACACCGATCAGATAATTGTGAAATGAAATGGTGAATGGACTGTAATTTACCTTGCAGGCTACGGAGTTGTTTAAGGTTAGTGGGTGGAGGCATTTCTAGAATGGCCTTGACTTTAGTAGGGTCAACTTCTATACCACGGAGGGAAACAATAAATCCCAGGAGTTTTCCTGAGAGAACCATGAAGACACACTTTTTAGGTTGAAGGCGGATGTAATATTTAATGAGGCAATCAAAGATGGTTTTGAGGACGAGGTGCTCGGCGCGACATTTAGATTTGGCCAAGAGATCATCCACATAATCTTCCAATATGTGATGCATGATATCATGGAAGATGTAAGTCATAGCACGCTGATATGTAGCACCAACATTTTTAAGGCCAAAAGGCATGACTCGATAGCAAAAGGTTCCCCAAGGGGTAATGAATGCGGTCTTGTGCTGATCTTCTGGGGAAAGAAATTTGGTTATAACCCGAGAAACCATCCATGAGTGAGAGCATCTCATGACCAGCGGTGAGGTCAACCAATTGATCAATACCGGGCAAGGGAAAGTCATCTTTTGGGTAGGTGAGGTTGAGGTCATGGAAGTCCATACAAATGCGGAGTCCCCTATTGCTTTAGTAATAGGGACAATGTTAGAAATCCAATGAGGATAATCAATGGGTAAGATGAAGGAAATGGAAAGAAGGCACTGAAGTTCTTCTTTGAACGAGAAGAGCAAATGCGAGGGTGCATTTTCCTCAACTTTTGTTTGATAGGTTTGGCATCGGGAATGGTTACAATATTGTGGACCACTATGGTGGGGTCAATACTGGGCATGTCTGCATAAGACCAAGCGAAAGCATGGTTATGATCTCGAGAAAAGAAGTGATGGCTTCTTGTTCAGCAAGCATCTAAAGATTTTCCGATCTTTAGGATGTGCGGTCATCCTAAGTATGAATGTTGATCTCGATAGTCGATTCATTCAACATGGTTTACGTCTCAGAGGGTAACAACCGATGAATATATGAGTCTTCTACACCAAGGTAGGTGAGTATGGATTCATCATCCTGACATTGAATGATGTTAATGGTAGGTGTGTCATCATCGATCATCTCAGATACAAGAATGGAAGAGTGGAAGGGGCCTCACCTTCACGTTGATAAGTCAAAGGCCCCAAGGAAATGGTGTTTATGAAAAAAAAAAGTTAGGAGGGATAGATTCAGGATCCATCGACTCCATCGGTGAGGAGGGTGGTGATGAAGGTGGTGGAGAAGGGCTAGGTCCTCAATGAGTTCAATGCGGGCCTATTTAGTAGAGGTTCAGGGAAGCCAATACCACTACGGTCATTATGTTTTTGGGTGGTACATGGAATAATGGTATGGCGGCCTTGCTCATAAAATCCAAAACCAAAACCCTTCCACGCACAACGGTGTGCAGGAAGGTGTGGGTGAAATGGTGATTGGTAAGTGATTGGAAGTCAACAGAAAATGGGTGGGGTTGTGATGGTGGTTCAGGTGTGTAAGTGGTAGTATCAAGTCCCCATAGGTGAGACTAGTATGAAGATGAGGAGGACCATAAAGGAGGCATTCTCCTATATGGTGATCATAACGAGGGTGTTGGTGAAGGATTCCATACTCATGTGGAGTAAGGAATGTGTTAACACTATATAGGTGGTACTCCCCCAGAGTGAGGCATTGAAAACACCTTCCAAGGGATCAGTGGTTGGTATGTAGGTAGCTGGTATGGATGATGTGTCGAGGTCGATGCGAGGTGGAGTTAATGGATTGGGAAGCTAATGGGTCAGCCATGGAGGTTATAGCAGTGGTAGGAATAGAGGAGGTATGTGTGGTGAAAGTAGTGGTTGTACTGGTAGGGGGGTGTAGGTGAAGTGGTATTGGTTGGTGGTAAGTAGATGACTTGATAGGTATGAGCACATCATTGGGTCAGGTAAAGCATGTTGCATGTTTTGAAAGGTGATGGGTCAACTGAATGGTATAAGTGTGTCCTTCATGTTCAAACTTTACACAACGATGCAAAGTGGAAGGAACACAACCCATGACATGGATCCAGGGTCTACCAAGCAACAAGTTATATTGGAATTCCCCTCCAAAACATAAAACAATTCTAGAATAGTGTGGGGGCCCACACGAACGTGAAGGATGACAATGCCTAGTGTGGAGGTGATAGCATCATTGAATGAATGCAACATGACCGGATGTTTATGCATGTAATTTTCAGGTATGCACATTTGAGAAAATGCATGGGATGAAATGATGTTAATGCTAGCACCTCCATCAATCATCACATGGCATACCCGTATGTCATCAATGTGGATAGAGATGAAGAGGGCTGGGTCTAGGTCATCATTTTGGTATGGCATGATCTCTCCTCTGAGAAGCTGAGGGAGGCCACTTGGTGAACAAGGTGAGGTGAGGATGAAGGTGGTAATTTGGTGAGAGAGGCTACATGATGGGGTGTGATAATGGAGGCTACGGGTGTAGGGTCATTGGGTAAAACCTCAATAGATTGAAGAACCTCCATGAGGGCTTGACAATGGGATTCCGAGGTTTGGATGAGGTCATATAAGGACATTTTGAGGGAGATTGGTGTAGTTGTTTGAGCATGGTGTGATGTGTGACACCATTAGAAATGGGGTATGTGGGGCCACGTGATAGTTATTTTAGGTATGGGGGTAGATGGTATGTTGGGTATAGGATTGGTTGGTGGGTCAGCTACCTTTTCTTTACCCTTCTACACACACGTAGTGACGTGTACCATGTTGATTTGAGGGAAGTTTTCAAATGGAGAGGGTGTAGGGTAAGTGGTATAACGACATGAAGGGAAAAACCTACTGGAGGAGAAAATCCCTGTGAGGTCAGTTGGGTACAACAACATTTGGGTGGTGGCGTGGAAAGTTATCTTGATGCGAACCATGTTAATTTCAAATTTTGTGTGTGGTTCTAGGAGCTATGAGGGTGGAGGTTGTGGTTGTTGAGTGGGCAGTGTGGGAATGGGTGTAGGTGAAGTAGGATCCTCGTCAAGAAGGTCATCATCATCAAAGTTGGTTTCTAGTGGACACAATTGGATAAGGATGGTTTTCAAGGCCTTGCAGTTCTCCACATCATGCCCTAGCACACGATGGTATGCAAAAATTTTAAATCATCAAACCCTTTGGCTTGGGTTTGAGGGGGTCAAAGGTCGAGTGGTGGTAATGTGATAACAAAGTCTCGAGGAGGTTGGTTAAAATTTTGGCATAGGACCCTGCTAGTGGATCACAATGGGAAGTGAATGTGGGTTTGGGTGTAGGTGTGGTTGGTTGTCAGGAATTGTTTTTGGAAGTGTAGGAACAAGTCGAGCTATGGGTTTAGGTGTTGGTGTGGTTTGAGGTATTGGTCGGGTTTGTTTGGGTAGGGGTATAGTAGATGGATGGGTAGGAGGGTGTGGGGTTGTTTTGACTACCTTGTTGTGGGGTAGTGGGTTTTTTTTGGGTTGCACCTTCTTGGGTAAAGGTGATGTGGGTGTACAAGGTCTAGAAGGAAAAGTAAAGAGGAGGAGGAGAGGGCAAGTTACCCATGGGGATAACGGGGTGCTATGAAGGTAGATTACGGGGTCGTGCTTGGGGTGTGAGGGACAATGACTCAAGTGTAGTGGGTAGTGAAACAATGCAATGGCTGAAGGTATCAGGTATTGGTGGTAAAGAGACTAGAGGTGTAGGTATGAGTCATGTTTTGTGTGTCCGGGTAGGTTAGAGATTTGTGAGGAAGGAATGGGTTGTTGTGTTATTGGTTTATGGATGGGTGAAGGGTGCTTGACCATGTTGGGAAGCCGAGGTCTTAAGGCAGATGGGACAAGTGTGGGTGTGATTGGTGTAGTCGGGGTATGAGGCCGATGAGTTTGTTTCTTGGTTTGGGTGTCGAGGTAGGTGTGGTATTGACGTTGGAGGATGTAGCCAAATCTAGTTTAATAGGTGGATGAGTAAGGCTAGTGATTGGGGTGACCCCTAAAGTGGTAATAGGTTTGGTGGAGGAAAATGTTGTGGGTATGGGTTTGGGTTTAGGCATAGGTCGGGTTATGGGTAAGGGTGTGGTGTGAGTGCTAACAAGTATCATGGAAGGGGTTATGACAACAATGGTTGTATGTGGTTTGATGGGTGGAAATGTGTTTGGGTAGATAGTGGAGGTGTCATCGAGGGATCTCTGCATTTTTGTTGAGATAGGGAGTAAGAGGCGCCCCCATAATAAAGCCCTATCCACATAATCTAAGTGATCAACCAAATGTGAGAATGACACATCTATGGTGGAGTGGTGAGGACCTAATGGGAATTCCCGTAAAATGCATCTTAGAGATGGGGAATCGCCAAATTCAGCTTCTTCGTGGGTAAGAGAGCTAAAAGTAGGTCTGTTGGATGTTGGGTAGCTGATGGAGAATGCTCGCCAAGAGGCAAAGGTATCTCCACCGGGTCTATGATGGGTGGAAGAGATGATGGGAGTTCCTCAATAAGTGGAGGAACGGATAGGTGCTCCTCTGTGGGTGGAGGAGGTAATGGGTGCTCCTCTATGGGTGGAGGAGGTAATGGGTGCTCCTCTATGGGTGGAGGAGGTAATGGGAGCTCCTCTATGGGAGGAGGTATGGTAGGTAAAGGTTCTCTAAGTGGAGAAGCTAGGGGTGAGATGGTCTCAATGTTAGCAGAAGACTCCTCCATAGGTGATGTAGGAGATGAAGGGTGTTATTCTATTGGTGAAGGAATAATGACGGTTGGTTCCAATGTGGAAGGAGGATTTTGGGCTAGGATTTCCTCTATGGAAGGGATGTGAGGTAATTAAGAGGCGACAGGTACCTCATTAAAGATTGCATGAACCTCATGGGTATGGGTATCATGAGTGGATGTCTCACTAGTTTGATTGGATGAAGGGGCATGATTGGGAAATGGTTTTTTAAATATTTGTATATTTTGGTTGGGGGCGGCGTTGGGATTATCCACAGTCAACTCACCTTTCTCGATCATTTCTTGGACAATATTCTTAAAAGTGATGTAGTTTTCATCACTATGACCCTTCACTCAGTGATAGTTACAAATCTTATTCCTTATACCACACAGCATGGGGTAAGCATTGTCAAAACCAATGTGTGGTTTTATGGGTGGAAGGGTGATGGTGCCAACTTTGATAAGATTTTCTAAGATAGAAGAGTAAGGTTCCCCAATTGGGGTATATTTTCGCTTCTCTTGTCTGAATAAAAAATCCTGGATGGGTGATAGATTAGATGAGGGTGTAGCCTGATTAGATAGATGAGCAGGGCCGGCCTTGAGTACCACTGCGTTAGTGGTACCTTTAGCCTTTGAATAATTGGTTGGTGGTTTGGAAGAAGAAGAGGTTTCATTTGACTTGAATGTCGAATTCTTATTTTGTAATTGGATTTTCTTCTCTTTGATGGCCTGAATCTCTAACTTTCGTGCCATAGTGAATGCCTCATCGAATGTTCAGAAATTTTAGACCTGCAAGGTCGGGGAGATATGTCCTGCAAATCTCGTGTGAAGAGCTCTCGATGAGTTTGGTTTGTGGTAGTTGAAAGGTAAGTTGATTGATCAAGCTGCATCTCGAGTGACAGTGACAAAATCTGCGATAAAATCCTTATACCGACGACGGTAGAATATAGATCGGTCATGGTAACCTTCTCTCCGTAGCGATATTAGTAGAGAAATGATCCAAAAAGCTTGGGCTATAATTAGAAGGTGAAAATATGGAGTGTTTAGGTCAAACCACTATACTAATCTAATGCTAGTCCAATGAGGGATGGGGACATGGGAAAAGTTCTCAAAAGTAAGGCATCAATATGAGCAATCGATAACACCCATTTTTGAACAAGTGCAATGGTGGGTGTTGTTGTGGGTCTTCCTTACTATTGAAGTGGTTGAATTTTGAATTTCCCAATGCACAAGGTATGAAAAAATGGAGAAACAGGAGGATGGGTGAAAGGCTCGTTGTAAGTATGCCAAAAGGAGAGTGTTGCGAGTCGAAAAAATGACCTCCAATGTCCGCAGATTGTCCATCATCAATTTAATGGAATTGGTGGGTGAAGTGATGATTGGATTCCTCAGGTTATAGCATGAGGAGGTTGGTTTTGGACATATAATGGGTGTGGCATTCCGATGACGTGGGGCTACCATGTAAGAAATGGAGATGATAAGGCAAAAGTGGTCAATAGGGGTAATTAAAATTTGATGAATAATAGATGATGGTGATATGGCGGGTAGTATGCATATGGGGAGGAAGGGTCGTGGTAACCCTAGTGGAAATAAAGTATGGGGCTAATGATTGTGGAATGGAAAAAACAACTATGTTCTAAAAAATGGTAGGGGTCCTAAGAGTGCCCTTTTCTATTATGTTTATTAGTTATGACATTTAGGGACCGATGAGGTTGTGTTTGGGAAATAGAGGGTTTGGTGATGATGGCTTCCTACAAAGAAGGAGATCTAAAGGGTGAGGTTTGGTATGTTATGGTGGGGGGTGGGATAGAACCTAACTATGAAGTATGACTCGAGGTAGATGTAGTGAGTTGGGTGCCCACCGTGTCATGATCATGTGATCACCTACAAATTCTTCCGGTAAGATGTTGTTTAAGAATGCATGTATTTGAATTTTTGTGTGGTTTGGTAAGACTCAAAGAAAGAGAAAAGGATAGAAGTGTTTTTATATGATTCGTTTGTCAACCATCAGCTGGTCATGACCTCCAGCATATAGGTTGCCCTCATTTAATGTGAGCTAATGCAATAAATCAGAATGAAATGTGATTGTTTTTAAACCCAAATCAAAAATGTGAAATTGGATGACACAATAAGATGAAGAGGAAGAGGGATTCTCTTTCACTACAATGCAAAAAACATGAAGAAATGATTCTTTTTAAATACACCAAAAGAAAAGTTTCCTTTAGAGAAAATAGAAAGAAGAAGTGGATTACTAGGGAAGAAAATTAGTGTGTACGCTTTTTTTAGAAAGGAAACAAACACACAATTTTTTCCTAGGAATGAATGAAATGCAAGGAACCCCGAATGGGTCCCACTGGCATGCCAAAATGTTTCACCTTTTTCTTAGATTGTTTCTTTGAATTGTTGATGAAAATAGATAGGGTAACGGGCATAGTAGGAGGAATACCTGTTCAAATTTCGGTTGATGGGTTGTTGCGCGTGTATGACTTCTAAATCCACAACTGACCATGAGAGCTTCCTTTTGACTAGGAGGAACTACCTATAATGAAAGAAAGACCACCAGAAAGAATTAAACAATATGGGTAGTGAACTACCTAGCGTGAGCTAGATCCGGGAAGCATGGTACTTCCTAGATGGCTATCAGTCCACTATTTTAAACAAATTAATGCTGAAAACAAGGTAAATCCTATTGTTATTTTAAAATGATTTAGGTATCTCACTTAAAAACACAATAAGAAATAGATCTAATCTAACAAGCTAAGCTAGAATAGAATCCAAGGTCAAATGATAGGTTCTGGGTCTCTGGAAGTCTGATAAAGGTCTCGGGTAGGTCACAAGTGAGTGAGGGTGAGGTAAAATTAGGTGGGTAGGTCTCTGTTTAAGGTTGTGTGGGAAAACACAAAGACCGATGTCGGTCAGGGGTGACCGACCGTGGTTAGGTATAATCGGTGCTACCGATTCTTGTGAGATCTAGAAATGTCACAGAATGGGGTTTTGGTCTCCTTTGTGATTACACAAAGGATTTTGGTTGGTCGGGATGAGGTATGGGTGACTGGAGTAGGATTTTGTGAGGTTTTGATGGGTCTATGGAGGTGAAAATGTTGGAGAAGGTCAATAGGGAGAAAGATAAACAATGGATGATAAAATAATGATGAAATGAAATAACCAGAAAGTATGATGTTGTACTTACTTGGATTTCATTCCTGAAGGTCTATGTGTGAAGGATGGAGGTGTTGATGATGGGTTTGAAGGCTGCAAGTGATCACCAACTAAAGAAAAGATTCTGCATGGGCTGCATGCACACTCCTCTTTTTAGATAGATTAGAACGTGGTTGGGATGGCTGTGTAGGAGAAGATGCTCAATATCCTTCCTTGGATGTGAGTTCTTCCTAGAATTGGCTATTTGAAGATGCATTATCTCTCTGATATTTGTTCTTGTTCACAAATTTCTTGCTTCCAAATTTTTAGCTCCAAGTTCTAACCTTGAGAATAAGGTTGTTTTGGGTTAAAAGGGGTAACCGATGATGGTCTGGCTTAACTGGCAATTAGTTAGGAGTAACCGACGCTCGGTCAAGGTGGATTTTCTAGGTTTACTAAACTAGGGAGATTCTCCTAATTTCCTTGATCTCGTGTCGTTATCCCACGGATTAGACTCGAGCCTCTTGTGAGCATGTGGGAATAGGTTAGAGGGAATGTAGGCATTGATTTTTAGGGTTCGGGTAAGTCTTAGTTAGTTATGGTAATTTACTAAGAATAGGTCTTAGATTGAGTTAGCTTGGTGAGGTTCTAAGTGAACTATATGTGTAGATATTATTTAAATAAGATATATAAATAATAAATATAGTGAGGATAAAGCATTAATTTGATTAAATTAATTAAATTAATATTAGTGGGGTGAAGGGGGTCATGGCTAGGTAAATGTAATAAAGGGGGCTTATATGTCAATGGATGAAGGGGGAGTGTGACCTAATTTTAGTGTCTACACTTAGCTTGAAAGCTCATGGCATTATCAACAATTATCTTTGTAGGTACTTCAAACCTACAAATTATATGATTTAGGATGAAATCCATGACAATTTGATGAGTTTATTTCTTGGTGGGAATAGCTTCAACCCACTTGGTAAAATAATTTATGGCCACCAGTATCCATTTATGCCCTACACTTGAGGGATATGATATTTCTCCAATAAAATCCATGCCCCATTATTTAAAAGGAGATTCTATTGACACTGGTTGTAAAGGAAGGGCACCTAAATCTTTCATTCTTCCTAAAAATCTTAACAATTGTCGATTTCCTAACCAACAAGGATGCATCCTTGAAAAGTATAGGCCACCAATAACCTGCCATCAAGATTTTATGAGCAGTTACTCTTCTAGAAAAATGGCCTCCACACACTCCCCCATGAAATTTTGCAATCAATTTGGGAGCTTCTTCCTCTATAATACATCTTAAAAGAACCCCTCAGGATTCTTCCAAGCCAACCCATAATCAATTATGATATATTTTTGGGAGGCTAGTTTGAGTGTCCTTCTCTGATTTTTGTCTAGATGTCCTAGACACTCCAAATTTCTAAGGTAGAATATTATGTCCTTGTACCATATGGAATTGACTAATTTTTCATGGACATCCATAGTTCCTTCCTCAATCTCATTGAATTCCATCACCTACAAGTTGCTTTCTGCCATCAATTTTGTAAGACCTAGACCTCTGACTAGCTTGGTGGTTTGTATATCCATGTCTTACTCTTGCAGTTTGTTCATCCACCAAAATATCTTTCTAGAAATCTGCATTTATGATAAAAATGTCTTTGACCACAAAGTGTGGGGAACATAGGACACAATCTTAGAACTCAAGATATAAGGCCTAAAAAATTTATTTGCTCTTACCAAATCAAAATCCTTCTTCTCCATGATGGTATACTTTAACTCAAGTAGTAGGTAATGCTTTACTGAAAAAAGAAATGGGCCTTTCATTTCCCTCTTCATCCTTTTGTAGTAACATAGATGCAATAGTATTTTCAGATGCAAAGGAAAATATCTAAAAACTTTCTTGTAATCTGGGGCTGCCAACACTGGAGCATTTTTTAATGCTTCCTTAATTCCACTGAAATCTTGGAGAGATCCTTCCTCCCATTGGATAAGTTGGTCCTTTTTAACATGTTTGTAATAGGGATAGTCATTTCAGAAAATTTATAAATGAACCTCCTAATGAAATTTATTTGGCCAAAGAAGGACTGAATCCCTTTCTTAGTTTTAGGGATAGGAACTTTACCAATTGCTTCTACTCTTTCAGGATCAATCATGACCCCCTCTTTTGATACAATGTGCCCCAAAAAAATTCCTTTTGAACCCCAAAATGGAACTTCTTAGGATTCAATGAGATGCCATATTCTCTACATCTCATCAAGCATCTTCTCTACATGCTTCAAGTGATCACTTATTTTTCTAGAAAAACTATCACATCATCCCGATAAAATGCATGAATCATATTTTCTCTACTTTCTAGTCGATGTATTACCATCTCTTCCAATGGGAACACCAAAAATCTAGAAGAGTTGAAGAATTTTTGGATTGAGAGGAGGCCTACTATGACAAGCATGGTTGAATACAAGTGTCCCTTTCTATGCAATGAAGAATTTGTGCTGAAAGAGGTTCCCAAGGAGTCTTATGTACTTTACGACAAATATTCCATTGATATTGTGCCCACCATTTCTCATAAGGTGGATGAATTAGAGCAGAGAATCATTTCTTTAGAAAGAAGTCGGCAAGACCCAAACCATCCCAACCATCCACCATACCAACACCATCCCCAAGAAGGAAAAGAGGGGAATCAAGCTCTCAAACCCCAATCATTATTTTGTATGAGGAAGAAGTAGGGCCTTCATCTCCCCATTATTCCAAATCATCATTATCTACCACCCGAGAGGGTAAGGGAAAGTCTACTCTCCAACCTTTTATTCCAATGTAGTGGGCTTCTTTGATGGAGAAAACATTATCAAGACCTCAACATGTTCCTCTTCCAAGAGAGAATCCACCATTTACGAGGATGTAAAATGGTGGGTCTAGTTCCAAATCCCTTGCTCCATCAGGTCCCTAGCTTGTAGTACTTGCTCTTCTAGCCACTCGAGATGTTCTTTCTCATCCCGCTCCAACTAGTTCTATTCCCTATAGGGTAAAATGGAAAACATCATTTTTGGTGGTGGTTTAGATATTCTAGATTGGGTGTCTTCTTATCAAAAGAAGATTGAGATGATGAATATATTGAATGGCCCCAAGATGACCGTTGAATCATTAAGGGACATGGGGATGTCTTGGAACTTGATGGGGTTAGTTGTATTTGTTCAGATAGCTTAGGGTTCAAATGAATTCATACCCAGGAAGAACAAGCTGTTGAATAATATCCCCCATTCAGAGGATATTTTAAGGTAAAAGCGGAGGATAACTAAGCGTTGTTTCTCTTCTTGTGTCCTTTTGACATAATTTCTAGAATGTATGTAACCTTTTCTAGGTAGGGGCCCCTATAGAATCCCCTTCTTGTCTTTTATCCACAACACAAGAAACTCAAATTGTTACATCAATACACATGCTTGATAATGGATTTTACAATTCTATCAAATCCATATAAAAGTATAATGTGTCGTATCAAATTACATCCATGTTTGATAACAATAATTTCAAAATGATATTCAATTTTTATGAGACAAGAGTAATAATCAAGATAAGATGAAAATAAAGTTTCGTATAAAAAAACTAAGCTCATTTATCGGTTTTGTAACATTCCCATTTTAAGACTTTAGAAACAAGGGATTTTTTTTTTTAATGAGTAATGTTCTCTGCTCTAAATATGTAATTTAGAACAAACATTCCATACAACCATTCTTATAACAGATAACCATATGCAACTGTAATGACTCGGTGAGCTACCGATCTATTCATTTCATGACTCGATAAACTACCAATCTTTTCATGTTTTAACATTAAGTATTGAATAATTTTCTATATACTACGTATCTTTGGTTCTCTTACCCTATTCTGGGTATTGAGTGATTTGTCTAAGGAACCTAACTGAATATTTTCTACCAATATCCATCTGCATCACGATCCTTAGACTAGGTGACATAGGACAATGCAATCAACAACTTGTGATACTTTGGCCAAAGATTTCTAACATACTATTTGTATTACTTATTCCTTGATGACATACTCATCAATCTGGAATACGTCCTTCACCACTACCCTATTGTTATCTAGAATGTCCTTTACTAACTTTTTCAGTCCACTTGCCCAAGGTTTAACCCTAGTTCAAAGTTAACAACATAGGTTATGATAGGAAGAGGTTCACAAAGACTTAGTGTATATTGGCATACTAGGTCAACCTAGGTCAACCCCATGTGCCAAAGTAACTGAGTCCTAGAGGGATACTTTATATCCTAACTATTCTACTATCCATTCCTAGAGGAAAACTAAGTTCAATTCCAAAAGTGTGTAGATCTTGACGATCAATATAGAAGGGTGTTGCCACATTTCAACAACATCGTTGTATCCTCGAGAAGATCCTAATCTTCTCAAATGTACATCCTCAGTGGGTGTGTGTCAACATCCTGCTGAACATCCTTGTTGAGATGTAAATATCCCTATTAGATTATTAATATTTCATTAATTTGGATAATTAAACGTAGATTTCAACAACCTTGCCCAAACCCTAATCCAACTCTCCTAAGTTCTTTTCCAAATCAGATTCAATTAATCCTTGAAGAACTTCCTTAACTTAAGATTTCTTTCAATGTTCGTTAATTTTGGCTTAACAAGCAGTTACCCAAAAATAGGACATCAACACCATAAGTTCTATTTAATGTGACTTAACCATTCAAGGAAGTGTAACAACCACCAAGGTTGTAACTTAATAGAATTTATTAAATGAAGAATAATGATTATAAATCATATCCCCCTTTTTGTTTATAACTTTATGAGAGAGGAAGAGTCCTCCTCTTCATGGTCAAGTTCTAGGGTTTAACACACCCTTTATGCTCTTTACAAAATTCTATAGTCTTCGTTGTATGTTCATTACACATCACCTTGCTATATTGAATTGTTTAGATAAGAACCTTAAATTCTACAACTTATCTAAGCTGCATCACATTTAGGAAATTACTATAATTCCCTTTATCCTACTTATCCAAGAATACTCATTCAAACATATAAATAATATGAAGAATATCAACAAGATAAGATTTCATTTCTTGCACATAAGTACAAGATAATTTACACATCCAAAGCAAGTAAATTATCATCCTTCAATTCATTTTCAAAACTTATACATATACAAACTTATAAATTTAAGCATACTTTGCGCATAACAACAACCTTCATTCAAAAGAATATAACTTTTTTATACAATTCAAGATTGAATCGAATTCTTCACAAGAATCAAACTTAAATCAGCCAATGCATCATATAATTTTTCCTTCTTTTATCACTTACGTAGTCCATCTCAAAACATTACTAAGCATGGTTCAGTTCAATGAAATGAGCATGATAAGCACTAAGCCTTAAAATGAAGTGCATTCCACTAAGTGTTCCAATTAAAACAGCCCTGCTTAAATGAACAATTAATATTTCACACCCCAAGCATAAGTAAAAAAATCAGAAAAGTAGAGCATTAATGAATTTGGATTCACTTCAAAAGAATAATAGGATATAATCTATAATATCTGTATAAAAATTAAGTATTCTTGATCCTATCAATTCTTGTTACCAAAAACATAACATAAGATCTCATTGTTTCCAATTCTACCACAATAGAATACAACACTTATTTTTACTATAAGATAAAAGTGTTTTACAACATAATCTCGTTAAGATTTTTCATCTAACTTTTGAGTAAAGAAGAAGAAAAGCCATTTCACTATACTAAAACATATAGTATACAAAAAGTAGAAACATGTTCACATCATGGCCTAATCTGTTTCAACTTAAGATTAAATACCTTAAAATCAAACATTTAAGATATTCATCATAATAGAATAATATATAAATCTAGGAAGGAAGGATGGAGCGATAGCAAACAATAAGTTTGCATTTTCTTTTCAACAAACCAGTCATCAATCTCTTTTACTTTGTTTAAGTCAAATGACAAGTATGAGAAGATTAATCAAGTAATGATTCTCTTTTTTTTCCTAAAAGAATAATTAACAGAAGGTTCCAACAAATGAACTTAACCCAACTACATTAGAAAAGGATTCCTAACAGAATATGATCCTAACCTGTAATCATTTCTTTCAACTTAATTAACAATTTACCTTTTCTATACATACAGTTTAAGTTCATACAAGAGTTCCCAAGAAAGAGAACAAGAACAACTTCAAGGAAAGAAGAAAACTTAATGCTACCTTCCTTTCAAAATCTTCCCATTATAATGCATGAGTTCCACTTTCCATTTGGAACATTATAACAATGAAGTTCATACACAGCCCACGAGACACTAAAGAATCACAATTTATCTTTTAAAGACTCAACATTCTTTCATTGGACCCAACAAGAAGTGTGAAATCCAAGTAGATGCTAACACTCAAAATTTCCCAATAGTTCAGTCAAGACAGAACTATCTTGACAATATTTCAACACATCACTATAAGAACTAACAGATTGGGATTCCAATAAAATGATAAACCAACAAGATAATTCCAATCAAGATCTCGAAGAGTTTACCCAACAACCTACTAAACCATGCTTCCAGTTTTCTCCTTACGCATGTGGTTTGTTTCAAAAATAATTCTGAATTTAGAACCATTCAATCTAGTAATAAACTCAATTTAAATGACAAGATCAAAACAACATATTAAAAATATGTTCTGTCCAAGACTCAAATTACAAATCTGAGCACAATGTAAAGCATAAGCTCCCTCAAAGGATCAAGATCATTCAAGTGATTATAAACAAGTTTGGGCAACAACATGTTCCCTTTTTAGTTTATATTTTAATCAGAGAAACCAAAAAGACTCAACTAGTAATTTATTGCCAACGAAAGTCATCGAACCAAAACAAACAATTACCAAAACTTAAAATGCCAAGCGAGTTACCAACTTCGTTTTTGCATGCATAGTTCTTGTGCTAAAAACAATACAACATAAGTTTCCTACTATAAATCACATATACCATGGATTCAAAACCAAGAATGCAAATTTTACGAAACCTAGCAACCAATTAACCGGATAGAACATGCAATGCACAAAACTCAACAGAGCATAGTTGTTTTAATGAAAAAACTTAGGAGAAAGCAAGTGATTTTAATAGTTAGAGCCTATCATGCATGATAGTGTCTCTGTCAAATGAAGAAGACCTCCATGCCAAGCTCACTACTTCTCTCTCTCTATGAAAGATTAAACAACAAAATTCCTTTTCCAGAATTCCTCTTATACATTCCACGAAATGAAAATAGATTTGTAACTTCAAAATAGCCATGAAGTGCGTTCAATCTGCTGGTTCAAAAAAAAGAGAGCATGCAGAGTAAAAATCAAGCAACACATGGAAAGTGAAACAACCCAAGAAAAATCTGCTTGGATTCTTACCAAGATGGTTTGAGCACAAAAATCAAAACTAATAAATTCCATTAATTCCAAATCCCCGCCTAATCTTCCTTACCACCACCTTCCAAGTCTCTGAATGCAAAGTCAAAAATTACATGCATTTCCATTTTAGTAACACTTCCATCTAAGTCTTCACCAAGTCATCTAGTCCCTACCAAAACTGCAGTATCAGTATGCATTTACCAACCTTATCAATAACATAAATGCCTTAGGAATCATCACCCAAATGCATGCGACCACTTAAGTCCCCATTCATATCCATTAGTTTAGGATAGATTAGATTGCTTAGGTTAGATATTAGGTACATTAAAATTTATACCTTAGGATATAACACTAACAACTAACCCCCACCATAGGCCTTAGCAAATAGGTTTAGATAATTTCCACATAGGCAAAATAATTCAAAACATACTAGTTTTAGGCATTAGGTTAGATTACAATATTACCTTGTAGTATTAGGATCTAGGTTAATTTTAACACCTAGTAACCTTTCTAATTCCATTTGCACCAATCTTAGGTTAGGTTGCAAAAATCAACCAAGCCTAATAGAATAAGAAGCTTAAGATTAGAATCATAATTCTATCAAGTGACATAGCTTAGGTAGAAATATATATATATATATATTACCTAGCTTAGGATCCCGTAGGTTAGTCCTATATAGGATCCTAGATCTCTCCTATGCCATGAACAAGCTACATTTCCATTTTCACAAGAATGACCTACCATGGTTGATCTCCAAAGACCCAAGCAAAAAAACCACTTTGAATGGAAACACGTTCACACAAAAAAATTAAAGAACTTGTAATCGCTACAAAGTTAGTCCAACGTGTATCTTAATTCATGGAATGTCAATTTATCATTCGTTCAATCAGAGTAGATTTAAAACATTCCTTGGATCACTGAAATTGATCCAAGGATGAGTCAGATACATAGGTAAGTTTAAAATTTTTAAACCATATTGCAAATCACCTACAAGAAGTGAAAAAAAAATGGATTAAGGAAAGCCATTCCAATTCAGTCAAAGGATCTTAAGAGTATAAAAGACTTATCCATATCAAGCATGATTTCCAATAATCAAAAGAACATATCCTTATAAGGAAAATCACATGTCAACACTTGAAATGCAAAGGAGGAAAATAACAACTATCAAGGGTGTTACATGCTTCCCTCCTAAAAGAATCATCGTCCCGATGATTATCTCTTTTAACAATTTACATCAAGGACAGTCAATTCATTCACTTTTCTTATCCTAAGTCAAATATTTCAAAACCTTATAGTTCCGAAATCAGCATTAAATAACTTTTTATTCAAATCAAATAAATATCTACCCAAAATTGGCTTACTTAATGTCATATAAAGATAAAATCATAATATTTTTTTTTATCAGTCAACAGATTCAATTCTACTTCAAATAGATATGGAAAAGTAGTTTTCATATCCTCTAGATTTTCCCAAGTTACACTCTCTTTGCTAAACTGGTCCCACTGGACCTTACATTGACTTATTTCTTGATTTCTTAAATGCAACTGGTGAGTTTCCAACACTTGAATGGGTTTAACCACAATTATTCCTGGGTCTTGGACCTGCAAGGAATTCTAATTTAACACATGTGATAAATTTGAAACGTATTTCTTAAGCAAAGAAATATGGAAAACATCATGCATTCATGATAGAGCAGGTGGTAATGCTAAACGATAAGCTACAGGGTTGATTACTTTGACTATTTCAAAAGGTCCCACATAACGAGGTGATAACTTGGCATCCTTGCCAAAAGTTATAGAACTCTTTTTCAATTTAACCTGAAGAAAAACCTTCTCACCAAGTTCAAATTTCCTGTCAACCCACTTTAATTCAGCATAACTCTTTTTCCTATCTCATTTCTTCTTTCAAGTGTTCACGAATCATTTTAACTTGTTGTTCCATTTCCGTAAGGATTTTAGGTCCAATTACCTCTCTATCCTCAATGTTATCCCAACTAATAGGGGTTCTGCATTTCCTTCCATAAAGTGCCTCGAAAGGTGTCCATCTTAAGAGAAGCATGATATGTATTATTGTATGCAAATTCAACTAATGGAAGGTACTCCTCCCACTTATATTGTTGATCCATACAATACATCCGTAACATATCTTCCAAAACCTGATTTACTCTTTCAGTCTGTCCATCCGTTTCTCGGATGATACACGAAATGAAATTTAGTTTAGTTCCAAGAGCTGCATTGAGTGTTTTCCAAAACCTTGATGTCATTCTAGGGTCTCTATCAGATATGATTAATTCAGGTACTCCATGTAATCTGAAAATTTCATGTACAAATATTTTAGCCAAAATAGAGAATCATCCTTTAGATTTCCAGCAATAAAATGAGCTACTTTTGTTAGTTTATCAACTACTACCAAAATAACATCATGTTTATTTCTTGACATAGGCAATCCTTGTACAAAATCCATGCTTATTACCTACCATTTGTACTACGGTATGCTATGAGGATACAATAAACCAGGATGGGTGCATATGTTCTACTTTTACACGTTGACATTCAAGACAATGAGTCACAAAATCAATAACATCCTTTTTCATTCCTTTCCAGAAATATTGTTGTTTTATATCAACAAGCATTTTTGTAATGCCAAGGTGTCCAAAAAAGGTGAATTGTGAAACTCTACCAACAATTTCTTTCTCAAATCATTAAGAAAAGGTATGTATACTTTGTTTTCATATCGTAAGATTCCTTCATTATCAAAGTGAAAACCTTTATACCTTTCATCTTTTGGATCTGCATAGCAAGTGCTATTTTTACTTGCTGAAAGTAAGAATCAAATTCCATAACACTTTTACTTCATCCTTAAACTAAGTTCTTAGTGTTATAAGAGCAGAAATGTGCTTCCTATGACTTAGAGCATCAGCCACTCTATTCTCTTTTCCTTTAATGTAACTTATGTCAAAATCATATTGAGACAAAAACTCTAGCCACCTTCGTTGTCTTGCATTCAGATTTGGCTGAGTGAAAATGTACTTCAGCCCAAGATGATCAGTTTTCAACTCAAATGGTTTACCAAGCAGATAATGCCTCCAAACTTGAAGTGCATGAACTATGGCAGCAAGCTCTAAATCATGTGGAGCATAATTCAACTCATGTAACTTAAGTTTTCTACTTTCATAAGCTATGACATGATCATTTTGTAACAAAATACCTCCAAGACCTTCCCTAGATGCATCCATTACAACAGTAAAGTCTCCATTAGGATCAGTATACTAAAAAATAGGTGTTGAAGTCAACTGACTTTTCAAAATTTTAAAAGTAGATTCACATTTATCATTCCAAACAAATTTCTTATCCTTTTTCTGCAATGAAGTTATTGGTGCAGCCACCTTAGAAAAATCCTTAACAAATTTTCTATAATAACTCATGAAGGCCCATGAAGCTTCTAACTTCATGTACATTCTTTGGTGCAGCCACTCGATTATAGCTACAATTTTAGAAGGATCTACAACAATCCCATCTTTACTTATAACATGACCCAAATAGTGAACTTTGGTGTCATAGAAAGAACATTTGGACAACTTACCATACAACCGTCTCTTTCTCAGAATTTCCAAAACTATTTTCAAGTGTTCATGATGCTCCTCACACTTTTAGAATATATGAGAATGTCATCCAAGAATACAAGCACAAACTTGTCCAAGTATTCTTGAAAGATATTATTCATTAAGTTCATAAAAGTTGTAGGTGCATTAGTTAATCCAAAGGGTAAAACCATGAATTCATAATGTCCATACCTTGTCCTAAAAGCCATTTTATGAATGTCCTCATCCTTAATTTGTAATTGATGATATCCAGATCAAGATCTATCTTAGAATATACCGATGCTCCACATCTGATCAAATAGATCATCAATTCTAGGAAGTGGGTATCTATTTTTGATTGTTGCTTTGTTTAACATCCTGTAATCAATGCACAATCTAAGTGTTCCATCTTTCTTTTTCACAAAGATCATTGGTGCTCCCCAAGGTGAAACACTTGGTCTAATCAAACCCTTAGACAAAATTCTTGCAATTGAGCCTTAAGCTCTACTAACTCTATGGTAGTCATTCGATAAGGTGCTTTAGAAATAGGTTCAGTACCTGTTTGATTTCAATCATGAAGTCAAACTCCCTTTTGGGTGGTAATCCCAGTAATTCTTCCGAAACACATCACCGTAGTTCCGTAATAGTGGATAACGTTTCATGAAATCATTGTTTTCTTCCATAGATTCTAAAATTTTTACTGCATATAAGGTACAACCCTTATTTTTGGCCTTTTAAGTTGCATAGCTGAC
This sequence comes from Taxus wallichiana var. yunnanensis, assembly GCA_018340775.1. Taxonomy (NCBI): domain Eukaryota; kingdom Viridiplantae; phylum Streptophyta; class Pinopsida; order Cupressales; family Taxaceae; genus Taxus; species Taxus wallichiana. The sequence goes on along the minus strand of CM031233.1, from coordinate 291,199,369 downwards.
AATTTCCTAACAGAAATTTCTTGTTTTACACCTTGAATCTCTACTATTTTCTGCAGATCATCTAAACAACTAATATGTTTTTCAAAATAGTCTACCTTTGCTTTATGCTCTGCTAACCAATTTACACCTATGACTATATCATAAGATCCCAAAGGTGCTACATAGAGATCAACTTCATTGTGGAAAAGCTAGGTAAGTCAAGGACTGCCCCAAAAAGACACATACTAACTGTATGAACATAATTATTACCATAATGTACAGTCCATGATTTATCCATTTTTCTATCTTTTCTTTTAAGTTTCAAAGCAAGTTTACTAGAAATAAAACATTCAGTAGCTCCCGTATCAAAAATAATAGTAACAGGTATGCCGAATAACTTACCAGGAACTTCTATAGGTGTAACTTGCTTTTCAACTTGCTTGTCAGCTATTGTAGACATGTATCTTGTGTTGCTTGATTATGATCATCCTTCTTCAAAGGACATTGATTCACGTAATGATCTTTGCCACAATTATAATAGCCTCCTACCGGTCCCTTTTTAGACTCAGAATTATTTCCAGCCTTAAAGTTATCATTTTGACCTCCATAGGACTTCCATCCGTTATTATTATTCTTGGCAAAATTGTTTCATGTATTTCAATAGACTTATTCATTGTTGTTTTCTTATTATTATCAGCTGAAAACTTACTTTTATTACCAAAATTTTCCATGGTCCTTTCTTAGGTGCAAGAGAAGCTGAAGAAGAGTTTGGAACTTTCTTCCGTACTTCTTCCTTATGAGCAGAAATAGCCTTTAATTTCTGTTCTTGCCTTATGGATTTTTCAACAACCCCTTCCATAGTGGTTGGGCTGTGAACATCAACCTCCCCCAATAATGGGATTCAATCCCATGATGAATTTCCATATCCTGAACTTCTCATCAGTTTGGTACTAAGGTACATACTTGAGGAGTTTTGTAAACCTTTCCCAATACTCAGTTACAATTAACTTTCCTTGAGCTAAGTTCTGAAATTCATCATTTTCTTATCATAATAAAGTTGTGGCAGCCAACATTTCCTAAAATAACTTTTAAATTGATCCCAAGTGATGTTAGTTTCATCAATATTTAACTCAACCTTACGGCTGTCCCACCATGAAGATGCTTCATGGGAAAGCTGATATGCTCCCCAAATAGCTTTGGTTTCCTCTGAGAAGTTCCTTATTGCAAAGTACTTCTCCATTTCACTGAGCCAATTCTCAGCTCCATCTCCTAACGTGGTGCCATCAAACTTTGGTGGACTTATCCTTTTTATATCATTGGTGAGTTCAACTGCCAACCTTGCCTTTTTGTTTTCTGGCTGGATAGGCACATTAACATTGTTATTATCAACACCCAAATTGGGGTTGTCCTCAGGAGGTGGCTGATTGTTATTACCAGCTTCTTCTTCCTCCTCATTACCCATCACTTGTTGTTCAAGTACAGCCAAATGATCTCTTGTGTCCAACAGGGCAGCAAGGATCTCATCAAGTTTTTGGGTTGTTGCTTTGCTCCTTCATCAGGTGGAGCATTATTCAACATTTTCCTCTTGTCCTAACCATTTTCTGTTACAAGAAAATTCAAGTTTTTATCAGATTATGGACACAATAGGTCCAAGAGCTGCAACCTTCAGCTCTGATACCAAGATGTAACATTCCCATTTTAAGACTTTAGAAACAAGGGAAAAAAATATTTTTTTTTATGAGTAATGTTCTCTGTTCTAAATACGTAATTTAGAACACACATTCCATAACAACCATTCTTATAACAGATAACCATATGCAGTTGTAATGACTCGGTGAGCTACCGATCTATTCATTTCATGACTCGGTAAACTACCGATCTATTCATGTTTAACATTAAGTATTGAATACTTTTCTATATACTACGTATATTTGGTTCTCTTACCCTATTCTGGGTATTGAGTGATCTATCTAAGGAACCTAACTAATATTTGCTACCAATATTCATCTTGCATCATGATCCTTAGACTAGGTGACATAGGACAACGCAATCAACAACTTGCGATACTTTGGCCAAAGATTTCTAACATACTATTTCATATTACTTATTCCTTGATGACATACTCATCAATCTAGAATACATCCTTCACCCCCACTCTATTGTTATCTAGAATGTCCTTTACTAACTTTTTTCAGTCCACTTGCCCAAGGTTTAACCCTAGTTCAGGTTAACAACATAGGTTATGATAGGAAGAGGCTCACAAAGACTTAGGGTATATTGGCATACTAGGTCAACCTAGGTCAACCCCATGTGCCAAGGTACCCTGAGTCCTAGAGGGCTACTTCATATCCTAACTATGCTACTATCCATTCCTAGAGGAAAACTAAGTTCAATTCCAAAAGTGTGTAGATCTTGACAATCAATGTAAAAGGGTGTTGCCACATGTCAACTACATCGTTGTATCCTCGAGAAGATCCTAATCTTCTCAAAGGTACAACCCTAGTAGTGGCATGTGCCAACATCCTACATAGAACAACCTCATCGAGATGTACATACCCCTAGGAGATTATTAATATTTAATTAATTTGGATAATTAAAAGTAGATTTCAACAACCTTGCCCAAACCCTAATCCAACTCTCCCTAAGTTCTTTTCCAAATCAGGTTCCATTAATCCTTGAAGAACTTCCTTAACTTAAGATTGCTTTCATGTTCGTTAATTTTGGCTTAACAAGTAGTTACCCAAAAAATAGGACAACAACCTCATAAGTTCCATTTAATGTGACTTAACCATTCAAGGAAGTGTAACAACCACCTAGGTTGTAACTTAATAGACTTTATTAAATGAAGTCTAATGATTATAAATCATATCTCCTTTTTTTTTACATTTTCATGAGAGAGGAAGAGTCTTCCTCTTCATGGTCAAGTTCTAGGGTTTAACACACCCTTTATGTCCTTTACAAATTCTATAGTTTTCATTGTATGTTCATTACACATCACCTTACTATAATGAATTGTTTAGATAAGAACATTAAATTCTATAACTTATCTAGCTACATCACATTTAGGGAAATTACTCTAATTCCCTTTATCCTACTTATCCAAGAATACTCATTTAAACATATAAATAATATGAAGAATATCAACAAGATAAGATTCCATTTCTTTTACAAAAGTACAAGATAATTTACACAACCAATGCAAGTAAATTCTCATCCTTCAATTCATTTTCAAAACTTATACATTTACAAACTTATGCATTTAGGCATACTACATAACAACAACCTTCATTCAAAAAGAATATAACTTTTTTTTTTTTTTATACAACTCAAGAACGAATCAAAATTCTTCACAAGAATCAGACTTAAATCAGCCAATGCATCATATAAGTTTTTTCCTTCTTTTATCACTTACGAAGTCCATCTGCAAAAATTGCTAGCATGGGTCAGTTCAATGAACTGAGCATGATAAGCACTAAGCCTTAAAATGAAGTGCATTCCACTAATTGTTCCAATAAAAACAACCCTACTTTAATGAACAATTAGTATTTCATACACTAAGCATAAGTAAAAACAATCGAAAAAGAAGCATTAATGAATCTAAATTCACTTCTAAAAGAAGAACAAAATATAATCTATAATATCTATCTTACAAATTAAAGTATACTTGATCCTATCAATTATCTTTACCAAAACAAAACATAACATCTCATTGTTTCCAATTCTACCACAATAGAATACAACACTTATCTTTACTATAAGATAAAAGAAGTGTTTACAACATAATCTCTTAAGATGTTTTCATCTAACTTTTAAGTAAAGAAGAAGAAAATCCATTTCACTATACTAAAACATATAATATCCGCAAAGTAGAAACAGGTTCACATCATGACCTAATCTATTTCAACTTAAGATTAACTACCTTAAAATCAAACATTTAAGATATTCATCAGAACATAATCATATAAAAAATCCCAGAAGGAAAGATGGATCAACAAGCAACAACAAGTTTGCATTTTCTTTTCAACAAACCAGTCATCAATCTCTTCCTAATTCATTTCAGTCAAATGTTAAGTAAGAGAAGATTAATCAAGTAATGATTCTCTTTTTCCTAAAAGAATAATCAACAGAAGGTTCCAACACAAATGAACTTATCCCAACTGCATTAGAAAAGAAATCTTAACAGAAAATGATCCTACCCTGTAATCATTTCCTTCAACTTAATTAACAAATTCCCTTTTCAATACATATAGTTTAAGTTCATAAAAGAGTTCCCAAAAAGAGAACAAGAACAACTTCAAGGAAGGAAGAAAACTCTAATGCTAAACTTCCTTTTTAAAATCTTTCCCATTATAATGCATGAGTTCCACTTTCCATTAGAACATTATAACCATGAAGTTCATACACAGCCCATGACAGTAAAGAATCACAATTAATCTTTTAAAGACTCAACATTCTTTCCTTGGACCCAACAAGAAGTGAAATCCGAGTAGATGCTAACACTCAAAATTTCCCAATAGTTCAATCAAGACAATTATCTTGTCATATTTTCAACACATCACTATAAGAACTAAAAAAAAAGATTGGGATTCCAATAAAATGATAAACCAACAAGATAATTCCAATCAAGATCTCAAAGAGTTTACCCAACAACCTACTAAACCATGCTTCTAGTTTTCTCCTTACATGTGGTGTGGTTTGTTTCAAAAGAATTCTGAATTTAGAACCATTCAATCTAGTAATAAACTCAATTTAAATGACAAGATCAAAACAACATATTAAAAATACGTACTTTTTCCCAAGACTCAAATTACAAATCCGAGCACAATGTAAAACATATAAGCTCCCTCAAAGGATCAAAATCATTCAAGTGATTATAAACAAGTTCGGGCAACAACATGTTCCCTTTTTAGTTTATATTTTAAACAAAGAAAACCAAAAAGACTATAAGATCTGAACCAATACATCGTTCAGGTTACAATTTTAAAAACACCAAGTAACAAATTGATTGTATAGTGTTGCATCACAATATCTCAATCATGAGTTCATATATACACCAGCATCATAATGCTAGACCGAATATAATGAAATTACTTATAAATAGTTCAAAATAAGAATAGAGCTTCCATTTTCAGTTAACATCTTATCAAACCCTGTTTCCCAACTCAAATGGAATGTAAGATCCTTAACAGAGCTCAAACCAAACAACAACAAAATACGAAATTCGTGTTCTTAATGAACTTTCCATGTAACATTTCATATGGTCACAATAAAACACAGGCACCAAACCCTATGCAGACTATCAACAGTCCATATTATCCATAATAATACAACACAGTATCAAGCAGTGCGAGGGTTTCAACAACAATCAAATTTTTGCAAGTTAGAAAACAAGAACCAAGCCATCTACTACTCTATCATAGTTCCTTATATTTATGAAATGAAACACAAGCATCATAGCACCAAGAAACCTAACAAAAGTTCCCAAATACTCCTCAAGTTTCAGACAAAACTCGAACTTGCATACAAGCTTCCATAAAAACACGAGCTCTTTACCAGCTCGAGATCACAAAACATATCAAGTTCACAAAACACTAATCTCAACAAACACAGGTGGAACTCAGAGTTTCCATAAAAACTCAGCTAGTAATTTATTGGCAATGAAAGTCATCAGAACCAAAACAAACAATTACCAAAAACCAAAAATGCCAAGCAAAGTTACCAACTTCATTCTTGCATGCATAGTTCTTGTGCTAAAACAATACAACATAAGTTTCCTACAGAATCACATATACCATGGATTCAAAACCAAGAATGCAAGATTTACTAAACCCAGCAACCAATTAACCAGATAGAGCATGCAATGCACAAAACTCAACAGAGCAGAGTTGTTTTAATGAAAACACTTAGAAGAAAGCAAGAGATTTTAACAGTTAGAGCCTATCATGCCTGATAGTGTCTCTGTCAAATCAAAGAAGACCTCCAGCCGAGCTCACTACTTCCTCTTCTCCACGAAAGATCAAACAACCAAATTCCTTTTCCATAATTCCTCTTATACATTCCACAAAATGAAAATAGATTCAAACTTCAAAAATAGCCATGAAGTGCATTTCAATTTGTTCAAAAACCAGAGAGCATGCAGAGTAAAAATTGTGAAACATGCAAAGTGAAACAACCCAAGAAAAATCCACTTGCATGCCTACCAAGATGGTTTGAGCACAAAAACCGAAAGTAATAAATTCCATTAATTCCAAATCTCCCGCCTAATCTTCCTTGCCACCACCTTCCAAGTCTGGTGCGAATGCCAAGTCAAAAATAACATGCATTTCCATTTTAGTGACACTTCCACCTAAGCCTCCACCAAGTCATCTAGTCCCTACCAAAACTGGCAGTCCGTATGCATTTACCAACCTTATCAATAACATAAATGCCTTAGGAACCATCACCCAAATGCATGCGACCACTTAAGTCCCCATTCATATCCATTAGTTTAGGATAGATTAGATTGCTTAGGTTAGATCTTAGGTAGATTAAAATTTATACCTTAGGATATAACACTAACAACTAACCCCCACCATAGGCCTTAGCAAATAGGTTTAGATAATTTCCACATAGGCAAAATTAATTCAAAACACAATAGTTTTAGGCATTAGGTTAGATTACAATATTACCTTGTAGTATTAGGATCTAGGTTAATTTTAATACCTAGTAACCTTTCCAATTCCATTTACACCAAGCTTAGGTTAGGTTGCAAATCAACCAATCATAATAGAATAAGAAGCTTAGGTTAGAATCATAATTCTATCAAGTGACATAGCTTAGGTAGAAATATATATATTTTTACCTAGCTTAGGATCCCATAGGTTAGTCCTATATAGGATCCTGGATCTCTCCTATGCCGTGAATAGGCTGCATTTCCATTTTTGTCAGCAATGACCTACCATGGTCGATCTCCAAAGACCCAAGCAAAAAAAACCACTAAATGGAAACACGTTCACACAAAAAAAAATCAAAGAACTTGTAACTACAAAGTTTAGTCCAATGTGTATCTTAATTCATGGAATGTCAATTTACCATTCGTTCAACAGAGCAGATTTAAAACATTCCTTGGATCACTTGAAATTGATCCAAGGATGAGTCAGATAAATAGGTAAGTTTACAACTTTTAAACCAGATTGCAAATCACCTACAAGAAGTGAAAAAAAAATGGATTCAGGAAAGCCATTCCAATTCAGTCAAAGGATCTTAAGAGCAGAAAAGACTTATCCATATCAAGCATGATTTCCAATAATCTTTGTCTTCCTTCAATGAAGAACATATCCTTATAAGGAAAATCACATGTCATCCAAATATGTGTCAAAGGGACACATGGATACCTTCCACATCCAGATCTGCTCTTAGGAAAAATTAAGCCCCGTAAAACACAAAAGAATACCAGAAGGAAAAGAGGGGCCAATTTTCATAGGGATTTTCAAGGGCAACATAACTATTACGTTCCTCAACCAAAAAAAGAGGATTCATACCCTAAACAAAAGACTCACATTTTCATCCATCACAGTCCTATCTTTGAGCATACATTTTAAAATATGGGAAAATTAGTCAGAGAAATTTTTTTGAAAGCATACTTTGGATAAAAAGGGTGAGATTTAAATCAAGCACCAACAGTCCCTATCATTCTAACCTAGAGGATGTATGTCAAAGTCAATACAATTAGTTTATTCCTCGGTGGATATGTGACATGGATCAAATGGCCAAGACCCAATATGTCCAACAGAGAAGGGTGATAAGCTAGTTAATTCTTCAACAAGTGTAGAAACGAAATGTGAGACAAAGTCTTATGATCCTAGTGGTTTGGGGTCTATATGTGTATCATACTATGAAAGAGATTAATTAGGAAGAGGCTATAAATTATACTCTCATGTCTAATTCATTGCATTTACTTCTAGTTTAGTTTCATACTCAACTAATCCTACATTATTTGTCTTGATTTATTATTTAGATTAGGGAAACCCCAAGGTTCTCATAGGAGAGGCCATATTATTATGGGTTCCAGGTAGGAATTCTCATTTTCACATTTTGGGATTCATTTTGTCATCTTTAGGGTGTTTGGGGAATGGATCTCGATATACACAAATTTTCATTTTGTGGTACAACGGGCCTTTATATACATATTATGGGTATTCCTCATAGTCACCCAAGAAAATGTTAATGAAAAGTTTTCATTGATCCTATAGGAGTTTCTAGATGACTTGTTGCATTCTCTGCAAAGTACAAGCATGATAACCAATAAAAATGAAATCCATAGTATAAATTGGTATTGTAATCCCTTGGCCTCTAGTTTTGGTTTTGTTGTTGGTTGAACCCTTGATTATTGTTTTGGGGTTGGTTGTTATATGTGTATTTTTGTGCCCGTTGACTAGGGTTATGGTATTAGTTCTAGACTTGGCGTTAAGTTTTCTAAGGCATGGGATGATTGAAATCATTTGTGTGAATAGATGGCATGGCGTTTGGATTCCTTTTATTCCCCATGTTTTAGTTGTTGTTTATGTTACCATTGATGGGACATTGGGATTTTTAGATTGGTTGTTAACATCATCTTTGGTGGCACCACAATTCAGGTTCAATATTGTGTGCCCTCATTGTTATTTCCATTTTTTTATCATTTGTGATGTTTTGGTTTGGATTTACACACTTCACATTAGGACCATAATTCTTTCATCCACTATCGATAACCACTTAATCAATATGAATATCACCTTCTAGTACTTCCTTATAAATAGGAAAGCGGAACTTTTAACTTCCTCCTTAGTTTCTTGATTAAATGAGTGAAGGAATAGATCACAAAGCTCAATTTTCCCATGTTATGTGCATTTTTGGAAGAATAAAGAACATGTCACCATCTCAGTATGAAATGAGCAAAAATTTCATTATGTTCTTGTTTAATGTATGAGAATTCTCATATTCTCATATGTAGAAATTTATTCAATTTGAAGGATTTGACAAGTTATTTTAAATAATGTATGGATGCCTTAAGGATTCACTAATACCAATATAAAGAAATCCCTTCAAGGGTATTTAGAAAGATATTAGAAACTACCGCATCCCATAAGAAAAAATATATAATTTTATTAGTGTAGGCATTGATGTGGGCATTGGAGTCTCACTATCCTTTAAAACTTAGGGAGATCCGATAGTGGACAAGGAAGAATGACACCCTATACTTTGAAATCATGGGGTTATTTTATGTACGTGGTATAGGTTACCATTGCACATAATTCTACCATGAATGTTTCTTTATGGAAAGGTGAAGGATCTGTTTGGTAAGTTTTAGTATAGGTGTTAATTGGTGCATATGGGGTTCTTTAGAACTATGAGAATGGGATAGGAAATACATAGATATCTGGTTGTGCATAATTTTAATACACATGCATGTAGGTCGAAACAACATTAGAGAATGCATTTATGGGTGTTTGGTTATGAAAACCCGCATTGTTGGGGATGACATGTGGAAAGGCATTACCAATGGGACCTTGGGTAGGGTATACATATGATGGTTGAGAACCCATTCTCATTATTTCATAACCTATGATAATATCACTTGGGTTTGATTTAACCAGATAACCTTGTTGCACATGTTATTGTGTTGGTTACATGTTGGTTAAAGGGATGTGACTTTGATTATCCATGGGATAACCCATATTCTTCCCTATTACATGATTTAGTTACGAAGGTTTGAGAACTTTCTAGTTCTCTAATATTTCCCACTAATGTGAAAATAACATCATTCAATGAGGTTTGGACCCTCTTTTTGGATACATAATATATATGATTATCCGATGGAATGAATGATATCCCTTTATGAAATGTTCAAGTATTCATTTTCTTACTTTCTCTCGAATGGTGAACTTCAGGATGTGTAGTTACAACATTACCATTTAACATTTCAGAAGAACAAGTCTACATTTTATTCAAAGACTCATCTATTGTACATAATAGACTAGTGATCTGCATAAAGATATAATCTTATGATATTTGCAAACTAATGTGGGGTCTTCATAAGATACTAATGTGGAAACTAGTTTCACCAATAAAGGTCATATTGTTTGAATTAGATTGAACATCTTATATTTTTTGGGGTTAATCAACCTCCTCTATCCTCACATGATTAGTAGGTTTTGAGATGTAGTTAGGGGAGGTATGCATGTTATTCGTGTATTTTTCAACCAAGCCTAAGATAGAAGGAGATCATTAAGGCTAAACATGGGAATAATACCCATTAAGGAAAAAAACCCCATCAATTTCTCTGCTATACATATTTGAGGGGTAAAAAATACCAGTAGAATAATAGAAGAGGGGAGAGGTGGAAAGAAAAGAAAAAAGAAAGACAAATTATTTCAAGTCATTTTAAACTAAAAAATAAAGATAAATTCATTCACGTCAGTTTCACTAAATTTGTACATAGGAAAAGTGACATAGGTTTTCATGTGAACTCAAATTTGCAAGGTCGGGCTAAGACAATTAAAATGTGGAAGATGGGATGAGTGTGAATAGCTATAAAGTGCTAAATACATAATAGGTGGGGATGGATAAGGATCAAGATTCAAAGTTTGAGAAAATATTGATCGATCAACTTGCAAGTATTAAACTTGCTCATCAAGGATATTGAAAACTCACCTTATGTTTATGTGCAAAATACTAGATTAAGAATAATCATTGTGTGTAATTCTGATCTATGTCAGTTATATAGAACATGCTTCGCCTAGTTGTTGGAATCTTGGAAAAAAACTGTCTCTAAATATTCCTCTATAGGCCCTTTAAGAAAGAAAATAATACACAAATGAGATCAAACTGAGGATTTACGTTTCTAACTCGGTTTTCTTGATCGCCCAAAATTGTTCAGTTATGGATAATTTTTCATTTAGAGTGTCAAGTTGGCTTATGATTTTTTGGGGAAAGGGATTTTAAAGGAAAAATAGTGCATGTAATCCTAATTATAACTCTCTTGTATAGGTTGATACATTGTGGATAAATGATTGGTTCAAATATCCTCCTACAAGGTTGAGACAAATTGAAAATGGTCATGTATTGTCCTCATGTCGTGAGTGAGGATAAAATAAATTGAATTGGTATTCAAAGGGATAATAAAATGGTAGTGTGATTCTCTAATAACTAAGGTTTTTATCTTCATCTTGGTTGCTAGATTACATAAAATCCTAACAACTATGGGTTTTACCCCATATCTAAAGAAAGAGCATGCGCTCAAATAATTAATTCAATTCAACAAATACACAATATAAGCATTATAAATATATAAGAATGGATCTCCTAAAAATAAGGAGTCCTATTGAAACTCCTATAACCACTCCTCTAAATGGGAGTTCCTATATCCTACATGAGAACAAACTATTCTCCTAATTATGTAAATTGTTTAAACAACTTACATAATAGATATTCTAACAAATATAACTAACCCATACATAACAATAACTTACATATAACTCTATGTAATATTATCTATCCTACAAACAAACACCCACATGTTAGGACTATTCCTAACATTCCCCCTTAGTTCTAACATGGGAGAAAACACTCTTGGAGATGCGATGCTGGTTGGCCTTGTTTCCTGGATTGTTGTTGATGTTTAAGATCCACTTGATTTGCATTTACCCCCTAATAAAAACTCCTTGGATATCAGTTTCTACTGAGAATGCATCCAATTACAAATAATAGGGGCTCACTACAAAAATAATCTCACTTTTTCGAAAATTTATCATCCCATTTCCCCCTTTTCGAAAACTATGTCTCTTTCAAAAAAATTATATCCTATATTTCCATAATAGGAGAATATACTTTATAATCCTCCGCATCAAAAAAAAATCCGCTTTAACATATTTTAAGAGGATCGTAGAATTTTTTTTTATGGCATTCCTTTATCCTTTGGAAGGCATGGATTGTTGAATTAAAAAAATTCCTTTTACCCGAATAAGAATGGAAAGTTTGGTTGTTACACGAATTGCCTCCACTCTGTGAGGAATCATTGAATGAAACATGGAGGCCGAATTGGAGAGTTTGTTGCACATGGTTTTTCAAAAAGGTGGAGATGGATCTTGAAAAGGATTCTAGATACTTCATCTGCAACTTCCTTCTTATTTCTTGTGTAATAGCTTTTCCATTAATCACTTTGTGGCTATTGGCTCCGCAACTAATTTTTCATTTGAGAGGGTAGGAAGAGGGTGAAAATTGAGTAGCAGAAACCACTTATCGACATCTTAAATCCAAGAAGGTGTACACTACCAACATTCTCGAAGTAATAGCCACTCCTCCGCCTCCCGTGTGACTTGTGTTGCTACGATAATGGTAAAGTAAAAGTTGTTTAGGCGTTGTTGGTGTAGAAAGGTACATAGTTAAATTCCATGAGAGTGCTCCCATTATTTCTTTCTCCACACTAGAGATCACATACCTACCCAATCTCTATCAATATATTTTCTTCTTCTCTCTTGAACATGCAAAAAAACATTTTTGTAAAAATCCTTCAACATTTTTAGGTTGCAAGAATGTCATTTGGCTGGTCAAATTCATAAAATTCAAAGACTTCAAACACTTTAAACCTTATCTGCTGATTGGAGTAGAAAGATACACAACAATAACAAATTCATTCCATTGCCACGAACAAGGAAGGAGTAAATTCAAATGAAAAATTATGACTGAAAACAAGATAGACACGAAACACCAAAGTGGCTACCCGATAAGATGATATGAATCTATAGAAACCCAAGAGGACTTGAACTAAAATTTATCCCAACTTCACATGAGATACAACTATCATGTATTTTGTACACAAGTGATTCTAATGCATGGAGGAGAAGAATGATGCTTCTACGGGTTCAAATAACAATGTTGTTCTTCCATATGAAATTCCAAATACGTATAACATACTCAATATTTTAACCATGGATCTAAAGAGCTCTCGATACCTAATTTATACATACATACATACATACATACATACATACATACATACATACATACATACATACATACATACATACATATATATATATATATATATATAATTTCTTGATTTTGAATATGGAAATGGTGAACAAAATGGAAGAAAACTATGAAAAGAGTGTACAAAATGGAGAGAGAAAGAAGATGCACATGAATTATGGATACCACTAGGTTTACTATGAGTTGCATGGTATCCACTAATACTAATGACAAGTATGCAAGAAGGGTGGACGATCCAAACTCCAAATTTCACATGAGGTCTATGGCATCTATTAGACCTTTGCTTGCACCACTTGACTTTAAAAAAATGGATGACGCATAAACAATGGAAAATAGGTTTGCACAAGGCCCATTTTGCACACCCATTTCCATTACCTAACTTGACAAATGAACCATGAGTGAAGTGAAAGAACCAGAGAGGCCCCTTTCAAAACCAGCTCTAATACCAGATGTGGGTTTTACCCCATATTTGAAGAAAGAGCATACACTCAAATAACTAATTCAATTCACAAAATACACAATATAAGCATTACAAATATATAATAATGGATCTTATAAAAATAAGGAGTCCTATTCAAACTCCTATAACCACTTCTCTAAATGGGAGTTCCTATTTTGTATGGGAGAACAAATTATTCTCCTAATTATGTAAGTTGTTTAAACAACTTACATAATATATATTCTAAAAATTATAACTAACCCATACATAACAATAACTTACAAACAAACACACACATGTTAGGACTATTCCTAACAACAATGAATAAATAACAAAAAGAAATTTAATTAAATAAAAATATAGATGAATTTATCACTTTGGTTTATCAAATTCCTTTTCACTTAATTAAATAAAACAAATTCAACTAATTTAATCTATCTTTTTGTATTTTGAGAATATTTTGAAAGGAATGGATTAAAACTAATGAACTAACTAATATTTTTTATCTTTTTCAGATTATTAAAAAAAAAAGATATACAATCTAAAGAAATGAACAAATAATAAAAACCAAATTAATTACTTCTAATAAAATTAACTAAATAGTGAACAACCAGATGTGTTTATTCCTCTATTGTAGGGGTTTTAAATACTAATTCTAATGAGGAAGCATTTAAAATATTATTGATTTAACACGAGTAAAGATTCTTGTAGAAAATATAGCTCGATTTTTGTGAAGGAAGCTTCTCAAAAGTTGTTGTTGCATCCCGAATATTATGGTATTTTATTTAATTATGGATGAATGTAGATGTTAGATGTTTTGAGATGAGTTATGCATGTTGATCAAGTAAATAAATTATATGACCATGGTTAGATGTGAAATGATCAAGTTTCCTTATTTATGCCTCACAAAAGTATTAATTATTATTATGAGTTTATAAGATAATTTATTTCTTAATGTTTATTTCCTAACGCTAACAAATGTGTGAGTGTTATGTTGAGTGGTGGTGTGCACAGGAAAAATTACCCTCAGAAGGAGGGAGAGTATCATTGGGAAGAGGAAAATAGATGATGGAAATAATGTGGCAAAGGGATGTAAACCATGTGACTAGGTTGTGTCCACTTTAGGGAAGTATAGATCCTTTTTCCCGAACTCGCATGGCCGCAAGAGTAGGTAAGAACCCTTTTAAGTCTTAAACGGAAAATAGGTCTCTAGTGCAGTTATCGGTCTATATAGGTAGCATAAATATATGGTTTTGGTTCATGCGTAAATATTAATAACATTGAATTGTTATTAAAGGCACCTTTTAATAAAATTATTAAATAAATAAATCACATGAGGGATAGTAATTAAGTTCTTTAAAAATAAATAAATAATGCTAAGAGACAAGTATTAATATATAGAAGTTAATAATAAAATAAATTAATGGTTTTAAATAAAATAAATAATGTGCAAGTAAAATACCAAAAAGGGGTACCCAAACTTTGAGGAAGAATGGTTATGTTTTAATTGCATTCAAAGAATCCCAGGAGAAATTTTCAACTTCGGTGCACCATTTGGATGAAGTAGTCTTTAAATTTATTAAAATTTCCTATTTTAGGAAGATTACCCACCTTTTATGGAGGAGACACTCCATTAACTTGAGATTCTCCACATTCACGTGGGAGAGAGGAATTTAATTAATAAAGGAGAGGAATTTAATAAATAAAGTAGAGAATGGAAGTAGTTAATTAAAAAGATATAAAAGAAAGAAAGGAGGAAAATAGAAACATTCATTCACAGGAGAAAAGGAAAATTAGATCTGGAAGAGGAGAAAATGCATAGGAGTTGGGACTTACTATCATTAGTGAAAGGTATGGGGATTACCCTACTAGAAATTCCATGTTTTAATTCTATATTGTTTTTAGATGGGGTTTTGGAATAAATGAAAGCTTCCAGTAGATAATCTACAGGTTTAACCCGCTAAAAATACCCTAAATTAGCTTTATATGTTATTAGATTGGGTTTGGGACAAGTAGAAACTTCGAGCTGATAATCCAAACCATATTCAAACCCTCTCCATTAGATTTTTGACCAGTTTCATCCTCTTATACAAGTATTTAATTTTATTTCATTAACGAAGTGTTAATCAAGTTTTCATTGTAGACATGTCCGATTAGTGAGCTAGATAAAAATAAAATCAAGCAACCTCAAAGATGTGGGGTTTAAGGTACCCGTAGAGCTGATGGATGTAAATGGATGGGCACAAAGTGAATGTCCTCATTGCATGAGCTAGATAGACCTACAAAACAAAGGAAACTAAGAGAAAATGGATTAGATGGTATATGGGGGCTACCTAACAAAGTTGGTTTCAGAAGTGTTGCCTTCCTATTAAGGATTTCAACCCCTATTTGATCGATAAAATGATGTAAATGAAAGATAGATGAATAACATGTAGAAACTGATAAATAAAAGGACTTGAAAGTGTTGATGTGTAGAGGAGCTACTGATATGATCAAAGTAAATGTAGAGAAAACCAAACTAAGAGAACCACAAGGGCATGAGGATGGTATTATGGTGATACAAGTGGCATCAAAAGGGCATTGTGATAATATTATGATAAGAAAGGGGCTATAATGTCGAGGTTTTCTATCACTATTGACTTCTTACTTGTTTAAAAGAGGAGTAGAAGGCTTGTATTTATAGCCTTTGAAGATGGGGTTAACTTAGGGGTTATCAGGTAATCCTGGTTTGAAAAATTAACCCTGATTAGATGAGTAGAGGGGACATTATTTGAGTGATTAGGTGCAATAATGGATTTGATGTGTATTATTTATTTTGTGAGTGGTGCATGATTTGAATGATTTTGGAGTATTTAATTATTAGGTGGGGTGATATGAATTAGTTTAGAATATTTAATTATCAATTGGATATTAGCATATAATGAGATTTAGGGATTTAAAGGGGATCAATTAACCAATTAAGATTGATTAATTGAATATGTAGTTTTGGTGGGAAATGGGATTTATTCAAATTTAGGGGAAGGGATTCAAATGGGTAAGCCTAATGAAGGAGAGAAAACATGGGGTAGAGGGAGGAATGATACCAAAAACTGGTGTCTACATTTTCCCCTTTTTGATGAGTGGTTTGTGTTGGGCAAGCCGTGAGACAAAAATAATGAAGTATTGAAAATATGATTGATTGAGTGTTCCCCCTCAAACTTGGGATTGACGACATAAAGGAAGTCAAGCATGAGTTTGAAAGAGATAGATGTTAAAGGTTAGGTGGGTGATGAAAATATGGGTAAATGCATAACCAAGGAAAGATGCCCCAGATAAAAAGGATCACAATAATAATTAAAAATATGATGGTGACTCCAATATCACATCGGTAGAGGATAATTGTAGTCTCAATGGAGACGGGTGATAACGTTCTACAAACCAGTGAGTAGGTGAAAACCACTGCAGAATGTATGTAGGTTAGGATGACCAACGAGTCATAAGAAAGCACTAAATTATGTGTAATGAAATGTAAAAATAATGTTAAATCCTTTGTACACAAGGAATCAAGTGAAAACTATGCATCCATAAGGACAAGGATGAAAATAATGATGTCCCAACACATGACACAAAGAGCAGCCGAAAAGGTGAGTTGGAATATGGATGGTGAGGTACTATGCCCCAGGTGAGGGGGTTAATAATTTTGAAGAGAGATATGACAAGAAAATAATAGAATAATAAAGGAGAACAAACTTTGATTCATGGAAATAGGGGGAAGATTATGATAGACGCTTTCCAAGAAAAAAGTAGAGCATATACTTGCAAGGGAAAAGGTGATAGTTGATGGCTACTATAGTATCCTCTAAGACAAAAATGTCATAGGAATATGTGATGAGGGATCTTATGGGATGATTCCCCCATAGCGAGAATAGAAGTGATGACAGAGAAGTTGCAAATGTTGCGGAAAGGAGGATGAGAATGGGGTGTAATGAAATGTATCGACGGTGGTGCATAAATGGAGAAATATCATAATCGATCATGAATGCTAGGTGTGAGGATGTGTTGAAGGATGTAATGAGTAAGAGTGGAAAAAAGGAATGAACAGGAGTAGTGGTTGATTATGAGAAGAGAAAGAAAGGTCAAAGGTGAAGGAGACAAGGGTATGGAATAGAACGGATAAAGATGGAGGAGGAGGAAAAAAGGAATGAAAGAGGGAGAAGAGAATGAGAGAGGGATGATAGGGGAAGAAGGAAATGATGAAGGAAAAAAAGGAGAAGACAAGAAAATGATAGAGCAAAGGGTGAAATTATGAAAAAGGGAGAGAGATATTCAAAATGAAGGGAGTGAAGAAGGGTGAAGGAGATGAAGGGAGAGAAATTATGGAAAACGAAAGAGATGATAGAGTTGAGAAAAGAAATAAACTATAGAAGTAGGAGGTGAAGAAGACAAAAATAGGTGGAAGAGAATAATAGAGAAGGATGATAGGAGAAGGGAATGAGGAAAGACAAACAAGAAGACGAGATGAGAGTAGGGGGAAAATTAGGAAAAGGGAGAGAAGGATGGAAAAATTAAGGAGATGAGGATGATGAATAATTTAAAGAAGATGAAAGAGGAGGTAGAATGGAGAAAAGAAAGAAATGATGAGGGACCAGGAAGATGTGGAGAAGATTAGATAAAAGAAGAGAAACTGGTACAAAATGAGGGAAAAGGTGGGGGTGATAGAGAAAGGAAGGAGAGGGTAGGAGGAAGGTGAAAATGATGGGGGAAGAAGAGATGATAGAGTGGATATAGGGAGAAGATTGAAGGAACCTAGTCCTCGTGAGGAAGACCAAGGAAAATAATATGAAACAGACCACATGGAAATGCATGTGGAGGGTGAGATGATAAAAATATGGGACAACGCTGAAGAGCCAGGTTATCAATGGGGAAGTAAGAAGGAAACGTGAAGTAAAAAGGGGAAGAAGATGATATAAAGGAAGTGAAATAAAATGAGGAGTAGAAAGGAGGAGAGGACAACAAAGAAAATGATGTAGAAGGAAGGAAACCAAGAATGGAGATATTCAGTGAAGAGTGAGCAGTATCAAGAATGTAAAGAGAAGCTAGAGGGGAGGAATGATATAGATTGAAAAAAATGTGGAGATGCATGAGATGAGGATACAAGGATTACGAGACAATAGACAAAGGATGTATGATGAAGACACGATAGATTTTTAATAGGTAAATGAGAAGATGGAGAGGTGGGGAATAAGTGACAAGAAAGGGTGGGGGTGGAGAAAAGGGATGTGAGGGAAGATAGAATGGGGATAGAAGAGGCAATGCCAGTGAGGGGATATTAGGAGAAGTCCACCGATAATGATCGGTAGGGAAGGATGGGAGGAAAAGTGAGAAGAGGGAAAAATTAAATGAGGAATGGAAGAGGAAACACCAATGAAGGGACGTTAGGAGAAGTCCACCGATAATGATTGGTGTACACATGGGAAGGAAGGAATGAAGAGAAAATGGAAGAGGTCAAAAAGAGTGAAGAAGGACCTTACAGAATGGGGAGGAGAGAATTTTAGGAGAATTCTACCAATAATTATTAGTACATAAATGGAAGATGATGATGAAATAATGTTAGGGGATGATCAACAATAATGACGGGTAAGCATGGGGGTAGATATGTGGGAGAACTCAAGAAGATGGAGTGGAAAGAGTAAAGAAAGGAGGGATAATGATTTGTGCTAAGATGAAGGTGAGGAGAGGATGCAGTGGATGAGAATGAATGAGGTAAATATGAAGAAACAAGACATGAAAATAATGGAAAGAAATGATATGAACGATGATGGATGGGGCAAAGGAACATGATTACAAGTGGAAGATAGTAAAAGTGCTCTGTGATATGATAGGTTGAGAAAGGATAATGGTAGGAGGAAAATGTGGTTGGTAAGGAAGACTAGGAGGAAGAAACAATCAATGGAGGGAATAAAGAATGAGGTGAGGGAGAAGTCCAGAATGATGAGTTCAACTTAAGGAGGACCCTTAAGTAAGACTATCATGTGATGAAAGTGGTTAAGTAAGATTGTCAAGTGAGGGATGATGGAGATGAAAAGTGGGAAAACATGAGGTGGTATTTATGAGAATGAAAGAGGAGGTGAGAGGATGTGATGATGGGGAATGACGAGAAAATGTGGACGGTGAGAATGTGGAGTGATGGGGGAGTGCAAGATGACAGATCATCCTTAAGATGGACTCTTAAGTAAGATCACCATGTTGTAGGAGTGGTTAAGTAATATTTCCAAACCGACAGTGATGATATGGAAGGTGAAAGACAAGAGTGAAAAGAGGAAATTGGGAAGAAAGGAAAGAAAGATACACAGAGTGATGAAATAGGATAGGAATGGTGAGACAGGTGATGTGGGGATAAGTGGTGATGAGTGGAAATGAGGAGAGAGGATCAATGGATCAAAGACATTGTTGATCATGGTGGGGGATAAGAAGTTGTAGGATAACGAACTCACCTTGAGAAGGATCCTCAAGTAGGATTCACAAAATGCAATGGAGATCAAGTAGAATTCCCAAACCAAAAAGTGTATTAGTGAGAGCATTCATAGATGTTAACATAATTCATGGAATTATGGATGATTGTAAGATATGCCATCCTTAAAGGTAAACATATAGATATAGATTTCATGGTTTGAAATTAGATATGCAAGAATGTGATCTTGATAAAAGGTGACCTTAACGAGATAAATGACACATAATCATAGCAAGGGGCATACAGGGAAACCATGCTTCAAACCGGATTGGAGGTAAACAAGAAAGGGTACCACTCAAGGCATTACACTTACAGCCAATAGCAGGTGTTAATACATAACCAACGATAGTTAGTTATACCAAAAGACCATGAGGGAAAAATGGATGCAATAATATCATAAACCTAATGTCAACATAACAAAGGGGATTCTAGATGTAACTTTTATGTGGGAAGAGGGTTATCCATAGGTGGTTGTTCCTAGAACTATGCCCTAGCTTTGGGTAGGGGAAAGAGAGAAAACTGATCAATGCAAGAAGTTTGCTAAGAGAAATTTGATCAAAGCGGGAAGCTTTCTGAGGATGCTAATACAGTAGAAGGTTGATCAATGTGGGAAGCCTTCGCTGCCATGATAAGAGAGTATCCATCCTTCGAGGGTATGGTCTACTTTTTGCTTTTTCTTTGGGATTTTTGAATTTTGTTTTTAGATGGTAGGATAATATATGCATGATAGTTGTCCTTCGGGGGAGCAGTCTATACTTATTATATGTTTTTATGAACAATTGTCCTTTGATGGATCAATCTGTTTTTGGATAAGATAGCATGAGACAAGAGCATCCATAATTTTTACTTTCTTTTCTTTTTTTTTGTGTTGATTTTCTATTTGATGGGAAGAGTTGGGTATAGCTAGGTAGACCACTTAGGAGGGGATGATGATCATACAAGTGACACCCCTAGACCCTTTATGTGGTTTCGATAGGTAGATAGGAGGATGATGGATGTAATGATCATGGAGTTCTCACCAAAAAGGAAGAACCTATCCATAAGAACAATGCTATGGATAGATCCATGGTGCCCATATTTAAGGTCATGACTAGGAAAGTGATGGCATACCACATAATTCCAAATCATTATAGTGATAGATGGAAGAGGTTCATGATGGAGGAATGATCTAAGGGTATGACTATTTTCTCATTAGTAGATATGCTAACAATAGAATGGTCGTAAGTGCAATGCATTAAGAGGTTCAATCTTTGGTTTACTAGTAAGGGAAGCCAAACGATAAACCCCAAACCCATACTTATGCGTGATAATGTAAGGTCCAATCTAGTTGGGAGAAAATGTTCCACATTGGATCCTTTCTAGAGTGTGATCAAAAGATAGGATAAAGTCTTAGGGGAGGAAGATAGGATATGATAGGATATGATGATATAGATGAGCGAAGATAAAAATTATGTGTTATCCTTGAGGAAGTGAAGAAAATATGTACCCCTAATGAGGAAAATAAATAGCCATAAAGGTGGGATTAGGATGATAATTAATATTCCCCCCAATGGAGAAACAAACATGGCCATAAATGTGATCTTTGAAATAAATATGGTGCCCCAAAGGAAGGGACATGTATGGCCACAACGATGGACTTAAAATTAAAAACATGGTCCCTCAAGGGAGAGACGAATATGGCCACAAAAGTGGGATTTAAAAAGAGATGAAGATTTAGAAAAGATTAATTTGGATTTAAGATTAGATGAGATGGATTGGATAAGATTAAATAAGGCGATGTCAAAAGTGAAGTCCCCCAACATCAAGGAAGTTTTATGGATGGATAAGAGATGAATTGATGTAGAAGGGATGCTAAGGACAAGGGAGGATGTCCCCTAGCGAGGGAGATTATATTAGATGCAGATGAGTTAGTGGATGTCAAAGGAGTTTAGATAGGATTATTTTGGATTTGGATTGGATAAATGGTTGGAGACCACAAGGGTGATTGGAAAGATAAACAATATCGATGAATAATGAAGGAACTTCCGTAGGAGGAATGTCATGTGCAGGAGAGATGTTAAGGGATGATGTGGATGGAGGAATCATGGGAAACCTGATGGATGGGATACAAATTGGATTAGATGTAGATGGAGAAGGATGTTCCCCCTAAATGAGGAAATTATCTTTCTCAATAAGGTTATGGATGATTGTCTGAAAGGCCTTACAATGTTCAATGTCATGGCCTAGGGTATGATGATAAGCATAAATGTAATTGGGATTGAACCACAATGGCTTTGGACTATGGGGATTAAAATATTTAATGGGAGGAAGCATGATGGTATATATTCGAATTAAATGTCAAAGGACATTTGCGTAGGACCCAATTGAAGTGTCATGGGAAGGTAACTCTTGTGGGTTTTGATAGAATATTTTGTCTTGGAGTTAGGGAAGAAGTGGACGTAGATCAGATGGGTGAATTAGATGTCTTAAAAGATGAATCAATTTTAAGAGGAGGGTTAGATTGTTTGGATTTGGATTTATCGTTATGAGGTGTATTAGATGAAGGGATTGACCTTAAAATAGATGTTGTAACATTGGATTGCTGAAAAGAGGAAGACCTAACTTCTTATGAGGATGCACATGAGACTTTTGAGGATGTTTACCATGAGCCTTAGATTTTGATCAAGAAGATTTACCTTTGGCGGGGATGATAATAATCTCAACTGGAGGATCTAAATATTATGGTGTAGGTGTGGATATTGATGGAGAAATAGGTGTTTGTATAATGTGATTAATAAAGTCTATGTGAGATGTGGATTGTGTAGGCTTTGGATTGGCCAAGGTGGAAATAGTTGGTTTTGTAGTGGGAGGATGAAAACTATTTGTATTTGAATTAGGTGGAGGTGCTTATTCCATGAATTGTTCAAAAGGTATCATTAATATATTTTCAAATCAAGGGGATATGGTTGGTGTGATAGTGGATATAGACATTGAAGGATTAAGTATAGACGGTTGGGGTAAAATAGGTGATGTGGCCATGCAAAAGGATATAGGTATAGGTGACAAAGGTTTCAATGTAGGCGTAAGTGGATTTATTGATATGATAGATATAGGGGTAGCTACAATTGATAGAGAGGTGGGAATAATTGGGATATTTGGAGATGTATGTGATGTGGTGATGGGTATGTTTGACGTAGATGTGGTTAAGGGGTTGAATATGACAGGTTTGGGCATGATAGATGTGGATGAAGTGGTATGTATAGTCGAAGTTGATGTGGATGTGGTAAAGGTAGTTGGTGTGGTTGGTATAGAAAAAAGTGCGGAAGGAGGAACTGGGATTGACTCTAAGGATGGTATAATGGGTAAAGGTGAAATGGATGTAGGTAAGGTATTCAAATATAATGAAGTGGATGTGGTAACTGATGGATTAGATATGATAGGTAATGTAGTAAATGTAGGAGTAATATCGGGTGTAGAAGTAGGCGGGAATGGTTGTTTCGTAAATGTTTCAAGGGGTAAGAATGATATATTTGTGTAGACACCCATAATTATGCCCAAGCAATTTAAATACTTAAATTGTGCTAATCATCCCTTTCCCGCAAATTAGCAACATATCACCAAAAGAGCCCATCTTCTCTTATATCGTCATTAATTAATTACACTACGCTAATTAATTAAGTCACCTATCCAACAAATACCCTAATTAATGACCTTCCGTTAATAAATCCCCCTTCTATCTAGACTAATTAATTATTATTAATTAATTAGCTTCCCCTTTCATTTAACCAATAAATCAATATTTAATTGATTTAATCCCCTTCTATAGTCTAAATCATGTTAATATTCCTCTAAAAGCTTCTATAAGCTTGCACATCTATTAATTAAATCATCTTGATTAATTAATGAGCCCCCTTTATCCACATGAGTCACTAAAGGACAAGCTAAACCCTCCTAAAGTTAACTCAACCCTATCTAAACCCCCTTATCCATAACTAACTCAACATCCCTATTATCCCACATGCAAAGGGATGTAGTGGTTCCTTTATCCATTGGGCTATATAAAGATCCCTCCTCCTACCTTTACACTTACACCTAAATTCCTTGAGAAGACAAAAGCAAAGCACATAGAAAATAGACTAAAAGATTTCCTTTGTTATTCTTGAGAATTCACCATTTGAAGAGCTAAGCCTCCTTTCTTGCATTCTCTAGCTAAGTGCTTGGGTCATATGGGGATAGTCAAAGGGTCTTGTAGCCAAGCTTTGATGAGCTCCCATTCCTAGGTTCTTGGATATCAAAAACAACCAATTTGATTGTCTACATAAGTCCATTTGATTTTGTTGTCAATCAAAAGAGTAGAGGTTCTTGACAATTAACATGTTAGTTTGATTTATGCTTTAAAGTTCTAATGCAATAATGTTATTGTCTAACCTTGTTTAACTCTTATCTTGATGGTGTTTTAGATTTAGATTTATATTTGTTAATTAAGACTACTAGGTGTTAGTTTTAATTTCCTTAACTTAGTTGAAAAAAACCATGCACACATTTGGCACACCCAAAGTGGGACCGGATCCTTTGTCCCTTAGCATTTTTATCTTGAATTCTATTGTTTTTTGGCTAACCCTTTGATATGCACATATAATAATTAATGTTTAATTTCTTGGGATTTTTGCTAGCATTATATGTGTAGGTTCTCACTTATGGCTATCATTTCAATGAGTTGTTGCTAATTTAAAGCTAACTTGTTAAAATTTGAAGTATTGTGAGGTTTTTTTGTGTTTTTCGCCATAATTTGGTTGCAAGAGTGGCGCAGCACACTAACAGGGGCGTAGATACACTTATCCCAGTGCGAGGCACCTCTCAGGTGGCACAAGCACACTGTCGAGCTTAAATTTCTATTTGTCGACCCTAGTGCACATACACTAACCCCGACACACATACCCTAACCAAGGCGCAGGCACACTAACCTCGGGAACAAATGCTATTTCATACTTGTACCTTCATTACAACACAAAACCTATCAAACCAGTGCATACACACTAACCCAGTGCAAGCATCCCTTTGGTGGCGTAGGTACTTTTCCTCGGTAGCCATGAAGCATTATGTCGAATTTGATACTATTTTAATTTGAGGTGGCACACGCTTTTCTGGTGGTGCATGCACTTTTCTAGTAGCACAAGAATTCATTAGAATCTAATACTGTTTTAATTTGTAGTGGCACACACACTTTTCTGGAGGCATATGCACTTTTCTGGTAGCACAAACATTTTATTAGAATCGATATCTGTTTTAATTTGTGGTGGCGCACACTTTTTTTTGATTTCGTACACGCCTCTCGGGTGGCGCAGGTGCACTATAAGTTGAAAAAAAAACATAGAGTAGCGCATCCACCATAACCCACGTGTAGACATCGAAACAAGGGTGCACGTGCCTTTCTGTTTTCTTGAGGTTAAGGTGTTAAGGTGCTAACTTTCTTGCCGGTTTTATCTAATTAAATACTTATTTTTGCGGGGTGTGTTTACATGCTTGTCCTAGATTAGATAAATTTTGCATGCTTGCTTAAAAGAATAAGATCGAGTATGCTCTTCCCTCGTGTCCCTTGGGGTGATCTTGGGAATCAACAACAATTCTTAGATCTTTTTTATGCTTTGAAATTGTTAGGAATATCTGGATTAGAATGGGTTAACTTGGTGTGTTTGAAGTAAAGTGTTTTTCCATTTGATATCTTATTATATTTTGGAAACATCACGTATGCTCTTCTCTTGCTTCCATGGATGATCTTGAGAATCATAAATGATGTTTACTCTTTTTATGGAAAACTACTAAAACTCGTTGTGTAAGACCAAAACACATGCTTGTCAAAGAAACGTGGAATCAAAACAAATTCAAAAACTACTAATACAATTGTCATACATGTTGCCAAAAGGTGTTCAAGTAAACCACACCTAATTAAACAAGATAAAAATAACAACATATTCAAAACACTGTTTTTGCTGTGTTTCGAGAAAAGGGTACGTCCCTATCCGCTCAACTAGAACATAACCCCTTTGGCATAATGCCTTACGCTACAACAATGGGGGTGGTTCCAGGAACCCCAAAGTAGTCCATGCAAGAGGGAACCTTGTGGACAAAACAAGAAGTGCTCCACACTACCTACTTGACTAGTGATTCCTTGTGAGATAGCATTACTAGATTGTTCATATGGCAACCCCAGTGATAGTACATGTAGATGCACTAGTTGCCTACTATTCTTGAAAGGGGGTAAAGTAAATCCGAGATATTCCCAAGATAGTCGGACTGTTTGGGTAAATTGTGCTCACTTAAGACATATTTGTAACACCTAGGGTGAGAGAACCACCTAGGAAGATATTCTTTGGCTAGGAGCCCACTTTGACCATTTCAAAATAGTGTTGAGTTGTGAGCCATCTTTTATCACGAAACATGTGATGCGTTACTTTTGCTTAGTTTTTCACTTGCCTTAAGGTGAGGCAAAACTCTGCTGAAGTGAAGCCATCATTTTTCATCCCCATTTCGATCTACTTCCTTCACATTCTTTTGAAACTTTGTTGATAAAAAAGGGTGACTATCTTTGTGTTACCAATCGATTGTTTCATTTGCTTTTATGTCCCTTTATGACCATCCATGTTTGTGGATGGGTAAGTTAAATGTCTAAAGTGTGCGGAGGTGTATTCATATCATTGGTAGCCTTTTTGATCTTGATACCCACGTCAAGATCGTCATTGTAGGTAGGCGTGGTTCATCATCTTGGACTTCCTTAGAAAGGTTACCTTGTTTATATCGTATCACTACAATTTTGGTATTTACGTCTTGTTTCTTGTAAACTTGACCTAAATATCCATATTGTAAGGTTACGCTACACACATTTTAACAATTCTTAGTTATACTTTAATATTTTAGTTCGGCTCTATTATTACCTCGGTTTTGAAGAGTTCTACGTGTTACCACTTGTGTGTGTTATATCAATATCATCTTGATATCAATATCTTACTTTCTCACAAAGTTTGGTTAACATATCTTGGTGACATTGTTGTGTCACTCAAAAATTGTAATGGAACTTTTTTGGGATATAGGTCTTAATAGAATTTGAGCTCGCTTTTAGTATACCATGTTAGGAGGTCGCATTAAAGTATTGTATTTATTTACGTCTTGTTTATTCTATTGAACTTGGAATAAGTGAGAACATCTTGTTAATTATCTTGTGATACCAAGATTCTTTTTGAAACACAAGATAGGAAGTACTTCATTCATTTGATAGGCTTAGATACCAAAAATTTGTGTCACTATTGATTTATCACTCTATCACATTGGTATTCTCACATTTTTTACTCGTTCATATTCTTAACATTCATCTTACATTTCACTTAGGTGTGGTCACAAAGTTTTGAACACATTTACAACTTACCTTAGTGAAACTATTGTATATCATGGCTCCCAAAACACAATTAGGACTCAAGAAGAAAACATACGAAGAACAACAAGCGCAAGCTTGGGAAGCCTCAAATAGACAAGGGTTAAACCCTTTACGGGATATGATCTAGGACCTCTATTTTCCATGGAAAAAGATATAGACGACATGGTCGATCATAGTGGTAATGAATTAGATTCCCCACATGTGGAATTTGAATTTAACCCCACCTTATTAGATGAGTTCCTTTTTAGAAACAAGGATAGGGTGCTAGCATGGGTTGTAGAATTGGGGGCCAAAATGCCCACTACAAATGAAACAATCCCACCTACGAATAACACTAATGAGGAGGAGTGACCTCTTATCAACATGGAGGAAATTTTAACACACGGACATGCTTCTACCTCCAATGCAAGAAATGATAATGTAGGGGGACATAGAATACCCTTTATCAAAGTACCACGTAGAATCAGGTCAGGACACGAGAAAGTTGAAGAACCTCCACAATATGAGGAAGAAGAGGAACCTTTGGAAGAAGAGGTCACCATTCAACAACAAATTAGTAACCTTAGCCAAAAATTATCCTTGCTAACCTCTCATGTGCAAAAGGAAGTAAGTAAGAATGTCCAAAAACCAAGGCCTAAGGTCAAAATCAGTGAACTCCATAGGGAAAATCAAGGAGAAGACAATGCAGATTATCATCGTGTATATATCCTAACTTCTCCTACTAAATAACAATTGCTCGCATAAGAAGTAAAATCCATGAAGGAAACACTCACAAGCCTTCAAGAGAGAAATGTGGGTAGCATTAGAAAGTATCAATACGAAGAACTATGTCCCCATCCTTTTGACAAAACTATGACACTTCAACCTTTCCCTATAAAAATTGACATGCCAAAATTTGACAAATATAGGGAAAGGGAGACCCACGAGATCATGTCAAATATTTATATATGTTGTTTAAGAGGTTTCCTATAGTGATAATTATCTCATACGACTCTTTCCCAAGAGTCTAGAAGGTTAAGCCTTGGAGTGGTTTACTCGCTTTCCTCGCGGGTCTATTTTTACCCGGCTAGAATTGGAAAAAGGTTTGTGCTTAATTTCTCATACAACATAGAAAGTTATATCACCTTGGCAGATTTATGTGGCACCAAAAAATTCCCTAATGAGACTTTCACTAGCTTCCTACGATGGTGGAGAGGGATAGCTGGTTGCTTCCCTTGTGCTTTCCCGAAAAACAACTCGTAAGTATCTATGTGCCCAACCTAAATCTAGACATTGCTTTCCACCTTCAAATGCATTGTGTTCATACTTTTGAGGAGGTCATTGAAAAGGATGTTCAAATAGAGAAATATCTTATTGCTAAAATAACTCTTAAGTCATATTCTAAGGATAATCAAAATGTTAAACCTATGGAGAAGCCGAAAATATTTAACAAAAACAAAAACGTGGTGGGAGATGGGATCATGGATTCCAAACGTGTACAAACGGTCCAAACCGGTCAACCTTTTAAACTGACCAAAGGACCTATTCAACCACCACCAAAATGAAGAATGTTCACCCCTCTCAATGAGCCTTTGTCGGTTATATTAAAATAATTGGATGTGGCTCACATGGTGACATATCCTATGACACAACCATTTGATGACAATGCTCCAAAACCATCATGGTATAAGGAGCATGACTATTGCAAATTACATAGTGTCAAGGGACATAAAATAGATAAATGTCTGTGGCTTCGTCACTATATCCAAGAACTCATCGACAATGGGGAGATAGAGGTGGACAACCCAGAGAAAACTCAAACATCTAAAAAAATATGGGGATATATAAAGAGCCATTCCCCAAACATGGTAAATCAGAAGAGTCAAATCCAGATTGGGGAGATTCATCCCATAGTTATAAAGCAACAAATTACTTATATACCAAAAATACAACAATCATCATGATTCTCTTATTGGATGTATTCGCTCTCCTAATGACCATGTGAACACCATTCGAATCAAGGGAAAGGATTGTGCCATAGTAATAAGGTGTGCCCGCCTCGTGATTCCTGAACCTTCTCCATCAAGCCCACAAAATGGTAGGTAAAATCTCTTAGAGCAACTTGAGAAAACATCTACTAAGATTTTGATCTTAGATCTTCTTAAAATTTCAAATGTACACAAAGAAATTTTGTACCAAACTCTTCAGGGGTTAAGATTTCCACTAGAGGTAGATCCTACACATCTTCAAGCTACAATAGCAAAAATTATGCCAATCGAACACATTACCTTTAATCATAGGGAAATCCCTACCGAAAATCCAACGCATAATCTCCCTTTGTATATTGAGGTAGTTGTTACCTACAAGAAGATCAAACGGGTGCTTATGGACAACGGATCAGTTTGAACATCTACACACTAAATTTGGTTAAGCAGCGGTAGACATACTTTAGGCGGACACTTGAGTCAAACATCATCACTATCACCACTTATGACAATGCGTAAAGGTCGTCAATGGGAAAAATCATGTTACCCATGGAAGTGGGTCCCACTTGTCATCAAACAAAGTTCCATGTCCTGGACTTGGAACTTTTGTATAATATACTTCTAGGCTGACCATGGATTCATGCCATGTAGGTCGTGCCATCGATGTTCCATCAATGCATTAAAATGAAGCATGAGGGACACACTTTTACAATACAAGGAGATTCATATCCCTTTGCACACTACAGAGCTCTCAATATTTTTACATGTAAGGGTACATATGCGTGTCCCTCCACCGATATAGCTTTCCCTCTCCAATCTGAAGCCATGGAATCTCGGGTAGATTCGATTCTCTTAGTTCTTGCACCCATGGTGCCTCTACATCAACCTCTCCTTTTGATTCATGGGAGATGAAGGTTTTATAATATGGCTGTGGAGAATATAACGTGTAACAAGCCCTCTTAGTTTTAGACCTCTCATTGTCACCTAAGACTAGAGGTCGACCCAACTATCACTTCAGAAGACCTAGAAATGAGAAAACTATTGGGTCATTTTTACCTAGAGGCTTGCTGGCTGAAGAAAAATTGTTGGATCCACCTAAAAATTGTGTCCCGAGAGATACTCAACCAACCTATTATCAAACCCCGAATATGAGAAATCCAAGAAATGATGTACTCCATGGGCTATAAGGGCCTAGGATGCAAAATAAATGAGCAAGGACAATGAGAACCAATGCCTCTCCCACATTTTAAAACAGAAAGATACGACATTAGAATTCTTCCTTATGGGGCATACCCTAATGATCAAGATGCTAATTTCTCCGAACGTGAGTATAACTCGACTATCTAGATAGTGATACGTACTACCATTGTAGCCAATATGAGTATCTTTCCCCTAAAAACCTATTCATGAATATCATTGTCCTAACCATAACCCCTACAAAACCTACACTTGACCTCATTTACCCTTCCCTTATTAAATGGGACCAACAACGTCATATGCCACTAGATCTATTTGAGAATGATGAAGCTATCGCAGAGTTCATGGGAATTTGGGATATAATTCCCATTGGAGACCACAAAAAGGGCTTCTATATTGACTTGGATACCTGCACTTACTTTGGTGAGGAGGCTGAGCTTCATGGTCAACAAAACTTAAGAAAAAGTGAGGGAAAAAGTTCCAATGTAAAGCCTTGGCAAAAATCAAAGTCCAAGTTACACAGTGAAAACCTCTTTAAGGCACTGGCCGACAAACAGGTGTAAAAATCAAAGGACAATAAAAATGACCACACCAAGGATGAAAATCTTGTGGAGACATCCTTGGATGAAGATCTCAACCTTCCTCCCGATCCTACGCGTATGGAGGACTTGTCAAAGTTGCTAGTAGAGGAAACTATTGATGTAAACATTAGTACACAAGAGGACCCTAAAAGAGTCAAATTGGGAGCATCAATCTCAGAATGGGAGTAGAAAACATTCACCATGCTGCTACAGGAATTTATAGATGTATTCACATGGTCCTATAAGGATATGTCAGGCTTAGATCTAACTTTGGTTGTGCACAACTTAGTTGTACATGCAGACACTAAGCCTATTAAACAAAAGCTCAGAAAGATGCACCCAAGGGTGGCCTTCCAGTTAAAGAGGAATAAGAAAGATTGTTTGCGATAGGATTCATTCAAATTATTGATTACTCGAATGGATATATAACATCATCCCCGTCTAAAAAGCTTGTCGGGATAAAAGTCCAATAGATTTTAGAGACATTAATAAGGCTTTCCCTAAGGATGATTTTCCACTGCCAAATATTGATATGATTATGGATTCAACAGTAGGATATGAGATGCTATCTCTTATGGATGGATTTTTAGGATACAACCAAATCAAGATAGTTGATGAAGATTAGCACAAGATGGATTTTACAACTCCTTGGGGTACCTTCTGTTATCAAGTAATGTCATTTGGGCTTAAAAACACAGGAGCTACTTATCAGAGGGAAATGATAGTAATTTTCCATGATATGATCCATGATATCATGGAAGACTATGTGGATGACATCCTTGAAAAATATAAGACAAGAGAGGATCACCCTGTTATTTTGTGGCATATCTTTGAGCGCCTACAAGAGTACAAAGTCCAGCTAAAACCAAAAAATGTGTGTTCGGCATGCTATCGGGAAAACTATTGTGATTCATTATATAAAGAAGGGGAATTGAGGTAGACCCTACTAAATTGTATGCTATTACTAAGATGCCTCCTCCTAAGAACATTAAGCAATTGCACAGCTTACAGGAAAAATACATACTATTCGCCGCTTCATCTCCCAGCTTGCTAATAAGTGTCATTCATTCACCCACCTACTTAAAAAGGATTTCACCTTCATTTGGGGACCAGAGCAACAATAGGCCTTCACTTTTCTTAAATAATACTTGGCTAATCCACCTGTCCTCATGCCTCCAACTCCTGGTGAGCTGCTCCTACTTTATATTTTTGCTACTCAATTTTCTATTGGTGCACTACTCACCCAATATGACCTTGGTCACAAAGAAAAAGTGGTGTACTACCTCAGTCGCACTCTCATCGCTTATGATCTCAACTATCCCCAAATTTAAAAAGCTTGTTTGGATTTTTTATCTATTGAATACCAAAACCAAGCTTATATCCAAAGTTGACCCACTCAAGTACTTGCTATCTAAACCCGCCCTCACGGGTAGAATGGCTAATTGGATCATTCTACTAAGTGAATTTGACATAGAGTTTGTGCATCAGAAGTCGGTTAAGGGACAAGTACTCATTGATCAATTAGCAGAAGCACCTTTGCAAGGCACTGAACCTTTGAATTTGGATCTGTCAAATGCCTCGTTGTTATACATTGAAGAATCAGCATGTATAAAGAGATACACTTTGACGGATCTTTTACTTTTTTATGGTTTAAGAGCAGGTGTGGTCCTCATTACTCCTTCTAGAAATCCCATACCTTAGGATTTTCCTCTTATTTTTCCTTGCATGAAAAACATCACAAAATATGAGGCACTTATCATAGGGATGAAGCTCTCCATTAAATGGGAAATTCACCATGTCAAGGTTGTGGGTGATTCTCAGTTAATTATCAAGCAAGTTAATGATGAATACAAGGTTAAGGATGAAAAACTCAAACCTTACAAGAAGTTGGTAGAAAATATGAAAGATTACTTTATGCACATCACATTTGAATAGATCCCAAGAGCAAAAAATAGATCGGTAGATGTATGACAGCGATGGGTTCTATGCTCCGCATTTCACTAGGAAATAATGACATGCCATTCTTTGTGGAAAATTTATGCCACTTTACTACGACATGCCAAAATCCTATCTCGACTTGTGATATTGTTAGTCCCAATTCCCTGTGGTGTGAGCCCATATTTATCTATCTCAAGCACAACACATTCCCTCTCGACATCTCCCGTTCTAAGAAACAAATCCTAATTCACCAAATAGCCCATTATACCCTTTTAGGAGGTACACTTTATCGTCGTGGCTACGATGGGAATCTATTACGTTGTCTTGATATGACAGAGTCAATCCAAGTGATGAAAGAAGTACATGAAGGGGTGTATAGAGCACATACTAATGGAATGGTTTTGGCCAAGAAATTGTTAAGAGTAGGCTACTATTAGCCTACCATGGAAACTGACTGTTGTAACTATGTCAGAAAGTGTGTAATTTGTTAGAAGTATGGAAATTTTATCCATGCTCCATCACAGACCCGTTATAACCCATCACCACCCCATGGCCATTTTATAAATGGGGAATTGATTTGATAAGGAAGCTTACCCTACTTCATCTAATGGCCATACCCACATCATCACAAATCATCGAATACTTTACCAAGTGGGTGGAAGTTGTCCCTTTAACCTATGTAACAGGAGCTTAGATTTCCAAATTCATCATGAATCATATCATTTGTCGGTATGGCATTCCTACAACCATTGTTACTAATAATGGAAAGTCATTCAAGAATAAAATGATAAAGGATCTCTATCATTGGTTCCAAATCAGGTTAAAATGGTCTACACCATATTATCCCCAAGGTAATGGACAGGATGAGGCCACAAATAAGACTTTGGTGTGAATAATGGAGAAAATGGTAAGTAAGACAGTCGTAATTGGCATTTGCAAATCCACCCGAGCTCTTTGGGCTTATAGGACCTCTATTCACACTCCTACGGGTGCGATGCCATATTCTCTGGTATTTGGGACAGAATCTATCATCCCACTAGAAATTGAACTTCCTTCCCTAAGAATCTCTCTTAGGGATTATCTAGATAAGGATGAAGATTACCGGGTGGCTAGACTAGGCTGAGTTAGAACTCCTAGATGAGAATTACATGTGCACCTTTAATCACCTCAAACTGTATCAAAATAGAGTCTACAGAAAATACAACAAAAGAATCATACCTCACCAGTTTGAGGTTGGTGATTTGGTCATGAAGGAGAATCAATTCAACACAAGGGTAGAACGAGAAAAGAAAGGAAAGTTCGAACCACATTGGTTAGGACCTTATGTTATAGTGGCCAAGTATGACACAGAGCATACAAACTTTCTCACCCCAATGGTGAAGAGCTCTGTGATCCCATGAATTCCATGCACCTTAAGCGGTTCTATGCTTAAATATGGCACAAATTCAAAAAAGCAAAAAATCCAAAAACATGGTAAAATGATTAAAAAAAATTGAAAAAGAGAAAAATAAAAAGAGAAAACAGCTCACCCATAAGTGGAAACCATGCAATGGTGGCACTTTGGATGGGTCCTTGGGTGAAAACCAGTTTCTGGCACCTTGGGAGGATTCATTGTTCACAAGCATCTTGTATCTAGGGGTACTTTTTCTTAGCTTAGGGATAGTTCCACGTCTACCTCTGAGATTCCCTGTGAGCCCAACCTTGTCAGGCCTTGATCTAGATTTGTCTCATTTTATTCATCTGTGAAGGGCATGGTCTTTGTCTATTCCCCATCTTACGTTGGGGGCACTTCTGTGATTTCACCTTCCTGTTCATCAGTGCGTGGCATCTACCCTTGTATATTCCCCATCTAACGTTGGGGGCATCCACACTTTCTTGGTTACCTATGCATAGCTCTGGAAAACATTAGAAAAACACATAAACATTCAAAAATCAAAAACAAAAAAACAATAGAAAATTGTTTCACAAAAACACAAAACATTCAAAAATATCAAAAACACAAAAATAATAGAAAATTGTTTCACAAAATGTAAAAACAATAGAAAATTGTTTCACAAAACAAATCTTGTAAAAACATTGCTTTAGTTCACTTGTCTTATTTCTTGCTTGTATAGTTTCTTCATGCTTGTACATTTGTGTTGTGTGTTGCTTGGGAATACTTTGTTAAGATTCATCTTTTCTTGATTAGATTAGATTTATTCTTGCTTGTGCATATTAAAGTGTGTTTTTGCATGCTAGTGAGTCATGTTACATTGTTTATTATGTTCTTTGTTGACATGTGATTTTGTTTTCTTGTTGTGTGTGCATCATTTGTTATCACATCATCATATTTCCATCAATATCATCACATCTAACATCATCTATACATCATATATCAAGAAAAATATAAGTATACCAAAGCTAATTATCACATATTGTATCATCAAATGGGGCAAGAGGGATCACAAATATCAAAATCTATCCCCCCACACACCCATATCATCGTATCAACCTATCCACTAAGTATGGCACATCACATGAGAAAATACATTTGATATAACTACAAGATCTATCATCTAGAAATCAAAACACATATACATGTCAAATCAAAACAGGATACATCACAAACACATCTATCTATCCATGAACTCCATCAAGAAATAACAAATAAATGTCCAACATCTCATACACGCATGTCATATCAAAAGAATGTCCATATATATACACACACATGTGTGTGGTATATCTGCATCAAAAATGGGTATACATCGATGCTATACATCAAAAATGCCTTCATCAAAGGCGTACAAAAGAGATGATATACATCAATCACCAAATATAAAAGCCTTCATCAAAGGCATGTGTCAAAACTGCTATACAAATAAAGAATGGTGTACATTGAGCACAATCTGCTCATAGCCTTCATCAAGAGGCGTATGTAAAAATACAATCATCAAGGCTGACTCAAGCCCTCCGATGGGGTGGCTAGTCTATCTCATGGTGGTGGCATGGCACGAGCATCGCTAGCTCTCACTGGTCGTGGCTGCTCCACTGAGGCTTGAGGCCTCTCATATCTAGTCCCTTTGCTCAATTGCTGGCTATAGGAAGGTTCCCGCAACTCACCGACACTACCTCAAAGTACAATGATCTGTAGTAGGATGCTCTACCCTCTACTGTAGCTAGGTCTCTAGGCATTCAAGTAGTCACCACTATACCATATGTGTGTTAGAAAGACACTATCTTTATTGAGGCTCTGGGAAAGCTCACTGCCCACTACACGCCTACTCTTAGCCTATCTCACTCTAGTATCATGGGATGTAATTGGGCCTGTGTCTACTGATATAGGCCCATCACCTAAGCCATCTGTCACATATCTGCTAAAAGTGAATAGCATTGTCACCTCCCTGGCCAACCTAATCCCGCCTCACCTATCACCGCTAAAATCGAGCTTGGGCCTAGTCTCTCTCTCAGTGGCATGGTCTCACTCTGCTAGAGCCTACTATAACTATTGTTGTAGAGTGGTTGATGTGCCATTGGGGCCTATCCATGTACCATCCTAGAAGATTGTCCCTACTCTAATACTCTGGGCCTAGGAAGCTATGTAGGTGTCCGTCCCGGTCCCCACGACCTCGATCCCTATACCTATGTGGCACCCTACTCATCATGTGGTAACCCATAAAATAGATCCTTTGGGTCATGGGCTACTACACCATCTCTCATATCACTACCATGCCAAATCTCTCTCGGTGGTCAAGCACCTGCCTCCCATGCCTCCTCTGGGATAGTCAAGCGTGGGGGTAAAACAAGAGCGTACTGTGTCTAATAATCTACAGTAGTGCCTGGATCTCTAACCTGTCACACTGAGTCCCATACCTATAGAACCACCTGTAAGAAGTTGGCCCTGGCTCAGGTCACTTATATGCATGGCCCCATGGTCTTCCTCTTAGAATCTTGATCGGCATTCCATATGTCAGGCTGTGGAACCCCCTACACTATGCCTAGTTGTCACTGACATCTATCTACCCTGTATAGCTCAATAATATAACTATAACTGCCAAGAAGAAAATGCTCCATAGTGTAAACGTTGAGCTCTACTACATCCTCCAGCCATTGTATCTGCATGTAGGGTCTCCATATGATATCTCTATCGGAAACTCATCAAACTCTCACCGATATATATATATATATATATATATATATATATATATATATATATATATATATATATATATATATATATAAGCTAGGTAACCTCATGTGTCACCACCTAGTGAAACCCATGCCATATAAGATGGCTCCTTTGGAGCTCGAACATGTAGAGTGCCTATGGGGTGCCCGATGGCTATGTGGTCCCATGACCAAATCTACAGCAGTGAGGCAAGCCCCACTGATCTTCTGACGGTGGTAGGTGATAAGATGTAGGTCCCAGTAAAGGTGTGCCAGTATACACTGTCCCCAATAATAGTGCTCACCACTGAATATCCCATGTACTAGTGTCATCAACCCTCTTGGAAAGGATGTCCCAATCTTATTAGTGATAAAAACCCACTGATAAGTGACATAATATATAGAGGCCCCGGTGCAGTGTCGGGTCGGTGATATAATCATGTAATGCAATAGTCATACCATCATGCGGTATGTCATCTCGATAAAAAAATCCTTAACAGCTTCTCTCGATCTACCCAAGATTCAAAGTTTACTTGATCGCTGAACCTAGGATGGGCATGCAGAGAATCTGCCATACATCCTCTAGAGTCATGGTCATCTCTCCGGTGGGGGAGCCAAGCACCGGCTCTCACCGTGCCACCGCTCGCCGATGCAAGATGGCAGCACCCGTGATCCAACGTGATCGAAGGCATCCGAGACACGGGGCATAGGCCCATTACCTCTAGGAGAATGGCTACTACTCACCAACGCATGCTCCCCTCCAGCTTGGTGATACGTGAATGATGCTCCCACATCTGAAGCATTAGAAAGCGCCTATACAAAATCATTCCATTCGTTAGTTACTAACATTTCCTCCCAATTCTACCTATCATTTTGAGGGTTAACCAAAAATCCTAAAAAATTCTAAGTGTCATCATTTTTGGCATTTTCCTATATATCCTTCATCTTCCTAAGTACACCTACATTCCCTTTAAGGCATGTACGCCACCCTTTCAGTGCATGCGCATGCATGTAACCACCTAGGGATGTTTGCACCATCATTTGGGTACATGTGCATGCGTGGACCCTTTGTGTGTACGCCACGGTGAGGTGTGTGCGCCAACGCGCACATGTGTAGCGTGTATGTGTGCGCATGGGTGTGTGATATGTGTGCTTGTGCATGTGTGCATTTGTACTAGGATGCCTCGCACCACCATTTGGGTGCCTCGCACCGCCTTTAGTGTGCTTTCACCTACGCGCATGTGTGCCAATGTGATATCTAACCCTAATTCCTAATTCTAGAGCATTAATTGCAAAATTGATAAAGAGGGCTTAGATACTCACAAAGACGCCATCATCAGCATGTCGCTGATACCATTAGACTATGTCTGCCCATCTCAATCAGTTTTGTATATCACCATCATCCTCATCGTTTTCAAAGCCTTGCAGTAAAAACTCAATAGTGGTCGGTAACAAATGAATTGGTCACAGTGAATTACCCCCCCAAGTGGGGTATATCAAGTTGTTTTTCACCGTTGTGAGTGCCTGGAGGCTTGTTTTGACCACCGTTTTCTCCTCTGTTCACCGTTGAATAATTATTTTAATTAAATGATTATTTTTCTTTTATTTTTCACCGTGCTAGGGAATTTTTTGTCATCTAGTACCCCTTTCTTCTCACTAGGACAATTTTTATTGCTCCTAGGTGATTTTTATTCTTCTCCACTCTCTTGAATAATTATTTTATTAAATTTTCCACTATACAGGGACATTATTTGTCACTTGTTGCTTCTTTCTTCCCCAGGGCAATTTTTATTTCTCACTAGGAAATTATTTGTCACCTATTGTTTGTATGGATTGTGGTTTTGGTTTGTTGTTTATGCCCTAGCTTCGTATCTTGAGATGTCTCATTTGTAAATTGAATTTATTAGTCTTCCTATTTACCAAATGTGTTTTCCAATCTCCTCATCTGATTTGATGTCTAGCAATCAGAATCCAATCAGATTTACACACCTCATAGTAAATTTGGAGATCCTCTTTCCCTCTAAACCCTATTGGTCATAGTTGAATGTTGATGTCTGTCATTTTTTGTCTTTTATATACTGACCATTATCCTATTCCTAGATGATAAAAATAATTAAACAAACAAGAATCCATCAAATCAAATGCAGACTTTAGGATAAATGAACCAATACAAATTAATGTGACAATAATAAATACTAAATTATTTCGATGTGTGATCTCTTGATAAATCGGTACAGGAAAAAAATTTAGTTTCTACACCCTTTTGTGAGTTTAGACTTTACGTGATAAATGAATGAGCTTTCAAACTTAAAATTTTAATGCTTTTTATTAAGCACGATGTTGTCATTCCCTCACTTAATTTTAGCACTTCCGAATGTGCATATAACTTAGTTGTTTTACCTTTGGAAAGGTTATATACCTTTTGAAATTGTGAGACAAGGACATGACACACTAGGTGGTTTCATTCATGTTAAATCCTCAATAATTAATTATTGTTTAATATTCAAGGTCTAGATAAATCTAGTACAGAGTGGGAGACTTGGTGGGTGCATGTCTTCCCTATATTCTTGTGGCCTAAAGGATGTCAATTATGGTATAGTTAATTCGACATAGTAATATAAATTATTCCAAATCCTATATGTTTTAAAATATGACATATGTTCTTACTTATTTTTCCACTTTAAGTTGGTAATGAGAAAATGGGTTGTTTCATCTTGGTATCAGAGTGATAGGTTCAACATTTATCATAATGGAGCTCATTAAAAACCTTAACTATTGTTCTCTTTCAAAAAAATTAGGTAAACAATGTCCTGAACCAAAACTGGATCCAGTAGTGGGGAAACTAATGTTGAGGGTCAAGGGAAACAAGACAAATTAGACCAAATTATAGAAATGTTAACTGAAACCAGGGATAGGGTACACCTTCTAGAACAAAGGGTTGAAGAATAAGTAGAGGAAGAAGAGGAGAAAATGAGGAGGAAAAAATGATCAAGGAAATGAGATAGAACAAAACAATTATCAGAAAGATCCACCAAAATGACCTCGAATAGAGGTTGAATTGGCCAAGGATCTCAAGAGGGTCCTACCTCCTAAATTCAAGGATATTCCCTAGGATATGGAGTTGAGTCATGACTTATTGAGATGGAACAATACTTTGAGCTCCGTAACTTTTTAGTTGAGACCAAAGTTGTATGGGGAGCCTATCAACTCACTGGAGAGGCATCGACTTGGTGGAATAACATTAAGGTTGAAAGAAACCTAACCCAAGAAATTAATACTTGGGTAGTGCACTATGGAATTTGAACTGAGAGAAAATTAGAGAAATTCTTATTTGAGCTGATTTACAACTTCCCAAATTAGCAACCTCAGTAAATATGTATGTTGTTCCATTGGGATCGTATGATGTGATTTTGGGAGTGAATTGGTTATGGAAACATCGAGCTAAGGTTGATTGTTTTGCTAATACTATAGTGTGTTTAGATGATAATGGAAGAGAAGTAAGCATCTAAGGAACTAAGAGAGAGATTAGTCTTAGGAAAATATATGTTATGCAACTAAAGAAGGTGAAGAGAAAAGGGTGTGTCATGTATGCAGTACACATCCATGATATGGAGAGTGAAAAGGAACCAACCATTGAAGACTATCCTTTCCTATATGATTATAAGGATGTCTTTCCTAAGGAACTTCTAGGACTTCCACCTCGAGAGAGAGTTTGACTTCTCAATAGATCTCATGCCCAAAATGAACCCCAATCCAAATCCCCATATCAAATGACTACAACTGAATTGTTTGAATTAAAAATAAATTACAATAATTTTTGGAAAAATGTTTGATTTGACCAATTGTTTCTCTTTGGGGTGCTTCGGTGACATTTTTGAAAAAGAAGGATGGAAATTTAATGATTTGCATTGACTACATGATTTTGAATAAAACAACTATAAAGAACAAGTACCCCTTACCCCACATTGATATATTTTTTGATCAAATGTGAGGAGCTACGGTATTTTCCAAGATTGAATTAATGTCTAGATACCATCAATTGAGAATAAGAGATGAGGATATGAACAAAACAACTTTCCAAACTGTTTATGGTCATTACAGAGTATTTGTACTACCTCTTAGACTTACAAATTCTCCCACAATGTTTATGAACCTAAAGAGCAATGTCTTCAGAGAATATTTGAAAAAAATGTTTTTATCTTCCTAGATGATATTTTAATATAATATAGGATGGAAGAAGAACATCATGAACACCTAAGGTTGGTTTTGGAAAGGTTGAGAAAACAAAAATTTTATGGAAAGCTATCTAAATGCACCTTTTTCCAACCTCAAGTGCAATATCTTGGTCACATTATATCAAAAGAAGGCATAGCGGTTGATCCATCTAAGATCCAAGAAATTATGGATTGGCCTACTCCTAAGAATGTGCATGAAGTGTGAAGCTTTATGGGCTTAGTTGGGTATTATAGGAGGTTTTGGAAGGATTTTCCAAGATTACGAGTCTAATTACTTCACTACAAAAGAAAGGGAAAAGGTTCATTTGGACTGAAAATTGTGAGAATGCCTTCAAGTTGTTGAAAGAAAAGTTGACAACAACTCCTATCTTGATGGTTCCTGATCCTAATGGGGACTTCAAAGTGGTCGGAGATGGTTTTGGGGGATTTTTTTTTTTTTTTTTGCAAGATAACCATGTTGTTGCATATGAGTCAAGGAAAATCAGAAAGGAGAACTAAATTATGCTCCACATGATTTGGAGTTAGCAGCTATTGTTCATGCCTTGCAAACTTGGAGGCACTTCCTTTTAGGGAAACCATTTGAACTCAAGACTGATCACTTGGGTCTCAAATATATTTTTACTCAACCTAACCTAAATGCCCACTAGAGATATTGGTTAGAGTTTCTGAGTGAGTATGAATTTGATATTGAGTACATTAAAGGAAAGGAAAACAGGGTCACAGATGCACTAAGTCGAAAAGACACATAGCCACCATGACCACAATTCAGACTAATTTTAGACAATAGATCCTAGAGAAGCTACCATTTGATAAATTTTACAAGCAAGGGTTGCACTTGAGGCTGATAGTCAAGTCCATAGATATGATGGATATTAGATAGAGAGAGATTGACTCTTGAGGTTGATAGTCGAGATCATAGGTATGAGGGCTATTAGATAGAGAGAGATGGACTCTTGAGGTTTAATGATAGAATATATGTTCCAGACCATGGTGGTTTGTGAACCATAGTTTTGGAGGAAGCACATGGTGCTCCCTATTCAGGTCATCCTGGGGTGACTAAGATGGTAGCAGATGTTAAATAGTTATATGTATGGCCAAGTTTGAAAAGAGATATTACAAATTTTGTTTTCAAATGTTTAGAATGTCAAGTGTGTCAAAGTTGAGCATGTGCATCCTACAGGGTTGTTATACCCACATAGTGTGCTAGAATGGAAATGGAAAGTTATCAGTATGGAATTTTTCCAAGGACTCCCAATGTCTAAAAACAGACATGATGTTATTTTAGTGGTGATTGAAAAACTCACCAAAGTGGCACATTTCATTCCAGAAACTTGACA
Source organism: Taxus wallichiana var. yunnanensis (assembly GCA_018340775.1). Lineage (NCBI taxonomy): Eukaryota > Viridiplantae > Streptophyta > Pinopsida > Cupressales > Taxaceae > Taxus > Taxus wallichiana. The sequence continues at coordinate 291,156,647 of CM031233.1, read as the reverse complement.
GATGATGCACCCACTCTAGCATGCATATTTTTGCAAGAGATATTTAGACTTCATGGATTTCCAGAGAAGATAATTTTAGATTGTGATGCTAGGATGACTTCTAGGTTTTGAAAACCTTGCATGCAACCCTTGGTACAAAACTCAATTTCAGCACTGCATACCATCCTGAGATGGATGGAAAAATAGAGAGAGTTAATCAAGTTTTGGAAGACATGCTTCGCATGTACTGCATGGACCAACAATATAGATGGGAGGAGTATCTTCCCTTAGTTGAGTTTTCATACAATAACTCCACTCACTCTACTTTGGGAATAAATCCTTTTGAGGCTTTTTATGGTCGTAAGTGTCACACTCCCATTAGCTGGGATAAAAAGGAAGATAGAATATTGATAGGACTCAAATGTTTTAGGAGATGGAAGAGTAGATAGTACAGATCAAGAAAAGATTGGTTGAGGTAGCAAATAGATAGAAGAGATATGCAAATAGAAAAATAACTCCACAAAATTTTGATAAAGGGGACAAGGTTTTCCTTAGAGTCAAACCAAAGAAAAGTTCAATCAAGTTTGGGAAGGCTTCCAAACTTTCTCCATGATATGTGGGACCTTTCGAAGTTTTGGAAGTGATTAATCTAGTGGCATATAAGCTTTCTCTACCACCTACTTTAGCTCAACTCCATGATGTTTTTCATGTCTCTTTACTTAAGAAATATCATCTAGATGTATCTCATGTTATTGATTGGAAATATTTACAGGTGGAGGATCTAGGAGTGGTTCTAGTAAAATCCTATGAATCATTGATACTTACAAACTTCATTTGTGGAATAGAGATATTACTCAATGTAAGGTCTAATGAGACCAATACTCTAAGAATAGTGTTATAAGGAGGAAATGGATGAATTTCTTTAGAATTTCCCACATCTTTTTGATTAGACATTATGGTCATTTGATAGACACTTGATAATTTTATTTGATTAGACATTATGATCATTTGATAGACACTTGATACTTTTATTTGATTACACATGCTATGTTTTAAACACTTACCTTTTCAGTTGATCAAACATGTGATGTTTTTACTTGATTAACATCGGGATGATGTATTTTCCTAGTAGGGAGGGATGTCACAACCTGAATATTATGGTATTTTATTTAATTATGGATGAATGTAGATGTTAGATGTTTTGAGATGATTTATGCATGTTAATCAGTAACTTAATTATATGACCATGGTTAGACATGAAATGATCAAGTTGCCTTATTAAATGTCTTGCAAAAGTATTAATTATTATTACGAGTTTATAAGAAAATTTATTTCTTAATGTTTATTTCCTAACACTAAAAAATGTGTGAGTGTTATGTTGAGTGGTGGTGTGCGTAGGAAAAATTACCCTCAGAAGGAGGGAGAGTATCATCGGGAAGAGGTAGATAGATGATGGAAACAATGTGGCAAAGGGATGTAAACCATGTGACTAGGTTGTGTCCACTTTAGGGAAGTATAGATCATTTCCCCAAAATCACATGGACGCAATAGAGTAGGTAAGAACCCTTTTAAATTCTTAACCGTAAAATAGGTCTCCTGGTGTAGTTATCGATCTATATAGGTAGCATAAATATATGGTTTTGGTTCATGCATAAATATTAATAACACCGAATTATTATTAAAGGCACCTTTTAATAAAATTATTAAATAAATAAATCACGTGAGGGATAGTAATTAAGTTCTTTAAAAATAAATAATTAAATAATGCTAAGAGACAAGTATTAATATATAGAAGTTAATAATAAAATAATTAATGATTTTAAATAAAATAAATAATGTGTAAGTATAATACCAAAAAGGGGTGCCCAAACTTTGAGGAAGGATGGTTATGTTTTAATTGCATTCAAAGAATCCAAGGAGAACTTTTCAACTCCAGTGCACCATTTGGAAGTAGTTTTTAAATTTATTAAAATTTCCTATTTTAGGAAGATTACCCACCTTTTATGGAGGAGTCACTCCATTAACTTGAGATTCTCCACATTCACGTGGAGAGAGGAATTTAATTAATAAAGGATATGAATTTAATAAATAAAGTAGAGGATGGAAGTAGTTAATTAAAAAATGATTAAAACGGAAAGAAAGGAGGAAAATATAAACACTCATTCACGGGAGAAAAGGAAAGCAGATCTAGAAATGGAGAAAACGTATAAGAGTGGGAATTATTAGCATCAGTGAAAGGTATGGGGATTATCCTATTGGAAATGCCATGTTTTAATTCTATATTATTTTTAGATGGGGTTTTGGAATAAATATAATATTCTAGTAGATAATCTACAGGTTTAACCTACTAAAAATATCCTGAATTAGCTTTATATGCTCTTAGATTGGGTTTAGGACAAGTAGAAACTTCCATCTAATAATCTAAACGATATTCAAACCTTCTTTATTGGATTTTTGATCAGTTTCAGCCTCTTATATAGTATTTAATTTTATTTCATTTAAGGAAGGAATTCGTAGCAGTACCAATAAAAAAAAGGGAGGATTCCATATCTTTTGGTAGGAACAAATTTTATAACCATACATTTTAGGATCTTTCCTTTAAAACCATGTTGAACCAATGCCAATGTAATCCACTTTGCTGATCTCAATTACAATCTCACAACATTAGGTAGAAAATGTTGGATTTTAGGAAGTGATGCACAACCATCTATTGTAGACATGCATTTCCAAGAAAGTCTTACCTCATTGTCTAGAAAATAAATTAAATAATTGTAGTTGATTCCTACTAGATGTTTGTATGGATTGTTGTTTTGGATTTTTGTTTATGACCTAAATTTAGATTTGGAGATGTCTGGTGTAAATTGAATTTCCTAGTCTTTCGCTTTACCAAATGTGTTTTCCAATCTCCTCATATGAGTTGATGTCTAGCGATCGAATCTAATCATATTTTCGCACCTCATAGTAAATACTGGAGATCTTCTTTCCCTTTGAATCCTTTCGGTCATAGTTGAATGTTGTTGTCTTTGTCATTTTTTTTTCATGTGATGACCATTATCGTGTCCCTAGATGATCAAAATAATTAAATAAAAAATAATCCATTGAGTCGACACAAAATTTAGGATAACTAAACCAATAAAAATTAATGTGACAATAATAATTACTAAATTTTTCGTTCCATGATCTCTTGATAAATTAGTACAGAAAATAGTTAAGTTTCTATACCCTTGTTTTAGTTTAAAATTTACGTGATAAATGAATGATCTTTCCAAATTAAAATTGTAAATGTTTTATTAAGCACGATGTTTTCATTCCCTCACTTAATTATAACGCTTCTAGAATGAGCATATAACATAGTTTTTAACCTTTGGAAAGGTTGTAGACCCTTTGGAATTTTGAGACTAGGATGTGATGCACTAGGTGGTGTCATTCACGTTAACTCCTCAAGAACTAATTATTGTTTAATATTCAAGGTCTAGATAAATCTAGTAGAGGAGTGGGAGACTTGGTGGGTGCCCGTATTCCCTATAGTCTTGTGGCCACAAACATGTCAATTATGGTATACTTAATTAGACATAGGAATATAAATTATTCCATTCCTAGCTCACTAGGTGTCATGAGATGCCCAAGGTAGGTTCTCGAAGGTAGACGAAAACCTCAGTTTACATGATACATCCTCTTTTTTGCATAGTCCATGATCTATGTGTTTCATTGAAGGGTAGGGCCACTCTGTAAAGGAGGTGTGTGGGAGACTTTCAGGTCTATGGTTGGTGGAAAAATGTTCCAATGATACTCTCCCTCTTCCAAGCATGGTTGCAAGGATATACAATCTAATATATAGCCATAAATATTTCCAAACTAGAGAAAGAAAAAAACAAAGTAAAAAACCATCCCAGAACCAACATGTAACCAGTCCATAACCAACATGAAACCAGGGATGGAACAATAGGAGGAACCTGTTAGCTTTTACATTAAAATAAAATCTCACTTTAAGTATTATATTGAGCTTATATGATATGATCAATATCAATTTGTAAAGAATGGCATTCATAGAGAATGCAAATATCATTTTTATGATTAGCATATGGAATTTTGATGCATGGATTTTTATTTTGCAATAGGATTATGAAAAGAAAGAATCTTACTTTCTCCTTTATTGATAATGAATGTTAAATGATTTGGCAGTTAAGTAAGAAATTTCAGATAGGTATGATGATGTAAGTAACACATATACTTTTGTTATATATTTCTAAAAAGAAAAAAAAATGTGACGTATTTTCTTAACTTCTATTTTTACTTTAATTTGGTTATGAGAAAATGGGTTGTTACAGATTGTTTCCTTTCTTTCAAACAAACTTTCCTCAGTAAATTTTTTTCATTCTAAATAAAAATAATAATAAATATCAAAATATATAAATATTTCTTCACTTCTTCCCCAACCATTTTACTAAGCATATCCACAGGGGATAAACCAAGAATATATTATATAAGGTAGAAGATTTATTAGAATAAATATTCTAAAATTAATACAAGTATAGCATATGCACACAAGAGTGATGATAGATTTCATTTCAAATAAAACTAAAAATATCTTTCTTCATTTCAAAAGATAATGCTTATGATAAAACTTTGAAATAACTGAAATGCATCCCCAACCTCATTACTATAGTGTTTTGGTAGCTTTTCCCAATATTTTGGTTAAGTATTCTATGTATCCTCATCTTCGTAATCCTTCAAGTTCGTGAGTGATCTGATTGAGAAAATAAATGTCTAGCAACATGAAATCAAGAAAATGGGATGGTTAGTCTAGTATAAAGAACGATGGTTGGAATGTGAGAAACATAAAATCAAGAAAAATAATTGGTTGATTGCACAAGAACATATACAAAATTCAACAACATAACACTTCTAAAAACTTAAAATTTCCAACATTGATAAAAATGAATGTGGGATACTTATAAAATTTTAGGAAGAAGAAGAATCCAAAAACATATATCGAATAAAAATTAGTGACTCAACTAACGGGGAAGAGTTCTACAAGATAATTTTTAACAAGAATGGATGAGAAAGAAAAGATCTTTCCAATGAGCCTATTTTCAACATATTTGACCAAGTAAACTCAAAGAAAAGAAAATCACAATAAAAAACCTATTTAAAAATTTATGTTTTAATTTTTATTTCCGTAGTGATAAAAACCACCCTATTGTTAGAGGGTCGGTTGTGCAATCACCTCTACGGAATATGGACAATTACACAATTGCCTATAAAGAGCAGGGAAAAATGCTAACAAAACAACCTCATAAGCAAGTTTAAGTTTTAAGAGTAACGCAAAGAGTCTTGGATAAGCCAAGATACGAATGTAAAAGGGAGGGGAATGGGTTTGGATATATTTTTGTCTTGGAAGCATTGTTGTCATCTTTAGAGACATATTACATTTTAATTATTGCACCATGTAATTTTTGGGTGCGTACATGTTGGAAAAATAATTTATCACAATTTCAAATTATTGTATTTTCACCAACACTCCAGGAATAATTCCCTCCTCTTAGTAATTGGGAGGCTCCAATTTATAGAATGCGAGAAAACAAAATATTGGGTGGCCATGAAGGCGGGGATCACATAGGAATACTCCACTATAATCACACAAATTTCTTACACCTAGTGCAAGGGATGAATTTACTTAGAGAGATAAAGGTAAATGGGAGTAAAAATGTGGGGAAGGATGGTTAAGTTTATGGATAGAAACTTACATATTTCCACAACAATAACTAGAACAATTCTACACCCAATTAGAATAACTCAACTTCAAGAACAAGATAAGACAAACAAATCACATAAAAAATATTTTTATTGATTCATTGATCAAAGGCAATAACACATTCCTTGGTTTTATAATATTATCAAGTATACAAATCTAATCATGCAAAGAATAAAAGAAACATAGAGATAAGAAATAAAAGAATGTGATATATTTTTGTATCTTAGTAGTGCAATAACTATCTAGTTAGAGATTCACAATTGATAACTACTTAGAATGAGGAAGTCTTCCAAATATATAGCTTTATAAAAAGACTCTTCATCTACCCCCACATGAATTTTCACCTACCGTTACCACTTGTGACCATTTATGTTCCTAGGAAATGAAAATAAGTCCCTTTCATTAATTAAAAATAACTCATTAAAATGTTAGACTATATATCACATTTAAGTGAATAAGACAAAAAGGTGAAAAGTACCTTCCTAACGAAGAATTAGAACATAAGAGAGAAAAGGAAGGAGGAGAGAAGAAGAGGGGGATAAGATCATGATGATGGAGATGAAACATCCACAAGAGAAGATCTGTTTGCTAATGAAATTTGTGGGAATACAACTGGGAAAGCTTCTTCATATTTGAAATCCTTACTAAAGTGTGTTGTTGTAGGTGCTACTTTCTCTACTTGAGGGATATGCACGAATCTCAGGGCCTTGATCCAAGTTTTTGAATTATTTTTGATTATTTTTTCATTTATTGAACCAAGTTTGATTGTCCTTAACATTATTGGATATTTCACACATGATTTATATGAGAGAATCCAAGGTTTCCTCATTAAACGAGAAGGGATATTCTGCCTCTTCCTTGACCAATTCCTCAAATGAACTCAGAATGTCTTCCACTAATGAATTGTCACTCATTGGAGGTGCTACAAGTATGTACACTCCATTGCTTATGTTTTCCTAAATTTGAGAAGTGATCTCTTCACAAGAATCAAGATCCTCAAAACATTTCATATCAAGAAACTAAATATCGACACCAAATTGGGGACATATTCTCATTTATGGAATTGAATATATTTCTACCAGCAATGTAAGAGAGTTAAGGTTACCCATTTTGGTCACCAATGGAAGTACTTGGTCCCAATGATCCTTTTACTTTCCAATTTCATCCATGGTCACTTTTACCTTCATAAGCGGTGGCAAGAAAAAACTCAAATAGTGAAAGGATTTCAGGAGACAATGTTCTTCCATTTTCAAGGATCTTTTCAACCCATCAATCATTAGCTCTTCCTTGCATGTAATGACCTTGAATTTTTTATTATTATTGCAGGGGTCGAAGATACCGATAGGAGTAACATCTTTGGTGGGGAGAGATGGAATTATACTTGGATCCATGAATGGATGAATATAGGATGTAAGGATTTTTACATGTTCTTCCAACTACTCAATTTTTGTTTGTACTCTTCATTCCTTGAAAACAAACAACAAGCGATTATTTGAAAAAATGTGCATCCCCTTCTTTTGTTGCTTGACCCAAAGGAATTTTCATCATTTCATAGTCCACCTGAGTCATGTCCTCAATGGGATTTATGATCTTTGAAAAGACAACCTCTACATATTGATTACTAAAAACACCGCTAAAAAAGTGAGAAGTACATGTGCTTTCTTACCTCATTTGGACTTTATGATCTTTGATATGGCTTAAAAGTATAGTATCGCTACATTTTAAACTATTTTCAACTCACTTCCAAAAAATTATTAGATCCATGGGAATATCTATGTTATTGCAGGTTCAACACTAGGCATGATGGAAATTTTGTCTTCAAGATGAGGGACTGCATTCTACACTTGATGAGTTGAATTAGAGACTGCGGTGTAGAACTAGGGGTTATAAAGGATCAATTTCCCCCTTCTCAAGATATTTTATGAGATCCTTAGAGACTTTATCCTTCTTATGAAGTCTCATGTAGTGAGATCCTTTCATGTCTATTGTTTTACTTTTTACAGGCTCCTCTAAATGAGTGGAGCTCATGTTTATCTCATATGCCTTCAAGGATGAGAGATGAGATGCTTTCCTTGAGAGGGTTAGAAGACTAAAAATTCAATGAAAGTAATCCTCTTTCTTCTTAATCATTCTTTAGATCTCTGAATCATTATTGTAGTTCTCTCACCGATATCACTGATTCTCAAATGCCCCATGAGATGGGTGAAAGGGGTGAATACTTTACCACTTGGTATTACTGATTGAACAAATCAGATCCATCATCTTCCACACCTTCAATGAAATAATAAAAACTAAAGCTCATTATTTGATGAACATTCATTCTCATATGATCTCTTTTCCTTACGTAAAAATCATCAAGGAAATTGACTCACTAATCTTCAATCTGGGGACTATGGTATAAATCGGGAGATTGTATGTTTCAAGATTGTTTCAGATGTCAAAATTAGACTTGGAAGTATATGAGTAGAGGCTAAGGAAAGAAAAGGAATCTTCAAGATTTGAGATATCTGTAACATTTTTGCATGGAAATATTATAAGAGAAATGGGAAAGGACACACCTCTTTTCTTACCAATCTTGCACCTGTTATGGACTTGATAAAGCTTCCTACACAATTCAAACATCACTATTTTGTCACTGATATACCTAGGGATTTTTTGAGGAGAGATATCGAATCCTGCTGACCATGATGTGGGAGAAATTTGAAAAATGAGTGAAGAAACATCCATATCTCTCAATCAAGTGTTGTAGCTTAAGAGGATAACCTTAGCTCTAGGTTGCCTTCTAAAAGTTGGATCACAAACATGGTGAATGCATCATTCACCCTAGAAAAATGGTGATTACTTTCCTTGAGAGTGAGATGAGGATACCTTTCGAAGGCTAGTTATTTTTGAGAAACATTTGGAGTGACAGTTAGGCCTTTTAATTTCCTTGTGCTTATAAGATCATACACCAAATATGAGGTCATCGAACTTTATTGTAGAATGGAGTTGAAGCACCTAACGGTGAATGTTTTCACTTACGATTTGTCCCCAATCTACGACCTAGTTTTCCTCGGTGGTAACGAGGACGAATTGGGCCATCGAATTCTTAAAATCCATTTTCATCTCTTCACCCATTACCCTACTTAACAACATGATAACATTTAAGTAACCTTAGTGGAACTCACTTCTTGAAAAGGTTTTTGGTATACAATACCCTAGAGGTATGATTGATTATTTTCCCATTAATGAGATGTGAACTCTTTGAATATTATGACCATACATTTGCTGGTTGGAATCTACATACACTACGAGATGCCCTTGGGTGTAAGCCATGCAAGAATAGATTTTTCATCTACCCTCACTATTCTGGAATGAGGTTCATAATGGTAAGCACATGATAATACTAGTTATTTCATTTTCACTAATAGTGGATAGCCTCCTACTACAAATAATTTGGTCATGAATATTTTCTCTTCCATGGGCTCTATTGGTCCTCCAAGCGTCCTATTTTTCAGTGTCTTTAAATCCATGTGACTAACATCACTATCACCCAAACCTAGACACTTAGTAGCCAAGGTTCAAATAGGCTCCATTCCCAAATATTTTAACTTCATGTTTCCAAAAATAAATAAGATGAGTTAAAACATAGCTACCAATAACATCTGCACTAAAAATCTAAGACTTCTATTTTTAGCATGTGGGGTCGAAAGCATTATTTTAGGAATTTTTGGAAATTTCACACAATCCTTGTTCTCTGAATCTCCTAATCCACTTAGGATATTTCCATTAATGAGGATTTTTATAAAGTTTCTATTTTTAGACATATAATTTTCCCAACCTGTTATTTTTAGAAAATTTCTCAATTGACCCTTCTTTAGTGTTTATTATTGTTCTAGGGTTTTCCGAATGTTGAAATTTATCTACTTTGGAAAACTTTATATTTTTAGAAAGTAGTTATTCAGATCATATGTTATTTTTATTAATTTGAATTACCGGTGACGGATTACAACTAAACCACCATCACCATGTTTTTTTTTGCACCAAGATCTCGTGCTCCAATTTTTACCTTTTTCATCTGCTAAATGTCTTAGAAATCAAGAAATAAAGTTTCTAGGGTTTGTTTTTCAAATGGTTGTATCAAAAAGGTAGCACACCATAGGATATGAATCTAAAATCTTCCCAAAGTTGTTTTTGAGAAGAGAAATCTTGTAAATTTTCACTGTAATCGTTTTTTGGTTTAAGAGATATGAATAAAACTTATTTTTAATGGATAGGCTATTATGGAAAAAAATTGGTAGCATATATGGTATAAAATATTTTTTCACGGTTTAAAATCATGAAAAATGGATGGAGGTTAACTTTGTAGTAGAAAATAATCCAAAACTATGTTTTAAAACACTTTTTTAGTTTCCTACTGACCATAGATCAAACCCGGGTTAAATGTGAGTTAATGTGAGGTTAAAAATAAGGTTTTTATGGTGAAACGGAGAAACAAGGGAGATAAGTGGCTCAAAATTATGCCTTGAAGCATGATGGAGAGAAGTGGTAGCATGGGAGAAAGTGAGAATGAGATGGAGGGATGGAAAAATCACTTTTGGAGCCGTGAGAGGTCTTATGGAGGTCCATGAGATGAGTTTGAGCATGGGAAAATTTTCTTGTCCCTCTTGTCCCCCTAAAAATGGAGATATTGGGATCAAAAATTTTACCCACGGTAAAGGATGGATGCAAGACAAAGCAAGGGGGCTAGGATGGAAGATATTGGGGGCTTTGAAATAGGCTTGGAGAGCACAGAGAGGTCATATAGGTTTATGGGGATGAGTTTGACAATGGGGTGCACTTTATTTTCCCCTTTTTCTCCTTGAAACATGGGGAGGTCAAGGACACAAAATTTCTCCATTGGTGATGAAGTGAGGGTGCACTTTTTGGTCCCTCAGGTCACCCTTGTCCCAAGGGACAAACAGGACATCATATGCTCTAAATTGCACCTATGGGATGAGGATGAGGGTGAAATTTTTTTCCCTCATGTCCCCAAGGGGATAATGGGGACAATAGGATGTCAAATTTCACCTTTCCATTAATGGAAAGCCATATTCTACACTAGCAGACAAAAAAAGCCTAAAAACTTACTTCTTTCACCTTTGATGCTTAAGATGATGTTTTTGGGTAAAATACGAGTTAATTTGACTCCAAAAACATTATAACACCAAATGGAACAAATTTTAGACTTTTAATGTTCTGAAACCCTAAAAATTAGCCCCTTTTTGTTCGGGACTGGGATGGGTAGTGTACTATTTGGACTATATCAAGAAACCTCCATATCGTAGATGAAAATTAATATTTCCACCATGTATATAATCATGCAATATTTCCATTACCTACTTTTTTCCCCCTCCTAACTCCTTATTGAGCTCTGTAATAATTCAAAGAAGTTAAGGTTCACAAATTGTCCCTAAATGATCAAAAATTTCCTAAAATTACTCAAACACCTTCAATTCTCCCCATTAACACCTCCATTTTCTTAAGACCTTTTCAAAACTCTCCTATGGATTGTACACATGCTCTAGAATGGCCAAAATCATCCTTTTTGGGCTTCGAGAAAATTATCTTTCACCGCACCTTCTTGAATGAACTCATGAACCTTGTTACACATTTTTCACATTGATACATGTTTACCAAATTAATTTTTACTACCATAAAGGTCAATATGATGATGAAAAAAGAGGCATGTTGGTCATGGGAGCTATTCAAGAGGGTTAGAAGGCAAAAAATTACATTATGGCTTAGTTGTCATGGTTTGAATTTTTCATTTTTGATCTAGTCAAATCACATGAAAATAGTACAATCACACCCATGGGATTTCCTTAAATCCTAATATGTATGTATTTTCCATAAAAAAGGAAAACTTATCAATTATATCATGTCAAGGGAAGGAACTAAAATCAATTTAGATCAGGTCATCACTATTCGAGTCTTACTCTCCCCACAATTAATATAAAAGTTCACTCATTCTTTGGAAAGGTGGTCTTCTTGAGGGGGTTCATCCCTAAATTTTTTGTGCTCACTAGAAATATCACTAGAATGATGAAGAGAAAGGAAAATTTTCAATGTAAAATGGAAGGAAAGGAGGTGGTTAAAAGTATCAAATCTACCATTTATCAATCCTTGGTTCTAGTATGCCCATAATTCTCAAAGGACTTCATCATATACGATTTACTCGTATAACCATACTCTTTCTATAATCCTTATTTAGAATAATTAAGATTAAATTGAATCCCCAATTTCCTTCATGATTTTTTCACTAAAAATTCATGAGTTAAAACACTCTCTAATGGAAAAACATGCCTACGTGGTGGTGAAAGTAGTTAAGAACTTTAGGTATTACATTATTAACTCTCATGCACTATTGTTGGTCCAAATGCAATGGCCAAGTCTATCTTGACACAACAAGAACTAGGGTCAAAAAGGGGTGGATGGATAGCCAAAGTCTAGGAATATGATCTTGAAATCAAACCTACTAAGTTTCTTTGAGGAAGGGCTCATTTAAATTAATGGCTGAAAATAAAAATGATACCAAACATGATGACTCATACGTGGCATAAGAATTTCATATGGTCATGTTCCTAAGCATCTTAGAGGAGTGGTACACTAATATCCCTCACTTTCTCACTTATAGCGAATTCCTTCTTCATTTAAGGAAAAAATATAGGACTATCAAACTCCATGCAACTATATATGTATTTTGGTACAACACCCTTTTAAAAGAGGCATTGATAAAGTTTTTCTTCGTTGTGTAGATGGAAACCAATAGAGTAGGTTGTTCTAATAATTTAATGATCAAGCTTGTGGAGGGAAATTTTTAGTGTCGGTTATGGCACATAAGATATTGTGGTCATGATAGTGTTGGCCCACTCTCTTCCAATAATCCCCCACAAATTAGTGGCCAAATTTGAACCATGTTAGTATTTTTTAGAAGGCCCAAATTTTCCTCCAAGCAAAATATGTCATAAGTGGTTTGTAATTTCATCAAGAAAAATATAATTGTGCCTTTTGAAGTATCAAATAAGGTGGTCACAAAATTTTCTTCCAATTAGATGAATAAGATTTTTATGGATATGGTATATTACTAGAACATGTATCTGACTATTATCCTTAAGGAAATGGTCAAGAAGATTCTAGTAACAAGAATATTATCACTATCATCCGTAAGTTGGTGGATGAAAATCAATGCACAGGGCATGAAAAGTTGTAGGATGTATTATGGGATTATCATATTACCAAAAATATATATAGGTATGTACCCTTTACATTTATTGTATGAAACCAATGCATATATTACTATAACTATATTTATAGGATTTGAAATTATAAAGAGCTATATAAGATGAGTCGTTCAAATATCCATTCAAAAAAATAATATACCCTCATTGAACTAGAAGAGAAGATAGATAAGGTGGTAAATAGTATTTATTAACATTAGTTAAAGGTTAAGAAATTGTTTGACAAGAAGGATATGCCAAGATATTTGCAAGATAGATACCTTATCCTATTATGGGATAAGAGGAAAGAACCTTAAGAAATGCATGGGAAATTTATCTCACATTGGAAAGGTTGTTTCAAGATCTGAATTCTATATGGGGATAATAATTTCTCCTGGGAATGTCTGGATGGTACACATCTTACATTTTCCCATAAGAGTCATTATATGAAACATTGTAGATTGTATAGCATGATGACCTCTGCATGTACATAGGATATATCTAGTTTCCTTTTCATGTTGTGTGTTTCCCTTTACATTTGTGTGTTTCCTTTTCCATGCCCTCCTTTCTCTCATTTATTATTTCTCTCATTTATTCTTGTGCAATCAAATCACATCTTGGAATATTTTTACCTTGTTCCCAATGGATAAGAATTATAAAATTTATAGGGTTCCTCCATACTTTATTCACCTCTCATACAATCCAAAGTATGTCCCCATTTGGAGCCGCTTGTTATCCCCAAATTTGAATTTCAAGAAAGATTAGGGGTAACATACAAATGTTTTGAAGGAAGTTTATTGAAGACCAGATAAATTTTACAAGGTGAAAATCCCTACTCCTCCAAATTAGACTTTCCACCTTATCCAACAAGGTGAAAATCCCAAATCCTATGAGTTTTAATTTCCACCTTGTCCAACAAGATGAAAATATTGACTCCTCCAAGTCAAACTTTCCATCTTGTCTCGACAAGGTGAAAATTCCAACTCCTCCGAGTCTAATTTTCCACATTGTCCGACAAGGTGAAAATCCCAAATCCTCTAAGTCATACTTTCTACCTAATTTTACAAGGTGAAAATCCCGACTCCTTTGAGTCAAACAGTCAGATTTTCACCTTATTAGAAAAAGTGGAAATTTTGAATCCTCCGATTCAACCTTTCCACCTTATATGATAAGGTGAAATTCCTTACCCCACCACTCAAGACATTTAATGCCCTGTCCTAATTGAAAAATTTTGAGTGTGCTTTGGCATTTATGGGCCATGATCAATATAATATAGGTTATCCACTTCCTTTGTTTTGTAATTATTAATAAAATTTACACATTTATCCCTTGCTCACTCACTCTCTCCGCACAAATTTGCAAACCCTTGAACATATCATTCATGGTTTGTTAAAATATTTCAAAGTGTCTTTGCATTCAAATCCTCTTATTGTATATGGTGATATCCAAATCTTGTATGGGTATCAATAAATGTGGAAAGGTGGTATATTGGCTTGGTGGGAAAGAGTATAAAGTTTTAGTGATTATTTTTAACTTACTAACCTTTAAATCCCTAAAATTTACATGGTGAAGAAAACCCTAAAAATATTAAGTTTAATAGCTAGTTTGTGAAGGAGAGGTGGATTTTCAAACTTGTTATGCACCTCTAAAACCCCAACTAAAGAAAATCAGTTTTTTTAGCCATTCAAACTTTTCCAAAAGTCTTACCAAATGTTATTCAGACATTTTCTTCCCAAAATCCCGACTCAAGTGTGATTAAGGTTTTTGTCTTAACAAACATATCCAAAAGTCTCATCAAGATTGATAAGATATTTTGATTAAAGAGACACTCCAAAATCCTGACTCAAATGTGATTAAGGTTTTCATATTTTATATATTCGAAGAATTCTAACCAAGGCCAATTAGAATTTCATTCTACTTTTACATTCTAAAATATTGATTCCCTCCATATCTCATTTTCAAGATCGTTTCTCTATATTTTTCAAATGTCTAAGGGATGAAGGGGTAAAATGTATAGGAAGTATTAATTTTAAGGGGTTACTCCTCCATCCAATTTGGATTCCAATGTGGGAAAGATCATAAACACTGACCTAAGACATGTCGACCTACAATATTTTTGGACCTAGGTAAAATTTGATTATAATATAAACTGGGTATATCGAATATTTGATAATGGTGTAGGACTAGCAGATGCTCTCTCGAATCCACCCAATTCTAGAGTTTATACTTGAATTATCAAGGCATTGTGATAATAACACCGTGTTAGTAAAGAATACAAATTGGGAGTATTTTCAAAGGGCATATGCATATTACATTAAAGATATGTTGAAGATCCCAGATATTCGGGCCTATGTAGACATCTTTCCTAGATATTTTCAACACTTATGGGATGAAAATGGTATGTCATGTAAAAATATTTTAAATAATCATAGGTTGGATAATATTAAAGGATTTTCCTCAAGGATACCAAAAACACTACCTAGGTTTGATTTCAAGCAAGAAATCAATAAAATTGTAACTTTTCTCAACATGGTAGTGGTAAGTTTTATTACAAGATACTTCCATGAATTTATGTTGTAAGACATCCAAATTATTCTAAATAATAGATAGTATATCAACCAAGATGGATCGATTAGTGAATCAATTCATAAACATCTACTTGAGGTACAAAACACAAATAGGTTATTTATGACCTCTTATCTCGTATATATGTTGTAGCAAATCTAGATATTTTGTAGGTCTAGGTAGATTATATCATTTGAATTCCATAAAGGTATATGAATTTTACCCATAGGTGATCCCGAAGGCCAACATTCCAAATATTTGTTAGGTTAATGACACATTTTTCTACCACGTCACTAATACGTTGGATTCATTACTAACATCCTCATTTCATCCACCAAAATAGCTAGGTGGGGATTATTATTCTTCCATCTCCCTAACTTCTCATATCTAAGGATAGATGGCTTCGCAGTGCTCCTTATATGTTTCCTAGGTTTTTGAGTGATAAAGTAGAACTTTTAGAGATTGTGTGAGAACTAGTAGAGGTGAAAAAACACCTTATAAGTAATCACAAGGAAAGATTTCATTTCTTAATCAGTATAGGAAGGTACTCATGTCCTTCATTTGTTACGTGAAATAACATGGATGTTGATATCACTATATTCAACATGTGATCTTTCTCATCTAGGCCATATTATTATCTTTATCAAATAATGAATCTTCAATTGGCATCTAACTATGCTCGATTCCTTAAGTAATTTCAGTCAATTATGATGATGAAGAGGAATTTTTGAAAATGGATTAGTCATATATGCCACTTAAACAAATCGATACTTTGACATAGAAAAAAATCCTGTAGGTTTAACCAATGATGGGAACATCATTGGCCCTTTGTATGAGAAAAAAAATCAAGTTCCAATCATCATACAATAGTTTAGGATGACTATTCCCAAAGGGTTTATAGGTGAATCCTCCAAAAACTAAGAAGGAAGTGGGTGAGGAAAAGGGTAAGACTTTGGAGGGATCCACCACAATACTAAAACTCAAATTCATACATAAAGTAACACAAATTGGTGAGAAAAAAAACTACGAACCTCTAAAAGGTTCAACGAAGATAATAGTTTTGGATCCACAATCCCCTTCACTCAATCCAAACATATCAAAACCGGTTTTTTTATTGATACCTCCATTTCAGTTAACTCCTCCAACTCAAATGCATCCACTTCCATCTTCTCTAAAGAATAACTTTTCTCCTATTCCTCCACCACATTTTCCCACTCCTCCACCTTCCCCTCCAAGGTTAAATGTATTATCTAATTCTCTTCCTCCATTTTTTCCTCTTAAGTAATATGTCATCCCTCCTTCTCTTTCTTCTCCTCCTAAATCATTTATTGTAATCTCACCACTCATATTAGACTCACCTCATGTCACTCCTCCTTTGTTACTCCATTTATTGATAATTCCCATACCATTCCAATCCCAATTGTTTATTCCTTCATTATGATGCAAATACCCATTTCACCCTCGGGGCCGATCAACAATATAAACTTACACTTACCCACGGGATCCCTATAGTTACCGAATGGTTGGCGAATTTAACACAAAATAAAAGGTAGGTGTTAGTGTAAAAAAGTAAAATGATTTTAGCATCTTGGATTTCAATCCAACCCCTTCACCTACTACAAAGAAACACAATTTGGTTTCAAGAATTTTCACTAATAATGAAAGGATGAAAGGTTTTTGAGATCGTAGTGCCTCTAATGAGACAAATACAAACAAGAAACCTCTATACAAGACTATTAAGTCTCCAAGGTAAGGCTCGGGAAGGTTATGAGGGAATTAGCCAAGGAGGAATTTGAGACCTAAATTAGAAATATTTTTGAAAGAATGAATAAAGATCAAGCCCCCAAGGAACATCTCAAAGATAGAGATGATCACTCACATCCATTATTCAAAAATATTCAAACCTCTCTAGTATTATGTCTCTATAGAACCTTAGCTTCAGATAAATGAATCAATCACACTGCCTATGTTGAGGAGATAGAGTATATGGGAATATATACCGAAGAATGGGTTGGAAATTTAATCAAAAAATCTCAAAGAGTGTTGGTGGGTAATGCAAGTTGACAAGGATATTGCTACTCAAGTAGAAATATCAAGGAAACCCATGGACATATATTAAAATGATATAAATTTGTTCAACCAACACCTACCTAAACTCAAACATTTCTCAAGATATAATTCAAACACCCTCATCGAATAAAATTTCATTAATGAGGAACAATATAGGGACCAAATTGAGCTTCTAAAAGTTATAAAATTTAGGATCAAAATCCTCAACGAGTGTGTGTAGAAGTTAAAAGAATCAAAGAATGAATGGATTGATACCATACATGATCTCAAGGAGATGATATACAATATCATTTTTACCTTAAATGATGATAAAGGAAATCCCATACCATCGAGGAATCATTGAAAAATTCAAGGAGTTTGTATTAATGGATTATACCCCCATAATCTCTTTCAATTATGATTCTATCAAGAGGTACATCAAGTATCAAAATTGCCTTAAAATATGCTAAGAAGATGAAGATCTTATGTAATATCCCAAAGTGTATGATCAACATTGAATTGAAAATCTGCATTCATGACTTGTACATAAGTGGACTTAACGAGTAGTGAATCAAGAAAGGTTTTAATACATTTGACGCATATCATGAATGCCTCAAGTTATCCAAAGAGAAAAAAAGAGCGTGTAGAATTTTATCCATAAAATGATGGCTTAATTGAACAAGTAAAATTTATAGTTATTTATAATTTAAGAGAATGTGGATTTTATATGTCATGTATTTTTTTGTAAAAATATACATTTTTATCTTATGAGCTACAAATCCACTTTGTAATTTCGAGTTTTTAGAAGTGCAAATATGTTTTAAAGATTTATAGTTTTCACTTAGTTAAATATGTTTTCCAGTGTTTGTTTGTGTTTTATTCATGGTTTGATTCCTCCTAAGTTGGTTGTAGTGTGTCTTGAGGTCAAACATGGTTGGTATGATGTGTCATGGGTGTTTATGGGTCTACATGAGGTCGATCGGTCATTCCAGGATTGTTTATAGCCTTGAAGCAAGCGGAATGATGTAGAGATTTGAGATTTGGAGTTAATAATTATTTTTGGTACATGGTGATGGTATAAATGGCATGTATGGTGAGTTTTAGGTCTGCACTTAGTGGTTTGGTGCTTCTATGAGGTCCTTGGGAAGCAACTAGTGAGAAACATGCAAGTAAGCACATGTAAATGAGATTGGATAGAGATTTTCAGAGATATTTGGGATATATGGTGATTATGGATAGTTAGAGGATGTTTTCATGATGCTTCATGACAAGTTTTAGGTCAAAGTTCTGAAGGAATTTGAAGATATGCAAGTTTTTGTGAAATTGGGTAAGTTACAGTGTGATTTCAAAGAAAATATGGACCTTCTGGTGTTCTTTCTGAATTATATGCTTTACATGGGGACCTGATCTATTTTACATAGTTTTTAGGTTAGTTAAGAAGGTTTCAAAAAAAAATTGAGGTGGTTTGATTGTCACATTTTAATGAACGGTTGTTAAGAAGGTAAAGTGGTTTTAAACCCTAGCTAAACCATAGTTAGGAGAAGCTTGTAGAACAAGAGGTATACTGAGCCTATTTTTATTAGTTTTGAAAAATGTATGATTTGATGTTGTATTTAACTCTTTCATATTTATAGAAATGTATATTAGAGCATGTGGTGATATGTGGGCCCTAGCCAAATTTTCTTGTTTCTAAATAATTTCAGTTTGAGGAAAATATATTCAAAAAAGGTGATAACTAAATTATCATTCATGTTATCCCTAGAGTTGATCTATACTTTCACGATTTTTTAGGTCATGGTGATGCTAAAAATTTTGAAGTGTGCCCTATTTATGAAGACTAGTTTTGGGGTAGTTTGGAGTAGCTTTCAAGAAAAGTGGAATATCAAAAACTAAAAGAGGATTTATTAGCTGATTCAAGTTGTGTTGTGAATATGGTTCATAGGTATTTCCAATTTTATATCAAACATGATTATTTGTTAAGTTATGAAAAAATTATGAGTTTTTATTTGAGGGTCAAGTTTGAATAATGCTTGTTCTACAGTAGGGTGCTAGTAGCTTGATGAGCTGAAGTGATGATTCTGAGTTGTTCAATATTGGTGAAGGTTATTGAGTTTTTAAACATAGTTTCTAAGTATTTTATATGTTTTTGTTAAGCTTGGAAGTGGTTTTTGGTATGATGGAGCATGTTGGGCTAATAGTTAGTTCTTGAGTCTAAGAAGGGTTAAAAAGTAGTTTGCAGAGATTGGCTTGGTTAAAGGCCTTACACTTGGAGTTGGAAGGAGTTCCAATATGTTCTAGAAATTTTATCCAGCTATATTTCCATTTATTTATTCATTAAGTATTTGTGAATTGATATTTTTGTTCTTTCAGGTTTATTTGTGAAGAAAAAGGTAGCTACATTTTTCAGAAATGTTTGTTTTTGCTAAAAGAAAGAGTTCGTTGGGGTATCAAATGGATGATTTTATGTTTTATATCACATATATAATGCATTTGAGTTAATTTTTTTCCTATTAAAGGAATTAATAGGTATTTAAAGTGGCATAAAGGGTGTTAAATAAATGAGTTTGCAAAAGCTGGTTTTTAGCTGACTTGTTTTGGTAAAGGGTAAAGTTGATGTGGTTTGAGCATGATGATGTTTCATGAGTTATAAATGGCATAAAAGTTATGAAAATATTCTATAAATTCCATATATGGGTCACATGCTATATTTGATTTCATCTGAAGGGGTTTTGAGGCCTAAAGGTAAAGACAAGGTGCTGGAAATAGTTGTTTTATGAAGGAAATGAGCCAGTGGGCCCATTCAATGAAATAATTTGATTGGTTAAAGAAAACTTGTGACCATAGATGATGCTTAAATTTCATATTACACATTTTTGGTGATTTTTAGAGCTTGAATAAAAATATTTTTTGTGTTAGATAATTTTTCCATTCTCGTGATGGGGTTTTGAGGATTTTTGTGCATGATGAGTTGTTTTTGGCATGGTTGGCCTATATGGGTCATATGTGGAAATTTTAATGATTCAAATTGAATGGAATTAATTTTTATTGGTTGTGTAATATCTTAAGGACTGACCTATGGTGATTTTTAAGGAAGAGAAGCTTATAAAAGAAAGGTTTTGGGTTCATTTTTGAACTAGTGATCTTAGAGGGAAATGTGTAACCTAGAGGAGAGTGTTTTGTAGGTATGAGGGGATGGTTTGAAGAATGATTTTTTTTTTTATAGTTTGAGGAAGATTAGACAGAATTTTTATGAGTTTTAGAGCCAATAAAAGTTGAGAAGGAAGAAGATAGAGTGACTTGAAGGCATGATGGTTTGAGAAAGGGATTTTGAGATGAATTAGAGATATCCATCAGTTGTGGAAACAAAAATATATATCCTCATAATCATGTGGCTGATTCAGTTCTTAGTCATCTTATGGGGTTGTATCCTCCTTTTGGAGTGGGTACTTCACTAAATTAGGGGTTGGTTCTCCTTGTAGTGTTAGTGCTCTAATAAACTAGGTGTTATCACCAAATTACAGTACCCCCAAATGACCCGATTTGTGGATGGGGAATTCAGTGTAATTTTTGTAACATTGGATCATCTCTCAAGTTGTGGGACTTGTAGGCTTGAGATGACCCTCCAAAGAAGGTTGGTTCCTACTCCTAAACTACCTACCACAAGCTACTCTCAATGTAGGAAAAACTATCTAATCCTAATATAAATTTCCAAGGGACCGGGAGAGAGAGTGCGTGAAAATAAATCCTACACTAACAATGGTGATACACCAAAAAGGAGGTTGTTGATCACAATCCCAACTTCCTGAAGTGGAGAGAGGTGAGCAATGGAGAGGATGGACAAGATGCATCACAGACCAAAGATAAAGTCACATAGAACACCACTTCAAACCCACTAAACACATCTCCCAAAACATGCAATAGACATCAAGAGAATACATAGTATACCCTACAATGGTGAGAATCAAGAAGAGACACTAAAATGGCAAAGGGTTGACAAAAAGCATCACAAAAATTTATTGCTCCATAACTTCACACAGTACATCATTAGTGGGAAAGAGGTAAGAAAATGCCATTAAAAATTAGAGAGATGAGGTTTAAGCTCCACATTAAACCCTAGCAAAGAAGAGAGAGAGGGGGTAGGAGAGAAAAATGACCAACTCCTTTACAAATGAGCCCAAGATTACAATTTATAGAATTGAGAAGGAGAGAGAGAATTGTAATCCTAGATTTGTCTTTTCAACCACTTGCAAGTTGTCATAAATGAGTGCAATTGATTATGTTTTGCTTGAAAAATGCTCCTCATGTTTTCTCGTGACTTACAACAGATGAAAAATGTCTTCCCATGCCCTCTTAATTGCATTACCAACCACCAATAAAATCATTGTTCTAAACCTGCCCTATTTTCCTTAAATATCTCCCTAATCTACATCAATTCTTAAATTTCTTGATTTTTGTGTGACGGGCTCAGATCTACGATTCCAACGAGACAAATTTTGTTGAATATCATTAAGGAAACAAAATATATGGCTTCCCGAGTAGAGGTAATTTCTTTGAGTTTTACCAGGCTTCCTTAAATGTTTACAGAACTCACAATTAAAACCAGGTAGTTGGAAATCATCATTTAAAATATTTTTCCCTTTTCTAAAGTTTTCCATCATTATTTTAAAATGATTTTCATTTAAAATTCTTTGGGGATGCCTTCATGATCTTCATTGACTTGTATAGAGAAGGGGTTTGATATTTTTGTTTGACATGGATGAGCCAACTCATTAGCTTCGGATGAGCTGGCTATTTTTTCATATTCGAGCCACCCCTATATCGACCCATCTTTATCACTTCAATCAGTGAGTTTTTGCACCAACTCGTGCCTCTATACAACTGACCCTTATCCTAAATTTTACATTGAGCATGTATCATTAGCTTGTTATTCACATGACTTAGTGGCCACCTAGTACCTATCTACCCACCTCGTCCTTCAATGCAAACTACAACCTCCCATGGAGAACTCAGCCCCTCATGTCCTAGGCCCTTATGCATCCATGTTTCACTTCACCCACAATTCAGGTTGTTGACCGATCCCTCACTCACATCCATCTGTCGAGGAATTTACATTCATGTCCCATGAGGCCCAAGTTCATCAGGGATACTCGGGCCACGACTTTCCACATCTTTTGCAAAACCTCATACGATTACCTTGGACTTCTTTTGCACAAGCATCCCAGGGAACCTCTTGGGCCATTTTTACCTTTTTCCTATACAATGTTCCCTATGTCGAGTTTGGGTTTTATATGCACTCATGTCCTAAGTGCCTTGATGGTCGCCTAACTCCACCATACACGCATAAGTGTTATGTGGTCATTTCACATTTCCACTACACGCTATCTCATGGGACATCGGGGCCAAACATTTCTTCCCTACTCATAATGCACGCCGAGTTCCTTGTGGTGTGGCGATTACAACTATTAAGTGCCCATATTTTCCAACTCATTCATGGGCCGTTTGGTCCTTTGAAAGGCACATTGGCTGAAATGGTCATTCCTCATCCTTAGCTTGGTCTAGGATCGTTAAGCCATTCCTTCCTCCTACCATGATTTTTCTAAGTTCCTAATTCATCCCATATCAGCTCGATCATCATGCATGTGTTCCCGCAATGATGAATCGGTTCATAAAAAGGGGCTTGAGGAACTCAATTCATTATGCATACCCCGAGATCCTTAATGGTCTGTCGTCCCTTATTCGCACAATTTTTCGTCCTCTTTCACCACAAATCATATAAACATGACTTGTCTAACTCTGTTTCTCACACGGAAGGCTAGGATATCCTCCTTGTCTTGAACTAAGTCATTAGCTATTGTAACTCACCAAGGCACTTCTTTCACCATAATAACATCGACCCGAGTTCATTTCCTAGTGAATATGTTGATCCTAAATACATTGTTCACTCTCCGTGACAAAATATCTCATCCATCAAAATAATTTATTAGGAGGCCCGATAGCTCAATCTATCATTTGAACTTGGTCTCACTACTTGGTATATGCGTAGAGCTCCTCAAACCAAGCTCGATGGGTTTGTTTTGTCCTGCACTATACCCTTCATTACACATATATCTTTGTTTCACCATTGCTAAATTTTTCTTTGAAATAACTTGGCTCATGCACTATGTCTTGCATTTCCACCGAGGGTTCAATTCAACTTTACATCTCTCTACTTAGAGCAACTCGGTCACTTTCCAAGAGTTCAATCCAATTATTCTCCCACACCATGAAGGGGCTCTCACATCTTCTCCAAGTTAACCTTATTTTAACCTCGCCAAGGTCCTTAAAAAAATAGCTCAAGCCATTACTTTTGAACTTAGTCTTTACAAATATTTCTCCCATGGAATGGGATTGGCCAAGTCTCAATGCAACTTACCACTTTATCATTAAACTAGCTCGATGTGTCCTCTATTCCTTAAAACAACTCGGTATGATACGCATGAGATCGGTTCAATGGCTTGCCATAAAATTAGCTCATTCTATATGAGTCTAATGTATTTCACAATGTATAGCTTGACCTCATTTAATGGCCACGAGTTCAACCATTGGACTAACTGACTTGATGAGTTCCTGGGTATACTACAATTGGCTCTTACTTGTAAAAGAATATGGCTTGGCTACACTATTTTGATAACTCACCAGAATTTATAGGAATCGGTCTTAACTAACTCAAAGCACAACACCAATAGATTGACCATGCTTAATTATCTCTCCTTTCTCAAGGAGCTTTTCCCTTCAAAGAAATAGCTCGATCATGCTCTTTAGGTGGCTTGGTTCTATAGCTGAACTCACTCGGTGGGTTCTACACGAGCATGGTGCCATTATAATATTTACCCCTGTTGAATATCACATATTGAACAACTCACCCCTTTCTCGGACATATTGCTCGAATCTTTGGATTCATGTGACTATGAAATAATTCCAAGAGGTATGTTTTCCATTTCTTCTACTAGTGGCCCCTCTACTTCTTTGTAAAAATTCACTTAGGGATTGAATTTGGATAACAATTTTGGCAACACGCGGGGTCATTTTCTTATTAAATGGTGTTTGAACAACTTCCTGAAGCTATCCATTGGGCATAGATTCTGCATGATCAACATAGACTGATTTGAACTCTAAAAAATTTGACTCCAAAATAATTGAAATGTCATTGCCTACTTTATGGGACTATCTTCCACTTCTCGCACTCTCAAATTTCATAAGAAAATATTGAAATCAAGATTTGTGAGAGTGGAAAATTGTTTTAAACTTGAATTCTACTCATTCCTATAGCTGCAATTTGTTGAGGTTGAAGGATGATCACATGTCAATTTAGACATCATGGAACTCTATTAAGTTCTGATTTTCTTTCTTCTTCTGAGAGTTCCAATTTCAAGTGTGTTGACTTGTGTGCTTTCTTTGAAGGCTAGAGCTGGTTTCGACATGGATTGTTAGTAGATTGTTGATTTATTATATGGGCATAGGGATAGTATTGTAGTTGTCCTTGGAGAGGGTCATAAAAATATCATGTTTGATGTATTTTAGTTATTCTACATTTTATTTTATTTTGAGTTTGCAACTATTACAAGAAACTATGATCTTCTCATTTCAACAATTGAAGGCTTAACGCATTGTACTACCAGGTTGGAGCAACATGAAAAATATATATATATAAATGATGAAATCATACATGCCTCAAGTAAGACATGTAGACTATGCACAAGAACTTTTTCTTCTAAAAACAAACATACTCCTACCCTACACTAATTGGTGAAATGGGCAACTTCAAACAAAACTTGAAACTAGTAATGCAAAGTTGCTTCCCTTTCTCACAACTTGCAGCCATGTGGATGATTTTTACTACACACAGCTGATATTAGGAGTGATATATTGGATGCAAATTGTTTCTCCACTCCCTCCATCAAGGTATCAACTTGAAACAAAACAAATACCTCTTCAATTTGTTACTCACTTGGTTCTAAGAGGCATAGTGGTTGATCCTTGGTATATTGAAGTTCTTCCTCATGATCAAAAACAAGCATGATAGATTTTGGCTTCTCCCTTGGCCCCAATGAGGCCAAGTACCTGATAGGGCATGGTTTGGTCCTTCAAATGTGCCCACTACTTTGAAAATCAACTCCAAAAATGGAGTCTCCTCATAGACCTTCTTGAAAAGGGGGACTGTTTGTAGCTTGATCTTTTCCTTCTTACACATCTACAGACAAATGATGTCCCCTTTGAGTGAATGGTATGAAAAATGTGGTATTTTAATTCTCTTTTACTTCCTCTACATTAAGTGTGGCACTTGGAAGATCAAAATCTTCCAACTTTGATTCAAGAGGCATGTTGCAAACTGCATGTTGCTCTTGCAGGTTATTCTTCGTGGCAACAAGTTCTCGTTGTTGAAGGATGGATGATGGGGTAGTGAACTTCGTAATTTATATGGGCTCCTCCTCATCAAAATAATCCTCTAAGTTTGATAGGAAATCAACCTCTTTGGTTTCCTAATGTAATAAGGTCTCCCCCTCTTGTATGGTGACTTTCAAATCTACATTATCTTCACCATATGAAGCTTCATCCTGAACATGAAGCTAGTGTTCAAATTCCTCCAAAAATAATAATTTAAGAGATCTTGAGTGGGAGAGAATTCTACAACTTCTGGTGTAATATGCTCATGATTTAGTGCCTTTGAGTTCATCTTGTTCACCTCCATGTTCTCCGATTTAACTAGACGTGGAGCTAGTTGTTCTTCCTCATCTTGGAATTTTTGTGTAGCTTGAATTGGATCAGAATTTTCTTTAAATAAAGTTCCAACATGGATACTACATTTAGACCAAACTAATTGTTGATCATTTTCTTGCTCAAAAAAATCAACCTTGGCCACCACTGGCTTATCAACTTTGACTTCCTCCTTTGGCTTTACCATCAAGGGTATCTTTTCAACACCAAACCTTTGAGCCCATATTTTCATATTATCTATCATTTATTTTTGCTAGGCTCTTCTTCTTGTTTCCCTTGGCTAGTTGTCTGATTTTTTTCTTCCCAAGATGAACTTGAGATAACAAGAGGAGGGTTGGGTTGGGTCACAACTGGTTTTACAATTGTTTTTGGTGGTGGGAGGGATAGAACTTCTTGTTTGTTTAGAGGTGGTGTTTTTGGAAGGGTAGAAGAATTGAGATGGAATAGAATACTATAATATGGAGAAGGGAATTCAATAGTTGGGGAAGCATACAATAGGCTTGAATATTGGCACTTCTTTGAAATGATAACGTTTGGGAAAGGAAAAAATAAGGACAAGGAGCTTGTGATTGAAATACCCATTGACACGGTTTTCTTACACTTTTCTCATATGCTTCAATATCCTTAGTCTACTATGAAAGTTGGGGAAGAATTTCATGATGCTAAATCTCCAGATTTTCATAAATAAATTCAACAAAAATAAATCAAATTAACTCATGAGATAGAAAGTATAGACAAAATTAAAGTATAATGGAGCCATTTCTATTGAATATGAGAATAAATTTTATACAATTTCTTGCTCCTAAAATCATGGAGTCAAGTCTTATCATTTTATCCCCATATCTCTCCTTTATTCCCTAATCTTACTCCCAATCCCAAGATATTCTCACACATTCCTATCTCTATGAGTTGTGTATGAGAACTAATTGTGCACACTCACACATTATTTAAATATTAAATAATACTAATATTTAAACCATATGTTCACACTATGAACACTAATTTCCTAACATTCACCCCTTAGTGTGAACATGGGTGAGTTTTGTCTAGTACCTACTCATGTTCTACAATATGATGGTTTTCAAAAAGTACCATCAACTCCAACAGGTTTTCTAGTGGAACCATTAACCACTCTGTATGTGATTTTTGAAGAGATTCACAAACTCTCAAATTGGTTTTCTAGTGGACCACCAACCACTCCATAACAACGTACATGTTTCCCCACCCCCATCTTTATATTCAAGGGAAAATATAAGAAATATCACTCATGCAGGATCTTACTTATTACAAGAGAGAACATGAATAAATCATTTATTCTTATTACATCACATAATGAAAATTAAACACACAACAAAAATAAATGCCACAAATTCATTGTGTGGCCCCTTCGCTTGGCTGGCGAGAGGTCACTGATTAACCTCCTTCCTCTCGTTGCCTCCTTCCTCCATGGTGATGTTACTTAGTTAGCAAATGTAGCTTTTAGGCTCATTACATAATTTTTATGGGTGTTGGATTCAACCGATAATGCACCCCCTGACTATGGACATCACGTGCAAGAGAAAATGCATCCAATTAAAAATTACATAAATGTATTATGCACCACTTTTTTTTCAGATCCCTATTTTTATTTCCACTTTTC
Source organism: Taxus wallichiana var. yunnanensis (assembly GCA_018340775.1). Classification (NCBI taxonomy): domain Eukaryota; kingdom Viridiplantae; phylum Streptophyta; class Pinopsida; order Cupressales; family Taxaceae; genus Taxus; species Taxus wallichiana. The sequence continues at coordinate 291,128,668 of CM031233.1, read as the reverse complement.
TCTTAAACTAGAAACTAGGTTTTTGTAAAATTTTAATAGAATTTTTCCAGATATTAACTAAACAAACCCAATAAATTTTGTAATATTTTGAATTTAGGTTTTTAGATACATTCAATCTATCAAATGTTTGTTTTAAAAACAACAAAACATTTCACTCAACTTACATAGAATTTTACGCATAGATACAAGACGAATCTAAATCTGATGTAAAATGCAATATTGTGTGTCTTGTTCTTATATTTCCATAAAAAGAGAGACATCAATCGTATGTCATTTGAGTAAACTGCGTTCTTTTCACTGTGATGTGTCTACTGGAATTTTTCTTACAGGATTCCTTCAACCATATTCTTCTTCTTATTTTTCTTCTACACTTGTAGAAGGAAACCTGCTCTGATACCAGATGATGCTAAATCTCTATATTTTTATAAATAAATTCAACAAAAATAAATCAAATTACCTCATGAAATAGAAAGTACAGACAAAATAAAAGTAGAATGGAGACATTTCTATTGAATATGAGAAGACATTTTATACAATTTCTTTCTCCTAAAATCATGGAGTCAAGTCTTATCATTTTATCCCTATATCTCTCCTTTATTCCCTAGTCTTACTCCCAATCCCAAGATATTCTCACACATTCCTATCTCTATGAGTTGTGCATGACAACTAATTGTGCACACTCACATATTATTTAAATATTAAATAATATTAATATTCAAACCATATGTTCACACTATGAACACTAATTTCCTAACATTTCAACCATGAAGTCAAGCTTCTATTACAGGCTATAATGTCTTAGAAAAGGGCCTTCCCATAGACAAGGTTCCCTGTAACCAATTCTCAAGCTTTCATTTGTGCTTTGGAGAACTTGATTGAACCATGTGAACCTCCATTTTTGAATTTTATCCAACAAATTAGCACTTTCCATTTGATTGTTGTCATTGTATGCATACCCTTGTTCTTGATAAGTTCCATAGCCAAACTGGTTTTGACATTGCTCATATGGGTAAGCATAGTGGTTCTGAATTTGATCATAATGCTAATGGAGGAGTTGTGAAGCTCATTAGAGGCTGATTGCACTATGTGAAATGTGAATTCCACCATGGGAATGAAGCCATGATTGCACAACTTCATAGAATGGAGAAAAATGAGAGAGATGGAAAGGAAAATGGATGGAAAAGGATGGAGAAAAGGTATGCAATTTTAGATATTGGTTGTTGACCAGATGGAGTTTCCAGATGTGTTTTATGTACTTCCAAAAGCTGAAATTCCAACAAGAACACACCTACTTGTTAAAATGAAGTCTGCTGCAAATGATTGAACTACACACCTGCAAATGATCTTCAATTTAACTTTGTAGTAAAACACCTTGAAAGATGAAACTTTAACTTATGTGATGTCCCACCAGGTGTTCTTGAACTGTTAAAACCAAATTACAACACCCCCAAATGGCCAAATTTATGGATGGGGCATTCAGTGTAATTTGTGTAACATTGGATCATCTCTCAAGTTGTGGGACTTGTGGGCTTGAGATGACCCTCCAAAGAAGGTTGGTTCCTACTCCTAAACTACCTGCCATATGTTACTCTCAATGTAGGTGAAACTATCTAATCCTAATCTAACTTTCCAAGGGACCAGGGAGAGATAGTGTTTGCAAATAAATCCTACACTAACAACAGTGATACACCAGAAAAGGAGGTTGTTGATCACAATCCCAACTTCCTGAAGTGGAGAGAGGTGAGCAATGGAGAGGATGGACAAGATGCATCACAAATAAAAGATAAAGTCACATAGTATAATACTTCAAACCCACTAAACATAGCTCCCAAAACCTACAATAGATATCAAGAGAATGCACATTATACTTTGTAATTGTGAGAGGAAAGAAGAGATAGTAAAATATCAAAGGATGGACAAGAAGCATCAAAAATAGATTTTATTGCTCCATGAATTCACACAATACGTAATTAGTGGGCAAGAGGTAATAAAATTTGATTAAAAATTAGAGAGAGGAGGCTTAAGCTCCACATTCAACCCTATCAGAGAATAAAGAGAGAGGGGGTAGGAGAGAAAATGACCAACTCCTTTACAAATGAACCCAAGATTACAATTTATAGAATTGAGGAGAGAGAGAATTGTAATCCCAGATTTTCCTTTTCAACCACTTTAAAGTTGTCATAAATGAGTGCAATTGATGGTATGTTACTTGAAAAAGACTCCTATGTTGTCCCATGACTTGGAGCAGCGAAAAATTCCTACCCATGCCCTCTTAATTGCATTCCCAACCACCAATAAAATCACGGTTCTAAACCCGCATAGTTTTCCTTTAAAATATCCTTGAATCTATATCAATTATTGAATTTCTTGATTGATGTGCAATGATCTTAGAGCCATGATTCCATTGAGACTATTTTTTTGTAATTCAATTAAGGGATATGAAAGATATGGCTTCCTGAGTAGAGGTAGTTGTTTTGAGTTTTGTTAGGCTTCCTTCAATGTTTACGGGGTGGAAATTCAAACTGTAGTTGGAAATCATAATTTAAATTATTTTTCCCTTTTCTAAAGTTTTCCATCATTATTTTAAAATGATTGGCTTTTAAAATGCTTTTGGAGACCCTTGATGATCTTCATTGACTTGTATAGAGAAGGGGTTTGATATTTTAGTTTGACATGGACAAGCTAGCTCACCTAGCTTGACCGAGTGGCTATTTTTCATATTGGCAGCTGCCCCTTATATCCACCCATATTTATCACTTCAATTGGTGAGTTGATGCACCAAATTAGATCTCTATGCCAATGACCCATATCCTAGCTTTTGCATTGAGCATATATCGTTGGCTTGTTATTCACATGACTCTGTGGCCACCTAGTGCATATCTTCCCACCTCATCCTTCAATGCAAATTACAACCTCCCATGGAGAACTTGACCCCTCATGTTCGGGCCCCCACGCATCCATGTTCGATTCACCCGTGATTTAGGCCGTTGACCGAGTCCTCACCGCATCCATCTATCAAATAAATTTAGACATTCATATCCCATGAGGCCCAAGTTTATCTAGGACACTTGGGCCTTGAATTTATACATCTTCCACAAAACCTCATGCATCTACCTCGGACTTCTTTTACACAAGCATCTTGGGGCCGCATGGGCCATTTTTTACCATCATGACCATACTATGTTCCCTATGGTGAGTTTGGGTTTTATATGCACTTGTGTCCCACGTGTCTTGAGGGTCACCTAACTCATGCTGCACTAGTGTTATGTGGTCATTTCACATTTCCACTACACAATTGTCCCATGGGATACCCGGCCAAAATTTTCCACCTTACCCATAATGCACACCAAGTTCCTTGTGGTGCGGAGATTATTAATTTTAAGTGCCTGTGTGTTCGACTCGTGCCTAGGTTTTTAGACCTTCGAAAGACACATTTGCCAAAATGGCCATTCCTCATCCCAAGCTAGGTCTAGGCTTGTCAATCCATTCCTTTCTCTTAGTTCCCGATTCATCCCATATCAGCTTACCCATTATGCATGTATTCCTATGACAACTCTTCTCATCAACAAGGGGCTTGAGGAACTCGATTCATTATGCATTCCCCGAGATCCTCAATGGGCCCACCATCCCCGATTCTTACACCATTTTTCCTCTTCTTTCACCATAAATCATATAAACATGACTCGGTTGAATCTATTGCTCGGACAAGTCGATATCGTCTTTTCTTGAACCAAGTCATTAGCTATTATAACTCGTCAGGGAACTTCTTTCACCATAATAAGCTCGGTCCAGGAGTTCATTGCCTAATGAGCATGATAATCCCAAATACATCATTCACCTTTATGATGAAATTTCTCATCCATCAAAATAGTTTAATGGGAGGCTTGATAGCTCAATCTATCATTTGAACTAAGTCTCACTTCCTGTATATGCTCAAATCTCCTCAAGACGAGCTCGATGGGTTTGTTCTTTCTTGCACTACACCCTTCATTGTGTATCCAACTCTACTTCACCATTACCAAAGTTTTCTTTGAAATAACTTGGCTCATGTACTGTGTTTTACGTTTTCAATGAGGGGTTGAGTCAACTTGACAACTCTCTACTCGTGAGTAACTCGGTCACATTCCAAGAGTTCAATCCAATTGTTCTCCCACACCATGGAGGGGCTCTTGCATCTTTCCAAGTTTACCTCCTTTTAAGCTCGCTTGAGGTCCTCACAAAATATCTCTTGCCATCACTTTTGAACTTGGTCTTTGCAAAGCTTTCTCTCACAGATTGGCTCGACCAAATCTCAATACAGCCTTACCACCGCATCATTTAACTAGCTTGATGTGTCCTTGATTCCTCTAAACAACTTGGTATGGTAAGAATGAGCTTAGTTAAATGGATTATTATAAAATCATCTCTCTCGTATGATTCTTATGTCTTTCACAATGTATAGCTTGGCCTCACTTAATGTCCACGGTTCAACCGTTGGAGTAACTAGCTTGGTAAGTTCCCTGGGTATACTATAATTGGCTCTTACTTACAAAATAATATGTCTTGGTTGCACTATTTTGATAACTCACTAGAATTTACAGGACTCGGTCTTTCTTAACTCGGATCACAACACCAAGATCTCAACCATGCTTAATGAGCTTTCCTTTCTCAAGGAGCTCCCCCTTCAAAGAAATAGCTTGCCATTGTCTTGAAGTGGCTTGGTTCTATAGTTGAACTAACTTGGTGGGTTATGCACGAGCTCTGTGCCAATACAATATTTACCCTATTTGATATCACATATAGAACAACTCACCCCTTCCTCAAACATATTGCTTGACTCTTTGGATTCATGCGACTATGAGATAATGCCGAGAGGCATGTTTTCCATTTTTGCTACTAGTGGCCCCTCTACTTTATTGTACAAATTCACTTAGGGAGTGAATTTGGATAACACTAGGGGTTGGTGCTCTTTGTGGGGTTAGTGCCTCACTAAATTTGAAGCATGGATAAACAAATTTTATGTTTCTTTTATTTTTCTTCCCCGAGGGTTTCCTAATTAAGTTTGGTGTTCATGTGTACTTTCTTGTTCTTTCTCATGTGTATGGTTATCTCTATGCTTAAGTAAACACATTTATGGTTCATGGTTGATTGAATGGTTATATAAATGATTATGAATGATAAATGGAAAATGAATTGAAATATTTTTAGGAATGATTCACCCCCTAGTACATTTTGCTTCTAAAAATTGGTATCGAGAGAAAGTCCTTGTGAAGCAAGTTTAACAACTCAAGGAGACACTTTGAAGTACAAGAAATGGGTAAGTATTCCATTGTTGAAGTAGCATTAAGGAGGAGGAATGAAATAGATCAGTCCATGATTAATGCCTACCAAAATCAGGTTAAGAATATGGAGTTAGATCATGCCCAAGATATCAAGGGTTTTGGATTACAATTTGAAAGTATATCAAAATCCCTAAAGGAGAAAGAACACACTTTTTCTCGTAATGTCCCTCTTTCTCGAATAGTTTGATCGAAGACCTTTGGCCCTTTTTGTCTACCCAACGGCCAAAGGGGTGAGTTCAAGGGTGACTTAGGTTTATTAATTTTATTATATCGTGCTTAAAATAAAATAAATTATCATTAAAAGCACATATAATGAATTAATAGACTTAATAAGTGACTTCAACTTAGGAAAGTACATGGGAATAAATTAATAAATTATTTAATGTGCTTTCCTAGGCAAAAAGTGCGACTTGCTTTGGGGATGGAGAAAATTAATTATATTCCTTGGGAAAAGTGTGACTTGCATTTTGGAAGGGTTTTTGGCTTATAAGGGAAAAGTGCGACTTGTGCCAGGGAATTCCAAATTATTATTATTTTCTTTCCTGCAGTTGGAAGAATCTTTTCAGACAAAATCCAAGGATGCAAACCCTCTAGATTATCCCTCTTATGAACGGAAACCCCAGGAGAAGTGAGAAGAGTTTCTATTCAGGGAACTTCATTGTATTCACAAGTTATTTATCATTCCAACAGTGTTAGAAAAAGAAATAAATTGCAGTAGTGAGCATTCAGAAACTTCTAAAGTGGAGCGAATTATTCTATAGTTGTTTTATACATAATTATTGTATCTTTCAGCCACAAATATATATCAAATCGACTTGGTTTGAATAAATTATGGCATGGTTGTGGGCAATATTTTGTTAACAATCCATTTGTAGACTTTTGGTTGTTTTGTCATAAATATTTTCCATTATAAATCAATATTAAATTTGTATCTAAATTATTTGTGAAGAAATATGCCTGTTTAAACCCTAGGTGCATTTTAGGTATTTATCCAGCTTGTAGAGTTTTTATTTAATTTGTTGGTGCAGTTTGAGAATGGTGTTCTATGGTTTCCTTTGACATTATCAATATAGTACCAAGCCTGAACAATCTATAATAAAAAAAAAAAATCAGGCAAAGCGGTTTGGGATTTTTTAGTGGAATCAGAGCAGTGTATCCTCCTAGCATGTGTGGGGAGGAAGCAAAGAGTAATAAAACAAAAAAACATCAACTTTGAATGCAGCATAGAGAGGTCATTTCACACAAATACTACACCCGTGAGCGGGTTCGACTCGAAGTTGGTATTGTATGAGGTGACATAATGGATTTTATGGGTGATAGACAGGAGAGTCCTCCTTAGGATGAGCATGCACCCAAATAGATACATCATTAGGGATATGGCAGCCACTCGGGGCATTTATTATAGACTATGGATCGCATGGGCTCTACCTTAGATAGGTTAGCATTTGATAGGCCGCGGGACAAACATGGCAGAAGGGATAGATCTCGTATCATTTACCAAAGGGTTACAGGGATCACGAGAAGGTCACCTTTAGAAATTGGAATTGTTAGAGGATCACCACACCGTGAGAGGAGGCACACCCATACAGATGAGATAAGTACTACATGAACTGCAAATAGGCCTATGCAGCCTAACTTCCTACCTAGAGATGACTCACCAAAGATTGAGGTGTGGATAGAAGAAGTAGCTTTTTTGGATACTATTATGGCATTCAAAGTGATGAGTGGAGGAGTTTTTCGTAACATGTGAGGAACTTATTTCCCCTCCCCAAGATGTTGTGATCGGAGGAGAGATAACATGAGGGTTGGATAGGACATGAGGCCTAGAGCACAACATAATAGGGAATTGTAGTAGGTTACCAATAAGTTAACCCTCTCAACTTTTGATGGTAGCAGAAAGATCAATTCAAGCACTTAGATTCACAAGCTTGACACCTATCTTACCCTTAAAACTATGAGGGAATAGGAGGCTATACAGTTTTCTACTTTACACCTTGAGGGGGTGGCTTATAATTGGTGGCACCATGGGTTAGTTACACAGAGTCACAATCTTCTATGGTCATACTGAGAGAATTCAATGAGAGGTTGATTGTGAGGTTTAATCACAAGGATGTGGAGATGTATTACATGTACTTGGGCACAACTCGACAGAGTGGAAACGTTGATTCCTACATCAATGAATTTCATTGTATAGTAGTTATGGTTCCAAAGATGCCCGAGAAGAGGGTAGTGATGCTATTCATATAGGGCCTTCATGATAGGATGAGAGGATTGGTCAAGTATCTTAAGCCTAGGACATTGTATGATTCCATCTAGATGGAATTGAACTTGGACTCATCCCACACTTCTTACCATCCCACTTCTTATCGGCCCAATAAGAATTTTCTCACAAGCTCCAAGCCATTTTAGCGCTCTACCATTCAGTAGAAGAGTACACCATCTCCTAAGGTGGATTAGGAGACTCATAATGAGTTGAGGAGGAAGAAAATTTTATTTCATTGCAAAGATCATTAGGATCCTAGACATCATTTCCTTGGTAAAGGAAAGGTACATCTCATTGAGGTGATTTTAGATGAGGATGATGACCACTCATCGGATACAAATGCAGAGGGTGAGGACAATAGTCATGATGCACAAGGGGAGCAACCCCAAGTAAATCTTGGAGAGAGTGAGGCCTTATATTCATCCAATGTCACTATTGCTACACTCTTAAGAGTTCCTAGGTACCATCCCTTTTAGCCGAAAAGAAGGGCTTAAGGGACATCGATTATTTGTTTGGTTGTGGTGGAGCTACACACAAATTCATTGATGAGGGTTAACTACAAATTGAGGATTATAGGTTGAGGATTTTGAGGGGTTTAGTGTACGGGTAGCAGATGGGTTCGCTATTAGTTACATTAAGAGGATTCCATAGATTATTATACATATGGGGGACTACACATTGGTGATGGCTTATATGTTATTGGACTTGGTGAGATTGATACAGTCTTGGGTATTCAAAGGTGGTTACACTCCCTTGGAAAATATGTGCAGGACTTCAAGAGGATGGAGTTGGATTTTATGGTGGATAGCAAGAAGATTGTGCTTTGAGCTCTTTCGATGGTGGGCCTAAAGTTGTTTCAGCATGTAGGATAGAATCTATAGTCATACATGAAGTGGTTGTATGGACAGCCCAATGTTTCATTACATCCAAGCCTTCTCTAGATAGTGAGCAGCCCTTTCATATAGACATCCAATCCATACTGGATAAGCACAACCCATTGTTTGGTAACATTCCTCCAAAGATACCACCAAATAGAGGGTTTGAGAATGTTATAGAGCTTGAGGAGGGTTCTAAACTTGTGATGACTATGCCTTAACGCCATCCTAGAAAATACAAGGATGAGATAGAGAAGGCCATTAGAGATCTCTTGGAGATGGGACACATCCATCCTAGTTCTAGTCCCTTTGCTTCTTCAAAGGGTTTTGGTGAAGAAGAAGGATGGGACCATGAGGATGTGCATTGACTACCATGCACTAAACAAGAAAACCATAAAGAATAGGTATCCTATTCCTTGCATAGATGAGATTTTAGATGAGTTTCATAGAGCTATCTATTTTTGAAGATTGATCTTCAATTAGCATACCATCGATTCACGTCGGGATGAGGACATTCACAAGACAACTTTGATATTTCACTAAGGGAACTATGAGTTCTTGGTGATTCCATTTGGACTCACCACCGCACTGTTATGTTTCAGTCATGTATGAATCATCTCTTCAACAACCACTTGAGGAATTTTGTGTTAGTCTTCTTTGATGATATTTTGATATATAGCATGACATGAGATGAGCATTTAAGGCATCTTGATGAGGTACTCGGCATAGTGGAGAATCAGTCTTTATTTGCTAAGATGTCCAAGTGCGGATTTGGACTTACTGAGATATTGTATCTTGGGCACATCGTTAGCGCCAATGGGGTTAAGGTTCATCATGAGAAGATACAGGTAATGCCAGATTGGCCACCACCTAGGAATATCTCTTATTTGCATGGATTCTTCGGGTTATGTGGTTATTATAGGAGGTTCATGAAGGACTATTCTCAGCTGGTAGCTTCATTGACAGATCTTACACGGAAGGGGGAATTTAGATGGACATATGAAGCACAAGTAATATTTGAGAGGCTCGAGGTAACTATGAGCACATGTCCAATTTTGGCTCTTCCAGATTTCTCACGATCCTTCATTTTGGAAGGTGATTCTTTGGGATTGGGGATTGGTGCAGTTCTTATGTTGGATTTTCATCCTATTGCCTACGAGATTATGAATTTGAGAGATAATGAGAGGTTATACTCCACCTATGATAAGGAGATGTTTGCCATCATGCATGCTTTGGAAAAGTTTAAACAGTACTTAGTAGGTGGGAAATTTGTGGTGAGGACCAACCACAATAGCCTGAAATATTTCCTAGAATAGAAGGAGCTCAATGAGAGGCAACGTAAATGGTTCAGAATAATTTAGGCATATGATTTTGACATTGATTATGTCAAGGGGATAAATAATATAGTGGTTGATGCACTATCCAGAAACCCCATCTCACCGCCCGTGTTCTTTGAGCGATATTTCAAGATTGGAAATCTCAATCATTAGTTGAGTATTCCAAAAATATGTGGGCATGTGACATTATGGATGGAAAAATTCAGGATGGTCAATTTAAGGTAATAGCTGATTTGATTTTGTATAAGGGCGAATTTACCTAGTTCTGAATCTGAGCTTGAGGAGAAGATTATGCATGCCTTTCATGATGCCCCACTTGCAGGACATCTAGGGTATTTTAAAACATACAGGCATATTAGAGAGAGAATCTCTTAGAAGGGTCTCAATGATGATGTCTTGCACCATGTTCGTGAGTGCATGACTTGTCGTGAGAATAATTCAAAGCATAGTTTCCCAACAAGATTGTTATAGCCATTTCCGATTCTAGAGCGAGTGGGAGAGTATTTCTATGTATTTCATTCTAGGTCTCCCATGGTGCAAGGAATAATCACATTTATGCGGTAGTTAACCGGTGACAAAATATACACATGTTTTTGCCATCCCTACCAGCTTTAAGGCACCACGTGTGGCTGATTTGTTCTTCCATCGGTATTCGGTTACATAGACTTCCAAAGAACATCATCGGTGACCGGGATAGTAGGTTTTTAGCATAATTTGGTAGGAAATTTTCCTTTTGATTCACACCGAGTTGACTCCAAGTACAAGTTATCAACCGCAAAACCGATGGGTGGACGGAGATTGTGAACAAGTGGATAGAGGTTTATGTGCATAACTATGTTTCAGGGCAGCAGAAGTCATGGGTAAAGTGGATATATTTATGTGAGTATTGATATAACACCACTTACCATATGTCTATTGGTATGACTCCATTCCGATCATTGTATGGATATGATGCAAGATATTTTTTTGATTTGGATTTTGGGGACAGTAGAGCTCCCAAGGCTTAGGAGATTTTACAGGATAGTCAATACATTCTTAAGGTACTTAAGGATAATATTCAGATGGGCCCAAAATCAGAAGAAGATGTATACAGATAGGCATAGGGTAGAGAGGAAATTTGAGGTAGGAGATATGGTATTTCTTTGTCTTCAGCCATATAGACATAGCACTCTCAAGAAGAGTGGAGCTGAAAATCTCAAGCCTCAATTCTATGGACCATACAGGGTGCTAGAGGAGAGTTGGTGAGGTAGCATATGAGCTAGAGTTACCTTCTGAGAGTAAGATATACAATTTCTTTCATGTATCTTTCTTGAAAAAATATTTGGGGCAACACATTGTTTCTTCTGTAGAGTTACCACCTTTGGATGAGGAAGGGAGGTTGGATTTAGTGCCAGAGGAGATCTTGGATAGCCGAGAGAGGAGATTGAGGAATAGAGTTATTCAAGAGTTCCTGGTGAGGTGGAAATATTTTCCAATAGAGGATGTTACATGGGAAGGTGAGTCTATATTACAACATCTAGCCTTGCAGTTTCTTGGGGACAAGCAATCTCGGGAAGGGAGGACTGTAATGTCCCTCTTTCTTGAATAGTTTGATCGAAGACCTTTGGCCCTTTTTGTCTACCCGACGGCCAAAGGGGTGAGTTCAAGGGTGACTTAGGTTTATTAATTTTATTATATCGTGCTTAAAATAAAATAAATTATCATTAAAAGCACATATAATGAATTAATAGACTTAATAAGTGACTTCGACTTAGGAAAGTACATGGGAATAAATTAATAAATTATTTAATGTGCTTTCCTAGGAAAAAAGTGTGACTTGCTTTGGGGATGGAGAAAATTAATTAAAAATAATTATATTCCTTGGGAAAAGTGTGACTTGCATTTTGGAAGGGTTTTTGGCTTATAAGGGAAAAGTGTGACTTGTGCCGGGCATTCCAGATTATTATTATTTTTCTTCCGGCAGTTGGCAGAAGCTTTGCAGACAAAATCCAAGGACGCAAACCCTCTGGATTATTCCTCTTGTGGACGGAAACCCCAGGAGAAGTGAGAGGAGTTTCTATTCAGGGAACTTCATTGTATTCACAGGTTATTTATCATTCCAGCAGTGTCAAAAAGAAATAAATTGCAGCAGTGAGCATTCAGGCAACTTCCAGAGTGGGGTGACTTATTCTACAGTTGTTTTATGCAGTAACTGAGGTATTTTCCATGCTAGTTTATTATTGTATCTTTCAGCCACAAATATATATCAAATCGACTTGGTTTGAATAAATTACGACACGGTTGTGGGCAATATTTTGTTAACAATCCATTTGCAGACTTCTGGTTGTTTTGCCATAAATATTTGCCATTATAAATCAATATTAAATTCACAGCTGAATTATTTGTGAAGAAATATGCTTGTTTAAACCCTAGGCACATTTTCTGTATTTATCCAGCTTGCAGGGTTTGTTTTATTTAATTTGTTGGTGCAATTTGAGAATGGTGTTCTATGGTTTCCTTTGACATTATCAATATAGTTCCAATCCTGAAAAATCTATACTAAATTAAAAAAAAAAATCAAGCAAAGGGGTTTGGGATCTTTCATTTTCCAAGTATGAAATGGGACTAAAAGCCCTAGGATCAGTTGGAGAGTGCATCTATTATGTTAAAGATGTATTAGAGGCTTGAGAGGAGATCTAAATCTCTTAAATATATTTTAGAAGGCCAAAGAGTGGATAGTGACAAAACATGCCTAGGTTGAAGGAAAACATGCGAAGAAAGATGTTGAAGCTAGTCTAAGTTTAAAATCGGATGATAAGGTGACTAAGAAGGCTGATTTGAGAAGGTATAACTAGGTTAGACAACCTAATGTAATGAGCTATGGAAATTCCTTCAATGGTTATTGCTTTATTTGTCATGATTTTGGTCATAGAGCTAGAGATTTCAAGAGGAGGTCTCTTAGGAATGGTGTAGGGTTATTCAATGGTGAATTTTATTCATGTTGTGAGTATGGCCATAGAGCCAAGGATTATGGATGGAATCTAAGAGTGTTTTAACCAAGAATAAACAATAATGGTGTTGTATGTCATAAGTGTCATAAGTAAGGGCATATTGCAAGATTTGGTCACCAAATAGGATCTTTAGGGTACACAAGTAGATTTGAACAAGAAGACTCTTATGAATGAATCTAATGATGTTATGTCAAATTTAAAGGAAAATAAGGAGGTTGCTCAAGTCAAGGAGATAATGAATACTTATTCTCATCCTACCATGCAGTGTGTATGAATCCTGTCAAGGAAGATTTCATTGCTATTAAGATGAAAAACAAGGTTCCCAAGCCCATGTCTTGTCAAGGGAACATGTTTTCATTAGTTGAGAAGACCATATATGTCTTACTGCCTCTCATACATAAAAATTTTAAGGATCTAGGTGTTGTGAATACTTGAAGAGTTATAAGGTATGTGAAGTAATACCTCCATGAGTCTTTGATTCTTTGTTCCGATAGGTGTATGAATTTAGGAGTAGGTTATTTTCTTTTGTATATTTATTAGGTCATGTGTTTTTAGAGGTCTCTTGACAAATTATTTTTCTTCATTATTTAAAAGGTAAGTTTGATCTATGTTGAGGCATATCTCTAAGTCTAAATGTTTGAAAGGCATGTGTGTCATACAAGAAAGGTATGAGGTCTATATCTTGAGGTTGAAAGTCATAAATTTGTACCTTAGTGATCTGTGTGCTCTAAAAATAGTACCATTGAGATGGGAGCATGTTTACTTCTCATGAAAAATAATAATTTGAAAAGGTCTCTGAGTCAACATTTTGAAGAATATGTATACATGTCTTTGTCTAAGTCCCAACTTTGCTAGAATGTCTATTGTAGCATGCTTATATGAATGTTAATGCATCAACTTTTCCTCCAAGAATGGAATTAGGGTCTATGAGGTTGAATGGGCTACAATTTCTTCATGAATTCATCTAGGTTTTTTTAGTGCTTCAAATTATTGTCATAAGAGTGTGAGTGTGTTGTAGATCTCCTGAGATTCCATGATGTATGTTTAAGTCTCATTAAAAACAAAATAAGCTTATGTTGATCATGTAAAGTATGTGTTATGTGTCTTGATCCATCCAAGTCCGAGTGTGATTGTTCCAAGGATGTCAAAAGTTGTTTAAGTTCATGATTTGAGTTTAAAGAGTTTATATCAAGTGCTATAATGTTGTAAATGGGTTGATTACTCCTTATAAGTCTATGGTATGTTTTATTGTTTAGATATATGCCTAAATGTTCTGTCTCAAATGATCTATCATGTATGTGTGAGTGTCATGGATGTCTCAAATTAGTATGAAAGGTCTTGGTTTGTGTGTGACATGTAGAAGTCATGTTCTAGGTTTTTGCCTATGAAAGTGCACAAATGACTGAGTCTATTCTATCAATATGTATGAGATTTAAAGCTTACTAGCATCATGTGAAATTCATTGTTATAACTTTGAGTCTTAATGTGATTAGTGATTATAAGTCTATAAGATTGAGTATGTGTTCGTCCCAAAACCTACTTGGTGTCATGTTCTCAATATGTGTGATGTCACATATAGTTAGTTGTTCAAAGTCTAGCAAAGATTAAAAGAGAAGACCCAAGGTGGTCACTTGATCTATATAGTGGAATGATATAGAGTATTGTATTTAATTGATCAAAAAGAGATTCTCTACCATAGGAAAAGTCGATTCATTGTGCTCAATATTGTATAGTTTTTGAATGCATTGAAAAGGAAAGCTATAGGTTTGAAGATTCTACGAGTCTTCAAGGTTTTGACAAGATTTTATCCTTATTCTTTCATCTGAAAGAAGTGTATAGGTGACTTCTATGCACCGATAAATGAATCACCTAGCTCATGAATATGTCGAAAAATGGAAAAAGAAGTTTCATGTGATTATTGTCATGTTACAGGTTACAAAGCATGTCATGACTCAAATAAGGTCAAAAGTAGTATGCTATAGAGGTTTTTCAAGCCATGAAAAGGAAGTAAGGATTTTCTTAGATCAGGTAGATGGTGTAGTGCATTTCATGGTCATAATACATGGTTTCATTGCAAATTCTTAAGTATTAATAAATCTTGGGTTTGTACATGAGTAAAAGTGCATTCAAATCTATAATTCACTATGAACCTAGTGTGAAGACTATATGGTGGAGTTCAAAGACTCGTGATAGAGGAAAAGAATAAAAAAGTGAAGAGTATGATGTGAATCAATAAAATGCAAATGACAATAAAGATATTACTTTGATAGACTACAAATATATAAAATGTACCTATAGAACTATGTATGATGATTTTACCTTTAAAGGTTTATGGAAACCATATTAGTATGCTTCTTAGTGACTTGTGTGAAAGAGACTTACAAACCTCAATAGTGTTATCAATGTTAAGGTACATGTACAAAGTGTAATTACAATACAAGAATTCACATTTTGAAGGATTGAAGATGTCAATAGGACTATGAGTTGATGTTCAAGAAAGATCTATAGAGAAAAGTAAGAGTTACGGGTGTATGGGGAAGGTTGTGTGAATTTTTTAATTCTTGAGACCTTTCTAAATGTCGTAAGACCATTTAATCATCATAAGGTTTGTAGCTCTGTGCATCAAGAAGGTCACAGTATGAGTTTGAAAGAATCATCCTATCATGTTGGTCAAAGTAGGTAAATTTGGTTATATCTCTTCAAGGTGCGAGTCCAAGTGCTAAAACCATGAATATGTCTTGTGTCTAGTGTAATCGTGACAATGTTAGCATGATCAAAATTCAAGTGTTATGAATGAATGTAATGAATTTTGGGGAAAATTTGGTGTTATAGTAGTTCAAATATTTCAAGACAGGGGGAGTAGATTCAATCACTCTCATGCCTCGTATGTGAAGGTCGAGCTCATTTTTCCATGAGGATTTATGTAGTGTCGGGGTGATTGATTCATTGTGAGATGATGATGAGATAAAAAGGTTTGAGATGTTAATGAAGCTTAAAGCACTCCGATCATTTATGAACAAGGTAGTAATGTTTGATAGTCTACAGAGGTATGTACAGATAAGAATATGTATTTAGATGCCTAAAACGGTGTTTGTAGTCAGGTGGAAGTATTTTTGTCGAGTAGATTGAAGGAGTAGTGGTTCATGGCTTCATAATGTAAAAGTTTCAAGCCCTTTGGTGATTGAGAAATGTGACAAATTAATTGTGCATCTACACAACATTTGAGCAAGGTATGAAGCTTAAGTTTGTGTTTTTAGTTATAATTAGATGCAATGAGTTTAAGGGAAAAACTTGTAGGTCATTATGTATGACTGAGTTGAGTTCACAACCTTAATAAGTTAGTCAAAAATGTACTTTGAGAGTTTTGTTTAAGGACAAGTAGTCCTAAATGAGTCATGATGAAGTTTGAGGAAAAATTGTGTGTATGAACTTGAACAAGTCCTAGAAAGTGATGTAAATAGTGGTTGAAGGCCAAAATGAAGAGAATAAGTTCAAGGGGGGTATGATTTTCATGATATATAATATCCATATGATATTTTTATGCTTCTAAAGGAGTCAAAAGAAGATATTTCAGTCCCAAGGGGAACCATTTGAGTCAAGTAAGTGGTATTTTTACATTGTTTCCATTGTGTCTAGTTGTGTGTTGTCATTTTCCATGTCTTATAGTGTAATTATATATATTTTTAATAGATGAAAAGGGGGAGAGAGGCATAATAAACATGGGAATAAGGTCATGTGTGTGTTTATCTTGTTGGTTTCCATCAATATTTTTGAAGGTGGTTGCAATCAATGAAAAAGGGGGATATTGTTGGCCATTGTGTGTTTTTGTTGTCATTTATGTCAACTTCATTGATGGAAAATAGTTTCATGGTTCTGTATGAGTCTCTATGAAGTGTCTTTTAGTGGTCAAAATGAATATTGGGGGTTTGTTGAGTTTGTGGTTACTGGTGTATGGTTAAGTATGCCTAGTCATGGTTTGATCCCTCCAAAGCTATTTGGAGTGTTTCATGATGACAAACATGGTTTTTTTTTTGATTTGTCATGGGTGTAGATGGGTCTACATTAGGTCATCATGGTTATTTCATGGTTGATTCAGGTCATTCCGTGGTTTTTTTCTAGCTCTGAACAATGCTTCTAATGACGTAGAGATATGATATTTAGAACTGATCATTATTTTTGGTGCATGGTAGAAGCATGGTGATGGTATATAGGGAATTTATGGTGAGTTTAAAGTCTACATTTAGTGGTTTGGTGCTTCTTTGAGGTCCTTGGGAACCAAAACATGAGAAACATGAAGGTAAACAAATACAAATGAGATTGGATAGAAATTTTTAGAGATATTTTGGATGAGTGGTGATTATGGATAGTTATAGGATACTTTAATGATGTTTCATGAAAAGTTTCAAGTCAAATTTCTAAAGGAATTTGAATATATGCAAGTTTTGGTGAAACTGGGTAAGTTATAGTGTGATTTTAAAGAAAATATGGACCTTCTGATGTTCATTATGAATTATGTGCTTTGCATGGGGACCTGAGATATTTGGAATATCTTTTTAGGCTAGTTATGAAGGTTTTGAAAAAAAATGAGGTGGTTTGATTGTCACATTTTTATGAACAATCATTAAGAAGGTAAAGTGGTTTGAAACCTTAGCTAGGAAAAGCTTGCATAATAATAGTTATACTAAGAGTTTTTAATTGGTTTTGAAAAATAGATTATTGTATGTTGTAGTGGAATCTTTCGTATTTCCAAAAATAAATATTAGAGCATGTGGTAATATGTGGGCCCCACTTGAATTTGCTTGTTTATGAAGAATTCTAATTTGTGGAAAAGATTTACAAAGAAGGTAATGACTAAATTATCATGTATGTTATCCCTAGATTTATTCTATACATTCATGAATGATTTAGGTCATGGTGATTTTGAAAATTTGTGAAGTGTGCCCCATTTATGAAAATTGGTTTTTGGGCGCGTTTGGAGCAACTTTCAGTAAAAGTGGGATATCAGGAGCTACATGAGGAGTTAGGAGCTGATTCAATTTTTTTTTAAGATGGTTCATAGGTATTTCCAATGGTATATCAAATTTTATGATTGTATAAGGTATGAAAAATTTATAAGCTGTTATTTAAAGGGTCAAGCTTGAAGAATGTTTGTTCTCAATGGGTGTTAGTAGCTTGATGAGGTGAAGTGATGATTCTGGGTTGTTCAAGCTTGGTTAATATTTATTATTTCTTATAAATAATGTATAATTATTTTCCATACTTTGGTTAAGCTTGGAATTGGTTTTTGGTATGATGGAGCATGTTGGGCTCATAGTCAATTCTTGAGTCCTAGAAGGCTTAAAAAGTAGTTTGTATACATTAGCTTGGTTGAAGGAATTTCAATTAGATTTGGAAGGAGTTACAATATGTTCTGGAAAGGTGATTTAGATATATTTATATTTATATGTATGGATTGAGTCTTAATCAGTTGATTTGATGGCTCTTTTAGGTTAAATTCCAAAGAAGAAGGTAGTTGTATTTTTAGGACATGTTTTTGTTTGCTAAAAGATTGAGTTGGTTGGGGCATTAAATGGAATATTTGATGTTTTCTATCACACTGGAGAGTGTACAGGGAGTGAATTTTATTTTTCCAATTTTAGTCATTTGGAGGTCTTGAAAGTGGTATAAATGGTGTTAATCAGTTGAGTTTGCAAAACTAGTTTTTGGGAAGCTTATTTTAGTAAAGGGTAAATGTCATGTGGTTTTAACATGAGGATGTTTCATGAGTTATAATTTTCATGGAAGTTATTTATATGTCTTGGGAATTCCATATAGTGGTCACATGCTATATTTGAGTTCATATTGAGGGGTCTTGAGGACCAAAGGTAAAGATAGGGTGCTAGAAATAGTTGTTTTGTGAAGGAAATGAGATAAGTGGGTCCATTCAATGAAATAATTCTATTGGTTAAAGTAAAGTTGATACCATGGATGATGTTTAAATGTCATATCACAAATTTCTAGCATTTTTTAGAGTTTTACTAAAATAGATTTGGTGTTAGAGGATTTTACTATTCTAGTGATGGGATTTTGAGGATTTTTGGTGCATGATAAGTGGTTTTTGGCATGGCTGACATATATGGGTCATATGTGACCATTTTAATGATTAAAATGGAATTTAATTAAGTTTTATTGGTTTTGAAATAGGTTAAGGACTGACTTATGGTGATTTTTACGGAAGAGAAGCTTATAAAATCAAGGTTTTGGTTCATTTTTGAATTGGTGCTCTTATAGGGAAAAGTGTGACCTAGAGGAGAGTGATTTGCACGAATACGAGAATGGTTTGAAGGGTAATAGAGTGTCTTATAGGTTGAGGAATATTAGATAGAATTTTTACAAGTTTTTAGATCCAATACAAGTTGAGAAGGAATAAGATAGAGTGAGTTGAAGGCATGAGGGATTGAACAAGGGTTTGTAAGCTGAATTAGAGATATCCATCATTTGTGGAAGAAAATAAATTCATATATCACCATCATCAAGTGGATTAATTGGTTCTTAGTCATCTTAGGGGGTGTAGCCTCCTTGTAGAGTGGGTGCTTCACTAAATTAGGGGTTGGTGCTCCTTATGGGGTTGATGCCTCACTAAATTTGAAGCATGGATAAATAAAGTTTATGTTTTAGTGGATTTTATTCCCCTTGATGGTTTCCCTCTTATTTTTTTGTTCATGTGTACTTTCTTATTCTTTCTCATGTCTATGGTTGTCTCTATACTTAAATAAACACATATATAACTCATGGTTAATTGAATGGTTTTATAAATTATGATGAATGATAATTGGTAAATGAATTTAAATATTTGAAGGAGCGATTCACCCCCCTCTCATTCCATTGTTCTTCCAACAAAATATCATTTGACCAAATGACTCATCCAAATTATGATTCCTAGAATTATTTGTATTTTGATACTTATAATCACATGTCGCATTTGCATATTTTATTATTAGTAATTGTGACTTTTTCCCCATGCATGTAGCTGGAAAATTGTAATATTTATCTATATATACATGGGACATGTGTTATATTAAGGATATTGTTTCTTGTATGTAAATTTTGGGTATTAATTGTGCTAAGAGATTTTTATTCCACACCTTTTATCAAATAAGAGAATAAATATATAAATTTATTTAGACTTTGTGTTGTGTGCCCTTCTTTCTTAAATAATAGTTATTTGTGTTTATGTGTATATGATGATAAATTCTTTTGATTTAGTATTTTTCTTTTCTGAATGATCATTATTGTTAAATTTTTCTCATGTAATCAAAATAAGGATCTATGTTTGCCTATTGGAATGCATGATTATTTCTTCTCTTCCACTTCCATTGCTTCATCCAATATCCCCTCATTATTTCCCTTCTTTATACATTTAATTGCTTTTGAGAATACCAACCTTGAAATGAAATCTTAAAACCCCTATGATAAATTATTGTACATACTTTCCTTTCCTATAGTCTAGCTTAAAAATAAAGGGTTCCTCCCATTATAAAAGAGGAGAGACTCTGTCTCAATTACATTATTGCTTACACCAAGATTTTTTCCACATTACCAAATCATTTACTAAAAATATTAAAGGAAAACATACCATTGTGTGTTAACAAACTTTTTCTTTTCTTGATTATGTAATTGTTGGATTTTTTGAATGGCCATAAGATTCCCCAAGAGCAAATGCAACATAAGAGTATAGTCAACGCCCATAAAATCAAAATTTAAACTTTAAATCTAAAAAATATTTCATATTGAATTTTAAATTTACAAAACTATAGGGGATCAAGGAAGGAGTACACCTATTTTTGTAGAACAAAATTTGGCTTTAAGATGTAGAAGACCATGAGCCCTTTTCAAGACATGTGTAGATAGAAATCGTAGCGAAGCCATGGAATTTTTAGGTAGTCAAATATATAATTATAGTAAGGTTAGGGGCATAGTTTTCCCAACCAAAAATTCCAAGAGAGATGGGAGATATAGAAACCCTGGTGTCTATAGCTAGAAGAGAAATAATAGAAGTAAAACAAAAGTCTTAGGGTGTAGTAATTCTAACACTTAAAGAAATATGCAATCACATGTGCCCATAATTGTAATGTCATAGGACACATGGTTTCATTAAATCATGATATAACCCACACCACTAAAGACGATTCTAGGTTTGTTCTTTTTAAATGTATTGAACTTCTTAAAATATAAAATATTTGAAACATAAGTAACATGTAAAATTGATATATTTGTAGCATGTACTTGACATTGTATTTTTCCCTTGAATTTTACAATAAGATGTAGTAATATGCAAATAAAAGTAACCATGCCCCGTATTTGCAATAAAATAAAGTGATATATATTATGATGTGTGTTCTTGTAAGTGATTTCCTTATTGAACAACTAAAAATGTTAAAAAAATTAGAAACTACATTTTATAATTTTGAAATTTATATGGATATAACCATAAAATTTTAGGACACTATTGTACCATTAATTTTTCCAAGTGTGCAATATTATCCCTAAATAGAAATAAAAAAATTCTTATTGTAACTTGTTCATGTGTGTCTATATTTTGTTATTATCTCCATGTGGCTTATTTTCATTGATGTTTCTATGATGTTAACATTAAATTCCCCCTCATTTTAGGTGATTGAGATACATTTTTTATCACGTAGCTCAAAATAATTAATTTTTTTCCATGTCGGATATAGCATATACCCATCACCTGAAACACATATAATAGGTGGTTGTAGATGGCCATTGGCCACATTTGTAGAACCAATATTGATATAGAGTGCATAGTATAAATCATGGAATTTATAGATAGAAATATAACAATAATACAAGCACGCAAATTCATGCACATGCATACTATCACATAAAAAGTTCAAATAGTTGCATATAAGGGACACACAAGTGTCACATACTCATAATATGTCAAGGGCCTCCCAAAAAAATTGTTAAGAGAAAAAAACAAGGGACATTTTAGTATCACACACACATAAATAGGCCAAGGGTCAAACACACAAGACAGAAATAAGAAATCAAATGTGCAAAGAAGAAATAGATAATAACGAATATGTGCATAGAACAAGATATACTAGTCGAGTACATTCCACTTGTGTTTGTCCCAAGAATACTAATAATAATAGATATCACAACTGGTTGATATGAACACAACCAATATATGTATAGTAGAAATGGATAAAGTTGTGTAATAAATAGAACAATAACATATGATATTATAGAAATATGCACCCATATTTTCAATTTTACAGGTGAAGTATTTTCTATCCTCCATCATGATCATATACCTCATGAAATGCATGTGTCTATAGAAAATAGAATATGTTATATATAAAATCATGTGACAAAAATTAGTGTAATAAATAGTAAATAAATTTATATTCATGTCCTAATTTTGTATTTTTAGAATATTTGAATGTTTTTTATTTTTAAAATAATTTGATGTTTTATTTTTATTGTATTGCTTGTATATTTTCAAGACTATGTTATCCAATTAACAAATTCATACATAGGATGGGAGTCAATAATTTTTTTGAGTTCATTTGATAGTTTGTTGTAGTATCACGTGTCATATCATCAAAACTTCCTAATATATGTGAATGTGTATAATGGACTATTGAAGGAGGTATGTTCCTCGAGGGACTATTGTGTGAGATATGAGGTTGTGTCACATTGAGATTAGATTATAGGATTTTGATTTGATTGTAATTCTCTAGAAGAAGCAATTGAATAAGATTTTTTAATTTTGGTTGAGGCTTATGTTGACATGGTGATTGTATAGGAGTGTCTATCACCGATTAGGAAGTGTTTAAATAGATAGGGCAAGTATAGGTCATGTGAATATTTCCGCACAAGAGTAACATCATGAATAGTATCCAAAAGAGAGAAAATAAAATCATAAGGAATGTCTTGAATTTTGAAAACTTCATTAGAATAGATGTATTTGACAAAATTATATAGGGTGAAACGATAGCTCAAAGCTTATGAATCAAGGGCATCCTAATAACATGACATATGTCCTAATTATTTTAATAATTTATAAAGGTGTAGATAGGATATATTAGCCCCACTTTAATGGGTAATGTACTATGTTCAATAGATTCACAAATATCTCGAGGAGTGAGTTGTAAGAGTTTCTCATTTTATCCCAAATATTTAAGAAATGTTATAGTATATAGATTGACATAGGATTTTTTCTTGATTTAAACAATACATATAGGTTTTTGATTAATGTCATATCAAATATAAAGTACATGTGTATCAAACATGTTATTCATGACTTCATCTCATTGAATGCGATAGTAGGTTATAAAGATAAACTAGTAGTTATAGTTCTAATAACAACATCCAATGGATGGATATAATAAGATGGATGAGGGTGTGTTCTTTACACATGATGAACCTCAGAATTTCCTTTAGAATTTTTTTGTATGCTAAGGTAATAGGTCATTGAATATTTTAAGCTTTACAATTTTATTGATTGGTGGTTTAGAATCCTCTTTATTGGTTACAAATTCAATATTTTTACTATCAACAAGATCTTGAATAACATGCGTGAGCTTGAAGTAATGATTTGTAGAATGGTCAATACACCTATGATATCCAAAACACACATTACCATCAAATGATCGAGATTGAAGCTTATTTATATCAACCTCCATAGGAAAAGGGAAAGACACAAGGTTATACTCAAGCAATCATTTAAGTACAACATGTAGTGGTGAAGGTATCCATGTGAATGACTTACTTAAGAGGGGATTGTGATTGAAGCTTTGTTAATAGAGATATGGAATTGACCATTATATATACTTAATTCTTGGTGTCATTATATATAGCTTTAAAAATTATCTTGAAAAATAGTATTGGGTTTTTATTTAACAAAAATAAATACTTTTGTAAAACCCTAAGATATTGCAGAGTCACAATGAAATAATAATAAGTAAAACATAGATTTAACACAAGAAATAAGAAAATTGAAATTAAAACCCTAGGTATAATAATAAGGATAGAGGACTTAGTTGATTTCACAATAAATGTCAAAGTATGTTGGGCTAGAAAATTTGTGAACATTAGGAGGAATTTGTCACAACCGCATTCATAAAATTGCAAAATTGTCGAATAAATCTGGACCAGGGCACCCGAACAGAATAGGTACCAGTGCCAAAGACCTCTGTAGGTGCCTATAACTATGAAAATACTCAGAACTAATTTTTGTTGTGTCACAAAAGTGTCTCTAAACTTTGTTGTTTTCCACATGTATGTCACTAGATGGTCATTGCATTCACCCATAACCTACTGTAATAAATTATTTCTTGTGAAACCCCAAAACACATCAAATCCTAAAACATAAGGATGCATATGGGGATTCAAACCGACTCAGTGGTCACCGACAGAGTGAACTTACGTCCAATCAAATGATGATATAGGTCTCCTCGCAAGGTGTTCAAAAGATCCGTAAAATCTCTCCAAGTGTACATTAACATCCCACATGCCCCGCTTAGCCTCCGTGTGCTTTGTTTTTCTCCCCCTCTTTTCCTTTGCTTTTGGTCTTCAGTGACGAAACCGCCACCCCTTTTGGTCTTCGGTCTCGTGACCACCACGCCTGTGTGGGGCGGCGGTCCTGTAACCACCACCCTGCTCAGGCGGCGGTCCTTCACGCATTTTTAGAATGTTCTTTTTATCGTGACTCACGTAAATTTTCAACTTTTACCAACCTTTTCATCCGTTTTGCTTGTATTTATGATTTTGGTTCCCTGGAATAGTGTTTCTCCATTGTTTATAGTAAAAGAGTTCAAATTGGATTTCACCTTTGGGTAAATGGGAATTCTATAAATAGTTGGTTTGATTACAAGCAAATGGCCCCTCAAAATTTGCTCTCATCTTCTCATTTCAATAGTTTAGTCTTTCAGTTTTGTTTAGGAATTCAATAGTTTTCATTTGTTGCATGCATAGCTAGTCTTGTTTTGTTGTTTAGAAGCCACATGATCTTCTTGTTTTAGTGTTATTACTATTTCATACAATCAATTGAGATAGGATAGTTTCATTTTCAGCCTGAAGCCATTAGAGTTGCAGGTTTTGTTCATCAAGAAGAATAGTTTCAGGTTCTGGATGTTTTGTGTTGCATGACTCGCAATAAATCCCGCTAGGAATTACATAAGCCAAGCTCTGTTCTCTTGCGCTATCCCTCTCCTACTCACATTGTATTCAGTCTACATCCAAAGCTGCCATTGTTCCAATACCTACTTCTATTGATGCTAGCATTACACGCTTTTCTAGATTCACGTGAGCACGAAGGAACGAGGAGACCACACTGAGGGGACAAAGCCACACACAATCGATTCACCACTGTTCTACAAAATCCAGGTTCAAGCTATCAAAGTTTTAGTTAAAACATATCAAATAGAGTAATAAATCATTTCATTTCAGTTAATCTCACTTTCGATATTGCCGGGGAAGCTATGGGGATTGATAGTTTCTAAGAAACTATGATTCATTCCTCACTTCTGAGGTAAGATCGGGGGTCTTTCAAATAAATTAGATCAGTTATTTAGTTATTTAGAATAGATTCACAACTACACAGACAAGTAGCTATACTCGGCTACTTTGTTTGTTTTAAATTTTGTTATTAGATTAGTTGTCATTTTCTAGATATATTAAATAATTCTATTAAATAGTTGTATTTCAATTTATTAAAAACTTGTCAAAAATACAAAAATAGAGAATTTATATATGCTGTAGATATACTTTGCATAATTAGTTTGCTTTGCTTTAGTTAGATTTATATTATTTCCTTTTGTATGACAATCACGGGACCTAGGGAGCCCAGAGAATACGTATTCGAGCCAATCGTGCCTCAACCCAATCTTGTTACAACAATAACTGACATAGACCAGAATCTCAGAATCCAAGTCTTCCAACAACAACAACGGACCTACAAGAAATCAGCCCATAGTTAAGAGGATTAAACATAGAAGACGACAAAGCACATACATTTTGGTCAAACCAACCAAACTACATATTACCCTAGATAAATATCCACATGACTATAGAAGGGCTTGAAAGAGAGCAAACGTTCGGTTGTGATCCTTTGGTCCCACAACCAGATGCAGGAGACATTCTCATTGACATAGACACTAGCTTAAGAATTCAAGTTGCTAGAACACCTGTAAGGTACTCTGAGAAGATTGCACAACTTTTAGCTCTAAACATAGAGGCCGAAAAGGCATACGACTACTGGATATTAGGGATTAGAGATTGATTCTTCACATGACCATAGGAGGTCCACAACAACCATGAATCTATGGTTGTGATCTACAGATCCCACAACCCAACGAGCCCACAGGACAATCAGACGTTGATGTTGGTTTACGCACATTAGTATTTAGATCCTCTCCACTTCCACCAACCATTATCACACAATTATCCTCACTAGACATAACAACTAATCTAGCTAAAGATTTCTGGACTAGACCAGAGAATCACCCATAGAATCCACCATATATCCACCTTCCATTTTCATGACCTTGTCGGGAGACATATACGAAGCACCCACAGGTTATCTTCCACGTATCCCACAACCTATAGATCGATCACGCCAGAGCTCGATATTGATTGGAGCCTTCGAGCAGTCATCCTCACCGACCGATCTATCATGCCAGTTTAGGTTAGAGGGCCTTCTTTGCCTTAGATTCACAGATTCCATTAGTGCGCGTCAAAGACATAAGATTTCCTAATTAGTTTGTCTATACCCCACGTATATTCCATCCCCACCAGCTGTCTCGGCATGACCTCGGGAGGTCAGGTGCGAGGAAGAGTTACTTGTAGATTCCCATGCTCACTTGTCACTTTTCCATCGTACAAAATTGGTGAACCCGACGTGAAACAAACAGTTCTTCCTCTTTTATTTTTCACTTCTTCCATCCACCTTCACTCTTTCCCATTATTCTGCGGGTATTCATATACCCCCCAAATATGTCGGGATACGATGCATATGGCAGACCTCTTTCAGGTCTTGAAACAAGCTATAGTCAAACAAATAGACAACCATCACCCTCACTTTCTGCATGGGCTGATAACTATTCAAATAATTATTTATCATCTCAAACTCCCCCTCAAAGAGCTAGCGCAAGTTCTTCATTCCGAATTGAGGAGTTCGATCAGCTTGCACAACAACCAGAGCCTTCAGGCTCTAATAACATGACGTTTACTGAGAATCTATTTCATCTCCTCAGGTCTTATTCGACCACAAATCAGTAGAGATCAATCCCACTTTTTTTGGATGAGGAATACTTAGCACGCTTCACTAAAAGTGAGCAACGCTTCCAAAGCATGTATCCACCAGTAGGGAGCTTACAAGTACAATCTGATACTCTATTCCAGGAAAACACCCCCATTCCTCCACCAATGGGAAATGCCCTCGGTGAAGTTTGGCAGGATAACGACCAATTCATAGCAGGGTATCATACCCCTTTGCAGCCTCAAATGACACAACAAATGCCCGTAAGGAAAATACCGTGTCTTCACCAATAGAGGTCATTTCAGCCTTGGCTGAAAAGGTTAGAGGGCTGGAACTTGCTCAAGCAAATCAAATTCACATTTTGGACAAGTAGGAATCCCCAACCCTCCACATCATCCTAGCCAAGTAGACCTCCTCACAGGGAACAGCACGTTGGGCATGCCTCCTCAGTATTCACAACAAGCACCAACTAGAACCACATTTGCTAATGCCACTCCGGTGGAAAATATGATACCTCCCGGTCTAGTACAAAATAATCCATTCCTGGGCAATACTCCTCCATACTTAAACATGTATTCCAAGTCACCACAAGGAGATATGTTCTCTTCTCCCGGCATGTTCACTCAACCACAGGGATTTCCTTATGCCCCTGCAAATGCATATGCTACACCATATCAACAAACCATCCCACCTCCACCCCCTCAACAAGCACCATCGATGGTCAAAACCTATGCGATAGGAACTTATTCAGAATATTTGAAAGAACCCTTAGACTTCACCATACGAAGCATCATGCTTCCAAGACCTCTTCCCATTTTCCCAAATACAAAGGGGAGGGAGACCCAATGCACATATCAAGGCCTATGCCACATACCATTCGAGAACTGCCTCCCTTGGGATGGGGTTGTTGCTAAAATATTCCCAAAACTTTAGAGGGCATTGCCCTCGATTGGTATTACAGAATACCTGAAGCTTCCATCCATTCATTTAAACAACTCATTTTAGAGTTCATCAAGGCATTTGACATGAACAAACTGTTGAGAACAGGAATCAGGGAATTCTTGCATATTAAGCAAGAACACAATGAATCTGTTGCTCATTTCATCCAAAGATGGCGTACAGTCCTTTATTCTTCAAAAGTGCTCCAAACATGGATCAGATGGAACTATGTGATTTATTCCTTCATTCTCTCAGTAGAGAGATAAAGGAAGAAGTCCAGAAGTTCCCACTAAGGACTTACGATGAAGTACTTGAGAGTGCCCTCCGAATAGATCAAGCTGCAATAGATAGTGGTCGCAAGACGTATGGAACAAATGGGAGGTTAATCATCCCCAACCAAAATACTACGACTTATCCTACTACCACAAAAATGCCAATCAAGGACCTAAAATCCTTAACAAAAATCATGGAGTAACAACAGATGGAGTAACTGACCAAGCAAAAAGGAAAATGTTGTAAATGCTCCACCACCGGTTAACAATCAACGAAACAACAATTTTACCCCAACAATCAACTCAGTGGATTTTAATCATCCACAACAACAACAACAACAACAGGCATCCAAACATACACATGGGGTCCAAGTCAAAATTCAATCGATATCAAAACCAAAGGCAACAAACGCAAAAACTAATCCTAATAGTCAATGGTTTAATCGTAGTTTTGACCACAACACGTGCCAACCCAACAACCTAGGAATTACAATCCCAACTCGTATTGTGGTTTCCACAAAGTTCGAGGCCATGACACTAGGACTTGCCATGATTACAATAAGTTCATGCAACGTCTACCAAGAACAAAAGACAACTTTTCATAGATATGTTCTTAGCAGATCCTGCATCACCTACGCCAAATACTTTCACAGGGAGCAGTCTCCCCTCAAAATGCTCCCCTCAAGATCTTCAATGATCCACTCCCAAATCACAATAAAAAAAAATTAAATCCAAATGGGACGAACAAGGGTGTAATGACAGAAACAATGATCATGAAGCCTCGACTTCACTAAATCCACCTGTCACACCGCAATTAGGAAATCAGCTACGACCCAAGATAGTCAGTTTAGTGGAGTTAGACACTGAGCTACACGTGGAAGCCGTAACAAGGACACGAGAGTATTCCTCTCAGCCAAATCCAAGTTACCCGCTAGAGACAGATAACATTCAACAACCATTAGTAAAACCCGTAGGTGCCTATGATTTAATTAATGACCTAACAAAGACCTTCTCTCACATCTCCTTTTTGGACTTATTGAAGAACTCTCCTACCCATAGGGCTGCTCTTTTAGAAGCATTAGGTTTAGGTCATTTAATTAACATCACTCCACCTCCCAAAACACAAGTAAACCATATAGACTTTGATATTCACCCTCCAGGCAGCCGATAGGGATACCGAGTTTATATTCGACATAAAAAAATGCCAACAGATGCTGAGATTACACATAGAGGTGATCCAACCTTACATTTACAAGTGTGGGTTTATAACAATTACGTTAAACGCAATGGTTGATGATGGGGCAGCAGTTAACATAGTCCCCTTCTCTTTCCTTCAAAAGCTAGGGTATGGAGAAACAAATTGTTCCACGACTCGAATACACTAAGAGGCTATGATAGCCTTAAAGCCACTTCGATTGGGACTATAATACTACCAGTCACCTTAGGACCCAAAACAATCCTAACTGAGTTTTATATTATAGATCGGGAAACCAACTATAATATGATCCTCGGCCGACCATGGATACACCGTATGAAGGCAATCCCTTCTACGTTATTTCAAGAAATAAGATTCTTGCACTTAGGAAAGATATTCATAGCAAAAGGTGATCCAAACCATTCGATATACACCTAGCAGATCTGAAGAAAAGGCCAGGCATTCACTCTGAGTTTGAACTCCCAAAAAACCAACTTAACAAGCCAACCGACTCAAAACCGAAGAAAAGTTGGTACCTACAACGGAGTTAGAAGTTACGAACCTAATCAAGAATATCCCAGCCCTCAAGGATGAGGCTAACATTGTAGAAATAGTATCATTAGGAACTACTGCAAAAATTGTCGAATTGCTAGAACAAGATTTACCAATTTTCCTACCATTTGATTCTGTAGGTATGGGATGTACCCTAGGAGTTGGTTCTCTTCCAACGCAGAGGAACTCTGCATGGTAGAAGTAACCAAAGTAGAAGAAATAGATAGAAAAAATGTCCCAACATCCATCTTCCCAAGTAAATATTGACTCTCCATTTCGATGGAGCTAGATGTCATTATGGGGTCAAAGGTGGTGTGATCTTTACTTCACCCGAGGGAAAGATCCTACCATTCACCTTTAAATTAAATTTTGAATGTACAAACAATGGCACTGAGTACGAAGCCCTCCTCCTTGGTCTCATCATAGCTAAAAGATCGGTGTTAATGACATCGAGTGTTAGGAGACTCTCACAATTAGTAAAGAAACCAAGTCTCTGAGGTGTATGAGAGACTAGAGCTAACACTTACAAATCTACAAAATAAAAGATTAGATTTGAGCAAAGGATTTAACTTCATATCCATTGAGGCAATCCCATGAGAACAAAACCTTCTCATATATTCGATAGCAACCTCAGCTTCACGTTTTACTCCAAACAGTGAGTTGGAAGACACCCATTTCATGGTATCCCTTCGTACTGAACCATTAGTAAAGAAAATGTCAAACCCTCTTTAACAAACATAGCTGAGAATACATCTACTATCTTAGATCACGTTGATAGTGATAGAGCCACTCTTGATTACCTAAACACCTATGCAGAGTTACATCTCACCCATCACGTGGTAGATTTGTCCTTAATCCCACATTCATCTTCTTACTTTGGAAATCCCATGATAGAGCTTCCCCCACAAAAGGAGCTCGACATATATACGGTAGAGAATGGAGAAGATCTGGAACTACCTCCAACCCCGCCTGAGTTTGAAGAAGGTAACGCTTCTTTAATCAAAGAAACAATTGATATTAACATCGAACAGAGGAAGAACCGAAGATCTTAAAACTAGGATCTTCGCTAACTCCAGAAGAGATAGAAATACACACTCAATCCTCAGAGAACATCAAAAGGATTTTGCATTTAATTATAAAGAAATGACGGAATTACACCACACATCATGGTACATAACCTCATCACCAAATCAGATGCAAAGCCAATTAAACAAAAATCGAGACCAATGAAACCCAAGGTAGCTCTCATGGTGAAGGAAGAAGTAATGAAACTTCTCCAAGTAGGGTTCATCAAACCGGTCGATTACTCTCAATGGGTATCTAATATCATTCCCCATTCTCAAAAAGAATGGGAAGATACGCATCTGCATAGACTTCCGAGACATTAACAAAGCATGCCCCAAGGATGACTTCCCATTACCATCCATTGACGTCATCATTGACGCAACAACTAGATTTGAGCTTTTGTCTCTCATGGATGGATTCTCGGATACAATCAAATCAGAATATCCAAACAAGACCAAGCCAAAACCACGTTTATAACTCCTTGGGAACTTATTGCTACGCTTATTATGTCGTTCGGTCTCAAGAACGCTAGCGCTACATACCAACGGGAAATGACATACATATTTCATGATCTTATTCATAAAATCATGGAATCCTATGTAGATGACTTGTTGGCCAAGGCCAGAAGCACTGTGATCACCCGGAAGTGCTCCGTCATCCTTTCACGTTTGATCGAATACGAGTCACACTAAATCCAAAAAAATGTGTATTTGGTGTGACAGGAGGGAAACTCCTAGGTTACATTATATCATCACGAGGGATCGATGTGGACCCAGCCAAAATCTGGGCTATTCTTGAGATGATCCCACCATCAAATGATTCTGGCATTAGATCATTTCTCGAAAGCTCGGTGCAATCCAAGATTCATCCTAGACTTGAGTTTTTCTATTCATCCAATCAACAATTTGTTGAAAAAGGATTGCTGCATTATTTGGACAAAGGAATGCCATGAGGCCTTCAAGTAGTTAAACACTTCTTACTGTCTCCTCCCACGTTAATGCCACCTAGACTAGATCATCCTTTGATCTTATATTCACGAGCTACGATGTCTCGCTAGCCTGCATGTTGGCTCAAGAAGATGACAATAAATGAGAACGTGTGATCTATTTTATTAGCCAAACATTGCTCGATTATGAAACATGTTATACACAAGCAGAATGAGAATGCCTTGCCATAGTCTTTGTCACAACCAAATGCTTAAGACATTACATGCTAAATCAAGAAACAAGGGTCATTGTAAAAATAGACCATTTACGAACTTTCCTCACGCAAGGGTCTTTGTCTAAAAAGGTTGGACACTTTATAACCTTAATGGGTGAATTTGAATTAACTTTTGTAAACCAAGAAGTCCATTAAGGGACAAATCATTGCAGATTGGTTAGCCGACAACCCATTAGATGGAGGTGATCTAGTAGATCTAGATTTTCCCGATGAATGCATATATTACATCAAAACCAGACCTCCCATCTCTGAATGTCCTTGGTATACTGATATTATTAATTTTATCATGGACCATACATATCCAGAGGGTGCTACACCACAACAAAGAAGGTGGTTATGCATTATCGTAGCTAAATACGTTATTATAGAACAAGTGCTCTATCGTAAGGCTTTCGATGGAATGCTCTAAGGTGTGTTGACACAGAAGAATCCAAGAAGATTCTCTACAAATCTCACAGTGGAATATGTGGAGGCCACTTTGGGTCATGCCACTACCCACAAAATACATCGAATGGGCTATTTTTGGCCCACTCTCAAACACGACGCAGTAGAGTTTGTACGCAAGATGCCATAAATGCCAAGAATTTTCCCACGAGATTCACATGCCGGCACAAGCTCTACAACCAATCGCGACTCCATGGCCCTTTTCTACATGGGGCCTAGATTTGATAGGGAAATTCTCTCCCTCATCAACAGATGGCCATAACTTCATAATCACGGCCACCGAGTATTTTACCAAATGGGTAGAGGCTATGCCTCTTACCACTGTACTAGGTGCCATGATCGCCAAGTTCATTTTGAACTAGATCATTTACAGTACGGTGTGTGTCCCACAAATCATTATCTCAGATAATGGCACTTCCTTTAAGAATGACGAGGTCCATGAGCTATGCAGTAAATTTAAAATAAACCATCATACAACCTCCCTGTATTACCCTCAAGCTAATGGGCAGGCTGAAGCAACAAACAAGACGTTGAAAGCTATTCTCCTCAAAATGGTAAAAGAAAACAAACGATTGGCATTTAAAGTTATATCCAGCCTTGTGGGCCCACCGAACCTCAATAAGAACACCAACAGGAGCAACTCCTTTCTCATTGGTATTCGGAGAGCAGAAGCAGTTCTCCCACTTGAGGTTGAAATACCCAGTCTCCGCATCTCACTACAAGGGATTCTGGATGAAGAAGCTTATAGAGAAGCACATCTCTCCCAACTAGAAAGCCTAGATGAGGCCAGATTAGATGCTCGCTGAATAGTGGCATAGAGTCTATGCTGACCGATGTGCCGGGCAGTATAACAAAAAGGTCTATGAACAAGAGAAATATATGAAGGAGATCTAGTTCTAAGACTAGACAACTGGATCGATAAGAAGACCGGTGAAGGAAGGAAATTCTAGCCCAAATGGTTGGGCCCATACCGAGTCATGAAAGACTATGGAAATGGTGCGTATCTCTTATGTACACTAGAAGGTGAGGAATTCAATGAAACGAAACAATCAATTCCTTGCATCTTAAATGATTCTATGCATAAGCAACCAACACTATTTGTATAATTATATCTACATTGCATCTTCATGTAGTTAGGTTCATTTTGTCCACTCGTTTCATAAAGTTTTGTGATCAAGGAACTTATTCTGCAAGCAATTCATTACAAACTTCTGTTGGTATTGGTAGAAGCATTCGAATCATACTTCTTCATTTTCATAACATCATCAACCATTTCAGAATCATTTCATCAAATAAAGCTAGATATGACAAAGTCTTAATGGTAGCCATGCCAAGGCCTGCATGCTTGTTCTCACTTTTGGTTTCTTCCTAGGGTAGGTGTCTTGCCTATGGTCTGTTCTAGAAGCTTCATGGTGTCACATCTATCCCGTATATAGATCTCTTTGGAAATAAGAACATACTGACATTTTTCTCAAATAAATAAGTCAAATGTAGATCAAACAGAAAATTTTATTTTTACACATTTCCTTGCCCTACCAACCTTCGGTGATGAGCTTGTGTCTCTTACTAGTGACGTAGGGTTGGGAAAGGATGGGAATGCCCTTACTCACCTATGCCTTGTCCATGGTGATAAGCCCATGCTTCCTACTAGAAGCATGGGGCAAGGTGTAGGGGTTCTCTTGACAAAAAAAAATGTTGAAGGTCATAAGCAAATAGTTCAAATAAACCTTTGAAATCTTGAGTCAGAAATGAATGAATCAGATGTCCAAAATTCCAAGAGAGTTCAAAACCCTAAAAACCAGATTTTGTCAACCATGTGGCCATCTACGGATCTAAGTCTAGATAAACCACAAAGCAAGTTACATTCTAAACTATGGAGTCACTTGAGTAGAATAGGTTTGTAGCATCCTAATTTGGTTCCATCAAATCTTTGTCTATCTCTCATCACTACCATTCAACAAATTTCATAGCTTGTGCCCTTTCTAGCTCTCGGTGGTGAGCCCTCGCATCTTACTAGTTGCATGGAGTTAGGAGTGGGGCAAGTACATCTACTCATCATACCAGTTTATCATTACACGTTGTCAAAACAATATGAAGTATCGAAAATTGCTTATGACAGCTAAGTTCAAAATCACATTGTGTCTGCATTATCATATATCAGCATTACGAAATACAAAAAGAAAGAAAGAAAGCATTTGTATCATTTGTTCTCCATTGCATACATTCTGAAAAGCATATAAAAACAACATTATAATTTACATGTGGAAATGAATCACAAAATCCTAGACACCAAGAGTCTGATCCAAAAAGAAGTATATATATATATATATAATCAAGTTTTATGTACAATGCCATCATGCGCTAGGCATGGTCAAAATGCTCAATGAGCCCGGAAATACAAAATAAATCATATAAACAATCTAAGAGTCACTACAAAAAGAGCCAAGTGGCCTCTCAACCCCTATGAGATCCCTCTGAAGGTGCACGACCACGTCTAGGACTCCGCTACGCCGGCGCTCTGAATGCACTGAGGGCTCACGGTCCCGAGGAGCAGCTGCAGCCTCACTATGAGAGTGACTCCTCATCAGCACTCCACTATCCTATATCCAGCCAACTCAGTATGGAGGGTAGTCACCATCTTGGCCACATGCCGATAGGGGAAAATCGCATCGCTATGCCTACCACTGCTATCAAGGCTCCCCGCATCCACGGGATAGATAGCTCGGCGTGAGTCCTCTCCATGGGGATCATCAGGGTATCAGTACATACCCGGTGAATCAGGTCTCACCACTCATCAACAGTCTCTCTAAAGCAAAGGAGAAAAGTAAATTAGAAAATAATCAAAAGATAAAAACAAGAATGAACAAAAGGAGAGATAGCAACTAAGACAATCCTAGCTAAAAAAAATATTAAGAGTAGGGTGACAACTCACTCGGATCTCCGGCCTCCAAGAGGGATCCCTAGGGTCACTCCTACCACAGATGCCACCACTGACTGATGTCCTCCTCCTAGTGCCTGGGGCAACATAACATCCTACTACGGACTCATCCTCTCTACCTAAGTCCTGAGAGGGCAACTCCTCTGAAACTAGGGTCACCCTCTCCGCACTCTGCTCTACCCTCTCGGCCTGTAAGATCTCCTGAGTGTCATGCCACTCGGATCACTGTCCTCCTCTCCACCCGACTCACTGACCTCCATATCCTCGGTCTCCTCCTCCGTCTCTCCCCCTGTGAACTCCTCAGACTCAGAGTCTATATCAATGGGGTCGTCACTGCTATGGGCAGGGCCGGTGATGATCTGAAGTAAAGGTGCCTGAGGAGCACCGGCTCTCCCTCGAGCACGTACCACCCGCTCTAGGCTGCAATAGGGATGCCACCAGAGTAACAATGGTCCAACCCCCTCTAGGCCCTCTAGACCTCCCCTAGCCTCCCAAACTGATCTGAACACTGGCACCACTGGGGGAAGCATACCAACGTAAGCAAGGCCAAACTACTGAGGCACTCGATCAAAGGGGTGTGTCTCCACCTTCCCCATCCTATCCACAAGCTGCCCTGTAGTAGAGCAGAAATCAAAGTGAGGGTCTCCTCACCCCACAACCCTACCATGGCCTGATAAGGTGTGGCCTCCATATCATCAGTAGTCAGGGAAGCAACTAGGCTGGTGAGGTGCTCTAAGCACCGACATCTCTATCCATCTAGCTGCCCTCACGGCTCCAGATCCGCCACCTCTACGCCTCTCCCATAAGGGATGATACGCTCATAGACCCAACTCATAACCAGGGTCGATGGCTCAAAGACTGTCCCTATAAGTGAACCACCCAGTATAAATCATGATAGGTGGTCCCAAGTATATCAGCTCCCCTGCATAAATCCGCCATGTGCCTCAATCTGTGTAATAATAGGGGACCAGCAATAGAGTAAAGTGTCCCCTCCCTTGTCCCCGATCAATCTCGAGGCAAGGATCCCCATAATGGCCTGATGAATCAAGGGGATAGGCAAGCTAGGAATGGAACGGACCCTCACCCCCTTCTTCAAACCAGTGGAGACAACTGCATCTCCCATGTATGTAGCCCACTGAGCTATCTGAGCCCGCGACCCCACTGTCTCAAGTGTAAGTCATCTCCCAATGATCGGGACTCCCAAGATGTGGTAGACATCCTCCAGGGTGATAGTCCACTCACCCCTGACTCCTGGAAATCGGAAAGTGTTCCGATCAACATCCCAATATGAAAAAAGTCACAAAGTATGTGACTAGAAGGTGCGACATGAGGAACCCGTGATATACGTAATATGCCAGCCCTCTGAAGAGTATCCTGCTCATCCTGAGAAAGTGCATCCAACACTGACTGGAAGCCAATCACACTCTCTCTCTCGGCTCCATCTGATATATTCCTCCTTCTTGCATACACCCAAAAACACGCAAAATGAGTAAGTTAGTATTCAAATTACATTGGAAAAATCATTAAAACATATAAGAATACTAAAAATGCAAAATTGGGCTAAAAACACTGTTATTTTGGCATTCTATAAAGGACCGCCACCCTGAGCAGGGTGGCGGTGGTTCCATAACCACCACCTTAAAGGGTGGCGGTCCTAAACCACCCTGCTCAGGCGGTGGTGGTCATGTCCCGCATTTCCAAATGGGTCACGTGCCCTAAAAATGCCTAAAAACATGAAAAAATGACTATTTTGACTAAAACAAAGCCTACCCATTAGGTGCCCCCCTAAGTGACCCTATTAACACCGACATTTTCAAAAATAATCCCCCATGACAAAGATTTCATCATTTTAACATTTTGGGGGTAAAAACGTTAAATCAAGAAGAACTAACCTGTGATCTCGCGGGTCGATGTTCCACTCATGGAGGCATGATCACTATCTCATCACGAACATTTTGACTATACTCTCATCAAAAACCATCACCGTGGGTCCTAGAGCTCAAAATCAATCAAATCAACACACGCAAATGAATAGGAAAATGGGCCCATTTTTACATATATAGCATCTTGACTCATTTTGAATGCCCTTTTCACAGGTTTGGAGTGCCGACGAGGTAAGTACTTATCCCCACACAAATGGTAAGTCCTCATTTCATGTTATTTTAGTATTTATTTTTCGATTTATTTTATCTATCTACACTTGAGTCTTCTTTTCATTTTGCAGGTAGCGGGAATTTTGGATGGCGTCATTTCAACACACGGATGTGTCAGGTATAATTTCTAACTTCCCATTTCGGGACCACCATACTGACCCACCATTTTACACCTCTTCATGGCTAAAACGCTTCTCCGAGGGGGCAATATGTACGTACCCAAAATTGTAGGGTACTACACCATCGAACAATGTTACACGTGCCCCAATGATGATACAGGTCTCCTCGCAAGGTGTTTGGGATCCGAAAAGCTCTCCAAGTGTACATTAACATCCCGCATGCCCCGCTTAGCCTCTCGCGTGCTTTGTTTTACTCTTCCCCCTCTTTTCCTTTGCTTTTGGTCTTCAATAACGAAACCGCCCCGCCTCGGGCAGGGTGGTCGGTCTCGTGACCGCCACCTGTGCAGGGCAGTGGTCCCGTAATCGCCCACCCTTGCTGGGGTGGCGGTCCTTCACGTGTTTTCCAGAATGTTCTTTTATCACGACTCACGTAAATTTTCAACTTTTACCAACCTTTTCATCCATTTTTGCTTGTATTTATGATTTTGGTTCCCTGTAATAGTGTTTCTCCATTGTTTATTGTAAAAGAGTTCAAATTGGATTTCACCTTTGGGTAAATGGGAATTCTATAAATAGCTGGTTGGTTTGATTACAAGCAAATGGCCCTCAAAATTTCCTCTCATCTTCTCATTTCAATAGTTTAGTCTTTCAGTTCTTGTTTAGGAATTCAATAGTTTTCATTTGTTGCATGCATAGTTAGTCTTGTTTTGTTGTTTAGAAGCCACATGATCTTCTTTTGTTTTAGTGTTATTATTATTTCATACAATCAATTGAGATAGGATAGTTTCATTTTCAGTCTGAAGCCATTAGAGTTGCAGGTTTTGTTCATCAAGAAGGATAGTTTCAGTTCTGGATGTTTTGTGTTGTATGACTCGCAATAAATCCCACTAGGAATTACATAAGCCAAGCTCTGTTCTCTTGCGCTATCCCTCTCCTACTCACATTGTATTCAATCTACATCCAAAGCTGCCATTGTTCCAATACCTACTTCTGTTGATGCTAGCATTACACGCTTTTCTGGATTCACGTGAGCACGAAGGAACGAGGAGACCACACTGAGGGGACAAAGCCACACACAATCGGATTCGCCACTATTCTGCAAAATCCAGGTTCAAGCTATCAAAATTTTAGTTAAAACATATTAAAAAGAGTAATTAATCATTTCATTTCAGCTTAATCTCACTTTCGATATTGCTGGGAAGTCATGGGGATTGATAGTTTCTAGAAACTATGATTCATTCCTCACTTCGAGGTAAGATCGGGGTCTTTCAAATAAATTAGATCAGTTATTTAGTTATTTAGAATAGATTCACAACTCATACATAGTAGCAAGTAGCTATACTCGGCTACCTTGTTTGTTTTAAATTTTGTTATTAGATTAGTTGTCATTTTTAGAGATATTAAATAATTGCTTCTTTCAATTCTATTAAATAGTTGTTATCTTAATTTATTAAAAATACTATCAAAAATACAAAATATAGAGAATTTATATATATGTTATAGATATACTTTACATAATTAGTTTTTTTTTTTAGTTAGATTTACATTATTTTCTTTTGTATGACAATCACGGGACCTAGGGAGCCCAGAGAATACGTATTCGAGCCAATCGTGCCTCAACCCAATCTTGTTACAGCAATAACTGACATAGACCAAAATCTCATAATCCAAGTCTTCCGAACAACAATGACCTACAAGAAATCAGCCCACAGTTAAGAGGATTAAACATAGAAGATGACAAAGCACATACATTTTTGTCAAACCAGCCAAACTACAGATTACCCTAGATAAATATCCGCATGACTATAGAAGGGCTTGAAAGAGAGAAAATTCGGTTGTGATCCTTTGGTCCCACAACCAGAGACGCGTAGAGACATTCTCATTGACATAGACACTACTTAGCTTAAGAATTCAAGTTGCCAGAATGCCTGTAAGGTACTCTGAGAAGATTGCACAACTTTTAGCTCTAAACATAGAGGCCGAAAAGGCATACGACTACTAGATATTAGGGATTAGAGATTGATTCTTCACATGACCATAGGAGGTCCACAACAACCATGAATCTACGGTTGTGATCTACAGATCCCACAACCCAACGAGCCCACAGGTCAATCAGACATTGATGCTGGTTTACACACATTAGTATTTAGATCCTCTCCACTTCCACCAACCATTATCACACAATTATCCTCACTAGACATAACAACTAATCTAGCTAAGGATTTCTGGACTAGACCAGAGAATCACCCATAGAATCCACCATATATCCATCTTCCATTTTCATGACCTTGTCGAGAGACATATACGAAGCACCCACAAGTTATCTTCCACGTATCCCACAACCTATAGATCGATCATGCCAGAGCTCGATATTGATTGGAGCCTTCGAGCAGTCATCCTCACCGACCGATCTATCACGCCAGTTCAGGTTAGAGGGCCTTCTTTTCCTTAGATTCATAGATTCCATTAGTGCGCATCGAAGACATAAGATTTCCTAATTAGTTTGTCTATACCCCACGTATATTCCATCCCCAGGTCGGGTGTGAGGAAGAGTTACTTGTAGATTCCCATGCTCGCTTGTCACTGAAGTGTATATGTTATGTCATGTTGTACTTTTTTCATTGTTTTTGTGCTTGATGTGTTATGTTTGTCACTATTTATTCTCATATGGATGAACTTACAAAAAAAGAGCAAATGAGTATTCAAATATGTGTATATGAAAATTTTGATCCAAATATGTAAAAATGTGAAAGAGTAGTAAAAGGAACAGGTGCACCTAATCTATGACGAGTGAAAAGGATAGGAAGGGTCTTGATTTATTTTAAAAGAGAGATTTTTTTGGGAAATATCACACCAAGTGCAAGTTTTTTGGGTGATCTCACGCTAAGAATGAGTTTTTAGGACGATCTCATGCCACGACATAACAAGTGTTAGGGAGAAAGGTCTAGTGTTATTCTCCATCCCTAAATGCTTCCCAAAATTTATAAACCACTACATATGGTGTGATCATGATTTTCTCCAGTTTGATCTAGTTTGATCAATTTTGATCCAAGGAAAATAGAAAAAAGGTGATGTAATACATTCTGATTGCTAGAGGATTGTGCCTTTATTGTACAAAATGATTTGTGAAATTTTGAAAACTGCATTAATCTAAAAAAATAATTGCAATCGTCCCTAGTCATTGGTGCCCAAGAAAGTTCGAAGTTCTCGTGTGCTCATGTTTGTGCTGAGCTAAGGACCCAAGTCATATTTTGGGTCATTTTTATAACTAAATACTATTTTTTTCCCGTATTTATGTTGGTTTTAACTATGATGTGTATTGTTGAATGGGGTGACTGATTCACCCATTGTATGCCCCCTCTTTCTCGGGTACATGTGGCGTCACCATGAGGATGTGGCCCAAAGGATATGGTCATTCACTAATTTAAAACTAATACCCTATAGGGAAAGGTAATGTGTATGGTAGAAACTAGGGCACATGTAAATAAAGCGGCTAGAAACATGAGTTAGTGTAATCAAGAAAAATACACGTATTGAATAAAATGTGTTAAGCTAGCAAGAAAGAAGAAAATGTAGACCAAAAAGTGGGTTTCAAATATATGACATCACTCACAATGTTGTAATACAAACAAGGCTGAAGCATCCAAAATCATACAACCAATGAACAAGCCAGACATAAGGAAAATCCCACAAACAAAGGCATACAATGACAAATAATGGAAAATAGTAGCAAGCAAAGGAACAGAGACAACCATGGTGGAAAATAGTTTCTACAAAGAAAATGCTACACATGAAGCACCCACTACCATGTTAGAAAGATAAAAGTATGTCAAATCCTCGTAGATATTGATAGAGTGGTGTTTTAGTAAGAATAAGAAATAGTATAAAATGAAGCAATAGAACCTATAGTGTCTACAAAAGTAGATGCCCCCAAGATACTCTACAGGACTGGTAAAAGGTACAGTGCCAAACATCTACATTGCGTGAAAATATCTATGTAAAGGATACATTCACAACTAGAGAAAATTGAACGTGTATGTGTATATAGAAATGAATAATGATTTATGAAATCTTTGTCTAACATGGTAAGAAAAGTCTACATGTGAGTATAAGTAAGAAAGAACAATGTACAATCAAGATATACACTATGTTATGAGTCGAATGGAATTGAATGCAAATTGAATGTGATAGGAGCATCATGCCCCTAAGTAGATGAATTTACATGAGATGAGAATCATTTATAAATTACCCCTCGAAGTCAAGAATGAACCACGTAATGAGAGTGCATCATTGGTAATTGGTTTGAAATGTGTGCTAGATAGATAGATCAATTAAGCATAGAGTGTGAAAAGTGTGAATGTGGGGAGGTTAATTCCATATTTAGACCCTCGGTAGTCAAGTATGAAACATGGAAGTAGAGTGTGTCATAGGGTAGTTTTACATGAATGTGCACTAACAAGGTGCAATATGAAGCATATAGTGTAGATTGTAGTATGATGTGAGAGAAGAAAGTGTCAAAAACATATATTGTGGAATGCGTAGTGTGTGAGGTTTATGAATGTAGTTTTGAAAATTCTATTGGTGTGAGTCATATTTCACATCATCATTCGATTCATCTCACTTGATGATATCTTAGGTCTGCATGTCATTTAGGGTCATTATGATATTCCATTATGCATCGTTGCATTAGTTGTGTCATTGAGAGTTAGTTCCCATTCTAGGAATAGCTCCCCCTCTCCACTTGAGAGGTCATCATTACAGCATTGGGGGTTACTCAATTCCCTCTATATTTACAACCCTTCAAATCCATCATCTCATTTTTTTGGAGGAGTCCATCATCTCCTTTGTTGGGAG
Organism: Taxus wallichiana var. yunnanensis; assembly: GCA_018340775.1. Taxonomy (NCBI): domain Eukaryota; kingdom Viridiplantae; phylum Streptophyta; class Pinopsida; order Cupressales; family Taxaceae; genus Taxus; species Taxus wallichiana. Next base: position 291,085,861 of record CM031233.1, on the reverse strand, counting down.
TGCCCCTTCTAGGACTCTTATCACTTCCACTTTTCAAAAGATCTTCATTGATCCACCCTTGCTTATGGATCCTCTTTCTATTGTGGGGGTTATTGCATTGCCTTCACATCACTTGGGCATCCTTTTGGTGGATGTTCCTCTTTCACACTCGGCAGCTTTTCACTCGTTTACCTTCGCTATTTGGCACTCATTTTCTAGACCTATGTCACACTTCTATGGACCAGAATCATATTTCCTCATGTTTCTTCCTTTGTTTTCCTTCATAGAGTGGGTAGACATTTAGCACTCTATATTTTTCCTTTCTAATGGAAGGCACACAACTTGGTATGGGTGGATCTTATTCATTCCATAGGAAAAATACCACACCATCAATACTCTTCCGAGATACTTCCTAGAGTTGCGAGTTCGAGATCCGTCCATGGCATATTTTGTGTTCCTCGCATCTCCCTCTTCTTCTCTCTTCTTCTTCTTTCTAAGAGATTTCCCTTTTTACATGGGTACCTTATCAAGCTCCTTAGTGGTCATGACCCATCTTTGACACATGTCTTATAGTAGAGAGTGTGTTTATATCTTGTGGTGGATGTTTTTCCCACTTTGATTTTCGTTCACCGCTTAAGTTCTTTGTTGTGCATGGGCCCTCGTCAGGATTTTTATCAAGACCCATTTATCTTTATGACTTGCTACCTCATCCTCGATTACGATGAAGGGGTTGTTAGTGTGATTCAAATTTCACATCATCAGGTGATTCTTCTCACTTAGGTGAGATCATAGGTCTACGTGTAATTTAGGGGTCATTATGATATTCCCTTACACGTTAGTGCATCGGTTGTGTCATTAGGAGTTACTTCCCATTCTAAGAATGTAACTCCCCTCTCACTTGATATGTCATAATTATGGCACTCGGGTTTACTCAAAACTCTCTATATGTACACACCTTCATATCTATATATTAGAGTGGATATTTTTGCATTAACGAGGTTCTTCCCATTTTTCGAATCTTGCATGCACTTTCAGTTGATGTTCACTCTTCTAAAGATCTGGTCATGTTGTTGTTTTCACTTCCTTGGATGTTCACGGTATCCCTCATGATCCTCATGCTTTACATTTTCACGCACTCTTTCAAATTCAAGCACTAAGAGGGGGAGGGGGTGAATCAGTTCCTTCTAAAACTTGTGAATTTGAACTTAGCAATCAATACAACATTCATTCATTATCCTTTTAAGAAATGAACTAATCAAATCATGCTATCATGGAAGAAGAGACAAAAAACACATGAGGACACAAGATTTAAGGTGGGAAACCCAATAAGGGAGAAAACCCACATAATCAAAGTAATATCAAGGACAATTGTCTTGCAATAATTACAATGATCTCACCATGTGGTGAGCACCCACTCACCCTGAAGCACCAACTCCAGTTTTGAAGCACCTACTTCAATTTTATGCCAAGCACCCACTTGACTACTATTTTGTAAGCACCTACTTGCAAGGAATATCACTCCCAAATTTTTGAGCTACAACTCAGTCTTTCATCAAATGAATTTTGATCACCTTCACCTCATTTGCTTACATCAACACCTTGTGATCATTGTTTCATCTCTTTACTTCATGTTACACATATCTTCACAAATTTACACATCATCATTATTCTCTCTAGAACAAACACCATTTCATAAACCATGAGGCATTTTTATACATAAATACACCTCTCTTTCATGTATTTTACACTTCATATTCTTACCATTGTGTCTTTCTTCTTCTTTCAACTCGAACCAAGTAGACCAAGAGACAAGTCACAAACTACCAAAGTGAACAATCATCACCTTTGTAAGGTTAGTTTCATATTCCCTTCATTGTATTAGTTGACATTAATCATCATTAACCTATAAGAGACAAAAAAATGCTTCAATAATCTGATAATTAGTTGCAAACTCAAAAATCTGAGTTAGACCCTGAAAAAAATTCATTTTCCTATTGTTACACAACTTTTATCTTCTAGCCAATTGAATACGGGTTTGTATTTTAAATATATAACCATATGCTAAGTGTCTTGGACATGAAACCATGTTATTCAGTCTCCTAGGATGCTCTAATATCTCTTCATGTTCTCCATTCTCCTTCATTCTCCTTACAAACCTCATTTGAGCACAAAAGTACTAGAAGGAGCACAAACCTGAACATGAGAATGAAGTGAACTTAAGTATTGTTATTAAGAATATAATAATGAATTCATGACTTTATGGTAACTCCATCAACAATAAAAAATTTAGGATCATCAAAATATGAAGTACAGTCATTAACTTGTCTTTTCAATCATGGTTATGCATTCGAGTCACAAGTAAGACTTAAAAATGATCAAGTTCAAGATTTTAAATGCATGAAGGACACATATTCTACTATTTTCATATCTTGGACATGAAGTTTTAGGAGCATATCAGCATTTACCATACTCAAAACGTTAGGTCATCATAATATTTCTTCAATTTGAGGCTTTAAGATAGGACACCACTATTTTTCTCGACACAATCTTGTAAAGTTGAGACATTTGAAGAAACCATGAACATTATTAATTAACCATGACTGTAGGAAAACCATTCAATGATAATATGAGTATTGTGCAACTTCTCAGGCCCATTTTCTTGTCCAATAACATATCAACAAGATCAAACAAGCTGGTTTTCTCAAAACTATGCATAGAGAGGGTTTTGACACACCAAACCCTAGCTTGATGTTTGGAGGCTCAATCCACTTTTTCCTTCAATTTAATGCTATTTTGAGTGTGTGATAACTTCACTAAGGGATTTTACACTCTGACCAAGGACTTGTATGCATGAGTTAACTAGAGAAAGATACCAATTCAACTCAAAGTTAATAGCCTTCTTATCCATACAAATATAGCACTTGAAAATCAATAGGACTAAGGATTAAAATAACTTCATGGGATAATACATTTGAATCCATCAAGACATCCTAAGCTTATATCAGATGCTCATGAACATTTATGCTTCAAAATCAGGTTTACATACAAAAAATTACACAAAACACCATGATTGATTGTAGCATGCATAGTCTTCAAGCGGTAGGTAAGAGAAACAAACATGTACCTTTCAAAATCTTCACAAAACTTGTCCAAATATTTTCATGACCACTTAGTAGACATCATAAGCTCTCTTAGATACTAAGGTTTTCATCATGAAACCCCAACTCTTACCCGTATATGTAAATTTCATCAAAACCTAAGTTTTCTATGTTCTATACAAATCCCACCCGTACTTGCACAATTCATTTTTTGAAGCCTTGGGTATACCTTTACATGGATATCACATAAAAAACTAGCTTGTACAATACAAAAAAATGTTCACACTATTCATTTTTCTCCTATCACTCTAGGTGAGTGTTTTAGAGGGTTTAAAACTAGCTCAAAGAAATAGATAGAACTTTTCAATTTCATCATCTTATGACCTCAGACCTTTTGCATTATATTTTTTATCCCAATTTCCTCCAAAAATTATATTATGACTTATCTAAAGAGTCCCTGTAAATTTAGCACAACTGCTAAGAAGTTGAGGTGCTCAATTTACACTTCTCAAAACCTGGTCTTAGAGAATTTGACTCTACAACCATTATTTTTTATTTTTTACCCTAAATGTTTGCTCACACCATCAATACTCACTCCTATAACATCTCCCATGGTTTTTTGTCATGGTTCTCTGTGAATCTTATTGAAACATCTCATTTTCTTAAGACTATCAGTCATGTTCTCAATCCTTCATTTGGACTAGGTCTCTTTCAAGCTTAAAATAATTTATTTCTAACCTTTGACACCTTAAACATGGCTTACATAGTCCTCTCACACATATCACCAACTTGGATTTCCTTGTAGAAACATTTCTCATCATGACCTATTGAGAATAGTTCTTTGCACTAGGCTTGGTTTAGCTTGTTTTCCACTTTGAACACCAAATGTGACCTGATGAGCACTAAGTGACCACTCTCACACCTCTGAGACACCTTAGGAGACACTTTGGACACATTTTTCCTCCATACCAAGCACCAAGAAGTTTTACAATCTCACTCTACCTTGGGAATTTGAGACACACCTAAGCAATGCATCAACATACTCCTAAACCAATCACTACTTGACCCTTGGAGACACCTAAAGAGTAATAAGACATGTATTTCTGACTTTAGGAGTATGATATAGACACAAGGACAACTCAATGACCATGCTTGACTCCTTGAGACACACACTATGTTACTGATGAACTCTTGACACCATGTTAGGACCTTGAACCAATGACAAGACCTTGAATCAAAGTAAGACACTACAATGCAAGACACAATACATTATAATACACTTTAATAATAACTCATAAAGAGTGATATACCTGATCAATCCCATGCTCAAGCATGTTTGACATAAATGATAAATATTTGAACAAACTCCCCTTTTTCATTGATGGTAAAAAAATCCACCTTGTCATTTTCCCCCTTTTTCCATGAATGAAAAAGGGAATCTTCTCAAGAACCATGCTCCCCTTATGTCTATGCATGTTATTCTCAATTCTTGGAGCTAAATAAATTGTGATTATCTCCCCCTAACTGGATTGTCTTCAATAATTTTTAGGAGCATTGTTGGGCCCCAGAATATTGGCTAAGTATAAGAAGGCATGTGGGCGCAGGACCAGTATGAAGAAGGGTGTGTAGGATTGAAGGTGCGCAAGGGAAGGGTTCTAGTGGGGTTTTGTAGAAAACATGGTGCACACGTGTAAGGCAAGACAAGTTTTGGAATTAGCCATATTCGGCATCCGGTGCAGCACACAAGAAAATTGTGACCCGTCTAGCATGTGGAGTGCATAAGGTACCATCCTGGTGACTATAGGATCAAAAAGGGAATATTCCATGCATGTGATGAAAGGTTCTAGAAGAGTATCATTACACAGAGTGAAGATATTGGATCAAATGAGGGATGATCCATTGGAGAACCACTTGGACACTTGGCGGTCAATCTGCTTACCTCATAAGGCATGGCTATGAAGGTAGAAAATCTAAATATAAGGGTGTGCGAGATAAGCAGAAAGGACATAGAGAAGATAGATAGTGATTAGTGTGGTAGACTAGTGGAAGAGAGGTGAAGCTCTATAAAAATATAATGGAGAATTCTATGGGCTGGGATTAGAGAAAATATAGGAGTGATGACATATTTAGAGGGATGGGTCTACATTCTTCTTTGTAATGTGAAGGACATAGGGTAGTTCTGATGCATGAATTTTCTTTGCATTATTATATGGGTATGTTATGACCTCAAGGAATGTAATGTGGCTATTAAAATCATCAATATGAATATAATTCTATGTTCTAAATCATGTATGTTTGTATAAGTATAACCCTTGTGCATTTCCTTTATGTATGAACCATTTCCATATGTTGTTCATCATTTCTCTTCTATATATGCATTGATGTGATAACTTTTCCTAGCTTCTCAGAACGTTGCATGGTTCTTTTCTAATCATTTACACTTGATTTTCTATCATAAAATGATTTAATCTCACAAGACTCACATAAAGGAGGGGCTTGGCACCTATGCATGCCTCGGGTGAGTGCCCAATGCCTCTTTAGGTGATAGGCCGGTGTGCATGGGATTTTACTATTAATCTAAGGGTATTAAAATGACTACATTTTGGTTCTATTACTCGGGACCTATTTTCAAAGTTGTTGTGAGAAATGGAATATATCTTTGTCCTGTGATGTGTGATGATTGAACATTTTACTTTGGAAATTGTTGAAGCATGGTTAAAGAACATGGAGGACGAGTTTTCTCAAAATCCAAAGATTGGACTGAGTTCAATGTGCATAGATAGGTAGAAGATAACCTATACCATGAGTTGTATGAGATATTCATATGTTGTTTCAAAGTAGAACTATATGAATGGATCTCAACATATGCATCCGAGATCAAGCCGGTACTATAGAGTGTGCATATGGACCCAAGATGATTATCATAGGTCAGTAGGATGTATATTTGACTTGATGCATGTTGTTGATCATTGGTGGAAAAGAGTGCTAACCAATTATACTCTAGAATATGTCATTTCTATGTATTATTGCTCAAAAATTGTTGAGTTCAAGTTTTTGAGGGAGCCCAGAGGATCATTTTTGCATGTTATTCCTTTGGCTATGAAGATCTTGATCATTACCTTGAGTTTAGAGGTATTTCCCATGTCCGGCTAAGCTTCTTTGAGTGCTGGAGAGGAAGCTAGGGTGGAGGAATATGGTAGACATTACAACTGAAAAGGAAAGGGAGGAGAGACAAATCAAGTATAGAAAAGCTCATGAAAGGGAGATGACTAGACAACATGAGGTTACAAGTGTGATGGATCTATAGAGGTAGACATTGTGAGAAGGAGTTGAGGTTCACACAGAGGACATGGAACCTAAGAAGTCTATGTTACCCCATCTTGGAAAGTGTGGGAGAAAATCCCTTCGGCTTCGATGAGAGAGTTCCTTACATGGAGAAGGAGATCTGTGGTGCACATCTAAACCCACCTAATGACCAACCCTTAGTGCTTGGTTTTCCAAATCAAGGGATAAGTATTGTTAACCCAGTTGGTATTGGTGGGAGTAACTGATGTGCACCCAGGAGATATAATTTCTCATTTAGAACATCTATGGTTGTGTAGTCCATTACAGTATTTGGAGGATTTTTTTGACAAGGTGTAAGTATGCAAGGTTTATGTATCACATCTGGGAATGGTGCGGGACACTTTAGTGGGACACTGGGAACACTTGGTGTGACCACTTTAGGAAAATTTCAGGCAGGGGAGGTGGATCTAGCGGATCAAGAGGAATGAGACCTGGTGGATCTAGTGGATCTAGTGGAGGAGGAAACATCGAAGGAAACCAAGGCTTTGGATCAATAGGACAAGGGCCTCAACCACCTCCACAAGTATTTTTTGAGATGGCATTGCACTTACCAAACTACGAGGTATTGAATATGTTGTAGAGAATTTTCACAAACGTGAATTACTATAGCACGTGAAAGGGATCACTACCTTGGAATGGAAGGTGAGTCATTTTGAAAAAAATATTGCAAGGACACACACATAGTTGGTATATGAAGTATGACCCCCATCAAATAGTGGTAGACTACACCACATTAAAGAACACCTTCCTAGTAGAGTTCCATATCCTTGAGTTTGAGTAGAAGAGCATCAATGCTCTGAAGGAGATCCAATAGGGAATGGTAGAGAGTGTGTAAGAGTATGATGCACATTTCAATACTCTCTTGTCTAAACTATCCTATGACATTCATCCTTCTCAACATGCTCAATGGTTTGTTGGAGGATTGATAACACCATTTAGAAGGGCTCTGTCACACAAAACTTTCATAGACCCGCATGAGGCATTGGAAGCTACCCTACACACTGAGGCTATTGGGAGTGTTAATACAGGTGTTAGTCCTTTCCTGGAAGCTCAAATTATTGCAATGACTAAGCATTTATAGAAGATGTCTACAAACTCAAAGCACATGAGGTTTGTAGTGGGATTTAGTGTATAAAATGTGGAGTGGAAGGGCATGCAAAGGATAGTTTCCCTTAAAATTTGGTATGCGCTATGGTGGTAGACTGTGAAATTTTCCATGGAGATCATGATGTAAGTAGATGCCCTCTACTCCAGTGCATAAACCACAAGAATTTTTCTTGCTATTGCAATATCTTCACCTCTACAACCTATGATACCAAGGATTGCAGACTAATTGATCATATCCATGATGTTATTGATCTTGGTGTGTGCTAGGCTAGCCTTACAAGTAGTTCTAAGGATGATGACCATCGTTATGAAGGGTGCGTAGATGGAGGAGTGTGTGGAATGGGTTTTCTTTGAGGATTTCATGGTCTTAGTAACCACAAAGTGGAGGATGAAGTGAATTCCTATGAGGAACCTGTTATAACTATGGATCTACGGAGCATTACACATGTGAGTGTCCTGATTTGTTATAATGATCATGGTGCGAGAAAAGAAACATAAGTGTAAAGAGTGACAGGACTTTATGAGCATATGGACCGAGAAGCATCGAAAGGAAAAAGGAATTGGGATGGTAAGCATCAAGAAGGCCAATTCATAGTGGATGCCAAGAGTGACACATGAGTCGGGACTAGATTCTCAGTCTTGGTGATGATGTGAGTAGAGGCCACATGCGGCAAGGAGATGATAAGATAAAGGACACTAGTTTTAAGAGAGGAAGTGATGCATGGAAATTGTATTCAGACCCTTCTCATCAAAGGAGGTGTATCAAGAGACTATGGACATAATTCGGAGTTTACAAGGAGATCTAATGTCTAAAGGGCGGTTGGAGCAAAGGAAGAATCCTAAGGCTCTAAAGGATTACCTAGATGATGTCAAGGAAGAATGTAGGATGTTAAGGCTAGATAATACTATTACCTTTCTAGGAGAATTGTTGAGGGAGAAGGTACCACGCACCGGAGCAAAGCACAAAATTCGGGTTTGCATGCAAACCTTCCTCCTCATAGCCTTGATTATTATTAGGATATTACCTTGAATGCATTTTCGATGGGTGGCTTCGAGAGTAATATCCTCATTGACATAGGAGTGGAGGTTGATGTTCTTACTTTAGATGCCTAGCATCAAATGGGAAGACCCGCATTACAACCATCTTTGAATGTGTTGTATATGGTAAACAATAAAAAGGAAATTCCCATTGGAGTCTTGAAGGATGCATTTATCACCATTCAAGGGGCCAAGTTCATTGGAGACTTTGAAGTCTTGGCACTCGCCGAGGTAGACAACTTTCTAGCATTGCTTGGGCACCCATGGTGTTACAAGAATAATGTTGACCTGTGGTTTAACAAGGGGTATATCAACTTTGAGAATAAGGAAGAAAGGGTGATTATCCATTTAACATATGGGAATTCACCGCCCGTACTAATCTATTAGGATAATAAGTCCTTGATATAATCTATGTGTGCTCCATCAGAGATCTATAGATAATTCATCCCACGAAGGGAGTTATCCAGTTTGAATATGATCACCCTTGAGTGATACCACTAAGCATTGCATGCAATAATTGGTCACATAGGAATTATGAGTTGATTGAGTGATAGTTGAGAGGATCTGTAAAAAGGGTAAAAAGGCATGGTGGTCACCAAGTGCCTAGGAGGGAAGAAGTTTCCAAGTTACTCTGGAGGATCATATCCTAAAATTTTCTTGTGGGAAATGGAGGCTCAGTGGAAAAATGAGGAGGAGAGAAGGGGAATGCTCAGTTATAACCTACTCAGAACTGGAGCACATTGGTGGCCTACACATTAGGAGAGCCTCCTAGAGTGGCGTAATGTAAGAATTGCATTCTCTATAAGGTTCTCCGGAAGCAAACATGCCCACTATCCTACAAGACTACCATGGTTAAGAGACCACCTCATGTCATATCCAAGCATGTGAAAAGGCCGGATGGGAAGCATAGAAGAGTTACCACATTTTTATGGGTCATAACTTGTATTTCACCTTACAAGGTTTTACACGTGCATGGTATATTCATTTGGATATGTGCCGAAAAATAAATAACTGGAAAGATTTGGTAATCGATCTCATTTAATATTTCGAGTATAGGAATACAATGTCAAAGCATTGGATAAAGTGTTATAAGTAATCAAGTGCCTTACGATGGGAGATAGTGTTATGGTAGAGGATAGGCTAATGGATTTGTTGGGTGAGCCTTATTTAGAGGTGCACCTTAATGAAGAAGAATCAAAGGAAGTACATCTTGAGCACATGTGCATTGAAAAAGAAAAATGAAAATTTTTCTATGTAGTAGATGGTGAAGAGATGGAAACTTTGGATGTTAACCATTCTAAAGGTACATGCAAAGCCATAGAAGCATGTTGATGGCGTGTAACATTCCCATTTTAAGACTTTAGAAACAAGGGAATTTTTTTTTACACAATGTTCTCTGTTCTAAATAAAACATCATTTAGAACACACATTCCATGCCAATCAATCGCATAACAGATAACCATATGTAGCTATAATGACTCAGTAAATTACCAATCTCTCATTCCATGACTCGATTACCAACCGATCTCTCATGTTTTTCTTAAAGTATAGAATACTTTATGTATACTACATATACTTGGTTTTCCTACCCTATTAAGTATTGAGTGATCTATTTAAAGAACCTATCTAAATATTTATTACCGATATTCATCGACATCATGTTTCTTAAAACTAGGTGACATAGGACAACCCAACCACAAGTACCTTGTGATAATTTGGCCAAATATTTTCAACATATTGTTCATGTTACTATTCCTAGATGACATACTCATCAAATCGAATACGTCCTTCACCTCATTCTCATCATATCTCAGGATGGTCTTTACTGAGACTTCTGTCAGTCCACTTGCCCAAGGTTTGACCCTAGCCCAGGTTAGCAACATAATTTATTATAAGAAGATGCTCACTATAACTTAGGGCATATGGGCATACTCGACCAACCTAAGTCGACCGAATGTGCCTAGGTACCCTGAGTCATAGAAAGCTACTCCCTATTCTAAACATGCTACTAACTTGACCTAGAGAGAAACTAAGTTCAAGTCCAGATGTGTGTAGATATACATGAACAAATACGGAAGGGTGTTTAGCCACATGTCAACTGTAACATTGTATCCTCGAGAATCCCTTGGTCTTCTCGAAGGTACAGTCCTACAATTGGCATGTGCCAACATCTGTTAGAACTGATTCATCATGATGTACATACCCCTTAGTGGTCATTAATTCATAATTAAATTTGGATTAAGATTCAGATTGCAGCAACCATGCCTAACCCTAATTCCAACATTGATAAGTTCTTTATCCATAATTAATCTGATTTGATATTAAGAAATTCATTAACTCATGTTTGCATTGATGTTCAATAACTCGGCATAACAAGTAGTTATCCCAAAAATAGGGCAACAAACATCAAACGGTTAATTTTTAATGCAACCTAGATGTCCAAAGGTGTATCATCCACCTAGGTTCAACTAGTGTTTACTTTTTATAAATTAAGTACAAAGATTAAAGATCATAACCACCATTCCTTTTATTTTTCATTCTTTTGAGAGAGGAAGAGTCTTCCTCCTCATGGTTAGATGTTAGGGTTAACATAACCTTTTTATCATTCATCACTCATATAGTTTAATTGTATATCCAATACATATTTCATTATTAAACTATAGTTGTTTAGATTGAGAATGACTACTTTTGCAACTTAACAAGTTTCACTTTAGTAAGGGAGATTGTACTATCCCCTTAATCCAACTTATCAATTGATAACAATAATAGTATACAAATAGATATAAAGAATATCGACAAGATAACATTACTATTTCCTTCATACAAAGTATAAGAGAATTTACACCATAATTTGGAGTCAGTCTCCAAACCTTTCAATTCATCATGATAAAATATACACTTACAAGACTATGCATTTGGGCATACTTGCATGTCGATCAAAGATTAAGGTCATAAAAGAACATAATTTTTATTTTTCAATACAACTCAAAAATGAATCAAAATTCTTTTACAAAATATTCAGACTTAAATAAGCCAATAGATCATAAAAAAATTTCCTTCTTTTATCACTTACTTAATTCCATCACTGTAAAAATTGCTAGCATGGGTCAGTTCATTGAACTGAGCATGATAAGCACTAAGCATTAAAATGAAGTTCATTCCACTAATTGTTCCATTAAAACAAATCTAATTTAATGAAACAATTAATATATCATACAAATAAGCATAAGTAATAAAAACCAGAAAAATAAGTACAAATAATGAGTCTGAATTCACTTTTAAGAAAAGAGCATAATATAATCAGCAACAACTACATTATAACATATAGTTTAATTGACCCAATCAATTACTTTTAAACAAACAACAAGATCTTGTCGTCTAATTATTTCATAATTCTTTCTGAATTGAAATACATAATTTATCTTTACTATGTAACAAAAAGAGTTACTTACAACATAGTACATATTAGGATGATTCATCCTACAACTTAAATAAATAAGAAGAAGAATCAATACAGACTATCCATGATTCACTATTCATCTAAAAGATAGAAAACCGGTTTAGAAAGTACATAACTGATTACCTACATAACTACATCAATCAAGGAAACCAATAAAAGGATTCACCATTTAAGAGACAACATCTAATACAAGAATCCCAAATCAATCGAGAAGGGAGAGAATCAAAACAATCTACTTGCAAGCCTTAAATAAATTCTACATTATAGAAGATATCATTCAAAGATTTGAAACCATACGTTCCAAAAATCAAAGCAAGACTTACACAAGGATAATCTCTTCTTGTGTCCTATCTGGGAAGATTCATAATATGATAGAGTGCAAAAAGAGGAGTCCTTCCAATAACAAAATCCAAATGGAGCATGACTCAATCAAACAAAGCAATCAGCTAAACATGATTATGTTTTCCTTCTACATGACAGACTCAACTGTTCACTTTCCACATTAATACAACAATTGACTTAATACAAAATAGTTGAGATCAAGAAATATCAAATGGGGATGATTGGGTTTTTCCAGTACAAAGAATGAAAGTCCCAAAGTTTCCTAAACATACAATTGTTTCCATGAACTTTCCACAATCAACTAGCAACAAAATAAACTAAACAATCCACAAGGAAGTTTCTGTTTCAGAAGAGTGAGTTCACATTATTTCCTACAAGATAGAAAGGATAGAAAATCCAAACTCAAGAAGTTGAACAGGCCTAGGATAGTAATCACTCCTACAACATGGAAGAGAGTCGAGCTATAGAGAAGTTTGAATAACTGAACTTAACTTTACTAAAGTTAAAGGAAACTTAAATAGAAAATATCTGATCAAGAATTCATTTCCTTTGTATTATCAATTGAATTCCCATTTCTATTTCAAACTCGAATTTCTTTCGCTAGTTCCCAAAAGAGAATACAAAACCAAACACACAATGTTATAGAAAGCAATACTTATATGCTCCTTATGAATTCAAACTTTATCAACAAACAATATCAACACTAACCTGGTTCATCTATTCCATGTTGTTTAAACACAAGTTTGAGTTCATTCCATAGAGAGAAGTATACAAGATACCCCCAGGAAGAAGTACAAATTGGACAAAACAAGATATAGACCACAAGAGTAATCTACTCCTTTCTCCTTTTGAAGTCCCAAAAATCCATTCTAATGAATCTAAAAGAGAATAATAAAACCCAACACACTTTTAAGTCAAGAAAACTTTCTATAGTACTCACGAACTCAATAGTAACTAAAATCCCAACTACAAGGACTTACACAGCTCCATACAAAAGAAACATATAGTTCGTGTTCATAATGAAGAATAGATTATACAAAAAATTCTTGAACCAGAGGTACTAAATCCTTCCAAACAAGATTCAGTTTACAAGAGTATTCAACTCTTCTCTCTTTTTAACACCTAGAAATCAATTAAAAGTATCAAAAAGAGAGTACAAAAACCCAACACATGTTTAAGTCAAGAAAAGTTTCAACATTACCCTCAAACTTGACTGAAACAAAATCACAACAAATAACTTTCACAGCTCCATCTAGCACATAAAGATCAAGACAGAGAAGGTAATTGTTCCAATCAAATAACACAAGAAGAAGTATGCACACAACATTTCCATAAACTTCGAGAACCCATTATTGACTACTTTCAAGAGTTCAAATTCACATCGAAGGGTAAGTAACAATATAGTATCAAACCAGAGGTTATATCTCCTCACAACAAGATACAGTTCCATAAAAGGTCCAGCATCCTTCTAACAAAATAGTCAAAGACTTTCAAACAAGACATGGGTTACCTAGAGCAGAGGAGAGTAGAATATCCTCCCATGTTTACACGCCATTACATGTTCAAAGTAAATGGTACAGTATGGGATAGAAGCTCTACAATCCTTCCAAACTCAAGATGTGTCTAGGAGAAGATTCCAAAAGAGACTCAAATCAAATCCATTTAATCAAGCTCTTTTCAAGCAGACAATCCTGAATATGAGTTATGACCACACAAAGCCTCGAATATGAGTTCAGAACAACACAAGCCTCGAATACGAGTTAAAAACAAAACACAAATCCTTGAATACAAGTTCCACATACATATCACCATTGAACTTACACAAAGAGTACATCCAAAGACTAACATTATCATGCAATGGATTCATATCCAAAATTGTAGAGATTCATTCAATCATGAAAGTAAATAACCAAAAAAACATGCAACCATTTATCTCATGAGAGCATAATTATTTTAATGAAACATTTAGAAGACAACAAGAAATCTTAATGGGTAGATCCTATCATGTCTGATAGTTCTTCCGCCAATTTGAAGGAGACTTCCGAGTTGAGCTTCCAGCTCTTTTTCTCCTCCAAGAAAAGTCAAAAACCAAACTTATCTTTCTCTAATGCCTCATATACTTTCCTTGGATGGAAAATAGACCAGAGAAACCAAAAATAGCCACAAAGTAAAATTCAAACTACTGGTTTAAAGAACCAGATAGCTCCATGCAGAGAAAAAATCGCAAGCATGCAAGACCAAACAACCTCCAACAAATCCACCCTCATTGTTTCCAAGATGGTTTTCTCACAAAATTTGAGGTTCATTAATGCCATTACTCCCCAATCTCCCACATATCTCTCCTTGCCACCGCCTCCTAAAATTGGCGAATGCTATTTCAACTTCAGCATGCATTTCCAAGTTTAACTATGATTCCACATAAGTCCCACTAACTTTACATGCCTTTGCCAAAACTGGCAGTACTTCCCATTTATTCAAACAAATCAAATCAAATAAATGCCTTTGGAACCATCACCAACATGCCATGTGACCCTAGGTCCCTTTCAATAGTTTAGGATAGATTTCCATAACTTAGGTTATAACCTTAGGTTTAATCAAAATTTACAACCAAATAATATTAGGTATTAGGTTAAAAATATCCTAGCATTACCTTAGGTTATTTCTCCCTTATTCCATTTAGCATAACAACTTAGGTTAGGTTTCCATCCCAAAAAAATAGAATATGAAGCTTAGGTTAGATTGTCCCCCAAATAAGTAGACATAGCTAGAAATAGGTGCATTTACCTTAGTTTAGAATACCGTTAGGATAATCCCTTAGGTTTAGGATTTAGATTCCCTTCATAGTCGTGAAGTAGGCTTCATTCTGCTTACACCATTAAATTTCCTAAGAGGTAAATCCCAAAGATTCGAGCACAAAACATACAACCAAATTTAGGTATGATATTACAAGACAAAAATAATTTGTAAACATACAAAAGTTCATTCCACTATGTCTCTCAACCTATGAATGTTAGTTTACCATTCAGTCTAGTAAGGAGATTTAAAACATTCCTTGGATCACTGGAATTGATCCAAGGATGAGTCAGTTAAAAGAGATAAGTTTGCAACCCTCAAAACCATATTGCAACTCACCTATCAAAAGTGAAAATGGATTCTTATAAGCCATATCATTTCATTCTAATGAATCCAACAATGAAATGATTTATCCCTAATAAGCATGACCTTCATAAATCAAGGCAACACACCTCATTCAAGAAAATCACACGTCAACACTTGCAATGCAAAAGATAAATTTAACATTTTGTTAAAGGTGTTATAGAGTGAGCATGTGCCTACCATGAGCCCTTGAAAACAAAGAAGGTTAACATTGGGATGGAGACATGAGCTAAGGAAGTTATCATTGGGACTATTGGTCGAAAAATAAGATACAAAGGTCATTGATCACATTGCACGAGTTCCGGTGGATTTATTCCCTCATGGGTATCATGAACTCAAAGGTGTCCACCATTCCCTAGGGAGATGAAGATCAATTTTAAGGAAGGTGCATGACCGATTTAGAAGAGGCCTTATCGGATGAATCCAAATTTACATGTACGAGTCAAGGAAGAAATAGACAAAATGATAGCATCTGGTATCATTAAGGTAGTGGAAGAATCAGAATGGATAATTCCAATGGTTATAAGTATCAAGAAGGATGGGAGGATAAGAATTTATGTTGACTATAGGGATCTGGATGCAAAGCATGTTTCATCAATCCTTTTCCAACCCCCTTTACTAAAGAAATTTTGGAGGGATTAGCAAGGCATGAAGTCTACTCTTTCATGGATGGGTTCTCATGGTATCACCAAGTCAGGATTACAAAGGAAGACCAAAGGAAGACAACTTTCACTATTGAATGGGGAAGTTTTTCCTACATGTTTATGCCTTTTGGATTGAAGAATGTGCCTGTTGTGTTCTCGTGCATCATTTTACAAGCATTTCAAGACTTCATCCATAAGTTTCTTCAAGTTTACCTGGATGACTGGACCATGTATGGGTTGGTGAAAGATCATTGTGAAAATTTTAGGCTATTTTTGAGAGATGTTGGCATATGAGGATATCTCAACATTAAGAAATGTGTCTTTGATACTCCATTTGGAACCTTGTTAGGACACATTAAATGTAAAGAATTCTTACTAGTAGATACTTGCCAAAGTTGTAGTTATTGTGGGATTAGGGGAGCCTACTAGTCAAAGCGCAGTGCATGATTCCTTGGGCATATGGGGTATTATATGAAATTCATCAATGGGTATGCCAAGATCATTGTGCATTTGTATGAATTACTAAAACACAATATTACCTTTCATTGGGAGAGGCACAGTAGAAGGCATTTGACACTTTGAAGGATAGGCTTATCACGGTGCCCATATTATGTTTTCCTTCTTGGGATAAGCCTTTCCATGTGCATGTTGATGCCTCAAGGATAGCTATGGGAGCAGTACTAACACAACCTAGTGAGGGAATTGTTGATCATCCCTTATGCTTTGCAAGTACAAATTTGACACCAATAGAGTAAAATTACACAACTACTGAGTGTGAAGCATTTTCTATGATCTATTCATTGCATAAATCCAAACAGTATCTATTGGTGACACCATTTACTTTCTACACGGACCACATGGCATTGAAATACTTAGTCAACAAGCCTCTTTTGCAAAGGCACATAGGTCATTGGTTCATATTATTCTAAGATTTTGAGTTCACTATGGTTGTAAAACAAGGAAAAAGTAATTCAATCCCGACCACTTATCAAGATTCAACTCGGGGAGGACACGAAAAGCATTGAGGATTCCATGTCATATGCGTAACTATTTAGGTTGTGGCACGCGCCTTTAGACTTGGAAGATATTGCGGTGTTCTTCTGAAAACAGTGTGGCGCCAAAAGGGATAAAGGCTCTGGAGAGAAAGCGATTAGCAATAGGCGTCGCACCCTACATGTTGATTAGTGGAGACCTTTATAATTTAGGTCGTGATGAGGTTTTACACCGATGCATATTGGAACATGAGTGCATGGCAATTATGGAGGAAGTGCATGGAGGGATTGTAGGAGTACATTGTGCAAGGAATACTACCGTGTGGAAGATTCTACTAGTAGGGCTTTGGTGGGAAATAATCTACCAAGGTTGTATTGAGTTTTGCAAGACCTATGACCATTTCCACACCTTGGAAAACCTGGAAAGAGAGATGAAATTCCCTTGTGACCAATAGCTAGCACTGAACCATTTGAAAAATGGGTAATTGAATTTGTAGGGACAATTTTGCCACCCGCACTCAAGGACTGGTTTATATTATATCGTTACTTGCATTGATTACGTAACACAATGGGTAGAGGCATTGCCTAAAAAGGATTACATCACAATGACAACAACTGCTATATTTTTATGGGAGAACATAATCAATAGGTATGGTTATCCTTTAATTTTAACAAGTGATAGAGGTACACATTTCCTCAATGAAACAGTCAGGATTTTGTTAGCAGAATTTATGGTGGCCCATCATAAGACTACCCCTTATCACCCTTAATTGAATGGAGCTGTTGAGGCATTTCAAAAAATACTAAATCACATGTTGAGTAAGATCTGTGACATTGGATGACAAGATTGGGATGACAAAGTATCATTCATTCTATGGGCATATAGGATAACCTATAAGAGGTTAAACAAGGCCACACCGTTTCAATTGGTATTTGGCGTGGAGGCTATTTTTCTAGTTGAATTCATATTACCATCATTGTGTATAGCATGCGTAGGAGGTTTAGATGATTAGCAA
This sequence comes from Taxus wallichiana var. yunnanensis, assembly GCA_018340775.1. Classification (NCBI taxonomy): domain Eukaryota; kingdom Viridiplantae; phylum Streptophyta; class Pinopsida; order Cupressales; family Taxaceae; genus Taxus; species Taxus wallichiana. The sequence goes on along the minus strand of CM031233.1, from coordinate 291,067,684 downwards.
GCACTAGAAGAAAGGATTGATAATTTGATGTAGTTAGATGAAAGGTGATCACTTGCTAGATGGAGTCAAAAGATAGAAAAGGCAAGACAAAAAGCATGGCATGATCATCATATCAAGAACAAGAAGTTTGAGGTTGGGAAGATGGTGTTGTTATATGATTCCAAGTATTTGTGCCATCCTGGGAAGTTAAAATTCCATTGGTTGGGACCCTACATCATCTTGTACATTCTTGATTTAGGCACTTTCCAATTACAAGTGCTAGATGGGACGAGATTACCAAGTCATTTCAATGGGATTAGGCTGAAGCCCTACTATAAATAAGTCTTCTTGGTGTTTGTAATAAGGTAGTGTTGCCAGTTAGCTTAGAATTTCCCTTTATGATTTTCTTTTCTTGTGTTTCCCTTTCTCATTGCTTGTTCCTTTCTTTTTGTTTCGTTTTGTGCCTTATGCGCCAATAACCACATTATTTTTCCAAAGTTATGTATACATAGAGGACCACACATTTATTTTAGTGTGGGGTGGAGTAATGCAAAACAAAGTATAGGCTTGTAATACAAGTTGAGTGGCCTAGTAGAAGGAAGCACATAAGATTGAGAAAGCATGTGAGGAAACAATGGATAATGAATTATGGTGTCAAGAAGGCTGTAACAAAGACCACGTACAAAGGATGAAGAGTGCATGAACAACATGAGGTAGGTGAGGGAAAAAAATTGGGTAAAGGACAAAAGAAGTTCCTCTGATCAGAAGCGTTTGCATCGAGTCTTGAATCAGATTGCATATTTACACACTATAAGGTTGCAAAGGATTTTTGCATAGGATTGGGCATGTGGGCAAGGACGTGTAAAATCAGCTAGTGAAAAAATCTATATTTAATGTTAAAGTATGTTATTTGGTGGCATAGAATTTAGTGTTTGAGGGAATCAAAAACTATAAATATAAGGTTGGAAAGACATTTTCTACATTTCTATTACGAATTTGAAATGCTCTTACAAACTAAGGCATCTAGAGAGAATTTTTGCGAAGGAAGGAGAATCCTAAGAATTTGAGTGTCTAACTAGAGTAGATCTACAAACCATAGGGAAGGAGTACATTGGCATAATGATAGGTTATTTATGGTGCTCTTTCTTGTGGAAGGTTTTCCTAGTTAAGGTTTGGAAGCTAGGGCACGGAGATAGAAGGATTTATTCCAAGAGTTGAGATTTGGAGTTTAGTTTGGAGTGTAGCAGAGTAGTAGAGAAAAGTAAGGAGTTTGTAGTTTATCCCGAAAAAAATCATGGCACCCAAAAAGGTGACCATTTCATCGAAGAAACCGAAGGGCAAGGGAAAAGGAAATAAAACCGTTGTTGTCGCAAGCTCCAACAAAGAATGGTATGCATAAATGCAATACCTAGATGGAGTATTACTAGGAAAGGAATGGGTGTTGCATCTAAGACAAATGACTGTGAGTGATTATAACCATTGCATGAGCACAACTGAGAAGGAAATGGCATTAGATTTGGTCCATCTAGCTAATAAAAGGACACCATATGGGATGCCTATATATAATGATGAGGTAAAATTCAAATTAGAGAAGGCAAGATTATTGCAACTGTATGAGTTGCCTTATTTTGGAAAACCTGAGTGCCTTTATCAATGGTTGATGTCGTGTGTGCATGAGGATCACTTTTATTTTGTAGGGTATAAGATGCGCATAACACCATAGCTGATATCCAAGTTCATAGGCCTTATTTATGAAGGAGAAAGTATAGATGATGATCGAGTGACAAGGAGGCTATCAAGGATATAGTAGCAGCATATGACTAAAAGAAGGGTTCATAATACTTTGAAATCGTAGAGATTCCAAACCTGTTATGAGGAAATTTGCACACTTGGTGGCCAAGCTCAATGATCGGGAATAATGGACACAAGTGAACAAGGAATGGCTGAATATATGTCGGAAGATATCAAAGGGAATCATCTATAACTTGCATGCTTTCATCGTGGATGAGATCATAAGTAGCACACGGGAGGAAGAGAATATATTATTCAATAACGTCTTCCTTACCATTGTTCTTTCAGAGATTGGGGTGCCGAGATGGGCCTGAAAAGTTTGTTTAAGAGTATCCAGGATGAGTATCCCTCACCCACAAAGAGATTTCAAAAATACACTTGTGAAACCATGACAACAGCTCACAAGGCGCACCTGGAGAAGTGGTATAAACAAATGCGTGATGCATTCAGGGAAGAGTGGAGGATCCCAAAGCAATTGCACATGCTCGTGGATGGAGAAGCATAACTTATAGTGTACTAACATTTCTGCATTAGTATATTTACTTTAAAAAATAGGACTAAGGGTCCATGGTGAAAGTTTCCCTTCTCCTTCACTGTGTAATACTTCCAGTAAGGGTTCAACAAGTTCAAAGAATCCAAAAGACTAAGGTTTGACCTTAGTGAGGTGGACCAAGACCACTGCGAGCTATGTCAAAATCTTGTGTACCCTAAAAGTGTGTGTACATGGAGAAGTATGTCTCCCACGAGGTTCAAATTATGAAACCAATAACATTGCCAATCGTTGGAAGGGTTACAGCAAGGATATTCCTTTACATAAGACCTAAGTTCAAAAAGGATCCTATCTAGAGAATGATGTCTCCATTCTAGAAGACCCCAAAGGTTGAAAGAAGGTTGTGCTAAGGAATAAAGAAAGAGAATAGGGGAAGGAGAATAAAGCACCAAGTGTGCAGACTGCACAATCAGTGGGTGTGCCGAAGCAATCGCTAATCCTAGCACTTACACGTACGGGAAGAAATCCCCTATCAAGGAAAAAAATAGAATAAGATACGCCGGAGCATGAAGAGCACCTCACCCATGAAGAATCACCAACAAATAAGTCACCTATCAAGGAGAAGGAGAAAGAATAATCTCATGTACCAGAATCCCTAGTAAGGAAGAAGCAGAAAGTAACAGATGAGGCAAACTCATAAGAGATGGAAATTTCAGGTGCCTATATCGGCGACAAGGATGATGACGAACCTAAAGGAGGTGAAGACCTTCTAGTATATGATGTACATGATTCCAAGGAGGAAGGATATGAGGAGAGGTATGATAAGGAAGATGATGAGAATACTAACGATGAAGAAGTTGAGGCTCAAGGCAAGGGGGTGAGTGAAGAAGTAAGCACCAAGAACCAAAGAACCCCAAGCCTCACCAAGGAGCAAGTAGAGAAATCCACAGAGAGAGAAGTGGCTAGCATCATGAAGGAGTTGGTGGAATAGGATTTGGAGAGAAGCACGAGATGAAATTATGAAGGATATAGAAGAATAAAGCATTGGGAAGGATTATGACAAAGCATAGGTGGTGATCCCAAATTGTGATAAGCTTCCCAAAAACTATGTGAATAGGTGGGAAAGGAATATTGGTGGCACAAGGGTAGGGAATGGGATACATTGATGATCCTAATAAGGTGTTACGCACGTACTTCTATAGCACTGTACCAATAAAGCAACTCCTAGCTATGTCATCGTTTGATGAAGAAGGCACATACCCATGGACAAGAAAGATGCTATCTTGGGTGTTTGAGTCCCACGTGGATGAACCAAAATTTAAAGTAAGTCAAAGAGCACTAATGAAGGTGTTAGAGAACAAAGGAATAAATCCGTTGGTGAATTCTCGAAACTATCGGATGAACTATTTTGTAATGCACTTAATAAGGTTTCAGTCAAAATTGAGGCCAAACTATTTGGGATAAATGATAGAGTGAGATTCTTAGAGGAGGAACTAGAGAAGAAAAATAAGGATCTCATGGAGAAGAGAAAATACCTAAAGCAAGAGGAGTTGATCAGTGCTTAGCTGAGGTGTGAGCTGAAGGAAGAAAAATCTAAGGTGTGCAAAGTCTCCAAGAAGGTGGAGATGATTACAAATGCAATTGTCTTGAAGCACCCCAATTTAACACCACCCGATCAAAAGTATGAATCAGCCTTGCAATTGTCTAGAGGATCTGACTCACATTCTCACAATGGAGAGGTGACCACTTTCTTTAGATTCTACAAAAGAGGCACAGGTGTGCCAAGAGAAAGAGAACAAGATGAAGGTTATCAAGATTATGGCTCAATACACTAAGCTTCTTGCAGAAGTAAAGGCCGTCATGTAAGTCACGAAGTTGTGTATGACAATTGCCATGATAGGGATAGAGTGGAAAATATCTTGGTTGTCACCCATGAAATGGAACTCAAGGAGTTCCAAGAGAAAAATAAGGGGAATAGAGTAGAAAGAGATAAGATCCTAGCCAAGGTGGAGAAGAAATCAGAAGCAATTGAGACCTTGCAAGGCTCGATCAAAAGCTGGTTGAAGGAACTATACCCCTAGATCACCCGTAGGATGGATACCCTTAAAGACTTGGGGAAGCAACTGGAGAGTGTTTCTAACACCATGACTGCAAAAAGTGAAGAAATAAGTTTTGAGGAGATGAGCACCCTAGAGGGTGACCTATGCTAGCAAGCTTAGAATGGGGTCGATGCTTGGGAGAAGTCGGAGGAAGAACTAAAGAAGGATTTCCCTCTCCTCCTTCAATAATAAAAAATTTCCCCATTCTTTCATTCTTTCTCCATAATCTTCATTCCCTTATTCTTTCTTCCCAACCATTGTAAGAGCCCACCATTATTTATTCTTTAAAGAGTGTTTCGAGGAAGGAGAACAAGCATAGTGTGGGGTGGTGTTGGTCCCTAAAATATTAGTTAAGTACAAGAAATCACGTGGGCACACGGGACCAGTATGAAGAAGGGCGTGTGTTGGGACCCAAAATATCTACTAAGTACAAGAGGGTGCATGGGTATGTGGGACCTAGTTAAAGAAGGGTACATGGGTTTAAGGTGTGCATGATAGGGTTTTGGTAGGGTTTTGCAAAACATACGGCATGCACATGTAGGGAAAAATATATTTGGTACTTATCCGCATTCGGAATCCCATGAAGCACATGAGAAAAGCATGACCCTTATGGATAAGGTGCCAGCCTGACAACTATGAGATCAAAAAGGGAATATTCCAGGCATGTGATGGAAAGTTCCAAAAGAATTCATTGCAAGAAGCAGAGAGCTTGGATCTGAGAAGGCATGCTTCCATGGAGGACCACCTCAACACTTGGTAACCAATCTGTAACTTATGAAAAGCATGGTGGTGGGTGCTAAGGTTATAAATACAAGCACACGATAGAAGAAAAAAGGAAGAGAAGAGTGTATAGAGTGTGGAGACTGTGAAGGATAGAAAAGAGAGGCAAAGCCTTACAAGAAGCTGAATGGGGATGTTATGGGTTAGGGATTAGAATAACTCTATAAGTAATGGCACATTTAGGGGAAGGGTGCATTCTTTTTTTTTTTGTAATATGATGAGCATAATATAGCTCTAATTCATGACTTGGCTCTGCATAGTTATATAAGGATCTGTTATAACCTCGGGGATGTAATTTGGATTGTTGAACATGTTAAAGATGAATATAAGGCTCTTTTATAAATCATATATGTGCTCAGAGGTATAATGCTTATGTATTTCCTTTTTGTATGAACCTTATGCTGCTTTTTATTCCTCTTTTCTGGATGCAATAAGATAACAACTTGTTCTAAGATCTTGAATGTGGCATGGTTCTTTTCTTCTCATTTTCATTTGAATATCTGTTATAAGATGATGCATTCTCATAAGAATCACATAAAGGAGAGACTTGGCACCCGCGCATGCCTCGGGTGAGTGCCTAACACCGTTGGGTGATAGGCGCGCGCATGGGATTAGAATATTGGTCTAAGGGTATAAAATATGACTGCATATTTGTTCCATTGTCGGGACCTCTTTTCAAATTTGTTGTGAAAAATGGCTTTTATATTTGTCCCTGTAATGTGTGATGACAAAGTGATTGACCTTAGAAAGTGTTGAAACATGGTTCAAGAGCACAGAGGATGAGTTTTCTCAGAGATTCAACACTGGACCTGAGTTCAATGCATGTAGATGGGTAGAAGAGAACTTATACGATGAGCTATATGAGACATTCTTTTGTTGTTTTCTAGTAGACCTATATGAATGGCTTTTAGCATACATATCCAGATCGAGATGGTATTATAGATCATGTGTATGGACCCAAGATGACTATCAGAGGTTGTAGGATGTAGATCTAACTTGGACATGTGTTGTTGATCACTGGTGGAAGGGAGTGCTGCCAAGTTAAACTCTTGAATATGTTATTTATATGTATTATTGCCTTGAGGTTGCTAAGTTTGAGTTTCTGAAGGAGCCTAGAGGATCATTTTTACATGTTATTCCTTTGGCTATGAAGCTCTTGGTCATTACTTTGAGTTTAGAATCATTTCCAATGGTGGATAAGCTCCTTTGAGTGCTTGGAGAGGAAGCTAGGGTGGAATAAGATGGCGACATTGCGGATGAGAAGGAAAGGGAGGAGAGATGCCTCAAGTATAGTGAATCACATGAAAGGGATATGACTAGACAATGCGGGTTGCAAATGTGATGGATCTATGGAGGTAGACGTTATAGGAAGGATTTGAGGTTCATACAAAGGATGTGGAACTGAGCGATCTGTTCTACCCCATCTTGGCAAGCGCATGAGAGAAGTCCCCCCATCTTCGATGAGAGTTCATCACATGGAGAAAGAAGAGTCTTCATCATGCATCTAAACCCACACGGTGACCAAACCATGGTACTTGGTTTTCCATATCAAGGAGAAGTATTGTTAACTTGAGTTGGTATTAATGGGAATAACTTATCTATGCCCGGGGATATAATTTCATGTTTGGAACATCCATGGCTACGTAAGCCATTCCTATATTTGGAGGAATCTTTGGACAAGGTGCAAGTATGCAAGGATTGGGTATCACGTCTGGGAGTGGTGTGGGACATACAACTAGTAGTGGGACAATATCACAAACCATCGATGTACAATTCAGTGGGATGTTGGGAACACTAGGCGCGACCACTTTAGGTCCTTTTCCGACTACAAGAGGTGGATCTAGTGGGTCAAGAGGAACAAGACCTGGTGGATCCAGTGGATTTGGTGGAGGAGGAAACACTAGAGGGAACCAAGGCTCTGGATCGGGAGGACAAGGACCCCAGCCACCTCCCCAAGTGTTTTTCAAGATGTCTTTACACTTACCAGACTATAGGGGTATTGAAGATGTTGCAGAGAATATGCACAAGTGTGAGTTACTATGGCGTGTAAAGGGGATCACTACCCCAGAGTGGAAGGCAAGTTAGTTTGCAACAACGTTGCAAGGGCGTGTACATAGTTGGTATAGGAAGTATGACCCCCATCAGATGGTGGTAGACTACACCACATTAAATAACACCTTCTAGAAAAGTTCCATAACCTTGAGTTTGAATAGAAGAACATCAACACTCTGAAGGATATCTATAGGGAATGGAAGAGAGTGTGTGGGAGTATGATGTGCATTTCAAGACTCTCTTGTCTAAACTATCCTATGACATTCATCCTTCTCAACATGCTCAATGGTTTGTTGGAGGATTGATAACACCATTTAGAAGGGATCTATCACACGAGACTTTCACGAGGACCAGTATGAGGCATTGGAAGCTTCCCACACCAAATCTATCTATTGGGAGCATTGATTCTAGTGTTAGTTGTTTTTGGAAGCTCAAATTGCTGCAATGGCCAAGTAGTTAGAGAATTTGTCTACAAACTCAGCACATGAGGTTTGTAGTGGACTCTGTGTACATAATACAAAGTGGAGGGACATGCATAGTATATTTGCCCTCGGAATTCGCTATGTGCTATTTCGGTAAGAGCTTGTGAGATTTGTCATGGGGATCATGATGCAAGTAGATGCCTTCTATTCTAGTGCGTGAACTGAAAGAATGTTTCTTGTTATTACAAGATATGTTGCTTGTTATTCCTCTTTTTTTGAATGCAATAAGATAACAACTCGTTCTAAGCTCTTAAATGTGGCATGGTTCTTTTCTACTCATTTTCATTTGAAAATTTGTTATAAGATGATGCATTCTCATAAGACTCACATAAAGGAGAGACTCGACGCCCGCGCATGCCTCGAGTGAGTGCCCAGCACCCGCTAAGTGATAGGTTGACACATATGGGATTAAACTATTGGTCTAAGGGTATAATATATGACTATAGCACATAGGGTTGAAGACACGCGGGAAGGGTTATAGCAAGGTTTTTAGAACACGTGGCACATGCACGCATAAGGAAAGATAGGTTTTTGGACTTAGCCATATTCGGTGTCCCAGAAGCACACAAGAAAAGCATGACCCATCTAGCATGTGGAGTGGATAAGGTTCCATCCTGGTGACTGTAGGATCAAAAAAGAATATTCCATGCATGCGATGGAAGGTTCCAGAAGAGCATCATTGCACATAGTGGAGAGATCATATCAAAGGAGGGGATGCTCCATTAGAGAACTACTTGAACACTTGGCAACCAATGCATTTACCTCGGAAGGCATGGTTGTGAAGGTAGAAAAGTTAAATATACGGAGTTTGCAAATATTAGAAAGGACACGAGAGAAGATAGAGAGTGATTAGTGTGGTAGACTAGTGGAAGAGAGGCAAAGCTCTGCAGAAATATAATGAAGAATTCTATGGGCTAGGATTAGAGAAAATATAGGAGTGATGACATATTTAGATGGATGGGTCTGCATTCTTCTTTGTAACATGAAGGACATAGGGTAGTTATGATGCATGAATTTTCTCTACATTATTATATGGGTCTGTTATGACCTCAAGGAATGTAGTGCGACTATTGAACACATCAATATGAATGTAAGTCTCTATTCTGAATCATTGATGTGTGCATGAGTATAACCCTTGTGCATTTCCTTTATGTATGAACCATTTTCATATGTTGTTCATCATTTCTCTTCTATGGATGCATTGATGTGATAACTCATCCTAGGTTCTCAGAACGTTGCATGGTTCTTTTCTATTCATTTACACTTGATTGTCTTTCATAAGATGGTGTATTCTCACAAGATTCTTATAAAGGAGGGGCCCAAGCTCGTGCATGCCTCTGGTGAGAACCCGGTGCCCACTAGTTGATAGGCTGGAATGCATGCGATTTTACTTTAATCTAAGGGTATAAAAATGACTACAAGCATGCACAACACCCAATTTTTATCTCAAATGTTTAAATGTTTCTCTTGGTAATGGTTTTGTGAAATTTTCTACTAGCTACTCTTCAGTAGGCACATCTTTAAGTTTGACTTTGCATTCACTGACCTTATCTCTCAATAATTGGTACTTGATTAGGATGTGTTTAGTCTTGTAATGCATTACTAGGTTCTTAGATACACTGATTGCACTTGTGTTGTCACAATAAATAGGAGTGGGCCCTTCATACTCCACTTTGTAGTCTTTTAATGTTTTCCTCATCCATAATACTTGTGTACAACATGTAGCAGCTGCAATATATTATTCTTCATAAGTAGGTATTGCTATTGAGGATTACTTCTTCCTTTTCCAAGATACAAGACACTCACCTAGAAAGAAAACCCCACCACTAGTACTCTTTCTATCATCCACATTACCTACCCAATCAGCATCTGTGTATGCTTTTAGACTAAAGTCTTTACTCCTTGGGTACCATAGACCATATGAAAGAGTTATTTTGAGGTATATAAAGATTATTTTGATAGCATGCATATGGCTTTGTCTTGGATCATCCTGATATCTTTTTACTAGTCTAACTTCCCGCATGTTATCGGGCATACATGTTGTGGTATAGAGAAATTTGCTTATCATAGACTTGTACAATGTTTGATCTACTTTTAGAGCATCATATTATTTTCTTAGTTTACATCTTGTGATCATGGGAGTACTTACCTCTTTGCAATCTTCCATATGAAACTTTTTCAACATTTCCTTGATGTACTTTGCTTGAGTTATGAATATGCCATTTGTTGATTGGTTCACTTGCAGCCCAAGAAAGTATGTCAATTCTCCCAACATTGACATCTCAAAATCTTGTTTCATATCCTCTACAAATAATTTTTCATGCTCTCTTTGTTACTACCAAAAATAATGTCATCCACATAGACTATCACTATCAATTGCTGCCCATTTTCATTCTTGACATATAGATTGTTGTCAACATCTCCTTTCTTGAATCCTTTCTCTATGAGGTACTTATCTAGCCTTGCATACCAGGATCTAGGGCTTTCTTCAAACCATAGAGTTATTTCTTTAGTTTACATACATAATCATGCTCATCTATGAGTATGAAACCATCTAGTTGTTCTATGTAAACCTCCTCTTCTAAGGTGCCATTTAGGAATGTTGACTTCACATCCATCTGATAAAATTTTAATCCTTTGAAGCTAGCATAGGATAATAACATTCTAATTGCCTGCATCCTTACCATAGGTGAAAATTTATCTTCAAATTATACTCCTTCCACTTGAGTGTAGCCTTTATAAACTATCCTTGCCTTGTTTCTAGTGATGACTCCATATTCATTCATCTTATTTCTAAAAACCCATTTAGTGTTGATAACATTTTTGTTTTAGGTCTAGGAACTAGCTCCCAAGTTTCACACTTCTCAATTTGATCAAGTTCCTCATTCATTTCTTTGACCCAATGTTGATATTTTCTAGATTCTTCAACATTTTTGGGCTCTATCATGGATAGGAGGGTTGTATTCTCATGAGTTTTCAATTTTTTTCAACTTTCTTCTTATGAATCTATCTCGTATCTTTATTTCCAATAATTTGATCAGTTAGATGATCCTTTTTAACCTTCCTTTAAGGTGTTTTTGTATCAGGTCTCTCTTATTTTTCGTTTGCTTCTCAATGAATGATTCTTTCCTCTCTGCCATCTTCTTGGACTTCTATGCATGGATATTTATCTTCTGCATCTTCTTCTCCATTTTGGGATGAGTTTTGGTCTTCAAAGGATATGACTCAGCAACCTTGGCATTAGTAATTTTAACTATCTTTTGGAGACTTTTATTATAACATCTATATGCTGCACTTAATGAAGAGTACCCTAGAAATATCCCTTCATCACATATAGAATCAATTTTCCTAGATCATCCTCATCTCTCTTAATGTAACATTTACTCCCAAACACCCTAAGATGTTTTACATTTGTTGACCTTTCTTTCCAAATATCATATGGTGTCTTATTTTTATTCACTCTTATTTTTGCCCTATTAAATATATATACATCTATGCACACTACCTCTCTCCAATAACCATCTGGAAGTTTAGATTCATTCAACATTGTTCTAGCCATCTCTTGAATTGTTATATTCTTTCTCTCAACCACCCCATTTTGTTGAGGTGTCCTAGTTGATGAAAAATATCTCCTGATTCCATTCTCTTCACAGAATACATCAAACTCATTGGACCAAAACTCACCACCTCTGTCTGATCTCAAACATTTTATATTTTTATTCTTTTCATTTTCAACTAAGGATTTGAAGTTCTTGAATCTTTCTAATGCTTCTGATTTTTCTTTTAGACATGCAACCCAAGTCATCCTACTATAGTCATCAATCAAGTAGCATAAAATACTTATCTCCTTATATGATTTCAGTTCTTGTGGTTCCAACAAGATCAGTGTGTATCAATTCTAAAGGCCTTGATGCAGAATATTCCTTTGACTTAAAACTTCTCCTATTTTGTTTCCATGTAGGTAGGCTTTACAAAGTGTCTTAGATAGTTTGATTATTCTTGGTGTGCTTCTAACACATCCTTTTGAGCTTATTTTGACAAGGTTATTAAAATTCAAGTGCCCTAGCCTTCTATGTCAAATCCAACTGTAATATTACTTATTTTTACAAAACTTTTCTTTGTGAACTTCCTTTAGCACATACATGTTATTCTTAGTTCTCTTTTCTTTTCCAATCTTCTTGCCTAATTTTATTTCTCTAATGTCACAACCTTTGTCATGGAAATATAATGTGTACCATTTCTTACAAATTTAGCTAAAACTTAGGAGATTGTGCTTGAGACCTTCTACATATAATACATTTTCAATTATTGATCTTCAATTATCTAGGCTTAATGATCCCTAACCAAAATTATTAGCTGATTTGTTTTCTCCAAATCTGACATCTCTTAAGGAATTCATAGTTACGGAGATTAACTTGTTCTTATCACTTGTCATGTGACTTGAGTAGTCACTTTCAATATACCATATTCTAATCTCATCTTGAATGTGTAATTTTTTTTATGCTATCATATTTCATTCTACCTTCTTTGTAGGATCTGAATTTACTACATATATCTTTTTATCCTTTCTCAAAGGGTTCTAATTGTAGGAATTTTCTATATGTCCAATATTTTGGCAATTATAACAAATTATACCCTTGTCTCTTCTCATATTTTGTGAGTTATAATGCCTATCATGACCTTTAGAATTTTTCTTACACTTGATAGCTTTATGACCAAACATGTTACATGAGAAACAATAATCATAAAAGGAGTGGGATTACTAGATTGCATGAGAGTTTCTGAAGGGATTTGTTATCACCATCTAGGGGCCAAGTTCATTGGAGAATTCAAATTCTTGATGCTCACCGAGGAAGAAAACCTTCCAATGTTACTTGGGCACTCATGGTGTTAGAAGAACAATGTCGACCTGCAATTTAACAAAGGGTATATCAGCTTTGAGAACAAGGAAGAAATGGTGGTCATTCCATTGATGGATGGGAATTCAGCACCCTATACTAATCCCTTAGGATAAGAAGTCTTGGATAGAATATATATACGCCCCTTCAAAAATCCTAAGAAAAATCACCCCATGGAGGGAGTCATCCACTTTGAAGATGCTCATTCCTTAAGTGATACCACTAGTTTAGCATGCAACAATTGGGTACATGGGACCTATGAGTTGATTAGGTGATAGTTGAGAGGATTGGTAACAAGGGCATGCTCACTCGGTGCACCTAGGAAGGAATTTTCCAAGTTTTTATGCGGGAGCATACCCTGAATCTTTCTTGCAAGAGATAGAATCTCGGTGGAAAAATGAAGACAAGAGGATGGGAATGCTCAACTACAACTTACTCGAACTATAGTGCACTAGTGGGCTACACATTGAGAGAACCTCCTAGAGTGGTGTGAGGTAAGGATTGCATTTTCTATAAGGTTCTCCAGGAATAATGTGCCCACTATCATACAAGACTACCATGGTAAAGAGACCACCTCATTTCATATCCAAGTATGCGAGTAGGCATGTAAGTTAAGGAAAAAAGCATTACCACCTTTGTTATGGGTGCATAAATTGTATTCCACCTTACAAGGTTGTGCATGTGCATGGTATATTCATTCGGAGATGTGTCATCAAACAGGTAATTGGCAGGAGTTGGCGGTTGATCTCATTCAAGATTTCAAGTATAGGAGTACCAAGCCATCGGTGGATAAGGTGTTGCAAGTAATCAAGTGCCTCATAATGGGAGATAGTGTTATGGCAGAGGATATGCTATTGGAGTTACTAGGTGAGCCTTATTTGGAGGCGTACCTTAATGAAGAAGAATCAAAGGAAGTGTAACTTGATCACGCGTGCATGGAAAAAGAAAAATGAAAAATGGTCTATGTAATAGACGGAGAAGAGATGGAGACTTTGGATGTTAACCATTCTAAAGGTACGTGCAAATTCATAGAAATAACTGATGAATGAGCACACACCTACCATGACCCCTTGAAAATAAAGAAGGTTAACATTGGGACAGAAATAGAACCTAAGGAAGCCATCATTAGGGACTATTGGTCAAAAAAAGAAGTTTCAAAGGTCATTGATCATTGCGTGAGTTCCAATATTTATTTCCTCATAGGTACCATGAACTCAAAGAAGTTCACCATTCCTTAGGAGAGATGAAGATCAAGTTAAAGGAAGGTGAACGCCCAATTCAAAAGATTCCTTATCAAATGAGTCCAAATTTTCATGTACAAGTTAAGGAAGAAATAGATCAAATGATAGCATCTCGTATCATTGAGATAGTGGAAAAATCATAATGGATAAGCCTAATGGTTATTAGTATCAAGAAGGATGGAAGGATAAGAATCAGTGTTGACTACATGGATCTAAATGTAGTATGTGTCATCGATCCTTTCCCAACCCCCTTTACTGAAGAAATTATGTGAGTAGCGAGGCGCGAAGTCTACTCCTTCACAGATGGGTTCTCAAGGTATCAACAAGTCAGGATTGCAAAAGAAGACCAACTTTTTCCATTAAATGGGGAAGTTTTTCCTACACAGTTATGCCTTTTGGATTGAATAATGTGCATGTTGTGTTCTCGCACATCATGTTACAAGAATTTTAGGACTTCATCCATAAGTTTATTCAAGTTTACCTAGATGAATGGATGGTGTATGGATTGGTGAAATATCATTGTGACAATTTAAGGCTGATGTTTGAGATATGTTAGTAATTAAGGATATCCCTCAACATTAAGAAATGTGTCTTTTATACTCCATTTGGAACTCTATTAGGACACATTATATGCAAAGAAGGCTTATTAGTGGATCTCGCTAAAGTTACAGTTATTATAGGATTAGGGAGCCTACTAATCAAATCACAAAGTGTGCATTCCTTTGGCATATGGGGTATTACAGAAACTTCATCAAGGGGTATACCAAGATCACCATGCCCTTGGAGGAATTTTTAAAACACAAGAGTTCCTTTCATTAGGGATAGGTGTAGCAAAAGGCATTTGACACTTTGAAGGATAGGCTTGTCACAACACCCATATTACATTTTCCTTCGTGGGATAATCCCTTCCATGTGCATGGTGATTCCTCAGGAACAACTATGGGAGCAATACTAGCACAACCTGGTGAGGGAATTATTGATCATCCCTTATGTTTTATAAGTAGAAAGTTGACACCAGCAGAACAAAATTACACAACTACTGAGCATGAAGCATTATCTATGATCTACGCACTACATAAATTCTGGTATTATCTATTGGTGACACCATTTATTTTCTACATGGACCACATGGCATTAAAATACTTAGTCAACAAGCCCATTCTACAAGGGCGCATATGTTGTTGGGTCCTATTATTCCAAGAGTTTGAGTTCACAGTGGTTGTAAAACTAGGAAAAAGTAATTCAGGACCTGACCACTTATCAATAATCAACTCAGGGGAGGACATGTAGAGAATTGAGGATACCATGACAGATGTGCAATTATTTAGGTTATAGCGTGCACCCTCATACTTTGAATATATCACAGTGTTCTTAAATACAAGTGTGGTTCCTGAAGGAATGAATTCTCTGGAGAGAAAATAGTTAGCAATATGCATCACACCCTACATGTTGATTAGTGGAGACCTATATAAGTTAGGTCATGATGAGGTTCTGTGCCGATGCATATTAGAGAATGAGCACATGGAAATTATAGAAGAAGTGCATGGTGGGATTGCAGGAGGACACTATGTAGGAAATACTACCACACGGAAGATTTTATTAGCAAGGCTTTGGTGGGAAACCATCTATAAGGATTGTATTGAGTTTTACAAGTCCTGTGACCATTGGTAGTGCCTTGGAAAACCTATAAAGAGAGATGAAATTTCCTTATGACTGATAGCAAACGCTGAACCATTTGAAAAATGGGCAATCAACTTTAGAGAGACAATTGTGCCAATTGCATGAAGGACTGGTTCATAGTATATCATCACTTGCATTGATTACTTGACATGGCGGGAAGAGGCAATGCCTATGAAGGATTACACCATAAATGACAATTGCTACATTTTTATGGGAGAGATAATCGCATGTATGGTTTTCCTTTAAGTCTAACAAGTGATAGGGGTACACATTTTCTCAATGAAATGGTCAGGATTCTATTAGCATAATTTATGGTGGCTCATCATAACACTACCCCATATCACCCTCAAGAAAATGGAACTATTGAGGCATTTAACAAGATACTAAGTCACACATTGACTAAGATCTATTCCGTTAGAAAACAAGATTGGGATGACAAAGTATCACCGTTCTATGGGCATATAGGATAACCCGGGAAAGGTTGAACAAGGTCATACTATTTCAATTGATGTTTGGCGTGAAGGTTGTTTTACCATTGGATTTAATGTTATCATTGTTGCGTATAGCGCATGCGTGATATTTAGCTAATGAGAAACCGCTAGAAGAAAGAATTTATAAGTTTATGGAGTTATACGAAAGGCGATCACTTGCTAGATGGAGTTAGAAGATAGAGAAATCAAGACAAAAGGCATGGTGTGATCGTCATATCAAGAAAAAGAAGTTTGAGGTTGGGAATATGTTGTTGTTGTATGATTCCAAGTATCTGTGCCATCCTACAAAGTTAAAATTCCACCGGGTTGGGACCTTACATCATCTCGTGCATTCTTGATTCAGCCGCTTGCTAGTTCAAGCATTGGATGGGATGAGGTTACTGGCCATTTCAATGATATTAGGTTGAATCCTACTATAATAAGTCTTCTTGGTGTTTGTAATAAGGTAGTATTTCCAGTTAGCTTAGAATTTCCCTTTATACTTTTTCTTTCTTGTGTTTCCCTTTCTCGTTGCTTGTTCCTTTCTTTTTGTTTCATTTTTGTGCCTTTTGCACGGTAACCACATTATTTTTCTAGGGTTGTGTATGCACAGAGGACCGTGTATCTATATTAGTGTGGGGTGGAGTGATGTGAAGTATAGGCCTGCAATACAAGTTGAGTGGCCCAGTAGAAGGAAGCACGTAAGGTGGAGAAATCACGTGAGGAAATGGTGGATATTGGATTATGGTGTCAAAAAGGCTTTGTAAAAACCACATATAGAAAGGATGAAGAGTGCAGGAATAACATGAGGTAGGCGAGGTCAAAAATTGGGTAAAGGATAGAAGAAGTGCCTTCGGTGCTATTGACATGCGCGTAAGAGTCTTCAATATATTTGAAATTTTTGCACCTGAAGGTTGTCAATTTTTTGTGCAAGATTAAGTGTGTGGGTAAGGGTGCTTAAAGTTAGCTTAGTGGAAAAATCCACATTTAATGTTAAGGTATGTTGGTAGGTGATATAGCATTTAATGCTAGAAACAAGGAAAAGCTATAAATACAAAGTCGGGCAAGTCATTTGTTACCTTGCGATTACGAAGTAAAAGAAGCTCTTGCGAACTAGAGCATCCAGAGAGAAATTTGTGTGAAGAAAGGAGAATCCAATAAATTTGAGTGTGCATCTAGAGTAGATATGTGAACCAGAAGGAAGGAGTACACAAGTGTGAGGAAGGTTGTGTGAAGAGCATCGTCTTGTGGAAGGATTTCCTAGTTAGGGTTTGACAGCTAGGGCATGGAGAAAGAAGGATTCAATTTAGGAGTTGAATCTTTGGAGTGAGCTTTAGGATTGAGTAGAGGAGCAAAGCAAAGCAAGAGGAAGGAGTAATTAAGTTCAGTCTAACTAGAAAATATGGCACCCAAAAAACCAACTATTTCACCAAAGAAAACAAAGGGCAAGGGCAAGGGAAAGAAAATCACTTCCGTCACAAGCACCAACGAAGAATGGTACGCAGAAATGCAGTACCCATATGGGGTATTGCTAGGAAAAGAGTGGGAGTCACACTTACGAAATATGGCCATGAGTGATTATAACCATTGCATGAGCACAATGGAGAAGGAAATGGCATTGGATTTGGTCCACCAACTAACAAGAGGACACCAGATGGGATGCCCATTTACAGTGATGAGGTGAAGGTCAAATTAGAGAAGGTTGGATTATTGCAACTATATGAGTTGTCATACTTTGGCAAGCCTAAGTACCTTTACTAGTGGTTAATGTCACGCATACATGAGGATTATTTTTATTTCATAGGGCGCAAGATGTACATCACACCATAACTGATATCTAAGTTCACAGGCCTCATTTGTGAAGGAGATAGCATAGATGATGATCTGAGTGACAAGGAGGCTATCAAGGAGACTATAGCCACGTATGACTACAAGAAGGGGTCATGATACTTTGACATCGCCGAGATTCCAGACCCTATTATGAGGATGGCCACACACTTGGTGACCAAGCTCAATGACCAGGAATGATGGACACAAGTGAATAAGGCATGGCTAAATGTATATCGGAAGATATTTGAAGGAACCATCTATAACTTTTCTTCTTTCATTGCAGATGAGATTATAAGCAACACGCAGGAGGGAGAGAAGATACTCTTTAGTAACATCCTCCTCACCATTGTATTTCGGATATCGGAGTGCCCAATGGGCCTAAAAGTTCATTTAGGAGTATCCAAAAGAGGGTCCCTTTCTGTAAAAGGTTTTGAAATACACTTGTGAAACCATGATGTCCATTCACAAATCGCACCTAGAAAACTGGTATAAGAAAATACATGATGCATTTAGGGATGAGTGGAGGATCCCAAAGTAGTTTCCCATGCTCATGGATGGAGAGGCAAAGTTTGCGATATACCAACACTTTTTTATTGGAAAATTTACGTTGTGATGGGAATATGATTCCATGGTGCAAACTACCCTTCTCCTTCACCGTGAAATACTTCCAAACTAGAGTTATTCGGTTCAGCGAGGCCAAGAGACTAAGGTTCAACTTTAGTGAGGTAGATATAGAATACTGTAGATATAGACCTTAATGAGGTAGATATATGTCGAATCTTGTTTACCCAAAGAATCACATGTATGTGGAGAGATATGTCTCCCACAATATATATAAATGATGAAATATTTAAGGCTTCTAATTGTAAGAAGGACCACATTAAGGGTGTATCTGCGCATAAGGCCAAAATTTGAAAAAGGAAATTACTTGGAGAATGATGTCTCCATCCCTAAAGATCCTACATGGAGGAAGAAGGTCACGCCTAGAAAGAGATAAAGAGAAGAGGTACAAAAGATACCAAGTGTTCAAACCACACAAACATTGAGCATGCCGAAGTGAGCACTAAACCTAGTACTTACACGTGAAGGAAAAATTCTCTAGTAAAGACTAAGGCCCTAGAAGAAGAGGTTCCAAAGCATGAAGATCCCCTCACCCATGAGGAATCGCCAATGAAGAAATAACTTGTCGAAGAAAAGAAAAGGAAAAATCTCCCGTAGTGGAATCCCAGTAAGGAAGAAGCAGAAGATAACTGATGAGGTAGATTCAGAAGAAATAGAAAGTCTAGATGCCTACATTGGTGACAAGGATGATGATGATGAGCCAGAAGGAGGTGAAGATCATCATGTCTATGAGATACATGATTCTGAGGAATAAGGAGATGAGTATAAAGAAGGAGATGAGGAGTATAATGAAGGAGATGAGGAGAAGGAAAATGAAGAATAAATTGAGTCCCAAGGTAAGGGGGTGAACAAGCAAGAATATACAAAAGATCAAAGGAGCCCAAGCCTCATGAAGGAATAGATAGTTAAGGCTACGAGAGAGGAAGTGGTGAAAATCATCGAGCACCTATTGGAACAATAAGTTGAACGCAACGCGGATGTGGTGCTAAAGGAAGTTGAGGAGGAAAGCATAGGAAAAGAATATGACAACATGGGAGGAGATCCTAGTTTGGCTGTAAGCTTTCCAAGGGCCACATGCATAGGGAGAAAGAGCACGAAAGTAGCCCAAGATCAAATAATGAGCTACATTGATGATTCAAACAAGGTGTTGCACGCGTGCTTCTAGAGCACTGTTTCAATGGAACAACTCTTAGCCATGGCTTCATTTTATGAGGAAAGTGCATATCCTCAGATAAGGAAAATGTTATCATGGGAATTTGACTCCCACATTCGAGCCCAAAGTTGAGATAAGCTAAGGAGAATTGTTGAAAGTGCCAAAAATAAAATGAATAAACCCCTTGGTCAATGCCCAACAATTATCATATGAGAAAATCTGCAACATGCTCAACAAAGTCTCAGTTATGGTTGAAGCTAGGATCTTCAGAAGAAATGACAGGGTGAAGTTCCTAGAGGTAGAGCTAGAGAAAAAGGAGGAAGAAATCCTTGAGAAAAGAAAGGATCTAAAGTAGGAGGAACTAATTAGCTCTCAGTTAAGGCGTGATCTAAAGGATGAGAAGGTAAGAGTGTGTGAGGCTTATAATAAGATAGAGATGATCACGGATTTCATTATCTTAAAACATCCAAACTTAACACCACCCATGCAAAAGTATGGATCAACCTTGGAATGCCTAGAAGACTTGACATGCATACCCACTATGGAAAGGTGGTCGCTTGCCTTAGAATCCACAGAGGAGGCATTGGTGTGCCAAGAAAAATAAAATAAGATGAAGGATTTGGAAATTTTTGCTCAAGTAAACATGATCCTCTTCGATGTAAAATTTTTCACATAAGTTACTAAAGTTTCCTATGATAAGCTGTGTGGATAGGGGTAGAGTGGCAAGTATCTTAGTTGCCACCCATGAAGTGGAACTCAAAAGTTTCAGGAAAAGAACAAGGGAATAGGGTTGAGTGAGACAAATCCTAGATGAGGTACAAAATAAATTATAGGCCATTGAGACCTTATGGGGCTCAATCAAGAACCGGTTGAAGGAATTGTACCCCAAATCACTTGGAGGATGGATGAGCTTGAGGATTTGGGCAAGAAACTGGAGGAGATTGTGGAGACAATGAGTGCTAAGGGAGAGGAGCTGAATTTTGAAGAAGTGATCATCCTAGTGGGGAACCTCTGTCGTGGCTCGAGTGAGGTCAACACTTAAGGAAAGTTAGAAACAAATTTAGGGAAGGATTTGCCTCTCCTCTAGAAGTAAACAACTTCCCCATTCTTTCATTCTTTCCATATTTATTCATTCCTTTATTCTTCCATTCCAACCATTTGTAAAGGATTCACCATTATTTATTTTTTTATTGGAGAGTGTTTCCAAGGATGGAGAAGATGTGTAGTGTGGGGTGATGTTGGGCCCCAAAATATAGCTAAGTATAAGAGGGCGCGTGGGTGCGCGGGACCTAGTTAAAGAAGGGCACATAGGTTGAAGTTGCATAGGGAAGGGTTCTAGTAGGGTTTTTTAGAACATACGGCATGCACACACAAGGAAAAACATATTTGGTACTTAGCCACATTCAGCATCCCAAGTAGCACACGATAAAATCATGACCCTTGTGGATAAGGTGCCACTGTGGACTGTGGGATCAAAAGGGAATATTCCAGGCATGCGATGGAAGGTTCCATAAGACATCATTACAAGAAGCAGAGAGCTTGGATTGAGAATGCATGCTTCCATGGAGGACCATCTTAACACTTGGCAATTGATTTGTAGCTTCTTAAATGCATGGTGGTGGATGCTAAGGAGAGAAGAAATAAGGAAGAAGAAGAGTGTATAGAGTGTGGAGAATACGAAGGAGAGAAAAGAGAGGTGAAGCCCTACAGAAGCTGAATGGGAATGTTAGGGGTTAGGCATTAGAATAACTTTGTAAGAAATGGCACATTAAGGGGGATGGGTCTGATATTCTTATTATTTTTGTAATATGATGAGAATAATATAGCTCTAATGCATGACTTGGCTCTGCATAGTTATATGAGGATCTTTTATGACCTCAGGGGATGTAATTTGGATTGTTGAACCTGTTAAAGATGAATATAAGGCTCTTTTATAAATCATATATGTGCTCGATGTATAATTCTTATGTATTTCCTTTATGTATGAACCTTATGTTGCTTGTTATTCCTCTTTTCTAGGATGCAATAAGATAACAACTCATTCTAAGCTCTTGAATGTGGCATGGTTCTTTTCTTCCCCTTTTCATTTGAATATCTATTATAAGATGATGCATTCTCATAAGACTCATATAAAGGAGAGAATCGACACCCACACATTCCTTGGGTGAGCATCCAAAGGTGCATGTCGGGTGATAGGTCGGTGCGTATGGGATTAGACTATTGGTCTAAGGGTATAAAATATGACTACATCTTGGTTCCATTTTCGGGACCTCTTTTTGAAGTGTTTATGAGAAATGACATGCATCTTTGTCCCTGTAATGTGTGATGACAGGAGATTTACCTTATAAAGTGTTGAAACATGGTTCAAGATCATGCAGATTATTTTTCTTAGAGATTCAATACTAAACCCGAGTTCGATTTGCGTAGATGGGTAGAAGAGAACCTATACCATGAGTTGTATGAGACATTATTTTGTTGTTTCCTAGTAGAACTATATGAATGGCTTTTAGCATACGCATCCAAATCGAGCTGGTACTATAGATCATGCGTATGGACCCAAGATGACTATCCCTTTTCATTATTATTGATCTTCTTAGTGGTGGTGTGAGATGGTTTAGGAGTACTCTTTCCATTCCTCGATCATCTGCTCCATCATCCTTGTTTTCTTCATAGTATCTTAAACATGATTTTTCTCTTGCATCTCTTTGGATTCTTAAAATATTAATTAGATCATGTGTTATTTTTTCAAAATTTTAAAACAGATCCACCTTGCTTGACATTTAATTCAGATCATTCTTTGGATGTTCTATTTCTGATTTGAGTCTTAGAAACTCTTCATATTTGGATGTGAATGACAGTGAAATTATCTCTAGTTGAGCTTCTAGTTCCTTGAACTCATCTTCCTATTCTCTCTCCTTCATGTTTAATTTATTTTCATAGATGATAATTTAATCCTCATAGTCCTTCATCTTGGATTTCAATTTGTGGTACTTCTTTCTAGATAGTTGTAACTCTTCAAGAGCACTTACCAATTCATCTTCAAGGTCTACCACAACACCTTCTTCATTTGAGTCTTCAATCTCAACGTGATTATTTCCTTTAGAGCTACTCTCATGTGATGTTTCAAAATCCATGAAAAAGGTTTTATTATAGGCTTCATCCTTCTCACTTTCAGAACTTTAGATATCACTTGATTTACTTGAGCTTGAATCCTCCTTAGAGTAGAGGTTCATTTTTTAAAAATAAATTCCTTTTTCCCTCTCTCTTGAAGTTCTTTTTATGCTTGATATGTCTCTTACCTTTTTCTTCATGTTCATATTTCTCCTCTTTGTTTTTGTGAGGACAATTTGATGCAAAGTGACCTACTTGGCCACAATTGAAACATTTAAAGGGAAATTTTCCTTTATATTTACCTGATCCTTTTTAGTTTTTTCACAAACATGGCCTCTATCTTCTCATCATCAATTTCCATATCATATTCCTCTTATCTTTTCTCTTCTTTGGATTTGATTCTTTGTCATCTTTGAAAGCAGATTCTTTCTTACCTAATTTTTCTCCCAAGGTTCTTAATTCATATTCACTTAAGATGCCATGAAGCTCATCCAATTTTAGCTTGGTTATGTCCTTGGCTTCCTCCACAGCTAAGAATTTTGCATCATATTTAGGATTCAAGGACATCAGTTATATTTTAACAATCACATATTCCTCTTGCTTTTCACCAATCCCTCTTATCATGTTTGTCACTTCATTCACTCTTTACAGATAAGAAGCAATGTTATCATCCTTATTCATTTTTAGGCTTTCAAATTATGTTCTATAGGTATACAATTTGACAAGTTTTACTTTTTCATCTCCCTCATATATGTTCTTTAGTTTGTCCCACATTTCCTTGGTTGTTTTGGAGTGCATGAACTTTATAAACTCTATCTCGGATATTCGTAAAGAATGACATTCATATCTTTTGATGTGTTCTCGTGATCTTTCTTATCAGTTATTAAAGTGATAGGTGTACTAGGAATGGTGTAGCCATTTTTAACAACTACATGTATAGCATGTCCAAGAGACTAAAGGTATACACTCATCCTAACCCTCCAAAATTTACAATTAGTTCCATTGAAAAGAGGTGACTTGATCATGGAGTGACCATTTTTGTTTGATTGATATCTATGTTTTATAATAAGGGTCTCCTTGAAGTGGTTATACTTTCTCCTAAAGGTATTTTCTATAATACCAATTTTTGAACATTCAAGCACTAAGATGGAGAGGGATGAATCACCGCATTCTAAAACTTGTGAATTTGAACTTAGAAAACAATACAACATTCATTCATTATCCTTCTAAGTAATCAACTAATCAAAGCATGATAACAAAGAAGAGGAGACAAAAAACACGTGAGGACACAAGATTTAAGGTGGGAATCCCAATAAGGGAGAAAACCCACATAATCATGACTATGTCAATGATAATTTTCTGTAAGAATTATAATTATCTCACCATTTGGTGAGCACCCTAAAGCACCAACTCCAGTTTTGAAGCACCTACTTCAATTCTATGTCAAACAACCACTTAACTGATATTTTGCAAGCACTTACTTGTAAGGAATCTCACTCCCAAATTGTTGAGCTAACTCTCATTCTTTCATAAAATTATTTTTTATCACCTTCACCTCATTTTCTTACATCAACACCTTGTGATCATTGTTTTAGCTCTTTACTTCATGTTGCACCTATCTTCACAAATTTTCACATCATCAATATTCTCTCTATAGTAAGCACCATTTCATACAACATAAGGCATTTTTAAACACAAACATTCCTCTCTTTTATGTCTTTTACATTTATAATTATTGTCATTGTTTCTTTATTCTTCTTTCAACTCTAGCCAAGTAGACCAAGAGATAGGTCACAAACTACCAAAGTGAACAATCATTGTCTTTGCTAGGTCAGTTTCATATTCCCTTTGTTCCTTATTTTACATGACTCCTCCTGAACCTATAAGAGACAAAAAAATATGCTTCAACCATCTAACAATCGGTTAGAAACTCAGAAAATCTGATTTAAACCCTAAAATTTTCCTTTTCCTATTATTACACAAGATTTGTCTTCTAGCCAAGTGAATATGGGTTTGTCTTTAAGCTCTCGACCATGTGCCAAGTGTATTATGCGGTCTCCTAGGATACTATAATATCTCTCCATGTTCTCCATTCTCCTTACAAACGTCATTTGAGAAAAAAAAAAGTCTTGGAAGGAGCACAAACTGAACATGAGAATGAAGTGAACTTAAGGACTGTTATTAATCATATACTTATGATCGTAGGGTAAATCCATAAAAATCAAATTTTTAGGATCCAAAATAGTAAGTACAGTCATTAACTTGTCTTTTCAATTAGGGATATGCATTCTAAGTCACAATAAGACTTGAAAACTATCAAGATCAAGCTTTTCATGCATAAGGACACTGCGAAGATTAGGCATGTGGAAAAGTCCTTAACCCTAAACCTAATCTATAAAGTGAAGGTGTGGATAGCAGGTGATAAATCACCAATTGGTAATGGCCCCTTTGTTAATGGTGGGGCCCCTATCATCTCATTTAAGGATTTTTCTTTGTGCGATGGTTCCTAGTTTGTGGATTCCTCTATTTTGGATGTTTCAACATCACTTTGGTCTACATGGTTTCCCTTATTTTTATAGGGGATGAGGTCGAGGAACTAATGTCGGTGGTTTGGGTAGGTTCCTAGATCAAAGTGTTGGCATTAGCTTTAAGCAGCTCAAAGTGACCACTGGTATGGGCTAATTTGTTGTGCTCGATTCAATATCTAGTAGTGGATGAAGCTCAAGAGACAAGGGGGATCTAGTTGTGTCCATAATCCCACGGATGTTATTTAGATCTCTATGGATCCTTTCGGGGTTTTACCCAAGAATAATATGCAAACGGATCATGGTGCCTCTACTCAAGAAGTAAATCGAGGCAAATTTCCCCTATTCGTGTATTAGGCACTCCGGTATGTGGAAGTACATCGTGTACAAGGTGATTCCTATGTATGCCGGATCGAGCCTATGCGGTCTCGGAATCAGCCAAGACAACATAATAATAAATCCCTACTCATATTTATTTTAAGGATGTGGAAAGGGCTTTGGTGGTAATAGGAACAATGGATTGGTAGATGCCAATTGTAAACCTATGGCTTATGCTAAATCTACTCCATCTATGTGTTTTGGGGAAGAGGTGGTTCAATCCAAAGATGCTTTCAAGAGGAATGGTTTGATTTGTAGATTTAACAACTTTTTCCCAGGTTTGTCTATGCTTCATGCATGGATTTTGAGTCAATGGTGCCCTTGCATGGAAGGAGGTAGGATATATATATTTCCAAGTGCACATGTATTTTCATTGTTTCTTTTACAAGTGCTTCATATAGGGATTTAATTCTTAGGAAACTTTAGGAATTTTACTCACTTATGCTTTTGATGAAACCATGGTTTCCTTTGTTTAACCTGGTTTCTGATACTTTCCATGTTAAACTGGTATGGATATGTCTACCTTACCTTCCCCTCCAATTTTGGAAGGAAATTTGTTTAACTGTTATTAGTAACACTTTAGGGAAATTTCTAGCTATTGACCCTAAAATGAAATATTTTGAGCATACTACTTATGCCCAAATCTTGGTTTATATGGCTACCTCTTTGGACTACCCTGCTACTATTTAACTTAAAGTCTAAGATAGAACTTAGAGTCAAAACCTGGATTATAAAGGGTTTCCCTTTAGATGCAGAACATGATTCTCTCTTGGTCATTTAGCAACAGATTATCAGTTGGTTCAAAAACATGCTAAAGGTATAAGCTCTGGTGGAAGAACTCAAATTCTAATCGCTTGTTTGAGAATGATCCAGTGGATTGTAATTATGATCTAGTTTCTATGGAATCGGTTAACCCGGAAGTGGTGGAATTGAAACAATTTTATGATAATGTATCGATCACTTATCGAGGATCTCATGACTCGTGGAACACATTGAAGTTTTGATTCTAATCCATAACAATGAAAATGTAAATCCAAATATGGAAGAGGGTTGGAAAGTTGTCAATTAGAAAAAGAAAGGCACAATCTCTCCCCTTAAGATGCAGCTAAGATCTAAAGGGAAGGGGATTTGTTGAGACTGTTGTTGGTTTAATGCTAATTGTTTTGTTTTTGTTGTTATTTTGATCTTTGGTGTTGTTGGTATAGGCTATTCTATTTTACTCCTCAATGTCTTATCTTTTTCTCCTCCTTTTTGGACAGGGTAGGGTCCCCTTAACCCTTTTTCACCATTAATAAAAAATGCATGAAGGACACATATTATAATATTTTCATATCTTGGAGATGAATGTTTAGGATCATATCTCCATTTACCATACTAAAAAGGTTACGTCATCACAATATTTCTTCATTTTACGAGGCTTTAGGATAAGACACCACTTTTTTTCTCGACAACTTTTGTCTTGTAAAGTTGACACATTTTAAAAAACCATGAATATTATTATTAATCAACCATGATTGTAGGAACACATTTCAATGATAATATTAGTACTATGAAACTTCTCAAGCCCATTTTGTTTTCCAAGAACATGTCAACAAGATCAAACAAGATGGTTTTCTTAAAATTGTGCATAAAGAGGGTTTTGACACACCAAACCATAGCTTTATGTTTGGAGGATTAAACTAATTTTTCCTTCACTTTAATGCTACTATGAGTGTGTGATAACTTCACTAAGGGCTTGTACACCATGATCAAGGACTTGTATGCATGAGTTAACTAGAGAAATATGCTTTCTCAACTCGGGTCATTAGCCTTCTTGACTATACAAATATAGTAGTTGAAAATCAATAGGACTAAAGATTCAAATCACTTCACAAGAGATTTAATTTGAATCTATCAATACATATTGATCTTATATCATACGTTGATGACCATTTTATGCTTCAAAAATAGGTTCCCATATAAAAACTTACACAAATCACCATGAATGGTTGTAGCATGCACAGCAGTCTTGCAGGTAGGAAAGAGAAACCCACATGTACCTTCAAAAATATACACACAAATTTTCCAAGTATTTTCATTAAAAATTATTAGACATCATAATCTCTCTAGGATACTAATGTTTTCATCATGAAACCCCTAAGTCTTACTTATACCTACAAATTTCATTAAAACCTAAGTTTTTATTCTGTAGAGTCCCACATGCACTTGTACAATTGGTTGTTCTAAATCCCTAGGAGTATTTTACATGTCTATCACATAAATATAGATTTTTCAATACAAAACATGTTTAAATTTTTCATTTTTATCCTATTGCTCTAGGTGAGTGTTTTAGAGGGTTTGAAACCAACTAAGATAAATAGATATAAATTTTCAATTTCACCATCTTACAACATAAGAAATTTTGCATTATCTTTTTATCCCAATTTCCTCTAAAAAATTCTCTTATGACTTATCTAAATATTCCCTATAAATTTAGAAAATCTTATAAGAAGTTGAGGTGATTAATTTTCACTTCTCAAAACCCGGTCTTAGATAATTTGGCTCTATAACCTTTATTTTCACTTTACTGCCCTGAATTTTTGCTCATTCCATTAGGAATCAATGATCTAACATCTCCCATGTATTTTTGGTCCCTTTTCTCTCTTAATTCTCTCAACCTATCTTATTTTCCTAAGGCTATTAATCATGTTCTCAATCCTTCATTTTCACTAGGTATCCTTCAAGATTTAAATCCCTTATTTCTAACCTTTGACACCTTAAACAAGGCTTGCACATTCCTCTTACACATATCACCAAATTGTAGTACTTTGTATCACCTATAAAACATTACTTATCATGACCTTCTAGGAATAAGCCTTTGCACTAGGCCTAGTTTAGCTTGTTTTCCACTTTGAATACCAATTGTGACTTGATGAGAACTAAATGGCCACTCTCATACCTTTGAGACACCATGGACACATTTTTCCTTCCATACCAAGAACTAAGAATTTTTACAAGCTCACTCTCTACCTTGGGAATTTGAGACATACCTAAGAAATGCATCAATATACTCCTAAACCAAACACTACTTGACCTTTGGAGATGCCTAAAGAGAAATGAGACATATATTTATGAATTTAGGAGCATGATATAGACACAAGGAAAACTCAATGACCATGCTTGACTCCTTGAGACACACACTATACTACTGATGAACTCATGACACCATGATGACTCCATGTTAGGACCTTGAACCAATGACAAGACCTTGAATCAAAGTAAGACACTATAATGCAAGACATAAGACACTATAACACACTTCAACAAGAACTCATGAAGAGTGACATACCTACTCAAGCCCATGCTCAATCCTATTTGACATCAATGAAAAAAATTTCAACATGTAGTATGCCCTCAACAGTCAAGTGTGAATCGTAGCACAAGAGTGCACCATAGGGTAATGATGATATAAGTGGAATCTATCAAATGTGTGTAGGATGGATGAAAAAGACTAGATGTAAAACATGGACCCTTATAGTAAAAATTTGAGGCACCTAATAATGTGAAAAGGGGGAAGAGTAAGCATGATGCCCCCAATTATATGATGTGAATAAGAATCAAGTAATATCAGCAAAAAGATCATCATTTTCATGGTTGAAGCCGAATGGAGATGCATCAAAGACCTTGTAAGTAATAGTATGCGATTGATCATGTAAAGAGACATTCGACATAAATTGTACATGCCCGTTACATATTCCGCATCGGTGAATGTGGTAAAAGAAAACCTTGTGCATACCAAAGAGTAAGATTTTTTTGAATAGCTGAGAAATGAATAATTGTAAATAAAAACACAACAAAAATTCCAATATGATTAGGATCCAAAATGCCAACAATTTAGTCAAGCCAAGACTTCCCCAGTAAGTGGAGAATTGCTAGAAGTATGTGTAACAAAGATGGATATGTGGAAGATGTGGAGGCCATAAGAATAATATGAACATATCCATGAAGAGATAAGGTGAATAAGATAGAGGTAAAATATCATCGAGCATGAATCCAATCCAATCCAAGCCATAATGTGTGTAAACATATCGAACTAGTACGATCAAATGGAATGTGTGGCCAATAAGAATTATTAATGAAAAGAGTGTCTACAAAAGGTAGAACTACATATGCAAGTTTCTCGTGAGAGGGTGAGGAAGGTGACATGACATCCAACGTATGAATAGACCCCAATAAAGTACCATAGCATTAGTAGAAGGAGGGTATGACAATGATGTTAAAGGGATTATGTCCAATATACTGAGACATATTCCTTCGAGTGGAGATAAGATATCTAGATAGTTTTGGGGTTATGGATCGGACACAAGATGAATACTAGCATAATTTGGAATAGGTAATGCAAAGTGGTTAGGTCTAGCCGAAAATATTGGAATGGGTTACGATCAACAACAAATATGTATACAATCATATAATAATTTAATGCACCGGTGAACTATATAAGGAATTGCTTTCATGATGTGTAACCATGGCCTACCAAGTAAGCAATTATAATGAACTAGGATATAAAAAAGAATATTGTAAGAACTATTTTTGTCCCAACGGTGATAGGAAAAGTAATAGTGCCTATACATGGACACCATGGACATGTAGAAGAATCATATGCTTGGAGAGAAATGGATGTTTAGATAATATTATCTAAGGAAAGGATGATATTATGAATGAATGATAAAGTACAAATATTGATCCCATATCCATTATCGAATAGAGTTTGCTTAATACCCATGTTATTGATGCACGTCTGTATATATAGGGGAGGATCATTATCATAAATAGAAAGATTAACAACTATATCAGATGGAAAAGTAAGTTGTTGAGAAAATGCATCTATGAATGTCGATATACTATGTCTAGATGAGTAGTAGAAGGAATATGAGAATTAGTCAAAGAGAAATGATTTTATCTCAAAAATCGGGATTGGGAAGCAATAAATCATGAATGGAAATATCCATGATGAGAGGATCCTAGGAAAAATTAAATAAGTGATGAAATGAAGACCCAAGAGCGTTTGAATGAGACGGGTTCACCAAAATATTTAACAAAAATAAATACTTTTGTAAAACCCCGAGATATTAGAAGCACAATGCAATAATAAGTAGTAAAACATAGATTTGACGCAAGTAATAACAAAATGGAAATTAAAACCCTAGGTGCAAGAATAAGGATAGAGTACTTAGTTGATTTCACAATAAATCCTTAAGTGTGTTGGGCTAGGAAACTTTTGAATAGGAGGAATTTGTCACAACCACACTCATAAATTTGTAGAATTGTCGGAATAAGATGGACCAGGGGTGCACTGGAAAGGATTGGGTGCCTAGGCACTAGAGACTTCTAATAGTTTCCTGTGACTATGAAAATACTCAAAAACATATTTTTGTTGTGTCACAAAACCTGTCACTAGACTTTTTGTTTTTTTCTTGTACGTCATTGGATGGTTGCTATATTTGACTATAACCTAAAAAAATGATTTCCTTCAAAACCAAAAAACACATCAAATACTAAAAACTAAATATGCAAATGGAGAGTCAAAATAACCCCGACGGTCACCCAATAGAATGATCTTTTGATCGAGTGTTGCACTACATCTTAAATTCTATGTAGTTCTATGTGCATGTGTAGAATCGTGCCCTAGGAATCTCTTGTGCAAGATACACTTAAATAGAGAGTAATAAATAGATGTAGCAATGTAGATAGATGTGTTTATGGAAAAATGAACTTCCCCTCCTATGCGTGTATGCAGAAAAATGATGCTCTTAGAATGCCTTTGGATGCAACCTTAGGTGGTGATAGTAGATGCTTAAATCTTGGTCCTTTATTATGGTCACATAGCTTTGTATTTATATGATTCCCTTGTTTAAATTTCGTAATTGACAACTAAAAGGCCAACCCATAAGAAAACAAGATGCATAAAAGATAAAATAGGCCCAAAATGGGTGAGAAAGATACAAAGAGGTCGAGAGCGCCCAGAGGGGATAAGGGTAGAGTCAAGAAAGATAAATCAATGAATATCAAATTGGGTAGTGGGTGTGTGCAAGACCAAAGAGGAAACCAGAAAGACATAAAATAGGCAAAAGATAGATGTCAATTACTAGTTTTCTTGCTTAGAAATCATATGAATAATAGTATGTGATTATG
Source organism: Taxus wallichiana var. yunnanensis (assembly GCA_018340775.1). NCBI lineage: Eukaryota > Viridiplantae > Streptophyta > Pinopsida > Cupressales > Taxaceae > Taxus > Taxus wallichiana. Next base: position 291,035,933 of record CM031233.1, on the reverse strand, counting down.
ACCTGGAAATGTACACAAGTGCGTGATTTAGTGTCTATAAGTGCATATTGTACATTGGAAACATATTTAAGCTTGTTAATTCGTATAAGGTTGACCTCGTAGTCATTTAGGGTATAAAATAATTCATCAAAAGATAAAAAATTGAAAACATGATATAGACTTACAAAGGAGCAAGTAAACTCTATATGAATAGATCTTAAAGCTCATGATCCACAAGTGAGTTATTCATTTTCATGAGTATCATATTGTATCATAGCACATAAACTAACAATATCAATAGAATATTGTTTATGTTTTGAATAAGATACTTTTTCACAAATATTGATGGAGAAGTGTCATAAGAATTGATTTTAAAATAGGTTAAAGGCTTTAACATATTGAATAGGGAGGTCATAAAACCACTATAATGTTTAATATTTGACACTTCACAAGAATAGATTGGTAAGGATATTATCATTGCAGGAATAATCAATAGATTTTGCATGAAAAGATAAAATATGTTGTTCTAGATCACCTTTACCTTTGTAAATTGGAAGTTTATGAGTGATAAAACCCATAGGTAAAGGATAGTAAGTCACCTCTAATGTTAATGGATTATGAATTAAAGTGTGAATATGTGGCATGAGAGTTCATAACCATACCCCAATCTAACTCGCAACACCTTATCCTATGGATTGTAAAAATTATACATGAGGGAACATGTATATTTAAGAATCCATGTGTGTCCATAATAGGTGTTGCAAAATTAGTAAAATTATATGAAATTTATGTGGTATTTTGTTGATTACCCAAAGGTAGCCCCATACCAAGGGTAGATGTAGGATGAAAAAATTGAATAGGATCTTCCACATGAGATGAAAGTGGAACACTTGTAGATAAAGGATTGATAAATTGAAAGGGATTTTTCCCTTGGCTTGATTTTTTTATCTTGACCTTCAAGGAGAATTTTGAGGATTTTATCATTATGGTGAGAATTTTCTTGGTGAACTTTGCAAAAATTAGATAAAAGGATAACATGTTTGGGTTCAACACCATTAACTTGATCACGATAGATATTTTCAAAGTTTTCAAATTGATTAAGGTGAATTTAAATATCATTGTTATTATAATTTATGTGATCAATGTTACTTATAATTTTTATAATGATACTTATGTCATTAGTATTAGAAGAATAAAAAAAATTCAATGTAACCTCTTCTTAACATGGTATGGAATTTTGATGTGTTCAATGGGTTGGATAATAATCCTAACATTATGCCTAAAGGGCATGGAAGACCAACAAAAAGACAACAAATTGTATCCCAAATATGAAACCGTTGACAAAAGTTCTTAAAAATCATGAGAAGTATGTAAACCCTAGGGAAATTTGGAAGATCGTATTAAAGATATAGAAATCAAAATAAAAATATGAAAACTCTAGGTCAAATAAATCTAAAACCATAAAGGCTAGGTAAGGTTGTGTAGGATCTATAGGAAGGTTCTCTAAATTATTACACCCAAATTGAAATGATGTTTTACTTTAATTATGATTAAAAACTTAGAAAATAATGTATAATAAAACTAATAGATAAATGCACCACCATTTGGATCTCAAAATCCATGTAAAATATTATTGATAATTTGTATTCAATTAAGGCACATGTTAACTACATTACAACATAATAAGATGAGTACACTTGTCTTTTCTAATGCTTCACAGAGTGACCTCAATCAAAAAATGGATCAAATAGGATGTAACATGGTTGAATATGTTGTGTCTCTTAAATGAAGATTTGAAATCCTATTGGACACTAGTGTACAATGATTTTTTCCAATTTCACACTAGTGTCTGGCATTATATTTAAATTATTTATCAATATAGCTTGCTTCTTCTTCATCTTTTATTTCCTCTTATACTTCTTCTTACTTAAAATGTTCTTAAATGCACTTGTAGATATCAAGCCCTAATTTCTTGCACTAACACTCAAGTAGTCATTAAATAAAAAATAGTTTGTGGTTGAGTTGGAATTCCCTTTGTCATCAACCCTTATTTTATCATGACCAAGCACTACACTAAATTTCCCAAATGAGGGACTCAAACTCCATGTGGTTCTCATAGTGTTTTTATAAAGGTGAATGCAATTCTATAGCAGGATTTCCCTATGTTTTTCCTTGTGCATCAACACCAATAGTGTGCTAACTAATTATAATTTTGATGTATCTTTTGTGACTATTGAATAGAGTGACAAATATGGTTTTTGTATATAGATAATCACTAAAATAAAACCCCTTGAATTCCCTTTAGAATGTAGATACTTATTTGTGCTTGATTTGACTTTGACATGTTTTGGCTTAGATTGGTATGCTCTTAACCTAGTTTAGAGTGCTTAAAACTTTTATAGATGTTGTTCCTAATGTATTCTCTTGATTCAAGGAATATTTACTTAAGAATTTATACATATTTTTAGTATATCTCTTGAGAATTCCAAGTGAGTAAATGAGTATACCTAACTTTCTCTTATACTATTCCACAGGATTTGATTTCGTATTAAGGCCAACTAGGAATTGGAAATAGGTTAGAAATAAGAAATTCTAGTCACTAGCCCACTACATATAGAAATATTGAATAAATACATTGTTGGAATATAAAATTTCATTTAATTTATATGACAGCCCCATCAAAAAAATCCCCTTTTGGTCCAACTGGTCAAAATAGTCAAATTGGTCAAAATTGCCAAAATTGCTCATATTCAAAGATAAACTTCTAGGAAGGGTTTCAAGAGCATCGAGCATTTTATAATTCCTAATTATAGTCAAGAGAAAGGTATTGGATTATTATATATTATGGTATAATTTAGAAAGCATTCTTGGAGCTTTAAGATGTTCTTGGGAAAGACTTCTTCCTAGGAACTTTTTGAAAAAAATAAGTGGGCATGCTTCATTGAAGATTCAAATTCGACGAACGTTTGAGGAGCCTCATGAAGTTTTGGGATTTCATATCCCAAGAATTTGAATCCTATGGATCCTACTTCATTATGGAATAATTATGGTAGAATTATGTGAACATAAAGAGCGGAAACCCTTTCAACACTAGTTTAAGGTTACCTTTTTGTACACATATTTTTCACGAACATTTATGGGAACCCCAAGTGGATTTGAGAGCCTAAAAATATATATATAAAGTGAGGGTATATTCAATTCCCTTCATAACCCATAAATTATTTAGGCTTTCATTCATTGGAAACTCTTCTTACAACATGGCTCACCGACGCACCGCTATAGGTAAAAAAGAAGGTACATGTATAATTTATTGAATAACTCATTTTTAATATTCCTAAATTTTCTCATTGGATTAATTTTCATGTTTCCATGTAATTTCATATATTATACATCCAAATCTCGTTAAAAATCAACTTTGGGGAAAAGAAAACACTTTGAGGTGCATGCAAGGTGCAAACCATGCTCAAAATTCCCACTTGGGTGCATTTTCACACTTTTGGTGTCCCATTCACCTTCGAAACACTTTTGAGGTGTAATTAAAACCAAAAATTGTGCCTCTTTCTGATTGGTTGAGAAAAATAAAGAAAAGAGAGAAAAATAAAGCCCATAAACATAAAAAGTGGAGGCAAAACTTAAGTTACATGAAAAGTGGGTCCCACATCTTCCCTCCAAGTGCACATTTTAACTTCCCTTGCACCTTGGGTGCACTTTTTAGGTGCAATTTCACCCCAAAAGTGTGCTCTAATCTGATTGGAGGGGATATTTTAGTGGAATAAGTAAGGCACAAAGGCTAAACATAAAGTGTGGATGCAAAGGGAAGTATAGACTCCACTCAAGTTTCCCTCCAATCACACTTTTAAAATTCCTTTGCACTCCATGTGAACTTTTCAGGTGTAATTTCACCCAAAAATTCCACTAAAGTGAAATATACCTTTCATTCTCCACTTTCCCCCTTCATTTCTTCATCTCTCATTTTTCCACTTCCCCACTTCTCCATGTGCACTCCCCTTCTCCATCTCCACCATATGAGAACACTAAGTCTTGTTCCCCCATCATAAAAACATAAAAATATTTTTAAAAAGGGTGTAATCCATTAAATATTTCTTTTGATTTGGATCATTCTCTTCAAACACATAAAAACTCCCTTTGCGCCCTAGATGTCAAGATCTTGTTTTCCCATATCTCTTGATTCCTAACTTATTTATACCTCAAATTTGGACCATACATACCTCATGGTGGCACCTTGAACAATATTCATCAAACACAACACATTATAAAAACTTTCAAAATATATTTGTGAATTTTTTCCCAAAGAAACACCGCCTCCGTACATCTAGAAAATTCAAAATTTACAAGTGAGATTACGCCCAATTCACACAAAGGAATAATTTCAAACTTAGAGAACTTTATACACTCCTCAAATTCATAATTTTAATCTATCACAAATGATCTAAGAAGGAAAAAATATCATTAAATTATCTCAACCTTCAACAGCTTTAAAACCCTTGCAAAACCCCATGTCTATGGAAATTTGATTCGACCCATTCTTCCAAACCCCACGAAATAACCTTACCAAATTTGGAGAATCCATCCCTCTCCCTAAAATATTCAAAAAATATAAATATCAGCTTAAATGGATAATAATTTTTCTAGGGATGATCAACTGATTTTTTTCCTCTTTCCCATTTTCACTATTTTTCAAGCTTTTCCCACAATCAAAACTTGTTTTTGAACTCCCATTGATTCCAAAGAGAGAATCTCACAAAATTCAAATATCTTATTCATCTTTGAAATTTATTTCCAAGGAATCAAGTCACATCCAATTTGTATTTTATTTTCTCCAATGTTCCCTAAAATACGAAATCAGTTGCCCGTAACACTTTGAAATACACTCAAATTTTTGGATTTTCATAAACATATTTGGAATCCATTTTTTCTTGCACCATAGCATTCCTATAACTTTATGAGGCTAGTGGGGTCATTAAAATGTAAAATAAATCTTCAAAAATCCAAATACGGTTTTCTTTCAACTCTAATGGAGCACATGGATTTCGATGATCGAAGTAGAGGGTGGAAGAAGGAAAAATCATTTATGGACTTGAGTCAACATACATGGGAGGATTGTTGATCACAAAACATCCAATTGAATTTTTTAAGTATATCATGATGAGAACCATTATTTTAAGAGCCATTATGTTTCCGCGGGGTTCTCAAGAAGCTCCAAACACTGTCATGGTTGTCAAGTCTAAGGTGTGTGTGGTACAAGTGCATTCTTCATGATGATCGTAAGAGGAGTGTTTTCTCATATGGAAGAAAGGATATCATGTTCATATGTTCATCCTACCATTTCTCATAGAGGTGAAGAGGTGAAATGAGATATTTCAAGATATAATAAAAGGTGACCATTCTAGATAAGGCATGAAACATCATTTCTAGGTCTAAGAAGAGATGTGTTCCAATCAGATAAGTAATCGAGGAAGATCCTGTCTAGATGCAGAATTCATATCCACCATGAAGGAAGAGTGATACTTCATTCCACAACATATATCTTCTCTCTTATTCTCTCTTTCTCTCTCTAGAATTCTATTTCTTCATTGAGGAGAAAATTTTGTAAAAAGTGACTTAAGTCACTTAAAGTTTCTATTTATTTGTTGAGAATTACAATTTTAAGTTGAAAATTCACATGGGAATGTGAAGAGCCACTAGATTTGGCTATAAATTGTAATGTTCTCTCTATTTTAAAGGATGATTTTTTTCCCTCTCTAGCAAGTTGTATTCTTCTATTCCCTTGCATTGTAATTTTCTTCCATCCTCATCTTATCACTCACCAAGCACATGCTAGAATTTTTAATAAGTTAAAGGACTTTGTGTATTCTTTATGGTATGACTAAAACTTGATAAGCTTTGTATTTGTCTTAAAATTATCCATTTCATTATCTTGTGATGTTGTGTTGTGCTTGCATGTTTCCTCTAATTGAACTGGATATACTATGAGTTATCAATTGATGGAATATGTGTTACTACCATTAACATAACTCCATCTCCATCTTTCCCCACTATTTCTCTCACCATTTTCTCCTCTCCACCTTATACATTTCTCCCTCTCTTGTTTGCAATTTTAGTTGCAAAAGGGTGTTTCTACACTTTCACCAATATTCAACCAACGCCCAAGAGTTATAAGTAGTGTAAATAATCTAGATTTCAATAAATGGGAGCCACCCCATCTTGAAGCAAAGGGATTCAATTCTACGAGTAGTGACGAAGCCCATATTTTTCCTTGACAAAATATTTCACCAACAATATTTGGCACCCATTATGGGGAATATTTTGCTATCTTGCACCCTATAAAGATCCAAAAATATAAAAATCAAATATCCCAAAATCCATAAAATTCAAAAAATACAAAAACCCAAAAATATGAGATTTGTCACTTGAATAGAGATTTTTATTTCTGTGAGAAACACTTTGTATTCCATGATGAATTTTTATATTCTTGGTTGTAAAATTTCTTATTCCTCATTGAAAACTATTTTTTATAAACTGGAAGATATAAGGCATAACATATGTGACCAAGCAAGTGATATTGTAATATTTCATAATCATGTATTTGAGTTATAAGAACAAGTTGATTTTATACTTTCTCCCATACAGATTACAAGACAAGCTTTCGAGAATCAATTTGAATATATTTTTCTTAGTCTTGTTGCATCTCCACTCTCTCCACCACCACTGAAAATTCTTCCTCTAAAGATGGTTGCACCAGCACCTTGGGACAGAACACTAGTATATTTTCTTTAGCTTCTCCACTTTACAAATTACCCAAAGGATTGAGAATAAAATTTCTCAAGTTCTACAAAGATGGAAAGTAACTTCCAAATGATAATATTACAACTTTTATCACATCCTATGGAATTCTTGGAGTAGGACATGAAGATATCATTATTGGGTTATTCGTGGAGTCATTAAAAGATGTTGTTATAGAATGCTTCTATTATTCACCACCTCATTCAATCACTGATTGGGAAAATATGAAAGCTATGTTTAAAGAATAGTTCAAGTTTGAAGATGATGTTCATGACATTATTTCTCAAATGACTCAAATAAAGAAAGAACTACAGGAGCCCGTGAGAGAATTTTTGTCACAATTCAACAAATTGACTAACAATATTCCTATTGGTGTTCATCCTATTACGATAATCAAAATAGGTTTTTCATAAATGTTTATTTAACTGAATTTGGATTCATACCATAGATCCCAACCGAACACTTTAGATAATGGTAAATAACTTGATATTGAAGTGGAATATTATCTTATCATGTCATGCAAGATCAAGAACCATTCTACAACCAAAATTGTAGTTCACAAAATGAAGGCACTGATTAATTGCTACAAAAGTTGGTCAATGAGCTAGATACAATGAAGTAAATGGATATACATGTTCTATATAAAAACCAAAACTGGAATCATGTTGTTGGTGCACCCCTAAGGATTTCCTTGTAGGTTCCACTTGTTAATGCATCGGTAGAGTGAGAAAAGATGAAGAATATGAAATTGTTGGATAAGAACTTGCAAGAGAAGAAAAATATGGATATGTAAACATCGAGTATTTTGAATACTCATCTAATGAATACCCTGATGAGTCCATACATGAAATGAATAACTACTATTATGTGGTTTTCACTCACTCACAAACACATAAAGAGGCATCTTCCTCTGTTTCCCAAGAAAAGAACTTAGATCCTCAAAGCACTCATAACAAAAAGAGGATCATTGTAGCCTACTTCCATAGAATCATCCAAGAATAATCTCAAGACCATCTCATCCAAGGTCATATCTACTTCTCTGGGTAAGTATCTTTCCTCTCCCTTGGTCAAGTCTTATACTTATTCTACTTCTAACATTGTAACTCCTATACATGTTAAGGATGTCATTGTTCCAATGTGTCTAGCTCCTCATCCTTTGATATCATTGACCATGTCAAGAAGGATAAAGTACATATTTTAGATTTTGAGTACCTAAGAAATTGTTATAAAAAAGTCACCACACCTCTCGAATGGCATGAGAATTAATGGGACATTCGGTGTCATTGGGTGACATGGGATCACCTCTCAAGCCGTGGTACTTACAGGCTTGAGGTGAATCTCTGGAGAAGGCCGAATTCCTTTTTTTAAACTAAGCACTACACTACTACTAATGCAAGAAAAATAGCTAACTAGACCTATTCTAACATTTCTAGGGGATTAGGGAGAGAGATTTTATGAAAAAAATCTATATAAGAAGTGGTGATGCACCAAGAAAGGGGTTTTCTAGACAAATTTTTGGTCTTCCAATGAATAAGGATGAACATGGGAAGGATGATGATGCATCACAAATCCAATCACATACGATACTTGATTTCTAGAATAAGCACAATAACTCTTGAAACTTGCAATGGAAATCAAAGTTTCACTATGTACATGCAAACATGAGAGAGGAAAAATGAAAGTAACCAAAATGATGCAAGGACAGATAATTAGCCACAAAACATAGTTTGATTATTCCAAGAACTTGCATAGTGCATCATTACAAAAGGAAGAGGTAGAAGTTGCCATAAAAATATTCAGAAGAAAGGATTGAAAGCCTCTAAAGTCACAACAGTTCAGCTTGTGAAGAGATGGGAAAATTGGAAAATTTGTCAAACTCTTGAATTTTGCATTCCCCTTTACATTTATATAAAATCTAAGCTTGTGAGAGAAAGAAGGAAAAATCCTAAATTCTCGAGAAAAATTATAGCAAAAATGGTCTCCTTATAACTACCCATGCTTGACAGGAGCACTCCATGCCCGATTGTATCATCAAATGTGCCCGTGAAAAACTTTCCCCATTATGCTCTCATAAATTCAAAAATTTGAATTTTCTCCATTTTATCAAAAATATTATTTTAATAAATTTTTGAAAAGCCCCTTGAAATGCCTAGGGGCCTACAAGATTGATTTTTGCATTAGGAGGGTTTTAACGTTAATTTGTTTTCTAGCTTTCCAAATAGCACGGTGAGTTGGTTGGTGAGCTCTTTGTTTATATTGCATTGCATGGTGGGTTTAAACTTATACGCTTCACATTTTGACTCACCTCTTGCATTTACATTTATTTTATCGATCCCACATAGCTCACCGAGAAAGCTCCACCTTTTTAATGTTGGTGAACCTTTACAAATTCACCGACTTTATTTCCAAACCGATTCCCCAAGATATGGTTTGCATTAAACAATGGCCGATCCTTTGTCAACTCGGTGGATCCCTCATAAATCACCCACCTCACATTGGTTGGGATCCACATGTTCATCTCCTAGTATTGGGCTCCCTCATTTAACTTGGAAACCATTTGTATGTTCTAACTACCCTCCGATCCAAAATGGCTCGCTTAGTGATCTCCACATGTTTTCTCAGAGCCACTGATGTATAGTTGGTGAGTTATACTATCAAATGACTCGGATTCATCCTTCAATACCACCCCAACATGTCACCAATCAATTCAAGATTTCAGACCTAGATTTGAATTCATTTCCCCACTTGAAGCATCCATCATTCGAGTCTCCTTCAAAATGTCGCACCGAAATTTTACTCACCAACTCGATGACCGACTTGATCCACATGTTAGCCTCTTTACAAATTCTACATTGGAGACCCACTTGTTGACCCACTAGCCGATCGGTGACCTCCAACCACTTCGGATTCGAATCTAAACACCTCTCATCACACCCAACCGGATCATAACCTCCAACACACCACAAACTCTAAAATCTAAAGTCCTAAATTTGGACTTTGGGGTTTGGAAAACTCGATCACTCTCACCTCACCATATCACAAAAATCTTGAAATAATGGCATGTCATGATCTCGAACTACAAAGCATGTTGACCCCGAAGTCCATGTTGACTCGGCCCAACTCGTTGGACTTCATGCTCAAATATCTTCATGTATTAGACTTCACATCTTCCAAAATGTGAAGATTTCCAATCCCAAAATGACCATTTCAGATTCGGGTCTGAAACTCATATTTTTATTCTTTCAAACCGAGCTCCATCTTCATCGTGTGATCATTGAGCTTCTTAATCCATCTCGTATTCATTCTAACATGATGCCAAGAAACAAAAGCCACATTCTAAGCTACTTCATGTGCGCCTCTCACCCATTCTGTGATGACTTGATCTTGTTTGGTTTTTGTTTGAGCCAACCCTATTTGTTCCTATCGTTGAGTTTCACTATGACTCTATTCAAGCTCTTGAGCTCAATCCTTGTGTATCCCAAATCATGACATGTTTGATGATTTGATCCATTCCACCTACGCTCCATCATGTCACTAACCTATGTGTGCCTCAATAACTTGGTCACCTACTCAGCCCTTGCTCCAAAAAATGTTTGCTCATCAAGTAACTCGGCCTCAACTTGGCCCCCTCCCAAGATACCAACTTAACTCGACATTTATTTGGCCCCGATTTCAGTTCTCAGTAACCCCTATAATATCGAGCTGATCCATTGTACCCCATTTGTTATCTAGCCTCTAGAACCTTCACTAACTCACATGAATTCCTCTGCCATTTCTCCCGCACATCCCTCCAAAATTTTTGGCTCGACCATGTCTAAGCTTGATCGATGAGCCCGACCTTTTATTCAATTCACCATGCACAGACACTAAATCAACCCTCCATTCCACTTCACAAAGGCCACATCCTCATGATGGCCTTTGAGAAAATCACGTGTTCTTTTGCATGTCTTATTCTTGCCATATACTTCACCTTACAACTTGAGCTCTATCATTTGAGTTCTTGAATCTATGTTCTAGGAACATTCCTCACTACATCTAGTCATCATCATTCCACTTCTCGCCACCTACCTCAACATAGATTGACTTCATTGTTTCCTAGATTGGTGCATGAGTTCTTCATTTCAAGCATTGAGCCAATTTTCCATGGCTCATGCAACTTTACCAAGGGCTTGGTCCACCAAGATGACTCACCTTTCTATTTGTGACCCCACATGTTTGACTACAATGCATCCCATCACATTCCTTACATGTTAGTGAGTCCCAAAGTTGACTTGACCAATTTTATTTCATCACCACACCCAAGCCAATATGGCTTTCACCCATGAACCTCTTTTCCCTCCATTGAATCAAGGATTTCCCGTCATGTTTGTGGCCTCTTGATCATAGATTGTCTACCTTTGGTGGGTCCAATATTTTTGCAACTTGCCATGTAAATATCATGCATCCCAAATAGTTTATCATTCATCGTGTTCCTTTCATCATGTCTTTAAGCCACGCCCAATTTTTCTATCTTGTTGAGTGATCATTCACATCCACATTCATTTCTCCAAACTAGGCTCACCATCCTTTGTCACTACTCCGAGAACAAGTTGGTTGGTGTCTTCATGCCTGGATTGATTTCATGTTTAATCCTAGCTCATCCAATGCCGAGCTCCTTTTCCTTATTTTCTATCTTTGAGCCGGCATGAATCCAACTCAACTGATCCCCGAGCTTCCATCTTCTTGGGTGAGCTATGCACCCCACATGGCCCGATCTGTGAGCTAGCCAAGCTCTTGATTTGTCAAAATAACTCAACCGAGCTATATTACACTCGGTGACTCATAAACTCAAATTAGCTTGCTAAGATACTTTGAGCCCGATACCATCCCTTTTCCTCCATGCACCGAGCCTCGATCTCCCTTTCCATGCTTGATGAGCCATGAGACCCTCGCATAGCACTAACTCACTCAAGTACCCCATGAGCTATCCATCTAACTTCAGAAATTAAACCTAATAGAGAGCTAAATATGACCATCTCTCCCGTAGCTCACCGAACAACTCGCCAAGCTATTTGGTGAGCTATTTTCAACTCATGTCCCTTTTTAGGCTCACTAAACTGATTATTTACCCTAATGTTTATTTCCTTGGGCATTTTCTTGAAACCAAATGGTAACAAAAACATAACAAGACCCCTCAAACATAAATTATCAATTTTGATGATTTCTTGCTCGTGTTGGATGAATGTGGGCCCACCGTGGCCAATTTATTGATATGATTAAACCTTGAACCTCCAAGACCCGGATAAGGGGAAAATAAAACAAGATGATCTTTAATCTTCCCCTACACCATAAATGCTTCCTAAACATAAAATTTTACCTAAAATATCCTGGAATGCTTCATGAATCCCCCTTTTTAGTCCTAAAGCATAATATACCTTCGTTGTCTAATTTTTCCCCAAGGGAAAAATTGGATAAAATTTTTGGTGACCTCTCTAGGATGCTTACCTGCTAAGCACTAGTCTAGTAGCCTTCAACATCCATTAGGCATGGAGTCACTTTGTTGGCATCCCAAACTAATCTAACTCACTGTTAGATTCCTATTCTGAGCTTCCCGAACACGTATGTATCCTAGACCCAGAATATACTACTTCTCGCAACTTTCCATCCCCATAAGAAAATTTTGAAATGTTCATGACTGGGAAAAAAATTTATTTCAAACCTCACATGTTCTCATCTTCTACAACCGAGCTACAGGATGAAGGATGCTACATTGAACTTGTCCCATAATCTAATATTGCCAAGTGTGAAGCATATTGGAATCCATTACTTCCTAGTATGCTTGGCACACTTTGTAGAATTTTGAGTAAAACTTCTGTTGATTTTGGACATCATAGAACTCTATTAAATCTTAATTTTTCCTTCTTAAAAACTTCACCTTTGACACACTATGTAAAAGCAATGATGAAACAAAACACACACAATGACCAAAACCATACATGCTTCAAATAAAACATGCAGAGTGTGTCAGGAACTTATTCTACTGAAATAAAACCTATTCCTACTCTATGTTAACTAGAGGCACAAGTGAGCTAAATGAAACCTGCAACTAGTTGTGTAAAATAGCTTCCCTTCCTAACAATGGGCTGCCATGTAGATGATTTGACAATGTTCATGACTGAGAATGAAATTAAAACATTGAAAAATCCCAATTCTCCACTTAGTTCACCAAGGCATCAACTATAAAGAGGAATCGTGTCTCTTTTAGTTGCTCTAAATTTGTTTTGTAGAGGCATTGCAACTGATCCTTGGGGATGTAAAACTCATCCTCACATTCCGAAGTGAATGTGACTAGTTGTGGCTTCTCTTTTGGCTCCAAAGAATCCAAGTACCTTATGGGACAAGGTCTAATCATTTGAATATGTATGTTACTATAAGCTTCAACTTTAACAAGAAAGTCTACCCAAGACATCCTTGAATGAATGATGTTGCAGTGATGTCTTCTTCATTCTCTTTCCCTCTTTTGACAACAAGAATTTCTTCCACAACATGCATCTCCTTTGAAATACTTATAGCCTCCAATGGAATCATTAATGAATCACTAGAAGTGTTTGAGTTCTTTGCTCATGTAGGAGTTCCTCCTCTTCTGATGGAAGAAAAAATTGACCTTCATTTTTAATCTCCTTATCAAACATGAAACTTGCAAGGTAAATCCCATCCATCTTCTTCTCTTGAAAACTATTAGGGGCAGCAAGACCTTCTTGGTTTTCTTCCACCATTACTCATTCATCAACCAAATCATGCTCCACAATTGAGAGAAAGAAACTCTCAATAATATCATCTCCATTCAATGCTTTTGAATTGACTTTGCTTCTCCCATGTGCTCCTTTTTTCCTTTGTTTAATGAGCCATATAGAAGGTTCAATTCCTCTAATCTTGGCTCAAGAAGATTGTTATGGGAAATAGGTTTCTCTCCTAAGTCTCCCTCTAAAGAAATAGGCCTTTTGTGTTGGAAAAGATGTGATGGAAAAAAAAATATTCAAGTTTCATAGGCTCTTGTTCATCAAAATCCCCATCCAAATCTGACAAATAGTCATCCTCTCCATTGATTGGTTGCATTGAAATCTCAACTTCCATCATGGTGTCTTCCAGATTGGCATTTTTCTCCACCCTGGTTTTCTTCATCTTTAAACATGAATTTAGAAAGCTCAAATTCATCTTCAAATAAGAAATTTGAAAGGATGGAAAAAGAGAATGACTTGAAAATTCCTATATAGCTTGTTTTGCACTTGAAACCTCTGAATCTGGATGGTTTTTTACCATGGCTTGGAACTTCTAGTGGCTACTAGAAAAATTGATGACGCTCCTGGAAAGTTATTATAACCCTCTAGAAGAGCTACAAGTTCATGACATGCATGGCGCTTAGGGTCACTTTCGAATTCACTTGAAGCATCTTGCACTTTTGAGATATCTTCTTCCTTTACTTGTGCATATCCATCTTCTTGCAGATTTGAAGCCAACTCTTGCTCTTCTACAACCAACTATTCATTTGGGGTGAATCAAGAGTATTCAAATACATAGTTCTAGAATGTACATTGCATTATGAACATGTAGATTGTTGGTCATCTTCCCTCATCTTTGGCTTTGTCTCTGCTTCAAAACTAGTTTATACCACCTGTTCTTGAGCCTTAAATTCTCAAGAAGGTTTTGTCAAGAGGGAATTTTCTTGATGTTAAGTCTTGCATCCCACTCTTTCAAATTATTTACAAGCTCATCCTTTCTAAGCTCCATAATCATATCTTCCTCCTCTTCACTAGTATCATAAATTTGGTCCTCCCAAAACACATTTTGGAATGCAAGAGGAGAGGATTGGGACTCAATTGGTGACTTCATTGTTTGAGGTAGTGGAAGAGGTAAAAATTATTGTCTTGATGGCATTTGTAGAAAATAAGGAATTTTAGAAGAAAGAGGAATAGAAGATTCATGATGGGATGGAAGAATAGGAGATGAAGAAGTGGGATTCACAATATGGGCAAAAGTGAAAATATTGGGAACTAAGGTTTAGGTTGAAATGATATTGGTTTGGGTAATGAAAGGAAATCTCTGAGATGGTAATGTAAATAACTTCCATTAATAGGAAATACTGGCATTATATTCATTATATTCAACCCATATTTCAAGTTGAGGCAACATTTCAACCATGAAACCAAGATTTTCCTGTAAGTTGTAGTGACTTGGCATAGGGCATATCCATGGTTAAGCTACCTTGAAGCCAATATTGAATGTGCCAATTTTATTTATATCCCTTAACTACACTATCTTAGCCTCCAATTTTCATATTTTAAGTGTCAACTCAAAATCTTCATATATAGAATAGCCTTCATCATCTGCATATTCCTACTCTTGAAAATTTGTATAGTTAGGTGAATAAACAAACTTAACATGACCTTGCTCATAGGGATATGCATGCTACTGATTTTTACTATAAATAAGATTTGTAGGTGGATTGTAATCATCTGTAATGAATCTTGCAAGCTTAATGGAAGATTGGATTGGTATTACTGTTGCAAGTGGGAATTCCACTATGGGAATGAAGCCGTGATTGCACAGTTTCATGAATGGGAGAAAAATGGAAAGATGTGAAAGAGAAAATTATGGAAATGGGTGAAAAAAGAAAGCATGCAACTCAGAGAGTGGATAACTTATACCAATGGAGTCATCAGTTGTTCTTGGGTTTACCTCCTAAGGCTAAAATTGCACTAAGAGCACAACAACTTACTGAAATAAAGTGAACACAAATACACACACCTGTGAAAAATATGACTCTTGTGGTCCCACCAAGCATGCCAAAAATTGTTATCACAAAATCACTGCACCCCCGAGTGGCCTGAGTGTTAATGGGAGATTCGGTGTGATTGGGTAACATGGCATCACCTCTCAAGTTGTGGGACTTGTGGGTTTACCGTGAATCTCTGGAGAAGGTTGACTTCCTCTTCCTAAAATAAGTACTACACTACTAATGAAATAAAAATATCTTACTAGACCTATACTAACATTTCCATGGGATTAGGGAAACATATTGAATGAAACAAACCTATATTATAAGTGGTGATGCACCAAGAAAGGGTTTTTCTAGACAAATTTTTGGTCTTCCAATGAAGAAGGATGAACATGGGAAGGATGAACATGCATCACAAACCCAATCACATACGATACTTCATTTCTAGAATAAGCATAATAACTCCCAAAACTTGCAATGGAAATCAAAGTTGCATAGTGTACCTATAAACATGAGAGAGGTAAAATGAAAGAAACCAAATTGATGCAAGGACAGAAAATTAGCCACAAAACATAGTTTTATTATTCCAAGAACTTGCACAATGCATCATTACAACAAGAAGAGGTAGAAGTTTCCATTACAATATTCAGAAGGAAGGCTTAAAAACCTCTAAATTCACAACAACCCAGCTTGTGAAGAGAGGGGAAACTTGGAAAAATTGTCTAACTCTTGAATTTTGCATTCCCCTTTACATTTATAAAAATCTGAGCTTGTGAGAGAAAGAAGGAGAAATCCTAAATTCTAGGAAAAATTATAGCAAAAATGGTCTCCTTGTAACTACCCATGCTTGACCGGGAGCACTCCATGCCCGATTGTATCATCAAATGTGCCCGGGAAAAACTTCTCCCATTATGCTCTCACAAATTCAAAATTTTAAATTTTCTCCATTTTATTAAAAATAATATTTTAATAAATTTTTGAAAAGCCCTTGAAATGCCTAGGGGCCATAAGATTTATTTTTTCATTAGGAGGGTTTTAACATTAATTTGTTTGTTAGCTCGCCAAATAGCTTGGTGAGTTGGTTGGCAAGCTCTTTGTTTATATTGCATTACATGGTGGGTTTAAACTTATACACTTCACATTTTAACCCACCTCTCACATTTACATTGATTTCATCAAGCCCGCATAGCTCACCGAGTGAAATCCATATTTTTAAAGTTAGTGACCCTTTTACAAATTCATCAACTTTATTTCTGAACCGATTCCCCAAGACATAGTTTTCATTAAACAATGGTTGATCCCCTTGTCAACTCAAATAATCCCTTATAAATCACTCACCTCACATTGGCTGGGCTCCACATGTTCATCACCTAGCATTGGGATCCCCTCATCTAACTTAGAAATTTTTTGTATTTTTCAACAACCGTCCAAGCCAAAATGGCTCACCTAGTGATCTCCACATGTTTTCTCAATGGACCTTATGTATGGTTGGTGAGTTCTACTATCAGATAACTCAGACTCATCCTTTAATACCACCCCAACTTGTCACCAGTCAACTTAGCGCCAGACCTGACTTTGAATTCATTTCCTCGTGCGAAGCTTTTATTAGTTGAGTCCCCTTGAATATTTCATACCGAAATCGCACTCACCAACTCGGTGACCGACCTAGCTCCACGTGTTAGCCTCTTTGCAAATTCTACATTGGAGACCCCACCGTTGACCCACTAGTCACCTCAATGACCTCCAACCACTTTGGATTCAAAATATGAACACCTATCATCACACTCAAGAGGCTCACAACCTCCAATGCACCATAGAATACAAAGTTCAAACAACTCGATCACTCTCACCCCACCATGTCACAAAAATCCCAAATCATGACATATTATGATCCCGAACTACACGAAGCATGTTGAGCCCGAAGTCTAAGTTAACTCGTCCTAACTCATGAGACTTTGGGCTTGGAGATCTCCATGTATTAGACTCCACATCTTCGAACTCCGAAGAGTTCCAATCCCGAAAATGACCATTTCAGATTTGAGGTCCGAACTCTTTTTTTAATTCTTTCAAAATGAGCTCCATCTTCGCATGTGATCACCGAGTTTCTTGATCCATCTCGTGTTTAGTATACCATGACATTGGGTGACGTGAGCCACATTTTAAACTACTTCATATATGGGCTCGGCCTATTCTTTGTGATGACTTGATCTTCTTTGGTTTTTATCGGAGTGTTGTTGTGAAAATGTGCAACAGAAAATTAACAATTTCTAAGCATGACAACAATACCCTTGTACCAAAATTTTCATGTTTTATCATTCCAAGGCACCCCAAGTCTACCCAGTCAATCCAAAGAACCTCCAAATTGGTGTTAATTCATTCCCTAGTTGATTTTAGGAGTTCATTAAAAATTTCAAACTTTAGGCAATTGTGGGAAGGGCTATCACTGGCCTTCCTAGGACTGGAGAAACCCCATGGAGCAAAAAGAAAATCAAAACTAGATATGGAGGTCATTCAAAGGCCTTAAGACATCATAGAAGTGATTCGGGAAGATTCGGAAAGATTCAGAGAGTTTGGGGTAATTTCACCAAAAATAGGGTTCACATGCATGGGTAGTGCACAAGCCAAAACAAATGTTGAGCTTTCAAAGGAGATTTTAGGAGCTCCAAATGGATTTAGGAGGAAAAAAAAATTCTGGAAATGGAATTCCAATACCTACAATATGGTGAAATTATTTTGTTCTCAACACTTTGGTGCAATGGGTTTGAAAGCGCTTTTCTCATGCATATGTGGAGTACCGATAAAACTCTACTTTTTCAAAAGATAAATAGAGGAATAAATACCTGAATCCCCAACCCTTGGCTTCATAAGGCCATTTCCAATCAATATCATATAACATTTCATCAAAAAATTCCATCGGGAGATATAATTTTTTGAGGACATGTATAAGCTCCAGATCTGGCAGAATTTTGTGTCCCTCATGTCCCTCAAGATCATGGAAATCAGATATGTAAAAATTTTCTTATCCCCCACAAGACCTTTAGACCCTCATGCAACCTCTAGGATCGTTAGTTCAACCCCCCCAAGTGCTGCATGAGAGCTCAAAGCCTCAACTCGTCGGATCATTGCCACATGTCATCACCCGGAATTCCATGGAATTTGATGTCCCTCATGTCCTTCTTAGGTGAGGGACATAAAACATGGAAAAATTCACAAGGAGACTTTTGGTCACCCGTGTGACCAGCTTCCACCCTCAAAGTGCTTCAAAGTTTCTTTCTTTGCTCAAATTCCCTGTCTTCGGATCTTCACCATGTGTCATCACCTTGCTCACCATGGAATTTGATTTCCCTCATGTCCCTTTGAGGTGAGGGATATTAGGGACATGAAAATTTTCCTATCTCCCATCTTTTCTTTATTTCAAAATTTTATAAAACCCACCTGCTTCCCGCTTCTAACTTCTAACATTCTCGTGCACAACTATATCTGCAAACTCCTCTCGTAACTTCCTAAAACCACTCCGTCATTTCCAAAGCTCAAACCATATCCAAAAATCATTAAAATTCCTTTCCCATGGCAATATTCAGGTCTCTAAAGAATACCTCATTGAGCTAAGGAGAAGAAACGAAGAAACGAAGAGAGGAAATCCTCGTTGCCGTGAAATCAAAATTTGAAGAAATATTGCAAACAAATGCATGGATTAACGAACTATTTTTTTGTTGTTCATTCCTCTATCCAAAACCATAAAAACATACCTTCAAACCCTCCTCTCACACTATTAAATAGTCACTGTAAAGAAATCTTCTTTTCAGCCCAACAGAGAAAGAAGTTGGATTTCCCGTCAAACTAGAAGTCGAATCGAAACAAGATTTCACCAAGCACAAGAGGAAAAAACCCATATCAAAAATATAAATTTCATTGTGATTAGAGGAGAAAAATAGACCTATAATTTTGAGGTCCATTAATGGTTGTTGTGTCCAAAAGCATTGTCAAGTCTAAAAATTAAAAGTTTAAAATCTCCTAAATTATTGTGCGGGTAGGTCTAAAATTTCAGAGGGGTGATATTGGAAAAAACCCCATATCAGAAAACTTTGTTCCACATAAATCTAACCTCTAGAATCCCACTTTCTAAAAATAATAGGTCCTCTACATATGGGACTATTATTTTATGAAATTCATCAACAGAAGAACTTGCAAAGGAGACAGAAACATTGAATATGCATTGTAGCTGAGAATTCACCAGACAGTATTTTGGTCCAATTTTGGAACTTACTAAAAATAGTAAGTGTTCCCATGAGAACCTTCTAAAAATATAAAGTTGATCTAGAAGGTGAGAGGAACACAAGGAGAAGAGGAAATCAGAGTCCCAACATCTATTTAAGGTTCGAGGGAGTTAATTTTTCATACTTACTAAAAATAGTAAGTTGTTCTTTCTAAGGAAAACATGAAGTAGAATTAGACGGATGAAACTGCATAGCCCTTCACCATTAGGTATGAGATAGAAGATATTGATGTCTTGTACATGGACCTGAATGGCCTTAGAACTCTCATGGAATCCAAGGAACGAAAGAATATTGAAGATCAAATATTCACAAGAGGCTTGTTCGTTCTTTAAAGGACACCCAATGTCTGTGCAAGTCTTGAGTTGGTCCTAGCCTACTCTCACCAATATGAGCCAAAAATTGAACAATCTGAGCTAATAATGGTACAGACATGGCAATCATTATCCCTAGAACCATTCACTTTATCTGCAGATACCGACATCACCTAACATGGTTGTCATCTCAAAGGACATAGCCTTTTATGATTGGGAAATGATGGATGCATATGTATAAGGGGTAGCACTTGGTCCATGGTTTAAGATAGGAAGAAATCCCCCAAGGGTTCCTAAGAACCTTCCAAGGTGTGAATTTTCAGGAGGATACTTAGATGCCATGACTCTCCTTAGCAGATTTATGGGTGAAGTAAGCACAAGAGACTTCCAAGACTAGATGGGCCTTTTCATCTTGACATTGACAGAAGGAAAGTAGAGAATTGACTGGGGGCATATCATCGTGACAATCTCAATATATAATTGCTCTAGGTACCCATGACAAAGAAGTTCCACATGACTTATTACTTGGTCTATCTCCTCACTAGCTCAAGATCATTCAAAGGATTGGCTCTCACGCAAAACATTGCTGCCAAGGTGCATGCATTCAAGAAGCTTCCACAATTAGTAATGGAGGAAAGCCATAGGAATTTCACTCACATGAATGATGCATTCACAATGTATGTTCTTTAAAGCCTCAAAGGTGATTTGGAAATTAGGATATCTCCACAAGCGGTTTCCTTGATTAAGAAATATGACTCTTACTTCATAAAATTCTCGACCTTCTCCTATCTCGTGTGAATTTTGGATTTGACCAAGCTCCGCTAAGGCTACCCAAGTACCTTAGTGACCAAATTTTATTGTTCAAGCTCTGTAGGAAGATCATCCAAGTGAATAATAGGCTTAGGAGCAGGAGGAAGAAGTTGATTTAATTTCCTATCTCTCTTGGGGTATTCACGTGTAAGATCTCAAATGATACATCTCATCTGGAGGCCACTTTCACTCATTTGAATTTGCATTCCTACATTGCTAGGCCTAATTTTGACATATGAGAAGATCCCAACTCTTTCTACATCCCATAATTGCAACATGAGCCATAAGTCGAGGACTATTGGGACAATTGTACGATGAATTTGAAGTGCGTGAAAAGGACCATATGAGGATGACAATCAGTGAGATGAATAAATTCAAGTCCTCTTAGTATGAAGATATTTTACTCAGTGATGAGATAGATATGTATGATCCTGAGTAAGTGGAAGTCATGATGTCCCCCTTTCCTCCAGTCAACTGGTATGTTCATGAATCAGGGGATATAAAGGAGCATACTGATAAATTGGTAATGAGAAGGAGAAATTGGTTTTAGAAGAAGATAACCATGATCATCCAGTCATGAGGAATTCCTCCAAGTTAGAAGCAAGCCTCCCATCAGTCATCTTCAAAATTCGTAGAGGTGACTTCTAGTTCTAAACACTCCTGGAGCAATTTCAAAAAGGAAGGCCATAGAGTTAGAAGCTTCTCTTGATGAGAAGATGCCATAGAAATCCATGGTAGAAGAAGACTCATTTACGGCATTACGAGAGGAAGACTTGATCACATAAATGTAGGAATAAAATCCAGTAGCAAAAACACAAGTGGAAGAAGAACACATGGTTCAAGACCCAGTATTTGAGTCACCACAAGAGGTCTTACCTCTTGATGACACCCATACCTCTCTCATTCAAGATTTTGTCCTACTTCAAAATAGGGAATGGTTTATGCACCTGTCATCGAGCCTAAATTTGATGAGATGTTTCCCTAGATTTAGGAAATGATTATCCCTAACAACCGCACTATGCAACAATTGATAGCCTCGATCTATCAAAGAATTATCTAATTGGCTAAATAAAAATTATTAATAAAGCTCGCACATACGGCCTCATGGTTCTATAGTGGGGAAATGGGTAATCAATAAATTGAAGTAGCTCAGCCAAAGGTAATCAAGATAGTGGATGAGATGACACCAATGACTATGAGATGAGCACAATCAAACTTGGATAGAAAACTCATAAAGAGGATTTTCACATCTATTGGCAATCTTCCACTTACATGGTGATAAGGAATAAGGAGTATAAGAAGAACATTGATGAACTAAAGGAGCGTGTACAAAATAATTCATTCTATGTGAAACATTTAGTTGATCCCAATGCCATGACAATCCCCATTGAGGAAGTTGTTGCGATTAGTATCTTCAATCCAGAGTCCATCAAGAGGACACATGAGTTCACAATGCAGGGCAAGAAAATAATGAATGGATTGACTCAATTTCTAAAAAGGGAATTCAATGCTCCAAGAATCGGTTAAACTCTTCACTTACATGTGTGTGATAAAAAATAGGACACGGGCACTTAGGGAGGACTTGGAGAAAGAAATGGACTATTGGGAACCTTTGGGTCTAGTAGTAGATGAAATGAGCAACACTCATTGCCAAGAGTTGATCGACAGAAGATTTTGAAACTTCTTCAAGAAGACTTGTCTCATGTATGGGAAAGGGCCTTGGCAATAAGGTTTGAGGCAATCAATCGGGACATCACAGAACTTGAGGAAAAGGAGGAATAATCATATAAGTTGTAAGATAGTATAAATAGGAAAAATCATAAACTTGGAGTACCTATAATGGGTGAGGACATAACGTATGATGATTTGATTGGTCCATTTGAAGAACATGTCAAGAAAGAGTAGGAAATCCATTGTCCTTCACTAAGGTTACCTCGACTTCTTCTCGAGAGATTCGGGATTTTATTGCACTTATCGCAAAGAAAATTCATCATGGTTTAGGAAGTGTAAAGATATCAACAAAGGTCATTGATGGATGGACAAATACCTTAAGCTACATTTGCATTCCTCATGCCGACAAAGTAGAACGTACATGTTGAGATCATTTCAGCAAGGATCTTGGTGGGACAGAGACATTCTTAGGAGCATGAGGTGGAAACTAATCAGGGAACAAGATCAAATCAACAATAGTGGCTCTTTTCGTCTGCATAATTCTTCCTCTTTCTCTCTTCTTCTTCTTCCTCTTCTTTTTCTTTCTCTTCTCTTCTCACCCAATGCTCTCTCTCATCTATGTTATATTTTTGTGTTGAGATTTGCACTTTTTAATATAACTTTAAGTGACTTTAGAAACATAATGTAAACTTTAAGTCACCTTGCTTTTATAAAAGGGACTTAAATATTTAAGTGGAATATGAACAGTCTAAATTCATATTAAAGTATTTGATCATCTATCGGGAAGATGAAGAGTTTCTTTCTCTTCTATAAATTATAACAAGATCCTCATTTGGACTTCTTCTTAGACAACTTCTTAGACTTCTTAGATTTTGGAGCTTTTTTTGTGAATTCATGAGAGAGATATCCTTATGAAGAGAGCAAAGAGATAGAAAATTTCTTCCATTTTCCCTACTCTAAAATGTCTTCCATTTCTATGCTATGTACAATTTCTGCTTGAGCTTCAATAAAGGAAGAAGGAATTTTAGCCTTTTTGACTAAGGAGTTTAGTGGTACTTTGTGCTCATTAAATGCTATTTGGTCTTGTTGTTGTTATGTGGATTTGTTTTCTTCTAAATTCAAGTGCATGTAATGAAATTTTTGGTTGGTGTATGCAAGTCTCTAATTTTCTACTTGCAGCATTAGTTTCTCTTTTCTAACTTTCTTGCTCCCTTTCCCACTTTGCTAGCAAATTCCTCCCTTCAGATATCTGCAATATTTTTGTAGGGTCATTGGAGTGCCCATGTTGGATCCCCAACAAAAAGGCCACTAATATAAAACTCACTTTTACTTCACTTGCATGCATATACGACAGTTGTACCAGTTAAGTAGAGGGACTTAGACTCCCAGAGTGTTGGAAATATAACCACAAATTTGTCCCCTGAAAAATTTTCTCACTAACAGTTTTTGGTGCCCACTATGTGGCAAATTTAGCAAAGATTTATACCTGAATACAACCAGAAAGTCAAAAGAAAATACAAAAAAATCAAAAAATTCAAAAAATAAAAAAAAAGAAAATTTCTAGAATTTGAATAGCTATCTGAGCCTCATGTCTACAAACCATGGCTATTCTAGGAAATCCTCCTATTGAAATACCTAAGCTACTCTTCCACATTCAAGAGGATATTGCTTCAAATTTGTGAGAAGTTATTTGACATAATAGGAAAAGTGTCAACCATTACTTCATCGCTATGAGAATACTCAACCTTGAAGAAGAATGTGCCACTAAATTTGAAAGACAAAGACAAATTCAAGCACCGTAGAGAAGAACATAAATCTCCAAGTTGGTGGATAAAAGATACACCTAGCAACAAAGACAAGGAGGAAAAATTGATCCTACTTTTGAAGAACTTTAAAGAAGACAAGAGCTGCTCTGAATTCAGAGGTCTCCTTTTCATCACACAGTTGGTCACATTGGGAGTCTGAGTATTTTCAATCCATTAGACGTTGAGTTCCCATACATCAACAAGAATCTTGAATATTTCACTGATGTAGACACCACAGAAGAAGTTACAAAAAGAGAAGCAAGAGATGAAGCCAAAATAAGAGCTCAAATTAAAGAAATTGAAAGAGTTCAAGCCAAAGCAAATGCAAGAGCAGCAATATAAGTTGTAACCTTAGAGAGGTTGGAAGCTATAATCCGAAATGGAATGGTGGATCATGATCATGAGGACCGTAGGCCTAATGTACCATGGGGCGGAAACACCGCCCACTCACCCTTTCTCAACCACTTCACGAGCTACCAAAAAAATCCAAAATTCATAGGGGATGGTTCTCAACTCCCTAAAGAACATGTAGCAGTGTTTATCACCGCTTGTGGTGTATTAGGTGTTGAGCACAAATATGTGTCAGTTTGGCTCTTTATGGAGTCACTTCAAGAAAAATATTTTGAATGGTTCTACATGCTACCCCCGAGGTCTGTCACCTCTTTGGGAAGATATAAGAAGTGTATTCAAACATAGGTTCAAGACCATGGAATACTATCAAGATCTCTTGGTCTAATTGGTGTAAATGAAGAAGGAAATATCTCGAATCAATGAGATACTTCATAGCAAGATACGATAGGGTGATAAGAAGAATTCTTGAAGATGTGGTGCCTTTTAAAATAATTTGAAGAGATTATTCATCAATGCCTTACCTTTAGAAGTAGGTTTCTTCCTTAGAAGAACCCAACCAAGAACATTGAGGGAAGCTCAAGACTCTGTGATAGAAACCGATGATGATCTAATCATGTCTAGTAAAGTGAAAGGCCCGAATGGAAAGTAAAAAGGCCATAATTCAAGCTCAGTCACCATGGACCCAATGTTCCAAAAAATGGAAAATGACTTGGTTTCCTTGAAGAAACAATTGTCCTAGATCACAATGTGGAACAATTCAAGGAAGCCAAATCCTCCCAATAGACCAAGGATTGCACAACCTCCTCATCAGCTTGCTCTCGAATCACCACTAGTCAATGTCACATGTGACACCGAAGAACCAGAGGAGGAAGTGGAAATAGAAGAACCTGAAGAAGAAAATGCGAGTGATGATGACAACTATCTTGAAGTCGAGGAAGTTGATGGTGATACGCAAAATGGCCTAATTGAGTATTTTGATGATGAATATGATGATGATGATGAATCTCCAAGCTTCTCATGCACAATTTTCACTTGTACGTAATCCAAGAAAGGTTCTCCATCCTCAATGGCTGCAAAGTGAAGGAAAAGAAGGGAGGATTCTTCTATGGAGGTTCCACAAAATAAAATCATCAAAGCATAGGATCACCACTTCCACCTTCGATGGAGTCGATAAAGAAAACCAAACCCACTAGTTAGCAGGGATCATGTTACCATACCAAGTAAGTCATCTAGTCCTTCTCCCATCTCAAAAATTACTAAAAATAATTCTCCTTCAAATGTTGTTCCATAAAAACATCTAAGGTCCCACCAAAACCTACATTCCCATCTCCTTCCAAGCCAGCTACTACGCCCATGAAAGAAAACCCAATCCCCAAAGTAGCAAAACCTTCACCATGTAAATATTCTATCATTCCCAGAACCTCTACCTTTCCCACCATAACCCCATTTGACTTTGTATAACATGCAAGAAAAGCTAAAGTCCAACTCACATAAATAGAATACCTACAAACACATCCTACCTAATTTGATAGGTTCATTGATGTAGTCCATGGTGGTAACCCTATAACCTCAGGTAAAAATTCCAAAGGCTTACTCCCCACATCATCCACACCACCTTCTCAAAACTTGCTAGTCCTCGGTGCCTCCGAAAACAACAAGGTTTAACCTTTCTACCTATCACTCCTCATTAAATGCTTCCAAATAAATAATTGCATCATAGATTCTGAGCCTCGAGATAATTTGATGTTCATCAAAGTTACAAATTCCCTAGGCCTCAACTCGACTCAGAAAATGGCCCTGCTATTTAATGGAATACAAACGAGTGTCATTAGTAGGAAGAATCAAAGATGCGCAGGTAGCACTAGCTGATTTTCCAGATAAGAAAGTGCTCCTCATGATCCTAGTGGCAGACATTCAACCATCCTTTGGGATGCTAATAAGCCATATATTTTGTAGAGATTTTGGTGGAGAAATAAAAATAGATTGGTCATCTGCAACTATCCTAGTAAAGGGGAAATGAATAAATTATTTCCAGTGAGGAAGATGAAGTACATGGTATGAAAGTCTAATGATCCAAAGGAAAACATTCTATTTCAAAACAACGGGATAGGAAATTACGTCCTCACATCCAAAAAATATAAGGACTTTCCACTTCTTATGGAGGAGAAAAAAGATGAAATTTGGACAATGGAATTGGATGGTAGTCACTCTAGTGTAGGTTCAAGAGCAAGTGTGGTGTTGTACTCTCCTTATATACCCATTTTCATACAAGTTACTATTTGATAATACGAATAACACAGTAGAGTATGAAGCTCTCCTCTTAGGCATGGGTGTGGTAAAAGCTATGGGAATCAAGAAGTTGAGATACCAGGGTGATGCAAAAGTGATAGTAAAGTAATATCACGTGAAAAATCCAAGACTCCAAAGATTATAGAACTAGAGTATGGGACTCGCATTGAACCTTTCGATGAATTTTCCATTGAATTTATCCCATAAGAGAAGAATGAAAAGGTTGATTTTCTTGTAGTATTTGCTTCCCTATTGACACCTCATCCTTCTTTTTCAAGGAAAAAGTGACCATCGAAATGGTGTTCGTGCCTAGTGTACTGCATAATGCAATTCATTGGCAGTCTTCAATGATGATAACCAAATTATAGCATTCTTGGAACAAAGGGACAATTTCAATAATCTCTTCTTTGAAGGAAGTGAGAATCCACACTAAGAAGCGGTAGTCAAGAAGAGAAAGAAGGAATTGAAGGGATTGATGAAGGAGTGATAAAATTAAAAGGAAACAAGATTCCCAAAGGCCTAGTTTCTCTGGAGGACCTCTTTGAAAAACATGACAGATTCATTCAAGAGAAAGCAAAACAATCTTCTTGGTGCCTAGCTGATTTTGAGAAGGAAAACATCGGCACCCCAGAGGAGCCAAGGATGGTCAATATTGGAAAATGTTGTTCACCTGAGGAGAAGAGAAGTTTTGTTTCATTACTCAAGAAATATTCAGATGTTTTGGCCTACTCTTATGATGAACTCAAATCCTTCCAACCGAAAGAAACGCATCACTCAATTTCCTTAAAGAGGGATGTCAAGCCATTCAAGAAAAAAAAGGTCATATAACCCGAAGATTGTTTATACCATTAAAGAGGATGTAATGAAAATTCTTAATGAAAGGATCATATTTCCCACCCATCATTCAATGTGGTGGCCAACATTGTTCCAGTGTGGAAGAAGAATGGTGAAATAACAATATGTGTAGATTTCCACAACTTAAACCAGGCATCGCTTAAAAGAAAATTATCCTCTTCCTATCATGGACCATATTTTGAAAGTAGTCATCGGATCCGAAATGATTTCATTTCTTAATGGATTCTCATGGTACAATCAAATCAAAGTGGCAGAGGAGGATCACACTAAGAAAGCCTTCACAATGCCTTAGGGCACTTTTTCATACAACAGAATGCCTTTCGGCCTAATCAATGTAGGAGATACATTTCAAAGGGCAATGGATTTGGCATTCAAATATTTAAAACATTGCATCATCATATATCTTGATGATCCCGTGGTATTTTTGAAAAGAGAGGATGTTATATCCATCACTTCGAACATGTACTTGAAAGGTATAGAAAACATGGTATATCACTAAACCCAAAAAAGTGCACATTGTGAATAAACATGGAGCACACATTGATCCCGATAGAATACGAGTCATTCAAGCACTAACTCTACCCACAAATAACAAAGGAGTCCACTCCTTCAAAAAGGTGAACTTTCTTTGTCGCTTTGTTCTGATTTTCCAAAATTAACTAAGCACATCACCACCATGATGAAACCTCAATTAAAATTCAAATGGAATAACGAAGGAAAAGCATATTTTGAAGAAATCAAGAAATCCATTGCCAAAGCCCTAACTCTCATGTCTCTATATTTCAAGAAAAAATTCATCATGTATTGTTATGCATCGAAACACACACTCTCTATAGAATGATGAAGGTGTGCAGTACCCATTGCTTTCATAAGCTTCCCATTGAAGAAGCGTGAACTAAACTATAACTAGTCGAGAAACATTCCTATGTCATAGTCAAAAGAAATTTTTGAGCTGGTTTTCTAAAAATTACCTTTCAGAGAGATAATCGGGTTTTCGGGTTTCACAAGCAAGACAACATGTGTCTTGGATGCTTCATGTCGTGTGTTCCCCGAAACCCGAAACCCGCATCAAGTAAGGTGAGTCGGGTTTGCGGATCTTCCAAGCATCGAACATGCCTTCGTCAAAACATGCTTCATGTCGCATGTCTTCCGATCCCCAAACCCGGTTTACTCCTTTGTTTCGGGTTTCGAGGCTATCAAACATCATGCTTCATGTCGATTGTTTCCCGCAACCCGAAACCCGAATTACTCTAAAAACCTTTGTGTCGGGTTTCCGGATATCCCAAGCATGCTGACATGGCATTAATGCCGAGTTGTCGGGTAGTTGGCACGTGTCAACTGAAGTGTATTAAATGTGAATTTTCTTATATATATTCGGATTTCCACGTCATTTTTACTAGACGTACTTTTTACCTCGTGGATTTTCACGCATGCATCTTCGACCCCGAAACCCGAAACTCACCTCTGTGCCCGATTGCATTGCTCGTTTTTTATCATTCCTTGTCCTGGTTGAAGGTATTTTTCTTCATTCTTTGTTTGTGGTTTTTGTGGATTAATTGTGTAAGGAATTCTTCCAAGTTTCTTATCAGGGTTGTTGTGGGGTTTTTATCTTTTCCATTTTGGGGGTTGTTTTCAAATCAGGTTTATGTTTTAGGTTTTCCCCTTTTGGAATTAGCACTTTGTTTTATCCCTCAGAATGATGTTATAATTAAAATTATGTTTGGGATATAAATGGTGAAGGAAAAACTTGCATGTTTCAACTCAACAAATACCCTATTCCCTCTTCTCGGGTTTCGCAGGGTGCTTTGCAGTGTTCAAAACCCGCAGTATATCGAAAAATTTAAAGTGTCGGGTTTTCCAAAGTCTCCGGCATCCTCTCAGTGTGTCGGGTTTTCCAAAGTCTCCGGCATCCTCCCAGCGTGTCGGGTTATTTCAAGCCTCCGGTATCCTCCTCAGTGTGTCGGGTTTTCCACCTTTCCGGCATCTCCAGTGGGTCGGGGTTTTCGCAGTGTTCAACATCTCCTGATCTCCGACACTCTCCTCCTTCAAATCCCTCATGTCGATCCTGGTCCATCACAAGAAAAGACTGAAAAGTTAGGGAGGATGAAATACAAATTCAGGAAGGTGGAGTCTCCATCATATATTGACTGTAATTTCGACATCCGAGATACAGAGCTCGAAACGTAGACATGGAGGATTTCTAGAATAGGGTCAAGAGCCCTTCTCAAACTCCATGGATGAAATCGATAGTCAACAGTGGCCTACCTCTTGCGGCAGGCTTCCCTATGTCTGCTCAGTGCCCCGAGTTCATCTTGGCCTGTGCTTCAAATTATGACTCTGCTTCTCGCTCTGTGAAAAACCAGGCGGGAGAAGTTGTGATTAAATTGGACGGAGGTTACTTTGATGACCTTCTTAAGCTGCCTAATTTTGAAGAATATGGAGATATGGATCTCAAGTCAGCCCAAAAATCTTGGGACAATGATCAGGAGGATTGCATCAAGCACTTGAATAAGAAGTTCCTGATCAAAGCCAAACCGGTTGTTTCCAGGTTCCCAAGACTTGTTCCCAGAAGTGATTTCATTCAGGAAATCAATGATATCATCACTCTGTTGAGTCGGGTTTTTGGTTTTCCCGAATCAAATGTTTTCCAAGGGTGGATGTATCAGTTCATGATCACTATTAAGAAGAATCAACAGGGAATTGATTGGGGTACTCTTGTCAGTAACGAGATAGATTCTCAAATGACAACAGTCCTGTCTACAGGAAAATTTTACATGTCCTCGTATGTCACCTATGCAGCGGCCGGTATGAGGAACTATCCCGGGTTGGACACCAAGGGAAACAAGACAGTAGAACATATTTATCAGTATTTTCCTCAGCTGACAAGAAAAGGGTCTCAAGACCAATTCAGAAGGGTAAACGATGCCTTCTTTTACGAGAACATCTAGCAGTTAAATCCCGAACTGAGGAAAACAAGAGTATCTGATGAAGCATGGGCTGAAGTTTCAAAATGGGGTTGTGTCTTCTTGCAATTTAAGAAGTTCACATATCTTCGAGTAGTCATGTACCTAGGGGATCCTTTTCATTTGCCCAGATATCCAGGGGACAAACTAATCTTGATGGAGTTGGTCAGGCAATTGTTGGATTTTCACAAGTTCCAACAGAGTAAACACAAGGCCGCCGTATCTTTCCCAATTTCTATTGGAAGGTATACTTGTCCAACAGTGGTGAAAGCTAAGAACGTTGTCCATGAGCTTCAAGATAAATTGAAGAAGCACATGAAGCCCCGAGACGGGTTTGATATTCGAGGAGTCCTCAGGGCATATGGAACTCTGCACCTGCACAGACCAAGCATAGAGGACATCTGGATTGATCTACGTGATGAGGTTGTTGTCCAAAGAAAAGATCATAGCAGATTGACACTTGCTGAGATTCAAACACTTGAGCTTGCTAACTTACCAGAAGGTACTAGCGATAATGAAAGTGTTCTGGACCTTTCCTATGATGGACTGAATGAAGATCAATATGTTTTCCCACCTATTGATTGGTCAATCAGTGAAAAAGCCTCCATTACAGATAGGTCAGCTCTGATTCTTGCACGCACCAAAGCATGGCTCACCTCTTGGGGGATGAGTTTTAAAGATGATAATTTTTCAAAGTTGGTTGCTTCAGAGGCGGGGCCCTCCAAAAAGGGAAAGGACAAAAGATCTTCTAAGGGGCCTATAAAGGTCAAGTTTGTCAAGAAGAGAAGAGAACGAGAAATCTCTTCAATTATTTCTCCAGTTGAAATGGTGAATGTGCCAGAATCACCAACACCACCAGAAATAGGAGAAATTTCTTTGGAAGGAGAAGGAAGCCAGCCTCTGGTTTCACCATTTGTTGACTGCCCAACTGAGGAGACCTTATCTCTTGCATCCCAGCCTTGGAGTCTGGATCTGCGCTTCATCCCTCACAACCACTTCTACCTCCTCATTCCCCATCGACTTCTTCAATCATGGCCAGCATTTTCTCTGGACTCTCACCTCTCTCTGCTGGTACCAAAGTAATCACCAACACGCCCCCTCCTGTGCCTCTTTTTATTGAATCTGCTACCACATTGGTAACTGTCCCCACTTCGCCATTGGATCTCTCCCCTCCTGAAAGTATGATACCAGCTCCTACAATAGTGGCAACTCCCTCTGACATGCCTCAATGGCTACTCGAGAAAACTCCGAGGAAGAGGAAGGTGATTGTACCCATACCAGCCTTTGATTTTAGCTCACTCAAGGCCTCTACTACTAAATCAGCCAAGAAACCCAAAATAGTTTCAAGGGTTTTGGTGGACGCTTCAGGGCATAAGTTTGCAGAGATCGCCACTCCTGCGACTGACAAAACCAAAGAGGACATAACAACCTCTGACTATCAGATAACCAGGGTGGCTCTAGGAGAGGTGACAATGGAAGGAGCACAACAGGATGCACGGGATGCCACAAACGTGTTGTGCCAGAAGTTGAAAGAAACAAAAGACAACAGAGATGAGCTTAAAGGAAAGGTGGAGCAGTTGACTGAGGTTTTGCTTAAGCTCTCAAAACCCCTTGAATCCATACCATCTTCTTCTGTCCCTGTCGGATTCGATTTCTCATCAGTGCCTACGATTGAGAAGATCAATAAAAAAGGAAGGGTGGTCGATGAATGGATCCAAAGGCTGCTCCAACAAGGGAAGGAAGTGATTCAAGATGTCGTGGAAGTCTATCAATCTTTGGGGAACATTCAGAGTGATGGAGAAAAGATGGACGATGATTTCTCCCAAGAAATTGGACATCTTGATTTGACTTTTGAAGCTCTCTAGGCATTAAAGCAAATGCCATCACATCTCTTGGTAGAAGAAGGCATCATCCCACATGCGGATAAGCATTTCCAGCTGACCAAAGCCATCAGGTTCAGGTGAAAGATTCTCAACGAAGCCTGCGGTAAATTGAGAGAATCAAGAGATCAGTTGATCGATGGCAAGAGCGACCTGGAGGAAGAACTGTTAAAAATCTGTGTAAAAGTGTCAGTTGGAAACTCAGGCATCCTATCAGCCGATGATCTTTTCAAACAAATCCAAGAATCTATTCAGCATGAACCAACTCACGGATTTGGTATTGAAATCATCGACAGGTTTGTAAAGATTGAACATTCTTTGGAGGCCTTGAGAAAGCTCAGCAAAAGATTGAAAAAGCTTCCCGGCAGTGCCAGTGATACTCATGAAACCTGTGAAGTTTTGAATGATCATTCCACTGCGCCTGACGAAAATGAAATGCAAGGCATAATTCGGAAGTTCCAAGAATTTCGAACAAACAGGCTCAGCTGGAGGAAGAGAAAGATGAAGGAGCAAAAGATGACGATTCAGATTAAGTCCTGATGCGATGTGTCATTTCAATCTTGAAATTGACATGTCTTTTTCATTTCTGTTTCATCACATTTTTGAATCATATTTTGACTTGGTCTCCTGCGTGAGAGTCAAGCAAAATAGAACTCTTTTTAAAGAACACTATTTTCTAGGATTTATCCTATTTTCTCTCTACTCCTTTTATTATAAATAAGGGATGCTTATGCATTCCAAAGGGTCGAGATTTTTGAAATATTGGGAGCTATTGGAAAGAAGAAAAACTTTGTGTTTTCTTTTAATCATTTTGAAGAATAGGAATTGATATTATTTTGCAAACTTTGTGTTGTGGGATATATCTTTCTTAAGACATTGTTCTTACGTTCATAATCTTAAGCTATTCTTTGTTTAGCATCTTAGTGTTTCTAATCATTTCAGACATTATATTTATGATCTAAAGCTCGTATGATTATTTCGTGCTCTGTGTTTACTCGAAAGAAAATACGTTTCTCTCATTTCCTTTCCATTGTGTTTCTTCCATTGTAATAATTTCTGACCCTGTCCATTTAGAAAAATGATGTCTTCCCAATGTGTGGATATGGATTTCGGGATTCTATCCCAACCCCAATGGTTAGATTAGTGTGAATACTGTATATATTGTTTTTGCTTGTGTTTTAGATTAGTAATAAGCAGGCAGCCTCACCTGTCTTTGAGGAGGGATTTAATCCCATATACTGTGGTTGAACCTCATATTTTGGATTGACAAAATATCCAACCAACAGTTTTTGGTGACTCCGCTGGGGAATACGGATTAATAGTATAAAGCTTATCCTCTTGGTGTCTGGCGACTCCGTATTTGCCTTATTTTCAACAAGATCTCTTTCTCGGTTCAAACTGGCCGAAAAGATCTTTACTCGGTCCCACCGAGCCCGGGGTGAAGTTGATCCACTCTTTGAATTGCTACAACGACACAATTTCAGTCTTTCCCCCAACAACGTTATTTCTAACCGAACCAGAAGTTCTTCACCTGTTAGAAACCGGGTCCCTGTAGAATGAGACGTATCTGCAACTTGTCGTGTGTTGTTCTTGTCCGACACTCGATCCCCATACATACTCTTGTCAGAAGGATGGCAGTACAACCTGTGCCCTGGGGCACAGCTATTGGTCCTCTTTCTTTAACTCCACCATTGCACGAGTTACCACATGGATCACGTAAAAACATTCCCAAGTTCAATGGGGATGGGAAGCAGCATCCTGATGAACACATTGCATCTTTCTTCGTAGCATGCGGTGTCCTCGAGTAGCTCACGAAGATGTCTCTGTTCGACTCTTCATTGAAACGTTGCACGGTGCAGCAGCCGAATGGTTTTATCACCTTCCGAATGCATGCATCACAAACTAGGCTACCATGCGGACCAAATTCGAAGCACGTTTCAAACCAGCCAAAGATTCTCATGCTTTGTTAGCTCAACTAACCCATATGAAGAAGGAATCACATGAACCCATGCGGACTTCATGGCAAAGTTTAACAAGCTGATCCGAAGATTCCAGAAATAGCTGTACCTACTCCGAAAACCAGAAATGCTTCTTCATTAATGCTCAGCCTCCTGATGTAAGCTTTTTATTAAGAAGGTCGGTTATCCCAGATTTGGCTATCGCTCACCAACATATCAAATAGAGGATGATCTCATTTTGGCCGGAAGGATCAGAAAAGATGTACCCAAACCTAAAAATCTAGGTTCTTCCCAAGGTAATACTGATCCTATGATTCAAAAAATGGCTAATGATTTGATTGCTTTAAAAAGCAAATGTCTCAGCAGGTGAGCAATGTTCCATATCGGGATATCCCTAGATGGAATTTCAATAACAACAATGGTGTG
This sequence comes from Taxus wallichiana var. yunnanensis, assembly GCA_018340775.1. Lineage (NCBI taxonomy): Eukaryota > Viridiplantae > Streptophyta > Pinopsida > Cupressales > Taxaceae > Taxus > Taxus wallichiana. The sequence continues at coordinate 291,000,799 of CM031233.1, read as the reverse complement.
CCTACCAGAGATAGGCCACGGTTAACTCCTACTCAACCAAGGCTAGCAATCGAAGCTCCTCCTGTTAACGCGGTAGTAGAAATAGTCGAAGAAGAGGATGAACCAGAAGAACAAGATTCCCCCGAGGCTTTTGAAGCTTCAGGATATGCCGATGAGTCTTATGATGATTCGGCTGGCGACTCCAGCATTGGGTATTTGGAATACGAAGAAGATGAATGTGCACCGATGGTCAGTCATTTGCTATCTTCACTCGATCCCAATCTCAGAATCCAAGAAAACCTCTTGAAAACCCCAAGGAGAAGAACAAGGAACCTCCCATAGCCATAGTTAAGAGAGGTACTCCTATTTCAGCACAAACTGAAAGAGAAGTCACCAAAAAGGCAACTTCCCCTCATTCTCTTTCTCCTAAGGTCAGTGCCCCAGCTCAAACTCATGTGATTAGAACTGAGCCTACCATCACCCCTTCTTATACTACTTTTGACATTATCGATCATGCAAAGAGAACCAAAATCCAGATGTCGGAAGTAGAATATCTTCAGTCAAATCCTGAACAGTTTGAAAAACTTGCCAAATTCATCAGAAGTAAAGTTTGTTCCACCACCTTCAAAAGGTCTCCTTCCAAATCCTACTCAACCCCCACCTCAGAACAATCTGACCTCTGCTTCTTCTTCGGGAAAGATTGAACCATTTTATTTGTCTTTACTTATAAATGGGTTTAAACTCAGCAATTGCATCATCGACTCAGGGGCCTCCGACAATGTTATGCCCATGAAAGTAGCTCATGCCCTTGGGCTTACTTTGACTAAGTCATATGGATGGTGTTACTCCATGGAAACTAAACAAGTTCCTTTGATTGGTCAAATCAAAGATGCACAGTTTGCATTCGTTGCCTTCCCAAAGAAGAGAGTGAAGATGACCATTCTAGTTGCTGACATCCCTGCAGCTTACGGTATCCTCTTGGGTAGAGGTTTTTGTAAAGATGTCAGAGGTGAGATTAATATGGATTGGACCAAGGCCAGGATTCCAGTCAATGGGGTTTATCATGTTCTCCATCCCGAACCTCAAAGTGAGGTATTTGGTAACTAAATCTGATGATCCTAAGGCTCAAATTCTTTTCGAAGATGCTAGCTTCGGAAATTATTTCATGACTTCAGAGATACCGACTGTGGATGTCAAGGAAGAAGATCCCAATGCTATTTGGACCCTCGAATTCGATGGTAGCTGCTCAACCACCGGATCGGGCGCTGGTGTAGTTCTTATATCTCCTAATTCCGAGATTTTCCCATCAGCTTACAAGTTGCAATTTGATAATACTAATAACACGGCTGAATATGAAGCTCTGTTATTAGGATTAGAAATGGCCAGACAGAAGGGAATTCAAATCTCAAGGTTCAGGGGGATGCGGAGCTGATTGTCAACCAGGTCAAGGGAATCTATCAGGTAAAAAATGATCACTTGAGACATTACAGGAACAAAGTTTGGGATAGTATAGAATGCTTTGATGCATTCTCTATTAAGGCAGTTTTGAGAGATTATAACGACAAGGCTGATTCTTTGGCCGTGTCTGCATCCCTCCTTCTTCCTCATCCCCAGTTCAAACAAGATACGTACACTATTGAGATTGTGTACCGTCCCAGTATCCCAGATAATGCGACTCACTGGCAAGTGTTCAATGATGATCAACAGGTGTTGGCTTTTCTAGAAAAGGCTGACAATTTCAGTGAGCTATACTTTGAAGGTTCGGAATCAGCTTTCCATGAATCTATCTCAGATCCATATCAAGAGGTTGATGGTGAGTTTATCCAGCTTAAAGGAAACAAGATACCCAAAGGTCTGGTTTCTCTGGAGGGTTTGTTCGACAAGCATGATCGTTTTATTCAAAACAAGAGACAAGTTGAAGGAGCTTCTTCCTCGGAAGTAGATCAAGTCAATCTAGGTTCGTCTGATCAACCTCGGATGGTGAATATTGGGAAATGTTGTTCTCCTGAAGAGAAAGCAAGATTCACTTCACTCCTGAAGAGATACATGGATGTGTTAGCCTGGTCTTATGCAGATTTAAAATCCTTCAAGCCCAAAGACGTACAACACAGTATCCCTTTGAAGCCTGATGTGAAACCATACAGGCAGAAGCAAAGACATTACAACCCCAAGATCTCAGGGACTATCCTTGCGGAAATTCAGAAAATGTTAGATGCCAGAATTATTTTTCCAATCCATCACTCCACCTGGATTGCTAACATCGTCCCTGTCAGGAAGAAGAATGGTGAAATCTGAATTTGTGTTGACTTCCGGAACCTGAATCAGTCTTCGTTGAAGGACAACTATCCCTTGCCTATCATGGATCAGGTGTTACAAACTATTACTAGATCAGAAATGCTATCCATGCTCGATGGATTTTCAGGATATAATCAAGTTGAGGTAACTACGGAGGATCAACACAAGATGGCCTTCACAACCCCATGGGGTACCTTTGCTTACAGGAGGATGCCTTTCGGCTTGATCAATGCCGAGCCACCTTTCAGAGAGCTATGGACTTGGCATTCAGAGACCTGATGGGAAAAGTCATAGTGGTATATTTAGATGACTTGACCATTTTCTCTAAAAAATGGAGTGATCATTATGATCATTTAGAGCAAGTACTTTTGAGATGCAGTCACGGGATTTCATTAAATCCCAAGAAGTCCATGTTTGGAGTGACCGAAGGAAAGCTGCTGGGTCATATCGTGACTAAAGAAGGAACCAAAATCGACCCAGAGAGAGTAAAAGCCATTCAAAGTCTTTCCCTACCCACAAGTAAAACTGGGGTTCATTCATTCTTCGGAAAGGTCAATTTCCTAAGAAGGTTCATACCTGATTTTGCTGATAAAACTAAGGATATCCTTGGGATGATGAAAGGTAAAGTCCCATTTCGATGGAGTACTGAAGGGAAGCTTGCTTTTGATGAAGTCAAAAGGGTAGTTGCTCGTGCTCCTATCCTAGTATGTCCAGATTTCAAAAATGATTTCATCATGTACAACTACGCCTCTGCTCACACAGTGTCGGCCATCCTGATGCGAAAAACGGGAGGGCATTGAAGCTCCCATCACTTTTTTTATGAGCTGCCATTGAAGGAACATGAATTAAAGATGTCACAAATTGAAAAGCATGCTTATGCAGTGGTACGAGTGGTGAAACATTTCAGGTACTATGTGTTGAACTCTCATACCCTCGTTCTCGTTCCCGACACTGCCATTAAATCCATTTTGACTCAACAAGAGCTGGGGAGCCAATGAGGTACCTGGATAGCTAAAGTTCAGGAGTACGACTTGGACATCAGACCTACCAAGTTAGTACGAGGAAGGGGCCTGTGCCAATTGATCACAGAAAATCATGCTGAAGTAGAATGTGAAAAGACCCAAGATACTTCTTCAGAGTTGCCCATGGTGCTTTTCGTGAGTACAACTGATGAATGGTACACGGATATTGCTTTCTTTCTAACTTATGGTGAATGCCCCCGCATTTAAGCCAAAAGGAGAAGAGGATGGTCAAGTTAAGATCTGCGAGATACCTCCTGTGGGATAATGGGATATATAAGAAAGGTATTGATGGTGTATTCCTGCACTGTGTTGATAAATCACAACAGTTAAAGTTGTTAGAATCCTTCCATAGCCTAGCATGCGGAGGACATTTCTCATCCTCTGTAACAACTTATAAGATCCTGTGGGCTAGGTACTATTGGCCTACTCTTTTTCGAGATTCAGCCGAGTGGGTGTCCAAGTGTGAAGCTTGTCAACATTTCGTTGGTCGTCCCAAGCTAGCAGCTCTCCCCTTGAAGCCCGTAGTGATTGAAGAACCTTTTCGCCAATGGGGAATTGACTTCATTGGAACATTGAATCCTACCTCCAGTGCCGGACATAATTACGTGCTGACTGCTATAGACTATTTTACCAAGTGGGTGGAAGCCGCACCAATCAAGCAAGCAACCTCAGAAGTTGTGTGCAAGTTCCTTAAAGAAAATATAATTGTCAGATTCGGTGTGCCTCACAAGATTGTAGCTGATAATGCCTCTAATTTCTCATCGCATGAGTTGACAAAATTTTGCTATGGATTCGGCATCACCTTGGCTCACTCATCTGATTATTATCCCCAAGCAATGGGCAAGCTGAGTCCAGCAACAAGAACCTGGTTACCATAATTAGAAAGCTAGTAGATGAAAACCAGAGGACATGGCACAAAGCATTGTATGATGCGTTGTGGGCTGATCGAATTACCCCAAAGTGAGCTATAGGAATGTCTCCTTTCCAAGTGTTGTATGGGATTGATGCTGAAATTCCTATCTCAGTAGAATTGCCAGCCTTACAGTTGGCCAAAGCAGTCGAAGATGTGACTTTTCAAAATTCTATCGAGAAAAGGGTTATGTACCTAGCTAGGCTAGAGGAGGAACGGAGCAAGGTGGTTGATCACATTGCAGACCATCAGAGCAAAGTAAAGAAAATTTTTTTGACAAGAAATCAAAGCAACGTCATTTCCAAATTGGAGACCTGGTGTTGCTTTGGGATAAGAGGAGAGAGCAGAAAGGAATGCACGGAAAGTTTGACTCCTTGTGGAAAGGACCTTTTAAGATTCATCAGCTGAGTGGTGAAAATAGTTTCCATCTATCATACCTTGATGGAGGGTTACTCCCTTTGCCTTTCAACTGGTCAACATCTGAAGTTGTTCCATCATTAATGCAAGACGTTCTTTTGCATTGTACATACTTTATTTTTGTTGTGTGTTTGCTTTTAGTTTTCTTTCTTTCCTTGTTTTGTTTTTCGGTTTTCTTCTTTTCTGACTCCGTAGCCCAATGGATAAAGCCAGAGATTCTGAGTTCTCTTCCTTTGATATCACAAAGAAAGTCCCCAACTAGAGCCAGTTGTTATCTCATTTTTGAGTTTACGCCAAAAAAATCAGATAACCCTAAGAAATTTTTGAGTTGGTTTTCTAAAAATTACCTTTCAGAGAGATAATCAGGTTTTCGGGTTTCACAAGCAAGACAACATGTGTCTTGGATGCTTCATGTCATGTGTTCCCCGAAACCCAAACCCGCATCAAGTAAGGTGAGTCGGGTTTGCGGATCTTCCAAGCATCGAACATGCCTTCGTCAAAACATGCTTCATGTCGCATGTCTTCCGATCCCCAAAACCCGGTTTACTCCTTTGTTTCGGGTTTCCGAGGCTATCAAACATCATGCTTCATGTCGATTGTTTCCCGTAACCCGAAACCCGAATTACTCTAAAACCTTTGTGTCGGGTTTCCGATATCCCAAGCATGCTGACATGGCATTAATGCCGAGTTGTCAGGTAGTTGGCACGTGTCAACTAAAGTGTATTAAATGTGAATTTTCTTATAAATATTCAGATTTCCACGTCATTTTTACCAGACGTACTTTTTTACCTCGTGGATTTTCATGCATGCATCTTCGACCCCAAACCCGAAACTCACCTCTCGTGCCCGATTGCATTGCTCATTTTTTATCATTCCTTGTCCCGTTGAAGGTATTTTTCTTCATTCTTTGTTTGTGGTTTTTGTGATTAATTGTGTAAGGAATTCTTCCAAGTTTCTTATCAGGGTTGTTGTGGGGTTTTTATCTTTTCCATTTTGGGGGTTGTTTTCAAATCAGGTTTATGTTTTAGGTTTTCCCCTTTTGGAATTAGCACTTTGTTTTATCCCTCAGAATGATGTTATAATTAAAATTATGTTTGGGATATAAATGGTGAAGGAAAAACTTGCATGTTTCAACTCAACAAATACCCTATTCCCTCTTCTCGGGTTTCACAGGGTGCTTTGCAGTGTTCAAAACCCGCAGTATATCGAAAAATTTAAAGTGTCGGGTTTTCCAAAGTCTCCGGCATCCTCCAAGGGTCGTTTTCCAAAGTCTCCGGCATCCTCCCAGTGTGTCGGGTTTTCCAAACTCCCCGACATCCTCCTCAGTGTCGGGTTTTTCCACCTTTCCGGCATCTCCAGTGGGTCGGGTTTTTCAGTGTTCAACATCTCCTGATCTCCGACACTCTCCTCCTTCGAAATCCCTCATGTCGGATCCTGGTCCATCACAAGAAAAGACTGAAAAGTCAGGGAGGATGAAATACAAATTCAGAAGGTGGAGTCTCCATCCTATATTGACTCAGAATTTCACATCCGAGATACAGAGCAAACGTAGACATGGAGGATTTCTCGAATAGGGTCAAGAGCCCTTCTCAAACTCCATGGATGAAATCGATAGTCGACAAAAGGCCTACCTCTTGCCTCAGGTAGGCTTCCCTATGTCCGCTCAAAGCCCCCGAGTTCATCTTGGCCTCGTGCTTCAAATTATGACTCGCTTCTCGCTCGTGAAAACCAGTGGAGAAGTTGTGATTAAATTGATGAGGTTACTTTGATGACCTTCTTAAGCTACCTAATTTTGAAGAATATGGAGATATGGATCTCAAGTCAGCCCAAAAATCTTGGGACAATGATCAGGAGGATTGCATCAAGCACTTGAATAAGAAGTTCCTGATCAAAGCCAAACCGGCTGCTTTCTGTGTTCCCAAGACTTGTTCCCATAAGTGATTTCATTCAGGAAATCAATGATATCATCACTCTATTGAGTCGGGTTTTTGGTTTTCCCGAATCAAATGTTTTCCAAGGGTGGATGTATCAGTTCATGATCACTATTAAGAAGAATCAACAGGAATTGATTGGGGTACTCTTATCAAGAATCTAGATAGATTCTCAAATGACAACAAATTCTGTCTACAGAAAATTTTACATGTCCTCGTATGTCACCTATGCAGTGGCTGGTATGAGGAACTATCTCGGATTGGACACCAAGGGAAACAAGACAAGAGAACATATTTATCAAGATTTCCTCACCGACAAGAAAAGGGTCTCAAGACCAATTCGTAAGGGTAAACGATGCCTTCTTTTTACGAGAACATCTCGCAGTTAAATCCCGAACCGAGGAAAACAAGAGTATCTGATGAAGCATGGGCTGAAGTTTCAAAATGGGGTTGTGTCTTCTTACAATTTAAGAAGTTCACATATCTTCGAGTAGTCATGTACCTGGGGGATCCTTTTCATTTGCCCGATATCCAGGGGACAAACTAATCTTGATGGAGTTGGTCGTGCAATTGTTGGATTTTCACAAGTTCCAACAGAGTAAACACAAGGCTGCCGTATCTTTCCCAATTTCTATTGGAAGGTATACTTGTCCAACAAAGGGTGAAAGCTAAGAATGTTGTCCATGAGCTTCAAGATAAATTGAAGAAGCACATGAAGCCCCGAGACGGGTTTGATATTCGAGGAGTCCTCAGGGCGTATGGAACTCTGCACCTGCACAGACCAAGCATAGAGGACATCTGGATTGATCTACGTGATGAGGTTGCTGTCTGAAGAAAAGATCATAGCAGATTGACACTTGCTGAGATTCAAACACTTGAGCTTGCTAACTTACCAGAAGGTACTAGCGATAATGAAAGTGTTCTGGACCTTTCCTATGATGGACTGAATGAAGATCAATATGTTTTCCCACCTATTGATTGGTCAATCAATGAAAAATCCTCCATTACAGATAGGTCAGCTCTGATTCTTGCACGCACCAAAGCATGGCTCACCTCTTGGGGAATGAGTTTTAAAGATGATAATTTTTCAAAGTTGGTTGCTTCAGAGGCGGGGCCCTCCAAAAAGGGAAAGGACAAAAGATCTTCTAAGGGGCCTATAAAGGTCAAGTTTGTCAAGAAGAGAAGAGAACGAGAAATCTCTTCAATTATTTCTCCAATTGAAATGGTGAATGTGCCAGAATCACCAACACCACCAGAAATAGGAGAAATTTCTTTGGAAGGAGAAGGAAGCCAGCCTCTGGTTTCACCATTTGTTGACTGCCCAACTGAGGAGACCTTATCTCTTGCATCCTAGACCTTGGAGTCTGGATCTGCGCTTCATCCCTCACAACCACTTCTACCTCCTCATTCCCCATCGACTTCTTCAATCATGGCCAGCATTTTCTCTAGACTCTCACCTCTCTCTTGCTGGTACCAAAGTAATCACCAACACGCCCCCCCTGCCTCTTTTTATTGAATCTGCTACCACATTGGTAATCGTCCCCACTTCGCCATTGATCTCTCCCTCCTGAAAGTATGATACCAGCTCCTACAATAGTGGCAACTCCCTCTGACATGCCTCAATGGCTACTCGAGAAAACTCCGAGGAAGAGGAAGGTGATTGTACCCATACCAGCCTTTGATTTTAGCTCACTCAAGGCCTCTACTACTAAATCAGCCAAGAAACCCAAAATAGTTTCAAGGGTTTTGGTGGACGCTTCAGGGCATAAGTTTGCAGAGATCGCCACTCCTACGATTGACAAAACCAAAGAGGACATAACAACCTCTGACTATCAGATAACCAGGGTGGCTCTAGGAGAGGTGACAATGGAAGGAGCACAACAAGATGCATGGGATGCCACAAACGTGTTGTGCCAGAAGTTGAAAGAAACAAAAGACAACAGAGATGAGCTTAAAGGAAAGGTGGAGCAGTTGACTGAGGTTTTGCTTAAGCTCTCAAAACCCCTTGAATCCATACCATCTTCTTTTTCCCTCTGCGGATTCGATTTCTCATCAGTGCCTACGATTGAGAAGATCAATAAAAAAGGAAGGGTGGTCGATGAATGGATCCAAAGGCTGCTCCAACAAGGGAAGGAAGTGATTCAAGACGTCGTGGAAGTCTATCAATCTTTGGGGAACATTCAGAGTGATGGAGAAAAGATGGATGATGATTTCTCCCAAGAAATTGGACATCTTGATTTGACTTTTGAAGCTCTCCAGGCATTAAAGCAAATGCCATCACATCTCTTGGTAGAAGAAGGCATCATCCCACATGCGGATAAGCATTTCCAGCTGACCAAAGCCATCAGGTTCAGGGTGAAGATTCTCAACGAAGCCTCATGGTAAATTGAGAGAATCAAGAGATCACTGATCGATGGCAAGAGTGACTGGAGAAGAAGAACTGTTAAAAATCATGTGCAAAGTGTCAGCTGGAAACTCAGCATCCTATCACCGATGATCTTTTCAAACAAATCCAAGAATCTATTCAAAGATGAAACCAACTCACGGATTTGGTATTGAAATCATCGATGTGTTTGTAAAGATTGAACATTCTTTGGAGGCCTTGAGAAAGCTCAGCAAAAGATTGAAAAAGCTTCCTGGCAGTGCCAGTGATACTCATGAAACCTGAAGTTTTGAATGATCATTCCACTACGCCTGATGAAAATGAAATGCAAGGCATAATTCAGAAGTTCCAAGAATTTCGAACAAACAGGCTCAACTGAGGAGGAAGAGAAAGATGAAGGAGCAAAAGATGACGATTCAGATTAAGTCCGATGTGATCATGTCATTTCAATCTTGAAATTGACATGTCTTTTTCATTTCTGTTTCATCACATTTTTGAATCATATTTTGACTTGGTCTCCTGCGTGAGAGTCAAGCAAAATAGAACTCTTTTTAAAGAACACTATTTTCTAGGATTTATCCTATTTTCTCTCTACTCCTTTTATTATAAATAAGGGATGCTTATGCATTCCAAAGGGTCAAGATTTTTGAAATATTGGGAGCTATTGGAAAGAAGAAAAACTTTGTGTTTTCTTTTAATCATTTTGAAGAATAGGAATTGATATTATTTTGCAAACTTTGTGTTGTGGGATATATCTTTCTTAAGACATTGTTCTTACGTTCATAATCTTAAGCTATTCTTTGTTTAGCATCTTAGTGTTTCTAATCATTTCAAACATTATATTTATGATCTAAAGCTCGTATGATTATTTCATGCTCTGTGTTTACTCGAAAGAAAATACGTTTCTCTCATTTCCTTTCCATTGTGTTTCTTCCATTGTAATAATTTCCTTACCTTGTCCATTTAGAAAACGATGTCTTCCCAACGTGTGGATATGGATTTCGGGATTCTATCCCAACCCCAATGGTTAGATTAGTGTGAATATTGTATATATTGTTTTGTGTGTTTTAGATTAGTAATAAGCAGGAAGCCTCACTTGTCTTTGAGGAGGGATTTAATCCACAAATGAGAACACTCAAGTTGAAGGCAACAAATTTTGTAATCTAGAACCACACACTTTACAAGAGAGGTCTTGATGGATGCTTCCTCAAATGTGTAGACAAAGAGCAACAAGAAAATTTCTTAAAGCATACCATGACCAAGCATGTGGTGGAAATTTCTCAATGAATGGTCACTGCACACAAGATCCTCTAAGGAAGGTATTATTGACCCACCCTCTTTGCAGACACTCAAGAATGGGTTTCCAAATGTGAAGCATGTCAATAATTCATTGGGAGACCACAACTTGCGGTAGTACTACTCAGGACATTTGTTATTTAAGAACCATTTCAACAATGGGGACTAGATTTCATTGGTGTTATGAATCCACACTCAAGCGCGGGGCATGCCTATGTGCTCACAGCAATACACTACTTCACAAAATGGGTGGAAGCCATTCGACCAAGCAAGCCAACACCAAAACAACATGTAAATTCATCAAGGATAATATCATAGTACATTTCAGAGTGCCATAGAATATTGAAGCAAGAAATGATACCTATTTCTCTTCAAGGGAGTTGATTGAGTTTTGTTATGGCTATAGAATCTTTTTGTCTCATTCATTAGACTAATATCCACATGGAAATGAGCAGGCCGAATCAAGCAACAAGAACATCGTAACCACCATCTGCAAGCTCATAGATGAAAACCAAAGGAATTAGCACAAAAATTTGCATGATGCATTGTGGGTAGACAGGATCACTCCCAAGAAGGTGATAGGTATGTCACCATTCCAACTATTGTATGGAGTCAAAGTAAAAATTCCCATCACGGTTGAGATGTCACCTCTCAAGCTACTCCAAGGAATAGAAGAAGGACAATACAAGGATTCCATTGATAAGAGGATCCTCTTTCTTGAGAAGCTAGAAAAAAATAGACTCTGAGTGGTGGACCATATCAAAGAACACCAATTGAAAGTGAAGAAGATCTTCGACAAGAAGGCCAAAGCAAGAAAATTCAAAATTGGAGACCTCATCTTGCTATCAAACAAAAGAAAGGAACCAAAAGGTAGCCATGGAAATTTTGATTTGTTATGGCTTGGCCTATTCTAGGTTTGTGAAGTTTGTGGCAAGAATGTTTTTCTAATCTAATATTTGAATGGAACTCCGGGGAATTGCCTCGTCATTGTGGGAAATACTTGAAATTTTATCATCGGTGAAAGTGGGTTATGTTAGCATATGGATTTGCATGCATGTAAATGACATGCAACAGGTGGGAATGAAGTCCCTCCTTAATGAAGGTGGGGCTGCCTTTGATAAAATAGACCAATTTCTCGAGCTGATCCTTGTTGGAATTCAAGTACTCCACCTGTCACATGGAAATTTTTGTTTTATTGATATGATCAATGATATCAAATTTAGGCAAAGTAACCATACTTGAAGTCTCAGATATAAGTTCTTTTGAACTTGATGATGGAAAACTTTTGACCTTGGCCTCGGGCTTGGTTGACACTGATGTGGAAGAAGAAGCTTTATTCGTATTTGATCTACCAACTAATTGATCTTACAAAGACCCTCCTTTATTTAAGATAGTTTTTACCTTTGAAACCTCGGTCACACCTTGGGTTCTTTAGGAGCTTCATTTGTCTTAGATTCTTTGGGAGTTTCCTTGGAAACCTCTTTATCTCCCACCTTAGTGGTATCCTACTCCTTTTTCTGAGAGCACGTGAAGACGGTGAAGGATTGACTATTCATATCTTCTATAATTTCTTTGTATTCATCTTCCTCATCGGAATGGTACTCAAAGAAATGATTATTACTTTCCCCCTTAGGATCTTCAACTTCAAGTTCAGATGTCTCAGAATCCGGCTCTTCCTCATCAACCTTGATGACTTCAATCTCATCATCACTTTCTTCAATGACATCACATTTTGAATTAGTTGCGGGAGCTGCTTCAATAGCAAGCCTTGTTGGAGCACCTGTAATCCTGGATTTGTTGGGAACGTATCCTTTTCTCGGGATGTCTTTGTAAGGAGCAGGTTTACTACTTTGAGCAACTTGCTTTTTCAAATCCAGCACATCATTAGCCAACTTAGTGAGTATAGTTTCTGAAGCGTTGGGGGTTTATTAACCTTTTACTTTGAGGGAATTTTTCTTGAATTTTCCTGCCATGATTAAGTCATCTTGAATTTCTATGGCTAAAGATTGAGCAAGTTCCAAAGTAGCCACCTGCCCTTCTCACCGATAGCACACTTCAGTTGTTGTGCGTTAATAAAGAAACATTTTTGTCCATCAAGGTTTGGATGAATCCCGGTGGCAACCTTGTTCACCATCTTGTTGAATTTAGCCACGAAAATTCCTCATGGGTTCTGTGCTCTTTCTTCACCGAGATAGCCGGGAAAGAAGAGCCGCTTCACCTTCTGTCATTTTAAATCAATTTTCAAACTTAGTTTTCATATCATTCCAATTTGTGATACATCCATTGGGCGATGATGAACCAATCGGCGCAACATCATGCAATGTTTCAACAAAGAGGTGAATAGCAACATCTTTATATTCTACTTGAAAAAATAGCACATGTAGTGAAAAAGGTAGAAATATGGTCATCCGGTGACATCTTCCCATCTCCGTTGAACTTGGGAAGAATCTTTCTTGATCCTCGTGGGAGTTCATATTGAGCGGTAAGGCCAATAGACCTATGGTATTTCTCCATGGTACGTTGACTTCCATTTTGGGAAAGGTGGTATACGAAGGTAAAACAACGTGAGAAAGGAAAAGCACTTGACTGGTAGTGATTTCTTCCTTGCTTATTCTTTCAAGACTTGATGGAAGGCTTGTAAATCTATGAGTTGTGTTCTTCTTTGGAGGAGATAACTTGAAACCTAACTTTCCTTGAAAGTCAAAAGTGGGATCAGATTGAACTTTAGCTTTTTCTCCTCGTGTAAACCTCTTCCCTTCTAGTTTTAGATCTTTATTATGAAGGGATTACTGGTGTGTTCCGACTAGCTCTAGCCTTTCCTCTTCACTCTCTTTCTTGAGATATTTTCACCTAAATAACTCTAGCAACTCTCGCGGCTTCCTCTTCTTCGTTATTTAGTACTGATGCGGTGAGATGAAAATGATGGTTACTTGTGCACTTTTCCCAAATAGCTTGCCTCAAATCTGATGATATGTCTTCTTGAGTATCTACAAAAACAAGATTTGGTTGCAAGATAGGTGGGTTACCTATAATAGTCATACAACTTATTACCTTGGTGGAAGAGGACCGCGTTAGTGAACAATGATCAACACGTGTCCAGGAGGTCTTCTGGCCACAAGTGCGGGTTCTCTTCTTCTAAGATCTTCAATGTAGATTTCTCTGTCAATGGCTCTATCAATAGCCACAAATTGCTGCAAGCTTTCTCAATTTTCCCAAGCTACTCTTGTTCAAAGGTTGGCGTAAATGCCTCCTTGGGAAATCTTAAATCGAGCACAAGGTTCAGTTGAAGAACTGGAGCTTGTGCAGAGGGGGTAGTCATAAATATTTAACCAAACACTGGTTAACAATTCCTAAATCCCTAGCAGAGTCACCAAAACTGTTAGCATATGGATTTGCATGCATGTAAATGACATGCAACAGTGTGGGAATGAAGTCCCTCGTCAATGAAGGTGAGGCTGCCTTTATTGAAAACCAAAACTATATTTACATCTATACATTCAAAATTGTATGTGGGGGGTGTTTTGGAACATCAATGGAAAGAAAAGTGAATGAGGGAGATAGAATGGAATGAAGGAAAGGAGTGGAATGGAATGAACTGAAAGAACATGAAAGAGTTAGGTAAAAATAGAGCCTAATATTGCATGAAGAGGAAAGATGAATAACCAACACAAATAAAATGGATTTTGAGTTAGCCAAATAAGAATGTGTAAAAGGGAACACACATGAGCAAGTAGATAATCAAATCTTGATCACTGTGAACTAGAACAACTAATTAATAATGTTGACAATAAGATCGAAGCTATTTGCATGCAAGATTCAAACACCTAACATCTAATGAACATAAGAACATCAAACGTTACAAGAGACAATGAATGAGACACAAAGTTTGTATTTCATTAACTCCAAAATGGTTTTCATTAAAGAACACAAAGTTTCCTCCCAAAACAAAGCTTGCATTAAAGTATTCCCTTCTCCTCTCTCAAAGTCACCCTTTACAAATGAGTCCCTTACTTCCTTTTAAAACCCAAAATTTGGTTACAAAGTAGTTAGGTTTTTATATGATCATTAAATAAGGCACTTAAGTGACCTTTGACTTTTTCAACAACTTTATTAAAGACAACCCAAAAATAGAAATTACTTAAAATATCCATTGTTTCCCAAAAAAAAATAACAACACCTTTTAAAATATACAATAATAACCAGTGCCTTATCCATTGAAATGGGGTCCGCCTATCTCAAGCGTATGAGAAATGGACTCTCCCACTTCATTAGATACCAAGAAAATCAACTCCCTGAACCCGATGAAATTAGGATCTACTGCTTTTCCCAGGTTGAAAGGATCTAAACCTTCCTAAAGTTTCAAACATCTTTTCTTCTTCTGGAGGTTCACTTGGTCGAAGAATAGCCTCACAAAATACCTGCAATTCAAGAATTCTACTTGGCATATCATTTAAATTAACAATTTTGGATTGAGCATTCTCAAATAAGTTCTTTAATTTGATGCACCGCTCCATGGAAACTGACGAGAAATTGTTGGTGGGAGTATACATGTCCTTAAATAATTGTGAAAATTGTTCTTCCACCTACTCCGATGAACACCTTTGATTATGCTCATTTACGAGGTTACAAGGAATCTCAGCCATGAATTCCTGAATCAAGGAGAGTGAAGTGAAGGCTTCATTGCACATGCTTTCATAATGGATCATAGAATCCTCAAGAAGTGTTTTTCTTGATTTGAGATGCAGACACCAAAGAAAACATGTCCCTCGATGTTCAAATTCAAGAATTCCTTCAATAGCTAAAATTGAAGATTCCATACTTGTCATCTCCTGTAAACTGGGTAATATCTCATCCAAATTTGATATAGTAGAAACAAAAGTTTCTTTGAAAGAAAGAATTGGATCAAGATACACACTGACATCTTTATGAAGCTTAAACATGGTCTTGATCGTCCCTGGCCTAAAGCGAGAATCTCTAAAACCCAAGTTTTAGTGACATGGCCTAATGTGTTTATTTCCTTTGACGAATTGAGAGTATCTACATCTAGGGCAGCCACCGCATCAGTCTTGGGAAGGTGGATGATATGGGATTTATCAAATGTTGAACATATTCCACCAATTTATTATTTTCAGCCTTGAGCTGAGAGTTTTGAGACTTGTATTTCTCAAGTACCTTTAGCACGATATCAATTGAATCTCGAGCCATTGCCATATAACTTTCTAATGTATATCTTCCAATTCCAAGTCTAGAAACTTCATAGTCGGCAGGTGTCATAGGATCACGCTCTTTATCCACTTGTGGAATGGAAAGGTCTGTAAATTTGTTTCCATCATTATCAACCATTATTTGAGAAAGCACCTTAGGCTTCTTAGGAATGGTGTCATTCAAAAGTTTGAAAAGGGCATCAAAATCAATGTCAATTGGCTTGACAACTCTCTTCCTTTTCTTTACTTTGGAATCAACCCAGGAAGGAGTATCATTCACTATTTCAGCATACAAAATCCTGGAGCTCGAATCAATATTCTCGACATCATGAGATCCTACTTGAATCCTACCAACGACCTTGATTTGAGGAGAAACAACCTCAATATCCACTTCCTGATTATTCAAGAGATTTTGGGAAATCCCTTCATGAATTACATGCTCCAAAGTATTTGATATTTGAATTACCTGCACTTGAGTGGATGTTTGTTTGAAGCATGGCTGAGGATCATTTGCTACTAGCTTCTGAGCACTATTAACGATGTGGGTAGAAGAATCTCTACTCAAGGTAGAAAATCTAGACACACACTCTCTTCCTTCTTCGGGGTTAGGATCTTTAAATCTCTCTCCTTGTGACACGTTACTTGGTAAAGTGGATTTTGGCAACCACTCTTTTCTTGCTTGTTGTGTATGATTGGATGGTAATGAGGTTGATCAAGAAGAGACTTTGGTCGAATGGAGACCCCCTTGTATTGGCAATTTTTGTGACCCCAAAACATCATTTGGAATTGATTACAATTTGGCAAGTTCTCTGTCATACCAAGATATGCTTCTTTCAATAATTGGTTGGTTCTTTCCATCAAGAGAAAATTCATCTCTTTTGGTCCAGTTGATTCGAGGAAATGGGGTAAAGGCAATGGCATCATATGAGGGATTGACGACATCCTCATCATCATCTATGAATGAATCAAGAGGACTCTTGATGCGGAAGGCCTTGATCTAAGCAAGTGTTAGGTGAGATTACTCTTGCCTTCTTACCTCATGTTCATCCAAACAAGTAGCCCAAAAATATTCCATGGTAGGATTATGTTGGTACTTCTCCCCCAGAATCTTTTGCATATATCCATTGATATCAAACTGGGCTCTCTTCACATATGGATGGATGGTTATGAGAGTGAACTCTTCTTCAATGAGTTGTGCACTGAAAAGATTTGGACATTGGCATTCCCTGATTTGGATTGGGAAGTGAATTCCTGAACGGTGCTTGTCACTAAGAAGGTAGTGAACTTGGAATAATTGTCATGCCAGCTCCATTAATGCCCATCTG
The DNA here is from genome assembly GCA_018340775.1 of Taxus wallichiana var. yunnanensis. Taxonomy (NCBI): domain Eukaryota; kingdom Viridiplantae; phylum Streptophyta; class Pinopsida; order Cupressales; family Taxaceae; genus Taxus; species Taxus wallichiana. The sequence goes on along the minus strand of CM031233.1, from coordinate 290,984,037 downwards.
TCACTGACGTACTTATGAAGTTTCCACGGGGTACTAGCAAATCCACTCACATGAATGTAGGAAAAATATGAAAATTGAATAAACCAGGTTCCCCATTGGGAAATGACACTCATGGATTCTTTAGAAAACCTTTCCTCAGTATTCGATTCAGGTTCCAGATCACGTGGAAGGTGAATGCATCGTTGACTCTTCTAAAATGGTGAGAAATATTTTTGAAACTAAGTTGAGGGTAATAATGAAAAACACTATTCAACGGAGCCATGACTCCTCTTGTTTCAAGTCCTAGAAATAGCTTTCTTCTTGCTACTCGCATAAGTCAAATACGATGTCATGTAGAAGCATCTAGTCATCTTAACTTCTATCAATTGTTTGTGAAGGGTGTTACTGATGATGGTGGCCCAATCCACAAACTCTTTCTTGGCTAGGATGATATAGATAAACTGATACATCCATGGGTGGAAAATCCTAGCAGAAGGTAGACCGAAAACTCGACTTAGGAGAGTGATCATATCCCCGATTTCTTCCACGAACTCAATGCGGTACAATTCTTTGGGAATCCTGTCAATTTGAGGTCTCTTGGTTACTAACCAGTTGTTGTTAACCATCTTGCTCCATCTTAGGGGTTCTTCATCCCAAAATTCTTGTGCTGATTGGTGAGTGATATCCGCATTCTCGGGAAAGTCAGGTATGCCAAGCAATTCCTCAATGTGCTTTGGTGTGATTAAGAGGAAAGGCTCGTGATTATCTTTAAAAATTCCTCGTCTCTTAGGGTCATAATGCTCCGCAAGCAATAACCAATTCCGACATAATCGCACCGAGATAGGAAATGTTGCTGCTTGGGGTAGACCACTATGGTAAAGTCTATCTGATAAAATGGTTTTACCTTCAGTTTTCACCCACTCGCACAACCGTTGCACGTTGATGTGACCCAGATTTGTATCGGTGATGTTGTCATATGCTGACTTAATGGAACTGGGAGGGATAATTCCTTGGAATTCATATTTCAGGGCAGATTTGTTAGATTTCTCCACTGGCTTCCTCGATCTCCCTATAGATTTGGATTTTTCAGCCATTATGAATTTTATAGAAGAACGACTCAGGCACGCAAGACAACGCAAACGGGGCCAGGTCTCAGTCTCCGAAACCCCGTTGATGCAAGAAAAATATTTTCCATTATAATATTATTATTATTATTATAAAATAATAATAATAATAATGACAATAACTTGATCAAGTTACAATTTCTAATTTTGGTGATGATTATTTATTTATTTTTAATTTAAAATAAACAAAATCACCCAATTTTAATATCCCGATATTTGATTTTTACTTCTCCGGTGCATGAATCCTCCTGAGAACGCGTGATTCCTTGTGGCGGAAATAGGAAATATTTAATGTTCTTCTTTGTAAAATTTATTATTTCCTTTGGGTCATGCCAGAGATCTTATGTTCTTGACATGTGTATTTTGCTATCAAACTCCTATATATACTCCTCCTTCAGGCTGTGTGGGTTGGGTGTGATGGAATTTCTCCTAGAGAATGCATGGGAAACTGTCCTCCTCTCTTTTTATTTCTCTTAGACTGTCCTCTTTCTACCTCACACGTGGATTGACTTGAGAATATGTGGAGAATGTTTGGAAAGTGTGTTGAAAATGATATTTTTGTATTTCTTTTTATTTTCCTTCTCCCTCCTTGGCGCGTGGACTCTCCCTTCAACTACGTGAAGATATTCTTTCTATGTGTGGTGTAACTGTCTTTTTTGGATGCATGGACTTCTCCTTGGCGTTGGAAAAATGTTCTCCTTTGACTTCAAATTAATTTTGTTGTCCTCCTTTCCTTTGCATGCATGGGAAACTGTCTTCTTCTTGTTTTTATTGCTCTCACTATCCCTGGTGCAGCTCTTACTTCATGTTGTCTTTTTCTTTATGCAAATGTGCCTCCTGTTGGGTTTGGCTAACTTGGGCATGGGATTTGTAAACTGTTCTTTCCTTCAGCTAGGTGTGTGGAGATTTCTTTTTCATTTCTTTGCCTTTTCTCTTGATGCATGGATTCTCCTTTCTGGTGCGACTCTTTGATATTTCTCTCTCTCCTGCGTGGATTCTCCTTTCTTTGGGCGCGTGGAGTAACCTTTGTTATTTTCAATATTTTTGACTGTTTCCTCAAAAACGTGGTGAATGTTTTTTGGTTTGTTCCTTCTCTCTCCTAGGCGTGGATTAAAACTATCCTAGAGAATGCGTGGAGGATGTTTGGGTAACAAATGATTTAAAAACTTCCCCTGCCAATGCGTGGACAAAGAATTTTTGTCTTTTTGCTCACACTTCTTTTTATCTTTTTCCTCCCAAGGTGTGGAACTAGGGATAGGTGCGTGGGATTTGGTTTTCTCCCCCACGTGGTCTCCTGCTCCTTTCTCCTAGGCGTGGCTTCTACTGCAAAAAAAAAAAAAAGCTAAAGCAAAATGCATGGAATTCTACTCCATGCATGGGAAATGATCTTTTGTTGTCCCCCAAGGCATTGGAAATTGTTGTCTTTGTTATTGATTGCTTGAAATCTTAAATTACTTTCTCTATTTTTTCTCCCCAAGGCGTGAAAATGATTTTTCTTTGGCAATTTTCCCTTGAGTTGTGCATGGGAAATGTTTTGGATTTGATCAAACTTCCTTGCATGCACAACTGATGTATCTTCCTTCACAATGGCATTGGGAAAACTGTTCCTTCTTTATTTCTTACTTGGCATTCATGATGTATTGTGGGATGTGACAAAATATTATGTCTTCAGAAGAAATAAGAAGTAATCAGAAAGCTTTGCACGATTTTTCCAACGAGTTTGACGGAGGAAGTTATGAGGATTAATCCAACTTCCTCTCTTCCCGGGCAGTGGAATTAAGTGCCAGGGGGAAATGGGGAAAGCAACAGCCAATTGCCAATAGGAATGGCAAAGTGGTCCTGCAGCAATCCTGTTTAATTTCCCCATGTGGGAAATTGGGAGATTTCTTACCCGTTAGCCAATCCATGATTTGGCAATTGGTGGAGAAAATCCCACAAGCGGGAAATTTAAAGAAGATTGCCAAGAAAGGGGAAATCTGGTTCGGAAATCTAAATTGGCATTCCCAGCAGTTGGAAGCATAAGCTTACTTCCCCAGAAATAAAAATTTTGTTAAATGAGCTTCTAATTAATATTTATTTAATTAAATACTCCCAAGTTATTTAAAAATTAATTTTATCAAACAAGGAGCAATTAATTAATTAATTAATTTTAATGTATTTTAATGCGATTTAAAGCCTCGCGGGAAGATTTCTCACCCGAAAAGGGTGAAATAAAGACCAAAACGATCACAAAAATGAGACGGTCATCATGAGGGTGATAAACCACGCAAAGTAACACTTTTGAAAATTTTCAAAATTTCTATTTTTATTTTTATTTTTAATTAATTTTACGAAGTCAAAATTGGTTAATAATAGGTTGTCCTCGCCCTACACCATAGGTGATTACTAGGTGTATTTCCTTTCTATTTCATGAGTTTCCCATCCTGTTGTGTGTTGTGTGTTTCCTTTCTGTCATTTTGCGTGTGTGTTTCCTTCTTCACTATATTTATGTCTCATAATTGTAAATGAATCCATGCAGGGCTCAATGGATAAGGCATTGGTCAATGGATCATATGGTCTAATGTTGATATTCTAGATTCCACATGTCATGTCTTCACTATGCATATTCCATGTCATGTCCCCAAGCTAGATCCATTTGTTGTTGTGAAAATGTGCAACATGGAAATTGACAATTTCTAAGCATGACAACGATACCCCCATTTTAATTCACCAATTTAGGTGAGTTCATCTTTGGGCCACTTAGCCTTCCTATGAGAGTCATAGGTCTTAGGAAGTCAAATGACAAGTGTCGATTCAAGTGATTCATAGAATATTCGACATTGTCATTAGGGTTCACGTCAATGCGTCATAGGAGTTACATTCCTTATTTGGAATTGTAACTCCTCTTCTAGTGGCGTCATATCGTCGATCATCGTCATATATCAACTCTTCTAGGTGGCGTCATTGATTTCTTTCCATGTTTAGGCATGGGGGTTACACAACACCCCTATTTGTACTTCCTATTTTTCGATCTATGAGTATGAGCAGACCCATTCTTCTTACTTGCAATCTTCTTTCCATTGTTTCGAATCTTGCGTATTGCGTTGGCTTGACGTTACCATCGGAGTGCAACTTCGTTGTGGTGCATCACTTTTTGACATCATCGGTTCTGAATCCCTCTTTCATGGTATCAGAGCTGGTTTTGGTAAACGTGCACTCTTCGTTTCTCAGTTGTTTATTACTTCTGGTTTCTTCTCATTTCCTCGTGTGCAAGTTTTTTTCGATTATCATTTTGGAATTATTGCTCACCTCGTATTGAGGTTTCAGCAGTTGCAAGTTAAGGTATTTGGTTGGTTTGCTTATCAGCTGAGTTCATATTTGGATATTTCTAGATCTTTGTGGTTGTTGTTTCTGGGTTATTTCTTGTTGGTTGTGTTCAGATTCAGCTGCAGGGTAAAAGAAGAGCTCATTTTTTGGAGTGGACCTGTGATTACTGGTTGGAATCATTGTTTTTTCTTCACCGGTGTATACTCAGACTATTCCAATCTTTTTCCTCATCGTTGTGGTTCCTTGTTGTCTCGAAATTACCTCTGCCTGGTCTCAACGTTTTTTGTGAGCCTGCTGAAAACCTCTCACGTTTTTTGCAAAACCTCTCACGTTTTTGCCTGATCTCTCACATTTTTGGGAGTCTACTCACATTTTTTTGAGCCTTGCTGCATTCCCCAGCTTCAACGTTCAACCTTCTATGACTTCCAGGCATTTTTAACCTGTTCGGGCATTTTTTTCCTTTCTGGCTGTTTTCCCTTCCGGCATTTTTTGCTTTGTCCTCGGCATTTTTCTCCTCTGCTGTTTTCTCCTTTGTTCCAGGCGTTTTTGCCTATTCCTCGGTTTTTTTCTCTCCTTTCTGCATTTTCAAGCTTCTCTCGGCATTTTTTCCTCCTCAAGGCGTTTTCTTTCCTTTCTGTTTTTGCACGCTTGTTACAGCGTTTTTGGTATTTGTTGAGGCATTTTTTTGGGTAGTAAGGTGTTTTTTCCTTGTTTGGCATTTTTGGACTGTTATGGCATTTACTTATAGTGGACAGTCACTACATTATCTATTTTTACCTGCCTTTCATCCCCACGTGGCTTTCTCAGTCCACTGCCAGGTAATATCTCTCTAAAAATACGTTTTTTTATTCACTTTTCTTAAAAAAACGTGGTTGCATTCTTTTTATCTTATCACTCTTCTAAAAAAACGTGTTGTTTCATTATTTTTAAAAGGTATAAGGTAAAAACATTACATTTTATTGGCATTGTAAGTTTTTTGGCTTGTTTTATTAACCTTCCGTCGAGTGCCGAAGACGAAGGGTGAGGTCCGGGATTGGCAGGTGGCTAATCCCCCTCATGTACTGAAACAAACCCTATCTCAAATTCCATGCCATTTCCAACGAGCATACATACGACACCTTTTGCATGCGTTTAGGGCACTTTTTAATCCGTTTGCAGGCTTATTGGCTTTTTCCTCATCAGTTGCGGGAATTGGTTTTTGCTATAACTTTTGACTCGTTGCTCGGTTTTGAGCACTTCTTTAGTCAAAGTTGCATGTTTTTTCACTCTAGATGATGGGATCATTAGTTTTGTAAATGCACTAATTTTATAAAGTGCCGCATTCTGGGGGGTGTCTTTGTATTGCTTAATTCAACTCATTTTTTCTTGAGCTTTGTTTTATTCCTTTTTGTGGACTTGTGAGCGTCCGCCACAGTCTTACGACAAAGGGATTCTTTCATGTGACGTGAGATGCTATTTCTCACAAAGCTCTTTCTTCCCCCTCTTGCTTCTCTCTTTTCTGTGCTTGCTTGCAGTGTCGATCTGTTGTGCCCTACGAACCTTGATTGTTGTCTCCACCATTGCGCGTTATTACGCTAATTGCAAGGTGAGTGAAAAACTGGTTCTCGGAACACAGTCGCATCTGGTTGTAATCAACACACTGAATTATAAAGTGCCAAACTCGGGGGTGTAATTTTGTTCTGGGGGTTGTTATTGTCCTGGGTGTTGTATTACATGCAGACGCATTATCGGCCGAGTCCGACGTCTTGCATTTGTGCATCTTGCACTTTTTGATTCCGCATCATGGAGGGTGCTCTTTCTAGATTTGAGCATCGTAGGATCACCTTACAGCCTCCGCCAATTCTTATTGGGAGAGAGAACTATTCAGCTTGGCGTGCTTCTATGGAACATTACTTCGCCTACAAGGGTCTTTCTCACTTCTTGGTTGGGCATGTTCTGTTCTGCTGCTCCATCATCATCGTCATCTTAATGATTTTCTCAACAATTGTGACCATGTCTTTGGTCACATGATGATGCATGTCTCTACATCTCAGTGGGTTCACGTGGCAGACTCAGATCCACCCCACCATGTCTGGAGCATTCTTCAATCCCTCTATGGAGACCCTTCACATACTGCCACAATTGTTGTTGCAGATTGATTCAGTTGTCTCCTCTATTTTTTCGTGTGATGACAGTTCCACTGACACAGACTCACTTGGTTCTACTTTTGATGACGAGGATTGTGCACCCAGTTCTGATGACGAGAGTACTACAGAGGAATCTTCTCCTCCTTCTCTCACTATTCCAGAGAGTGTTGACACATCCCACATCTCATCATATATTGAGCAGTCTCTTATACAATATCATACAGTCATCACACCCACCTCTTTTCCACCTTCAGTGTTTGAGGCCCATTTCACTCCTCAACCTTCCTTGGATGACTCATACATATCTGACATCGCTCTTCTGTTTGTTGAGCCCCCTCATTGGGATGAGTATCTGCCTGACCTTAGTTGTCTTTTCACAGAGCACACTTGTGATGTACTACAAGTTCCTCATCCATCTACAGGTATTTCAGAGGAGTTCATCATCTCTGTTGTTGGGAGTGCCCCTTCTGGGACTCTTGCCACTTCCACTTTTCCGGAGACCTTCATTGATCCACCCTTGCTTGTGGATCCCTTTTCTATTGTGGGGGATGTTTTGTTACTTTCACATCAGTTGGACATCCTTTCTACAGGTGTTCACCCTTCATACTCTGACAGTTCTGCACTCGTGACAATACCCTCGGCTCCTTTGCACTCACTTGCTAGACCTATGTCACACTTTCGTGGACCAGACTCAGAGTTCTTCATGTTGTTGCCTTCAGTTTCCTTCGTGGAGTGGGCAGATTTCCAACACATCTTTTATGTCCTTCCTAAGGGCAGACACACAGTATGGTGCAGATGGCTCTTCTTCAGTCCAGAGGCAGAGGATCTCATCATCGACATACAGATATGTTCAGATAGCTGATCAGGTTGCAGACATTTTCACCAAGCCCTTCACTGAGGTGAAGTTTCTTCACTTGCGGTCTCTTCTTGGGGTGAGGTCTGCTGCAGCCACCCATCTTCTTCGGGCTATATAGTCCTCCTTCTTCTCCTCTTCTTCTTTCCAGAAAGATGTTGTTTGTACATGGGCACCTTATCAGGCCTTTAGTTGCCGGGGCCCATTGACACATCTTTCTTAGTTGTCTAGGGGAGTCTTCTTTTTCTGTTCTGGCTTACCTTGACCTCTTCCTCGGCTTCGATGAAGGGGGGGTGTTGGTGTGTGTGACTGTCCAGTCATCGTCCACATCACCTAGGTGAGTCATCTCGCCTTGCGAGAGTCATAGGTCTTAGGAAGTCAAATGACAAGTGTCAGATTCTGTCATAGAATCTGACATTGTCATTTGCGTCAATGCGTCATAGGAGTTACATTCCTTATTTGGAATTGTAACTCCTCTTCTAGTGGCGTCATATGCGTCAGTCAACGTCATATGCGTCAGTGGCGTCATTGATTTCTTTCCATGTTTAGGCATGGGGGTTACACAGCACCCCTATTTGTACTTCCTATTTTTCGATCTATGAGCATGAGCAGACCCATTCTTCTTACTTGCAATCTTCTTTCCATTGTTGATCAAATGGAGTAACCAAGACCTGATACCCCCAAAATTGGATTTCTAAGGCCATTTCCATTCAATATAATATAAAATTTCATCAAAACAGTCCATCGGGAGCTCAAGTTATCATTGTTTCAAGTTACCCTCTTGGAGCGAGTTCGGGAGTTAGTCAAATTTTTAGAGGACACATGTTAGCTCCAGGGAGCCATGCAAGATTTTTTTCCTCATTTCCCTCAATGTCACGGACATGAGACATGCAAAAAATTTCCTATCCCCCATAAAACCTCTAGACCCTCATGTGACCTCCAAGATCACCAAGGTATAGCCCCAGGTGCTTGCGAGCTCAAAGCCTCAACCGTTAGATCGATGTCACGTGTCATCAATTGGATCGCTATTAAATTTGATGTCCCTCACATACCTTTTAGGTGAGGGAAATAATTTATGAAAAATATTCCCAACCCATAAGGAGACTTCTAGTCACCCATGTGACCACTTCTTCCACCCCTCGGTGTAAAGCTACTTTCTTGGCTCAAATTCCCTATCGTCGGATCTCTGCCACGTGTCATCACCTTGCTCACTATGGAATTTTATGTCCCTAATGTCCCTTTGAGGTGAGGGATGTTACAGAAATGAAAATTTTTGTATCTCCCATCTATGATTTATTTCAAATTTTTAAAAACCCCACTTGTTTCCCGCTTCCAACTTCTAACATTCTCATGCACAGGTATATCTGCAAACTCCCTCTGCAACTTCCTACCACCACTGTATCATTTCCAAATCTCAAAAAATATCCACTAAAGCATTAAAATCCCATTCCCATGGTGATATGAAGGTCTTAGAAGAATATTTCATCAAGATAAGGAGAAGAAATGAAGAATAGAGAAGAAGAATAGAGGAAATCCCCATTGTCGTGAAATCAAAATATAAAGAAATATAGCAAAAGATGCATAGATTTATGAACCCATTTTCTATATTCATTCCTCTATCAAAAACCATCAAAAATATACCTTCAGACCCTCCTCTCATGCCATAAAACATTCACAGTGAATAAATCTTCTTTCCAGCCCAACGGAGAAAGAAGTTGGATTTCCCATCAAACCAACAATCGGATCGAAACAAGATTTCACTAGAAGCACAAGAGGAAAAAACCCATATCAAAAATATAAATTTCATCACAAATAGAGGAGAAAAATAGACTTGCAATTTTTGAGGTCCATTAATGGTTGTCATGTCCAAAAGCAATACTAGGTCGAAAAATTAAAATTTTAAAATCTCCTAAACTATTGAGCGGGTAGGTCTAAAATTTCAGAGGGGCGATATTGGGAAAAAAACCCATATTGGAAAAATTTGTTCCACATCAATCCAACCTCCGAAGCCCACTTTCTAAAAATAGTAGGTCCTCTACATATGGGACTACTATTTTAGGAAATTCATCAACAGAAGCACTTATTAAGGAGACAGAGACATTGAAGATGAATTGCAGTGAGAATTCACCAGAACAGGTATTTTAGTCCAATTTTAGAACTTACTAAAAATAGTAACTAGTCCCATGAGCACCTACTAAAAATAGAAAGTTGATCCAAAATGTGAGAGGAACACAGGGAGAAGAGGAAATAAGAATCGCAACATTCATTTGAGGTTCAAGGAGTTATTATTTCATACTTACTAAAAATAGTAAGTTGTTCTTTTTATGGAAAACATGAAGCGAAGTGGATGGGACGAAAACTAGCACATCCCTTTTCCCGTGAGTATGAGATAGAATGAAATGATGTCTTATATATGGACCTAAATGACCTTAGAACTCATATGACAGCCAAAATCCGAAAGAAGATTGAAGATTAGATATTCACAAGTGGCTTGTTCACCGCCGAAGGACACCCAATGTCTGTGCAAAGTCTTGAGTTGGTCCTATCCTTCTCTCACCACTATTAGGCTGAAACACAAACCATCAAAGTTGAAAATGGTATAGCAATGGTATTCATTAGCCCTAGAACCATTTCACTTTCTTTTTAGATGTCGACATCACCCAGCATGGTAGTTATCTCAAAGGAAAGAGCCTTGCATAATTGGGAAAAGATTGATGCATATGTACAAGGGGTAGCTCTTGGTTTGTGGTTAAAGATAAGAATAAATCCCTCAAGGATGCCCAAGAACCTTCTAAGGTGTGAGTTTTAAGAAGGATATTCAGATGTCATCACTCTCCTCAGTAGATTTTTTGGGGAAGTAAGCACAAGAGACTTCTGACACTTGATGGGCCTTTTCATCTTGACATTGTGAAGGAAAGTAGAGAATTATATTCTTACTTGGTATATCTCCTTGGTAGCTCAAGATCATTCAAAGGATTAGCTCTCACATAAAAACATTACTTCCAAGGTTCATGTCTTAGAGAAGCTTCCAGATTAGTAATGGAGAAAATCCATAGGCATTTCACTCATGTGAATGATGATTCACAATGTATGTAGATCGAAGCCATGAAGGTGATTTGTAAGCAAATATGTTGCCATAAGTGACATCCTTGATCAATAAATACAGCTCTTACTTCATGAAATTATCAACCTTCTCCTACCCGCAAGTTGTTCACTTCGACCAAGCTCCGCTAATGCTTTGCACAAGTACCTTAAAGACCAAATTATATTATTCGAGATCTATAGGCAGATCATCCAAGTGAATAACAGGGTTAGGAGCTGGAGGAAGAAGTTGATTTCATTTCCTATCTCTTGGGGTATTCACATGTAAGAGCTCAAATGACGCATCTCATCTGGAGGCCACTTTCACTCATTTGACTTTGCATTCCTACATTGTCAGGCCTAATTTTGACATACAAGAAGATCTCAAATCTTTCTACATCCCAGAATTACAACATGAGCCAAAATTCAAGGACTACTGGGCCAATTATACTGATGAATTTAAAGTGCGTGAAAAGGACCATATGAGGATGACAATTAGTGAGATGAAGAAATTCACGTTTTTATGCAATGAAGATATTTTGCACAATAATGGAATAGAGATGTATGATCCACGAGTATGCGAGAATTCAAGATGTCCCCTTGCCTCCATTCAATTGGTATGTTTGTGAATCAGGGGATATAAAGGAGCGGACTGAGAAATTGGTAAGGAGAATGAGAAATTGGTTTCAAAAGAAGAGAACCATGATCATCCAATCATGAGGAATTCCTCCAAGTCAAAAGCAAGCCTCCCATTAGTCATCTTCAAAAATTGTAGAGGTGACTTCTAGTTCTAAACACTTTAGAAAAACTTCACAAAGGAAGGCCACAAAATTGGAAGATTCTCCTCACAAGAAGACACCAAAGAAAGTTAGGGTAAAAGAAGACTCATTTACGTCACTGCAAGAGGAAGACTTGATCACGAAATAAAGGAAGAAAATCCAGCGATAGAAACACAAGTGGATGAAGAACACATGGTTCAAAACCTAGTCTTCGAGTCACCATAGAAGGTCTCACCTCTTGTTAACACCCATACCTCTCTCATACAAGATTTTCCTCCTCCTCTATAATAGGGAATGGTTGGTGCACCTATCATCGAGCCTAAATCCAATGAGATCTTTCCCTGGATGATAGAAATGATTGTCCCTGACACCTGCACTATGCAAAAAGTGGCATCCCCTGATCTATCAGTGATTATCTCATTATCTAGTGTAATCAATACATTGAAGTAGCTTAGCTCGAAGGTAATCAAGCTAGTGGATGAGATGACACAAGTTGACTATGAGATGAGTATTCTCCAACTAGGAGTAGGAACTCATGAAGGGGATTTGCACATGTATCAGTAATCTTCCGCTCACATGGTGGAAAGGATTAAGGAGTATAAGAATAATATTGATGACCTAAAGGAGCAAGTATGAACTCTATCATTCTATGTGCAAAATCTATCTGATCCCAATGCCATGACAATACCTATTGAGGAAGTTTTTCCCATCATTAGCTTCAATCCAGAGTTCATTAGGAGAACGTAATATTTTATAATCCAAGGGCGAGAAAATAATGAATGGATCGACTCAATTTCTAAAAAGGGAATTCAGTGCTCCAAGAATCAGTCAAACTCTTCACTTACATGTGTGTGACAAAGAAATAGGAAATGGGCACTCAAGGAGGACTTAGAGAAATAAAAGGACTATTGGGAACCTTTGGGTCTAGTAGTAGATGAAATGAGCAACACTCATCATCAGGAGTTGATTGAAAGGAATATTTTTGAAACTCCTTCATAAGACTTGTCTCACGTATGTGTATGGGCCTTGGATAATGTTTGAGGAAATCAATCAAGCCATTACAAAGTTGGAGGAAAAGGAGGAAAAAGCATATAAGTTGTAGGATAGCATAAATAGAAAAACCCATAAACTTGGAGTACCTACAATGGATGAGGACACAATTGCTGATGAGTTGATTGGTCCATTTGAAGAACATGTTAAGAAATAGGTAGGAAATCTTTGTCCTTCACTAAGGGTACCCTCAACTTCCTCTCAGAGATTTAGGCCTCTATTGCACTTATCGCAAAGAAACATTCATCATGGTTCGGGAAGTGAAAATATATCAACAGTGTGGCTGATGGATGGAAAATTACCTTTATTTGCATTCGTATTCCTCATGCCAAAAAATATAACTCTGCAACAACTCATTTCAGCAAGGAGCTTCGTGGGGCGAGAGGCCTTCTCAGGAGTGCGAGGTGGAAACCATTCAGGGAGCAAGATCAAATCCACTGCAGTGGCTCTTTCTTCTACATAATTCTTCCTCTTTCTCTCTTCTTCTTCTTCCTCTTATTTCTCTCTCTCTTCTCTTCTCACCCAACGCTCTCTCTCATCTATGTTATATTTTTACATTGAGATTTTCGTTTTAATATAACTTTAAGCGACTTTAGAAACATAATATAAAATTTAAGTCATCTTTCTTTTAAAAAGTAACTTAAATATTTAAGTGGAATATGAACACTCTAAAGTCGATTAAATTATTTGAAAAACCACCGGAAGATGAAGATTTACCTTCTCTTCTATAAATTGTAACAAGCTCTTCATTTGGACTACTTCTTAGATGACTTCTTAGATTTTGGAGCTGTTTTTGTGAATTCATGAGAGATATATCCCTATGAAGAGAGCAAAGAGATAGAAAAATTCTTCCATTTTCCCTACTCTAAAATTTCTTCCATTTCTATGCTATGTACAATTTCTACTTGAGCTTCAATAAAGGAAGAAGGAATTTTAGCCTTTTTGACTAAGGAGTTTAGTGGTACTTTGTGCTCATTAAACGCTATTTGGTCTTATTGTTGTTATGCAGATTTGTTTTCTTCTAAATTCAAGTGCATGTAATGAAATTTCTGGTTGGTGTATGTAAGTCTCTGATTTTCTACTTGCAGCATTAGTTTCTCTTTTCTAACTTTCTCACTCCCTTTCCCACTTTTCTAGCAAATTCCTCCCTTATAGATATCTACAATATTTTTCCACAGGGACAAGTGCATTACCCCTATTGGATCCTCGGCCGAAAGGCCATAGGATAAAATTCACTTTTTATTCACACATGCACATACAGAAGCTACACCGGTTAAGTAGAGGGACTTATACTCCTAGATCGTTGGTAAGATAACCACCAATTTATCTGCAGAAAAATTTTCTCGCCAACAACGAGCCGGCCCTATTTTTTCCTATCGCCGAGTTCCACTTTGTGACTCTATTGAAAATCCCGAGCTCAATCCCTTTGTATCACAAATCATGACATTTTTTATGACTTAATCCATTCCACATGTGCTCCATCGTGTCGCTAACCTATCCATGCCTCGACAACTCAGGTCACCCGTTTGGCCCTTGCTCCAAAAACACCTATTTTTCAAGTGACTCACCTTTGACGAACCCCCTCATGAGATACCAACTCAACTCGGCATTTATTTACCCCTTGAGCTTAGTCACTAAAATCCTGTAAGCTCAACCTGATCCATTGTACCTCATATGTTATCCATCCTCCATACCCTTCACTAACTCACACCGAGTTCCTCTACCATTTCTCCCGCACATCCCTTCAAACTTTGCGGCTCGACCATGTTTGACCTTGATCGATGAGCCTAACATGTTATTCAATTTACCATGCACACACATTGAATCAACCCTCCATTCCACTTCACTGCATTACATTCGCAAGTTGGCCTTTGAGAAAATCACATGTTCTTTCACATGTCCGAGTCTTGTCATATACTTCGCCTTGAAACTTGAGCTCTATCGTTCAAGCTCTTGAATCCATGTTCCAGAAAACATTGCTCACTATATCGATTCATCATCATTCCACTTCCACCACCTACCTCAACATGGCTTGACTTCATTCTTTCCCATCTTTGTCCATGAGTTTTTCATTCTAGGCGTCAGTCCATTTTCCATGGCTTATGCGAACTTTATCAAGGGCTTGGTCCACTAGGACAACTCGGCCTTTTATTTATGAACCCTTTTGTTTCATTCTAATGCATCCCATCACATTTCTTACCTATTGGTAAGTCCTAATGGCTACTCATCCTATTTCATTTCATCACAACACCCGAGCCAATATGGCTCTCACCCATAAACCTCTCTTTCCTCTGCCGAATCAAGACTTTCTCGGTCATGCTTGTGGCCTCTTAATATGAGCTTGGCTATCTTGGGCAAGTCTAATCTTTTCAAATCTCACCATGCAAGTAGCATGCATCCTCGATGGTTTTATCATTCATCTCGTGCCTTTCTTCATGTCTTCAAGCCACACCGAGTTTTCTATCTTGTCGAGTGATCATACCCATCCATTTCATTTCTCCAAAATGGGCTCACAATCCTTCATCATTACTCTTACAATAAGCCAACTAGTGTATTCATGGTCGGGATTCATGCCCAGCTTAATTCCATCCTCAATCCTAGCTCATCACATGTCGAGCTCCTCATCCTTATTTTCTATGCCAAGCCGAAAGATGAATCCAAATCAATCGAGCCCCGAGCTTCCATCTACTTAGGTGAGTTGATCACCCCACATGACCCGAGTCTATGAGCTCTGATTTGTCAAAAATAACTCAACCGAGCTATCTTACACCTAGTGAATCATAGACTAATGTTATCTCATTGAGATTTTTTTAATTGATACCATCCCTTTTGCTCTGCATGACCGAGCCGATCTCCTTGTCGGGATTGATGAGCCATGTCCCGAGCTTGAGACCACGCATATCACTAATTCACCCGATTACCCCGTGAGCTATCTCGAATGGCTTTAGAAATTAAACCTAACATAGAGCTAAAAACAACCAGATCGCATTATCTCACCAAGTATCTCACCGAGTGCTTGCCAGCTATTTTCAACTCATGTCCCCTTTTAGGTTCACTAAATTGATTTTTTCCCCGATGTTGATTTCCTTGGGCCTTTTCTTGAAACCAGTGGGTAACGAAAACCTAGAGATACCCCTCAAACATAAATTATCAATTTTTATGATTTATCTCTTGTTTTGGATGAATGTAGGCCCACCGGGAAAAAATTCTTTCTTTGAGAAAACCTTAAACCTCCAAGACCTAGATAAGGGGAAAATAAAACAAGATGATCTCGAATCTTCCCAAAACACCATAAATGCTTCCTAAACACAAAATTTTACCTAAAATGTCCTAGAATGCATCATGAAACCTCCTTTTTATCCCTAAAGCACAAAGGTAGGCCCCTATTGTCTAATTTTTTCCCAAGGGGTGAAATTGGATAACAGAACTCCTCCCAATCAATTTGATAAACATGACCAGTTTATCAAATTAAGTAGTTTGAAGTCCAATCCCATTAATTCCATTGTTAAAGAACCACTTTCCACTCCTAGTACCACTCCTCATAACCTTCTTGCTTTAACATCCTCCACTTATGAGAAAATATAACCCTTCTATATCTCTTTATTGATCAATTGGTATAAACTAAGTAATTATATTATTGACTTCGGTGCCTTCAAATAACATCATGCTCCCAAATTTTCCAGGGCCCTTGGTATCACTCTTACCCCTATTGTTGGTTGGTATTACTCCATGGAGACCAAAGAAGTACCTCTCATTGACCAGTCAAAGATGCTCAAGTAGAATTTGTAGATTTTCTAGATAAGAAAGTCAAGATGAAGATACTTGTGTCGACATTCCAGCTTCATATGGGATGTTGTTAAGCAAAATTTTCTATTAGGATTTTTGGAGATATATAGATGGATTTGTCATATTCCACCATACCACTAAATGTAAAAATCAAGAAGCTCCTTCCTATAAGAAATATGAGATTTACCATTCAAAAGGAAGATGGACCAAGGGCAAATATTTTGTACCATGATTCAAGATATGAAAACTATTTCATAACTTCAAAGGAAGATATTGAGATACCCATATTAATGGAGGAGTACCTAAATCTTATTGAACTAGTTGAGAAACTTCAAGATGATTTAATGGACCCATAATTTTACATTGTGCACTTCCCATTGAATATGGATACGAACTCTCTACTTGATGATGATGAGGATAATGGATGTATTGACCTACAAAAAAACAACCTCGAGATGATAAGTAATGGGTGTAATGAAGGAAAAATGACATCAAATAACTTCATTCTAGGTTGGTATCAAGTTTTCATTCATATTCTCAAAATCTAGCATGAATATTTTTTTGGTGAGTATGATTGTGAATATGAAGGTTTCTCTTTTATGTTTGAAGAAGATGGCATTCTCAATGATGAATGTATAGATAAGAAGTTCCTTGAGTCTCTCAAGGATGATTCTACTTAAGAATAAGGTATCTCTGTTATGGAGATGACTACTCTAGCCCAAGATGATCAAGGTGATGAAATTGATGGTCTTGATATTTTATCCCCAGCTTTGTGCTCATTCTTATTTCAAGAGGATAAAGCACTATGAAAGTCACACCATAGTAAGTAGCAAGTCATAAATGAGTCGATATGCATGAAGGAGGACCATTTGGAGTATAAGGTAAAAACAAAGGACCAAGACACCTATGATGGTGTTAGAAACATTGAGTACTCTACCAAGAACCAATTCATCGGAAAATAATTCATGCATAGCATGATAAGAAAAGAGAAAATTCCCATTAGAGAGCACAAGACTAGTTATGGACATGGTGAGCTAGGCACAATTAAGAATCAATCAGTGGTAGCAACAATGTGAAAAATTAGAAATCAAAAGCAAGATTGAATCCAAAAATGGACTAGAAAATGGAAATGTAATTTTGGGATAGCAAAGATGATGAGCTATCTAGATGGATTTTTAGCTACAAGAAGAGCCATACTGAGACTTTCTCAACAAAAATGTGCCACTTCATCCATCTTCAACATATGGATATATCTTACAACAATTGGCTTACTCGAGTAATTAAGGAATTTTTCTTACTTCATTGAACCGGTTAATGTGTTTGTGGAGAAACATTATTTGGTGCCACCTGCATGGGTAACATTTGGATAAGTACAAGAAATGAAAGTGGATTGTCCCCTGTATATACCATAGGTGATTTAGGTTTGTAGCTAATTTCCTTGTTGTGTGTTTTCCATTTTTTTTTTTGTGGTTTGTTTCCTTTCCCATCATGTGTGTGTGTTATTCCCTTTTTATTTCACATTCGTGTTGAGACTCTATTGGCTAATGGATAACACATTGTTCCACTAAATCCTAAATTGAGATTCTGAGTTCCTTTTTGCCTCATTTTCATTTCATGTAAAACCAAGACAAGTCCTCAAGTATGAGAAAAAAAATTGAATATAATATGTCACTTCATTTTATATGACAACCCCATCAAAAATATTTTCCCTTTTTGGTCCAACAGGTCAAAATAGTCAAAATTGCCAAAATTGCTCATCTTTAAATATCAACTTTTGGGAAGAGTTTCGGGAGCCTTAGAGTATTTTAGAAATATTTCTTATAGTGAATGGAAAGGTATCGAGTCTTCTCTATGATGGTATGATTTATAAATCATGGGATCTTTGTGATTGTCTTGGAAAAGATATCTTCTGGGTGTTTTTGATAAATGTGAGCATGCATGTTTCATTGAATATTCATGTTTAGTGGAAGGTTTCATGATCCTCATAAAATTTTGGGATCTCATATCCCAGGAATTATAAATCCTATGGAGCTTAGTTTGTGATGGACTAAGTGTGGTAGAATTATATGAACATAGAGAGTGGAAACTCTTCCGATACTAGCGTAAGGTTACCTTTTTGTACATGGATTTTGAATGAAAGGTTATGGGAACCTCAAGTGGATTTGAGAGCCTAAAAATATTTAAGTGAGGGTATATTTTATTGGTATCCAAATTTTTTTCTCCCTTTCAATTCAAGAAATAACACAAATTGGATGTGGAGCTTAGAGGAAGATATATCATAGTGTGTGTCGTTTTATAGCAGCAGAGATGAGATCTAACTGGGCCTTTGTTACTCGGTTTGTGGAGAGATGGATAGCACCTTTAAGAGGATTTGACTTGTCTTCATTACTTTAGTCCATTCCTCTTTGACTAGGGTGAGAGGACGCTTAGTGTAACCTCTGTTTGATGAAGGAGATGGAGATATCCTTCGTTTGGACAAATTTTATGAAGAAAACCTTGGGAAAATACAGTCAATACTCCATAATTTAACTCTTAAGAGTTGTCACTTCTAAACGATGGAGATACTTTCAACACAAGGCTAAGGTTACTGAAGACAATAAGAAATCCTAAGTGTTCTCGTATATTTTAGTCGGTATATTTAGTTCCTTTGTTGATAAATAGTAAAAAATAGGGGTAGTTCGGAGGATCAATGGTTTTTGAATGATTTTGGTGGGAGATGAAGTAGGATAAAGTTGATTATACCAGATCTTCGAAGGGACTTCACAACAATGAAAAACTCAACAACAAAATACTTCAAAATAGTTAAGATGTTCCTTCAACCAAAAGGTGTGCTTCAATGGAGGCCTAGATTAGCACGTTTTCATATAATCTTTGAGAATCTAACACGAAGGCTCGAATTTAAAGACTCAATTAAACACTAAAGTCTCTTATTAATCATGCTTAAGGTACACCCAAAGACTTACAGACAATATTTATGAAAAATGATAGTGAATTGATTTTAAATTTTTTTATCTCATCCAAGATGAAGGCTCTTCTTGAAATGAAATTGCAAATACCATTAAACTATCACAGGGATGAGATCCTATGTGATTTCACAAAGATTTCAATGTAATATTGCAATAGGAATGAAAGAAACTATTTGCAGACATTCTAAAACAAAGTAGACACAAATTGCTAGAGATTGGACACAAATTAATTTCAAAATTGCTTAAATTCATTAGCAGGGAAAGCTTCCAGAGAAATATTAGTGTTTTTCAATGGCTATACATATGTAACAAACTTGACATGATAGAAAATATAACACAAAAGAAATTAACTAGGCATCTCAGACGGGTTTCTCATAATACGGATTTCTCAAATTTTCTCTTAGGAATTCAAACTCCGACCATTTGTAATAGTAGTCTCATTACATTTATACATTTTCTCATTCAATTTTTCCCCAAAAAGAAAGAATATTTGAGGGACCTTTACTTGTTAACAATTTGCTTCAGAAAGTGACATTTAAAAATTCATATCCGAAAGTCAGCTGCCAGTGGACCAATTATGAACTAATCACATTTCTTAGGCCCTTGACTAATGACTATCATGCCATGCCACAACTTTTGGAAATCCTTCTAATCAATATGATTTTTTCATGCGAGAAATCCCCTTTTAATCACTTTCCGGAGACTCTACACACTAGATATGACAGTAATCCTTTTCACTCTCGAGGCAATAACTTTTTAATCTTTTGCACCTACATGTTCATCATTTCATCCCTTTTCCCTCTCTTTCCTCTACAATTATGACCCGCATCCATTTCCTCTAGTAATTCCCATTTTTGCGAGTGCCTGAGCAATTCCCACTTCAAAATATCAACCTTAACAATCCTTAGACTCACAATTTAAGTTTCAAATCCATTCAATGGCACCTTATAGACAGAGACAACAAGGAATTTCATCAAAGAATGATGAAAAACAGTGCGTATTCATGTCTCCAGGAGTCTTGGAGAAAAATGGTGGAAAATAGGTGAAATGCATAGCAACCATTGATTTTTCCCCTTTTCCACTTTATATCATAGCTTTCCATGTGTTTCCTTGGCACAATTGCAAAGGAGAAGCACAGAGGCAAGTCTCAAACAAGCGCGGCCTTCCACATGCCCTGGGCCCAAGAAAAACACCTTTTGGCCTTTGAAAATTCTTAGTGTAAAAGGAGCCAGTGGAAGCCTCCACGTGTCTCAATGGCACATTTTGAGATGGTCCCCAAAAGCAGAGACCCCAAACAAGCATGGGCTCAACACGTGTCTCAGTCTAATAGAGTTTGTTAAAAATTTGAAGGTTCAATGGAAGGTGCCATGTGTCTAGGGTCTCGAGACATTTTTCTTTGGCCATTGAAAATTCCAAGCAAAGGGCAGAGTGAGCGGAAGCCTCCAAGTGTCCTCCTGGCACTTCTTCAAAATAAAACTTAGGGGTTGGTCCCCAAATAGGTGCGGTCCCTCCACGTGTCCTATGCCTTTAGAAAGTTGCTTGAAAAGTATAAGTATGGGAAGACCAGTGCGGAAGCCTCCATGTGTCTTCATGGCACAACTTCAAGATGGTGCACAAGACCAGAGACCCTAAACAAGTGTGGGATCACCTGTGTGTCCCAGGCCTTAGAAAATTTATTTGAAAATTTTAAGTGCAAAGCGGAGCCAGCGGAAGCCTCCACATGTCTCCTTGTCACAATTGTTGGGGAGACTCGAGGTGGATCCTTAAATGAGTGTCGACTCTACGTGTCCATGGTCTACCAAAACTATACCGATTGCATGAAAAAATTGTCTAAGTCTAGGAAAAGCAGTGGAAACCTCCACGTGTCCCCCCAGCACAACTCCAAGGCCAAACCAAAAGGTGAATTTTCAAATGAGCGTTGTTCCTCCACGTGGACAAGTTTTAGATTGAAGCAAGCCATAGAGTTTTTAAAGTGCCCCACCAAGCCACATCCAACCAAAAAGGGCCATGTTTCCACTGATGTTGAGATGTAAATTTGACTGGGAAAAATACACCCGTCAAACCGTAAAATGTAGGAAAATCACCATTTGAGCCCGGAAATGAATCTTTCTTCACAAACAAAGAATTTGGAAATGTTATAAGGCTCAAATATGATCCTCTCGAGCTACATCCAATCACATTTCCACAGGTATTTGGGAAAAAAATGATAGGGACAACAAAACGTGACTGTGGAAAACGAAGGAAAGGAAAAACCTGAGTTTTATGCCCAAGTTATAGACTCTTTCATATGGATAAAGGAATGAAAAACAAATTCTAGACTTTTAAGTGATCCTCGACCAAGGAAGGGACTAATCATGGAAACCAAATGGAGGACAGAGTCTTCAAGCATCAATATGGGAGATAGAAAACACGACAGAGCCCACAAACTGGAGAACTTCAAGGATAAATGGGATGAGACTAATTTGAGCACCAACATCAGCTCTGACTTGGGGATGGGCACTCCCCATGAGGGCCACAAGAATAAATAGTAGAAAAAGTGCCAAAAATAGACCATTAGGAAATGGAGTCAAGGAATAAGCTTGCAGAGAAGAATAACCATAGCCATCCTCCAAAAATGAACCGAGAAAATAGCAAAACCAGTCACCAAGGACCAAAACAAACAAAAACACAAAAGAAAAAGAGAAAAAGATCTATACACTCACAAAAATGGATTATACTTTGATTCTGAGAAATCAATCAAGGAAATGTTTCAAATGCCCGCCATTAATAAGCAATTCAAGTAGTTCGCCATCTAAGTCTTTTAGGAAGACGGTATTTTCACCAATTTGAATATCAATGGAATAAGGGGCCATCCACAATGTATCAAATTTACCATGCTTTCCCTTATCTTCATGCTTATTATCCTAGAAAATCACAAGATCCCCAATGCTGAAAGCTCCGGGAGTCACCTTTTTGTCAAATAACTTCTTCAACTTTTCTCCGAACTTCACATGTCATTGATGGGAAGCCCTTCTTTCTTCATCCAACTCAATAGTCTAATTGATCTGAGCATCATATGGATTAACTTGTTGATCTTCAATTTTTTAACAAATTGAAATGAAGAAAATTGCAAATGAAGGGGCAGCAAATCTTGAGTTCCATATACCAACTCAAATGGGCTCTTACCAGTAGCTATTTTGACAATGATTCTATCACCCAAACAACAAACTTCAGTTGCTCACCCCACTTCTTTTTTTTCAGCTCCAAGGTTCTTCTAATGATCTTCACCAAGGTTTTATTGATGAACTCAGCTTGTCCATTTCCTTGGGGATTGTAGTTAGAAGCATAAGTAAAATTTATTCCATACTCCTTGCACATTGCCACCAAAGGTTTGGCTCTAAAAATTATGGTATTATCAGCAACAATTTTAGCTGGCACTCCAAATCTACATGTGATTTGATTCAACATGAATTCCATGATAACTTGGTGTGTTTATTTCTTGGTGGGGATTTCTTCCACCCACTTAGTGAAATAATTAGTGGCTACAAGAATCCATTTATGACCAACACTAGAAGGATCAAAAATTTCTCCAATGAAATCCATTCCCCATTGTTTAAATGGGGCTTCAACTGACACATGCTACAAAGGAAGGGAGCCTGAAGCTTTCATTCTTCCAAAAAATGCTGGAAACTTTCACATTTCCTAACCAATAGAGTTGTATCCTTGAAGATAGTTGGCCACCAATAACCAGCCCTTAAGATTTTATGTGTTGTAACTCTTCCAACAAAATGTCCCCCACAAACTCCTCCATGGAGATCAGCAATTACCTTTGGGGCTTCATCCTCAGTAAAGCATCTTAAGAGCACTCCCTCGGGTTCTTCCAAGCTAACCCAAAATCAGTAATGACATACTTTTGAGAGGCTAACTTAAGAGCTCTTTTCTGATTTTTACTCAAATATTCAGGGCAGCATAGATGTTTGAGATAAAATATTATATCTTTATAACATTCATAACTTACCAACTTTTCAAGAACATCCACCCTTTCTCCTTCTACTACATTCACCTCAATAGTTTGCAAGTTTCTCTCGGCCATAAGCTTATCTAGGCCCAAACCTCTTACCAATTTCATGGTTTGGATATCCATGTCATACTCCTATAATTGGTTCACCCATCTACATCTTTTGCTTGAGACCTCCCTCTCTGATAAGATGTCTTTCACCATGGTGTGGGGAACATAAGCAACAAATTTAGAGCTCAAGATGTAGGGTTTGAAAACATTTTTTTCTTTTACCAAGGAAAATGCATACTTCTCCATGATGGTGTACTTCAACTCAGCTCCTTGCAATTCCTTATTGAAAAGGAAATTGGTCTCTCATCCCCTTCATCATCCTTCTGTAATAAAATAGAGGAAATGGTGTTTTCTAAAGCAAAAGAAAACACTTGAAAATACTTTTTGTAATTTGGAGCTGCCAAAATAGGTGCATGATTTAGTGCTTCCTTGATCCCATTGAAATCTTGAATGGAAGCTTCTTCCCATTTGAAAACTTGGTCCTTTTTCAAAGATACTAGTAATGGGGATGGTCGGCTCATCAAAGTTAGACACAAATCTTTTCACAAAGTTTATTTTTCCAAAGAAGGATTGAATTCCCTTCTTAGTTCTTGGAATTGGAACCTTGCTGATGGCCTCCACTCTCTTGGGATCAATCATGACCCCTTCTTTTGATATAATGTGATCAAACAGTTTTTCCTTTTACACTCCAAAGTGGCACTTCTATGGATTCAATGATATGGCATACTCTCTACACCTTATCAGCATTCTCTCCAAGTGTTACAAGTGATCATTTATTTTTCTCGAAAACACGCTTACATCATGTTGATAAACAGTGATGAAGTCATTGATATAACCAGCAAATGTTACATCCATTACTCTTTGGAAATTTTCTCCAGCATTCATTAAGCCAAAAACATAGACATAAGTTCCCCAAGGAGTGATAAAGGAAGTATTTATTCTTTCTAACTCCTTCACAACAACTTGATTATAGCCGAGAGAACCATCCATAGTGGATAATAGTTCATAACTAATTACCAATTGTAGCATAATCTCCATGTTTGGAAGAGGGTGATTATCTTTCAATGATGCTTTGTTCAGGTTCCCGAATTCTATGCACAACCTTATATCACCATTCTTTTTTCTGACACACACTAGGTGTACAACCCAAGATGAGTGTCTTCTAGGCTGAATAATCCCTCCATCCCTCAAATTCTTCAGTTATTCTTGCATCTTTAAAGAAAGGAGTGGATTGATGGGCCTCTATTTTTTCTTGAAATTCTTGGCATTAGATTCAAGAGGAATCTCATGTTGGAAAAAATATTCACTATATGCCTTCAACTAAGAGTAAGACCAAGCTATGTAGTCTTGATATTTTTTCAACAATTGAACATAGGACTACTTCTCTTCCTTGCTCAGATTGCTTCCTAACTAGATTTTGCATGGTTTTTCCTTTGTGCCTAAGTCATATTCTTCCACATCTCTTGAAACTGACATACTTCTTTTAATAATGCAATCAACATTATCAAAGTTTGATTCAAGAGTCACCAAACCTATGGGAATCGTGTTTGTCTTTAGTTAGATGATGTTTTTGCCAAATAAAGTTTCCCTTCCTTCAGCAACACACACCATTGGTTCCCAATTTATATTTTTGTGTCGAAAAAACTCACCTTGGTTCTGTAGAAGCAGTTTTACCTAGGCATCATCATCAAACACTTTCCAATTTTTAACGTTATCAGGGACATATGGCCTTGTTAGTATTTCAACATCATACTCACAAAATGGAGACACTATACAATTCCCAAATCTAGATCCTAATCGCTAACTTTTCTCAGAACAACATTAAACTTTCTATCATGGTGCATAATATTAAAAGAGTCAAACATTTTAATCAAATCTCGACTACATGCTTGTATTCTTTCATTCTCTCGATTTTTAGTAGCATATAGTTTTCTAATTTTCTTGACAATCAGCCCGAATCCCTTTGGCAATGATATCCTTTACACCATATTTCCATGCAATTATCAAGCCTAATAACAATGCTTCATATTCATCAATGTTGTTAGTGCATTCAAATTTAATTTTGAAAGAAAATACAAACTCTTCTTAGCCTGGAGAAATTAGAACAATGCTAAGACCATTTCCAAACTTGGAACATGCTCCATAAAATAACAAGGTCCAAGGTAAACCCACTTGTTCAAGACATTTACATTGATCAATCTTATCCTCTTTGCCATCAGCAAACCTAACAAATTTATCAGCATCTACATCATCATACAACACTTCATAAGAAGCATTATTTGGATCTTCAATGAGGTGCAACATTTTCTTCTCTCCATACAGCTTTACAAGGTTGCCTTCAATTGGAATGGTGGAAAAGACATATCCATCTGAACACTTCCACCAACACTTGCAGCCCAATTTCTTGATAACAGCATGCCCCATTTGGTAGGGCAATCAACAATGACAACATCAAGTTTCAGGTTCTTACCGGATAAGTTGCAAGTTGTACCACCAAACCTTTCACACACCCTACAACTGGGACCTCTCTAGAATCCATTGTAGTACACTTGCCATAAGTTGTTGTCACTTTAATGTTCAATTCATTCATGAATTCTAGAGGCATAACATTGCATGATGCTCTGAGTCAAACATATAATTGTGCAACAGTCTGTCTTTAATAATCAGTGTTGTAAAAAATGGATCAACATTTAATTGAGACTCAACCAAAGATGTTCCCAAGTAAACTTCAAGTGGTTCACCTATCTCCTCCAATGCTGGTGGATTTTCTAGGTCTGTAATGGTTGGAGGAATAGTGTTTACATAATTTATTTTTCTACCTTGGGCACTCCTATCTTCCTCCAATCCCAAATACTCAAAATCCCTCTTCTTATGCTCAAGAATATTAAGCATTTCCAAAATTGGGACAGAAATCTTGATCTAACTCAAGACTTGGGAAATGTCATAAGGAATTTATTTGGGATAAGTAGCACTTGGAGAAAGGTTGACAAACTCATCCGATGGCACAAGGTTTTTAGAATTTTGTGCATGGGTGGGAACACCAGCCTACATGAGACAATAAGGCCTTTTCCAAATGCATATTTCTTTGGAGCCTCTTTTGGGAAATTAGTGAGAACTGGGGTCTTTGGTTTGGCTTCGTGACCTTCCCCTTTGATAGCTTTACTTCTTGTGTTATACTCTTTTCTTGAGCCATAATAGCATTCATTAGTAGCTTTCTATCCTCTTCTAATGGGATTCCTCCATCGTACTTATTAATCATTAGATATTTTAGGTACTCAAAATAATTATTAGGAAGTTCAAATGCTTATACCATATCTATTTCTAAAGCATGAGAGGGAGGAAGAAGAGGTATCTAGTGAATGCAGTCCCAAAAACTTGCAGCAATTCTTGCACTTATTACCTCAGTTGAACTTCTCCTTGTTTTGAACTTGTAGAGCATTCCACCATGCATGCATCATCATCATTGTTGTCATCATCATTAGATTCTTCAACTTTCTAATCTACTTCACATGGTGGGTGGGGTAAGAATAATTTTTCACACCAATCCATTTGATTTGTCTCTTCAACAACAAAGAACTCTAGCATTTAGAGGATCAAGACACTACTCTATTTTCCCTAGCTTGGGGTTGTCTAGCTCCCATGGGTCCTTTACCTCTGTCATCAAACCTTTGATCATTTCTAGGATGATTTACAAGTCTATCTTGTCTTTGTTTCCTATGCTGACCCTAAGAACCTTTTCCAATTCCTTTCTCTTCCCTGGCCAACTTGTAAGAGATTTCTTTGACAGCCCCAACCAAAGTCCTTACAACTTCCTCAAGATTCACAGCCTTACTTGATTGAGGCTTCTCAGGGTTGATCATTTTAACACCCTCCCTCTTAAGAGGTTTTCCAATTGCTTTAATGTTGTTCTCAATTTGTAGAGCCATGGTAAAGGCCTGCCTCAAATTCCCAAGGTTCTTATCCCTCAAAAAGTGAGCATCTTTCTTATCAAATACATCTGAATACTTTATTAGACATGATTCATCACATGGCCTCAAATTAATACGTAGTCTTCTCAATGTTTTGTTAAATCTAGTATTGAAAGCATGCACTAATTCATTAGGATTATTTTTTATATTTTCAAACTTTGATAAAAGAAATCTAGGGTCTATTTTATCACCATATTGCATTCTAAAATCATTCTTCATCTCTATCCAGAAGTCAATGGAATTATCTCGGTAGAGATTTATACCATCCCTTGCATCTTCTTCTAAAGTCTAAATAAATAATTTAATGTATCCATGCTTGAAATCTATTTCAAAGTCCTCCATCATATTGACAAAGAGTTTCAAGTGTTGATCACCAATTATTGCATTATTTCCTTAAAACTTAGGCAATCTATTTCTTACATCTTGTGGCACAACATTTGGATAGCCAGTCATACCTCTAAAAATGATGGGACCAAAAGTATTAACAACAAATGGAGGTTTGGGTGGAGGCTGAGCCATATTATTTTGAGGAGGTGATCTTACAGGAGAGACAGAATGATGAGGAGTGAGGAGTCTGTGTGGTATAGGGATGTAATTTTTAGAATGACTTGCCCTCTAAAGGCTCTGTCTCTTGGAAAATCCTATCATCTTTGGAGAATATAGGGACAAAATGAGATGTAAATATTTCAAATACAAAAGAAGGACCCTCTCCAGTTGGAGAATTCAGATTTACAAAGAGACTACCTGATTCAAAATTACTTGAGGAAGTATTGCAATCTTCAATCACATGCTGATCAGTTTCACCAATGGAGATATCTTTTCTTGATGCTTGATCTCCAACAACCTTCCAAATTATTCTTCCTTCTGAATTAGACTTTCTGAACTCTTGAAACAACCTTCTATTAGGGTCATTTGGCGAGACAGATCTTCTTCCTTCTAGCTTTTTCAGATATTAGTGACAAATCCTACTTGATATATGTTAAGACACTAGTATTTATAAAGAATTTAAACAAAGACGGAGTTGCCACTAATGATTTTCACCTTAGTTTGTGCAAATTCATTTATAAAATACCTATCAAATGTCTATCAATACTAGATTCATGTAAATCTTACAAGATCTACTCTTCTTCTACCCAAATTTATCAATGATGATACAAAATTTAGTGCAATAATTGTATAAGCTAGAAATATTGCACTCGTTCGAACTCACAACTTTGAACAATTCTTACATATCTAAATGGATAATGATATTTCAATAATGTATTTACACTTCAAAATCTATTAAAAGCATTACTGGGGTCTGTACATGTACACCTTTTTTAAAATACTTCAAAGAGTCCCTAGCAACGACGCCACGAGTGTTGGTATCTAAATTTGTTCTCCCTTTCAAGCCAAGTAGCAACACAGATTGGACGTGGAGCTTAGAGGTAGATAGATCATAGTGTATGTCATTTTGGAGAGATGGATAGCACCTTTAAGAGGATTTAACTTATCCTCACTACTTTAGGTCATGCCTCTTCGACCAGGGTGAGAGGACCCTTAGTGTAACCTTTATTTGATGAATGAGATGGAGATATCCTTTGTTTGGACAAATTTTATGAAGAAAACCTTGGGAAAATATGGTCAATACTCCATAATTTAACTCTTAAGAGTTGTCACTTCTAAACGATGGAGATACTTTCAACACAAGGCTAAGGTTACTAAAGACATTAAGAAATCCTGAGTGTTCTACATATTTTAGTAAGTAGATTTTGTTCCTTTGTTGATATACAAGGGAAAATAGGGGTAGTTCAGGATGGATCAATGGTTTTTGAATGATTTTGGTGGGAGATGAAGCAGGATAAATTTGATTATACCAGATCTTTGAAGGGACTTCACAACAATGAACAACTCAACAACATAATACTTCAGAATAGTTAAGACGTTCCTTTAACTAGAAGGTGTGCTTCAATGGAGGCCCAGATCAGCACATTTTCACATAATCTTTGAGACTCTAACATGAAGGCTTGAATTGAAAGACTCAATTAAACACCAAAGTCTCTAATCAATCATGCCTAAGGTACACCCGAAGACTTACAGACAATATTTATCAACAAATGATAGTGAATTGATTTTAAATTTTTTTATCTCATCCAAGATGAAGGATCTTCTTGAAATGAAATTGTAAATACCATTAAACTATCACAAGGATGAGATCCTGTGTGATTTCACAAAGATTTCAATGTAAGATTGCAATAAGAACAAAAGAAACTATTTTCAGACATTCTGAAATAAATTAAACACAAATTGCTAGAGATTGGACACAAATTAATTTCAAAATTGCTTAAATTCATCAAAGCATGGGAAATATTCCATAGAAATATTAGTGCTCTTTAATGGCTATACATCTCAGTAACCAACTTGACATGATAGAAAATCTAACACAAAGGAAATGAACCAGGTATCTCGAGACGGGTTTATCGAATACAGGATTTCTCAAATTTTCTCTTGAATTCAAACTCCAACTATTTGCAAGAGTATTCTCATTGCATTTATACATTTTTGTCATAAAATTTTCCCCGAGAAAAGAAAGAATATTTGAGGGACCTTTCCTTGTTAACAATTTGCTTCAGAAAGTGACATTTAAGAAATTCAAATCCGAAAGCTGCCAGGTGGACCAATTGTGAACTGATCATGTTTCTTGGGCCCTCGACTAATGACTAGGATGCCATGCCACACTTTTTGGCAATCCTTCTAATCATTCTGATTCTGTCATGTAAGAAATCCCCTTTTAATCATTTTCTAGAGACTCTGCACAATTGGATATGACAGGTAATCCTTTTCACTCTCAAGGCAACACCTTTTTCATCTTTTACGCCTACACTTTCATCATTTCATCCCTTTTCCCTCTCTTTCCTCTGCAATTCTACCCTGCATCCATTTCCTCTAGTAATTCCCATTTTGTGAGTGCCTGAGCAATTCCCACTTCAAAATATTGACCTTAACAATCCTTGGACTCACAATTTAAGTTTCAAATCCATTCAATGGCACCTTACAAATAGAGATGACAAGTAATTTCATCAAAGAACGATGAAAAATAGTGCGTATTTGTGTCTCCAGGAGTCTTGGAGAAAAAATGGTAGAAAAATAGGTGAAATTCACAGCAACCATTGATTTTACCCCTTTTCCACTTTATATCATAATCGTCCACATGTTTCCTTAGCACAACTATAAAGGAGAAGCACATAGGCAAGTCCCAAACAAGCACGGGCCTTCCACGTGCCCTGGCCCAAGAAAAACACCTTTTGGCCTTTGAAAATTCTCAGTGTAAAAAGGAGCTAGTAAAATCCTCCACGTGTCTCAATGGTGCATTTTGAGATAGTCCCCAAAAGTAGAAACCCCAAACAAGCACGGGCTTAACACATGTCTCAGTCTCGCAGAGTTTGTTAAAAAAGTTGAAGGTTCAGTGGAAGGTGCCATGTGTCTAGGGTCCGAGACATTTTTCTTTGGCCATTGAAAATTCCAAGCAAAGGGTGGAGTGAGCGGAAGCCTCCAAGTTTCCTCTGGCACTTTTTCAAAATAAAACTTAAGGGTCGGTCCCCAAACAGGCATAGTCCCTCCACATGTCCCAAGCCTTTAGAAAGTTGCTTGAAAATTCTAAGTATGGGAAGACCTAGCAGAAGCCTCCACGTGTCTTCATGGTGCAACTTTGAGATGGTGCCCAAGAGCAGAGACCCTGAACAAGCACGAGACTCACCACATGTCCTAGGCCTTAGAAAATTTCTTTGAAAATTTTAAGTACAAAGCGGAGCCGCGGAAGCCTCCACATGTCTCCTTGTTGCAATTTTTAAGGTGGGACCCTGAGGTGGATCCTCAAATGAGCGCTATCCCTCCACATGTCCATGGTCTCAAAAAAGCTGTATGCCGGATGCATGAAAATTTTGTCTAAGTCTAGTTAAATCGGTGGAAACCTCCACGTGTCCCACTGGCGTAACTCCAAGGAAAAATCAAAAGGTGAATTTTCAAATGAGTGACGTTCCTCCACGTGGACAAGTTTTGGGTTGAAGTGATCCTTAGATTTTTTAAAGTGCCCCACCGAGCCACATCTAACCAAAAAGGGCCACATTTCCACTGATGCTGAGATATAAATTTGATGAGAAAAATACACCCGTCAAATCGTAAAATGCAGGAAAATCACCATTTGAGCCCGGAGAAATGAATCTTTCTTCAAGGACAGAGAATTTGGAAATGTTATAAGGCTCAAATATGATCCTCCGAGCTACATCTAATCACGTTTCCATAGGTATTTGGGACAAAAATGACAGGGACAACAAAACGTGACTGTGGAAAACGAAGGAAAGGAAAAACCTAAGTTTTACACCTAAGTTATAGACTCTTTCATATGGAAAGAGGAATGAAAAAAATCTAGACTTTTAAGTGATCCTTGACCAAGGAAGGGACTGATCATGGCAAGCAAATGGAGAACTAAGTCTTCAAGCATCAATATGGGGAGATAGAAAATACGACGAGAGCCATGCAAACCGGAGAACTTCAGGACAAATGGAGCAAGACTAATATGAGCACCAACATATTCAATGCCCTTCATAACCCATAAATTGGTTTTTCTCACAATTTTTGGAAACTCTTCTTACAACTTGGCCCTAGGTAAAAATGAAGGTACATGTACAAGTATCTCGAATGATTCATTTTCAATATTCTTAAATAGTCTCATTAGAATTTTTTCCCATTTCCATGCAATTTCATTCCTTATACGACCAAATTTCATTAAAAATTGACTCTGGGGTTGAAGAAAGCACTCTAAGGTGGACAATGAAGGTGTAAACCATACTCAAAATTCCCATTTGGGTGCACTCACGTATTTAGGTGTAACTTCACCCCAAAATTGTGCTCTCATCTGATTGTATAGGATATTTCAATAGAAGTAAGGCACAAAGGCTAAACATAAAGCGTGGATGCAGAGGGAAGTGCAAAATCCGCTCAATTTTCCCTCCAAGCAAACCTTTGAACTTCCTTGTAACTCATACACACTTTTGAGGTTCAATTACAACAAAAAAATTCACCAAAATGCAATATACCTTTCATTCTTCTCTTTCCCCTCTCCATTTCTTAATATCTCATTTTTCCACTTCTCCATGTACACTTCATCTTCCCCATTTACACCATATGAGAACACTAAGTATTGTTCCCTATCACAAAAACATAAGAATATTTTTAGAAAATGTGGAAGCCACTAAATATTGCTTGGTACCTAGTTCCTCCTCTTCAAATAGACAAAAACTCCATTTTTTCCCTAAATGTCAAGATCTTGTTTTCCCCATATCTCTTGATTCCTAGCTTAATTTACCCTTAAATTTGGACTAGATATCACTAATGATGGTGCTTTGAAGAAGATACATTAATCACATAACACAATAAACCCTTTCAAAATATATTTGGAATTGTTGTTTCCAGAAAATATTGCATCCGTACATCCAAAAACTCAAAATTTACAAGTCGATTAGACACGATTCACATGGAGAAATCATTTCAAACTTGGTGCACTTTTTTTTAGATTTTTAAACACTTTTTGACTAGAGTTATGAATCGGAGATTTGATGGGGCCCCACCCTTACAATCCAAATGTCCACATACGAGGATATTACAATTTTGTACCATAAACCACAACCATAGATTCACAACCAATGAAGACCAAGCCACCTTCATCATTACAATTTACAAGACCACTACAAGAGCCACCAATACTACCACTAGTTATGCAACAACTTCCACCACTGGTAAACCACCTCGAAGGTGATCATGCCTAGTGGGATTTGAACCAGGTGGATTCGGACACAACTGTCCATTTTTCTCGCTCTCGCCTTACCCCATTTTCCAAAATTGGAGAACTTAATACACTCATAAAATGCATAATTTTGAGCTATCACACATGATATAAGATGAAAAAAATCTCATGATATGATCCAAACCTTCATACAACTCCAAAACCCTTACAAAATTCCATGTTTATGGAAATTTGATTCAACCCATTCTCCCAAACTTGAACCTCAACAAATTTGGAACATTCATCCCTCTCCCAAAAATATTCAAAATGATTTGAAGATTAGCTCAAATGGATAATAATTTCTTCTAGAATGATCAACTAATTTTTTTCCTCTTTCCCATTTTCACTATTTTTTAAGCTTTTATTGTTAGAGCGCAATGGACTAAGAGGGGGTGAATTAGTCCTTATAAAATCTTCAAATTATAAATCAGATCTGAAACTCAAAATCTCATACACATTCAATCACAATATCCACTTATTCAATACTTTATGTGTGCACACCATAAACCATCAATGAAACATGTAACCATGAAAGCAAAGAAACACCATAAGAACACAATATATAAGTGGTAAATCCTCAATGGGCGGGGTTCAATTTAAGCGACCTCTTGGAAATCGGAGGTGGAAAATCCTGGTGAATATCCCCGTAACTAGTTTTGCTAGAAAGGTGAATTTTTTGGGGTTTGTGTGCAAATTTTTCACCTAAAAGAAGCTTTCATTTTCAATTCATGTGACAGAAACATCAGAGACATGTGACAACAAGTTTGTTATCACATGATAGCAAATATTCTGTTGTGCATCTCAGTAGCCTCTACCCTCCTATCACATGTCAAAAACTCTCATTTCCGTGCATAAAAAAAAATATCCTTGTCACACATCAACAAACTCTTTGTCACACGTCTGCCTGAGCCTCCACCCTCCATGTCATGCGTCATAAAACTCTCTATCACATTTATGCATCCTCCTCCCTCTTGTCATGCGTCAAAAAACTCTCCTTATCATGCATCAAAAACTCTCCTTATTGTGTGTCAATAAACTCTCCTTGTCACGTGTCATTGGAACTTTCTTTTTGTGTGTCTGAGAACAATACTTGTCGCTCAACTGCAAATCTAATGAATATCTATAAAACTACACTTTGTGTATTGGCCTCTATTGCTTCGCAAGTTTACTGTACTTGATAATAGATATGCCCCTAGGTGGTATGAGTGAGCTAGTAGTGTTCTACCTGTGAATAATATAGGATTATATAGGGGATATTTTCAAGGGTAGGCGAAGCCGACCCCTAAAAAAATTAAACTGTAATTTTTAAAGCGAATGTGTCACCGACCCGCACTTTTGAAAATCCACCTTTTCATTTTCTTCAAAATGGAATATTAGCCTTATTACAAATATTTTCCACTAAAAACCCCATCAAGGGAATAAAACCCACTGAAACACAATCTTATATTGATATGTTTCTGAATTTATTGAGGTGTCAAATGCGCGAGGAGTACCAACCCTTAATTTTGTGAAGCACCAACTCCATAAGGAGGCTACAACCCCCCAAGATGATCAATAACCAACTAAACCACCTTATTATGTGTATATCTCTGATTTTTTTCTACCACAACTGATGGATATCCAATTTCCAGCTCACACTTCTTCAATCAAACCCTAGGTGATCACACTTCACAAAACAAGCTCTTCAAACCCTCTAAAAATCATCAAACTCTTGCTTTCATGTCCTCTTATTTTTCTTCACCTAAAACACACTTTATTCAGCTCCAATTAATTCTCAAATACCTACAATTAACTCTCACCTAGGTCATTCCACATGCACACACACAACTAGTTCCAAAAAGCACCCAAAAACATGTTTTTATATGCTTCTCCACATTTCAAACTTAGGCACAACCTTTTCCCTCCATTTGGTTTGAATCATACATCAAGGAAACATTTAAAATTTTAAATATAATAGTCACAAGTGACCTAATTAGGTCATCCTAGCTCAAAACCTCATTACATGTGCCAAAAATGGCTCAAAACCCCATGGGCACAATCTTAAAATTGCCCTTACATAAAAACCATACTTATTCATGACCCAAAACCCATCATACATGAGTAAAATAAAATTTAACATCCATATATGGTCTCAATTTATCTCAACCAATCAAATTATTTCGTTTATTGGGCCCAATTCCCTTTACAATTCTCAAACAGGTTGTTTTTTACACCCTTCATCACCCTGGAAACTTCATAAGGCCACAAAATCACTTAAACAAGAGAAAACCATGCCATGTAACAACTTTATGGAAATTTAATAACCTTTATAACACTTCTAAGAAATTTATAATTCATGAAACATCCATCTATTCAAACCATAGCTACTTTTGCCTTCACCAAAACAACCTGCCAAAAATATGTTTCCAAAGGTTAGCTCATAAAAACATTTATACATACATTCAAGACCTCCAAATGGATTAATTGGATGCCAAATTCATCCCTCTTCACATTCCAAGTGATATTAATCATCACCCAATCCATATCATGCTTCAAACCTACACCATAACACATGTTGTCTTAAACTTCCAAAAATCTTACTATCCAAAGAATTCCCTATAAACCCTATAAAATCACTTCATCATGATAAAAAAAACATATCACTAGAAATATTTTTAAATCTTGTTTCTAAACCAACTTGAATCACCTTCAAACTCCACCTGTAGCTCAAGTTATGCTCATTTCTAGACCCTACTATTTAATACCCCAAAACTGCCCTTTGACCAATCAACCTATTTGGACCTCAAAACACCATGTACCTGCATTAACTTTTCTTGAACCCTCCATGAAAATAAATAAAAAAACTCCATACATCCTGCTGACATCAATTTTTCATTTTTCTCGTTCGACAACCTTGTCCTAAAACCTTTTTATTCATAAAATTCTATTTAAAGGTGGGGTCCACTCATCACCATGACCTCAACCATAAATTTCTGGAAATATAACATAATCCTATACAACATCCAATCATAAATTTTTATGAACCAATAAAAATTGGGTCACTATACTTCACTTTCTACCAATTGCTCCTAGTTAGGGTTTAACTAGGGTTTTAGACCTCTTTACCTTCTTAACATTCGTTCATAAAAATGTGAAGATAAAATGACCTCATTATTTTTTTGAAACCTTCTAAAATCACCATAGAATCATACCTAAAAGGAACAAGGTCCCATGCAAATCACATTATTCAAAACGATCATTTGAAGTTGCACTTCAAGCTAGAAAATGACTTGTCTTTCACCCTATCTCACATAAACAGTCTTATCTTGAAAAATACACATCATGGGAACCTAAATTTTTCTCAAATAAATATGACTCATCCCTCTAACATATCCAATCATTATAATGTCAATTACATACTTAAATATCTCTATCCTATCTCATTTTCATAGCTTCACCTTAGGGATTCTCACTGTAGAAGCTAGGGTCAACTGAAATAATACAATAAATGAACATAGAACCTCGTAAAATGAAAAAAACATACCTCATATGCCATGATACACCTTAATTCATTCTTCTATGAGCTCATATGGCTCCAAACCACTTTTTCACACCTCCAAGTTGCCATACCTGCTCCCAATGAGCACCTATAACATAGTGAAACATATGTACCTATACTATGCCACTACTATGAGTGCTCAATAACCCTCAAATAATTCTAGTCATAATGCCAACATTCTTCCCAAGAATCTCACACTGCCAAGCTACACCTTCTAGGCACTTATATAGGCTTGCTAGAACAAGCAATCCTCATTGAATCCCACTGTATTAGCTCAAACACATCTAAATCACCATATTATCACCAAGAAAATCATCATGAAATCATCATACAACATTCAATTTATCATTAATGTGGTTTTTCATTAATAAAAACACCTATTAGGATACCATACCTACATTTCCCACACCTAGAACTTGTTTTTGAAATTCTCGTTGATTCCGACGAGATAATCTCACCAAATTTGGACCATCAATTCATATTGGGAATAGATTTCCAATGAATCAAGTCAGATCTAATTTGGATTTTGTTTTCTCCAATTTTCCTAAAATACAAAATTGGTGCGCCTCTAACACTGAAATACACTCAAATTTGTAGATTTTTGGAAATGGTTGTGGAATCCATTTTTGTTTGGACCATAGCATTATTACCACTTTATAAGGCTAGTGGGATCATAAAAATTCAAAAAAATCTCCACAACTCTATATACGGGCTTGTTTCAGTTCTAGTGGAGTACGTGGATTTTGATGATTTAAAGTAGTGGGTGGAAGAAGGAAAACTCTTTTGTGGACCTAATTCAAAAGACATGGGAGGATTTTTTATTACAAAACATCCAATTGAAATTTTCAAAGGATTTCATGATGGGAACCATGATTTTGAGAATTTTTATATTTCTTTCCGGGATTCTCAAGAAGATCCAAACAATGTCATGGTTTTCGAGTCTAAGGTGTGTGTGTGGTACAATTACATTCTTCATGATGATTGTAAGAGGATTATTTTCTCATATGGAAGAAAGGATATCATGTTCATATGTTCATCCTACCATTGTTCACAGAGGTAAAGATGTGAAATGAGAGATTTCAAGATATAATAAAAGGTGACCATTCTAGATAAGGTATGAAACATCATTTCTAGGTCCAAGAAGAGATGTGTTCTAATCAGATAAGAAGTCAAGGAAGATCATATCTAGATGTGACATTCATCTCCACCATGAAGGAAGAGTGAGACTTCATTTCCTAACATCTATCTTCTTCTCTCTTTCTCTATCTAAAATTCTATTTCTTTGTTAAGGAGAAAAATTGTTAAAAGTGACTTAAGTTACTTAAAATTTATATTTCTTTATTGAGGATTGCACTTTAAGTTGAAAAGTCACATGGGAATGTGAAGAGCCACTTTCTTTAGCTATAAATTTTAATGCTTTCTCTATTTCAAAGGATAGGTTTTTTCCTCCCAAGAAAGTTGTGTTCTTCTATTTCCTTGGATTGTAATTTTCATCCATCCTCTTCTTGTCACTCAGCCAAACATATGCTAAAATTTGTAAGAATTTTAAGGAATTTTTGTCTTCTGTGGAATGAATAAAAATCGATAAAGCTTTGTATTTTTCTTGCAATTATCCATTTAATTATCTTGTGATGTTGTGTTTTGATTTCCCCTTTCCTCTAATTGAACTGGATGTACTATGAGTTATCGGTTGATGGAATCTATGTTACTACCATTAACATAACTCCTCTCCCTCTTTCCCCACTATTTCTCTCATTGTTTTCTCCTCTCCACCTTATACATTTCTCCCTCTCTCACTTTCAGTTTTAGTTACAAAAAGGGTGTTTCTACACTTTCACCAGTCTTTGACCAATCCCCAAGAGTTAGAAATAGTGTAAATAATCCATATTTCAATAAACTAGAACAACTCCATCTTAAAGCGGAGGGATTGAATCCCACGAGCATTGATAAAGCCCATTTTTTTATTGACAAAATATTTTTCCAACAGACATAAATATATAACATTTCTATCTATATCCACATGGTAGTGTCCAAGGATGTAGAATGTAGAAAGTGGATATCTAGAGAATTCTAGTATGAGATGTATGATGTTTATGTGAAATGAGATTAGTATTATAAGTGAGTGAGAAAAAAAGTGAAAGAATAGGAAGTATTTGTAAGATTTATGAGAGTCAAATAATATGTTTAGCTCTATTTGTGTGTGAATTCATAATTAATGGTTATTGTAGATGCTCAAATTTGGCAATCTATCCTTTGACATAGTTGATCTTGACATTACACACTAATTTAGCACACCCTAATAGCACTTCATGCACTTTTTTATATTTTCACACCTTTTTTTCATCAGTCTCTAAAGTTTAATTGCATAAAATACATCTAGAAACATCCTTGTTTATTCCCATGAAGTTAAAATATAATTTTATCCTTCTTATCAAAAAATATTGATTTTGATCGGATGTAGAATTACATATTGACCCTATTGTATGATTTTGGACTGAAATTTTTTGAGCTAATTTATTTGATTCCATCACATTCTTATCAATAGATATACCCCCTTGGTCATCCTTTCATGATATAATAACCTTTGAAAACACATATAATAAAGTAAATCATACCTCATTTAGATACTTGGCACTTTATGAACTCCTCGTGTAAAATAAATCACTAAAGGAACCCAAGGCTCACTAAACTATGAATTAACTCGTCCACATCCATTAAGACAGCAACCCTATTGGGTTGAAGTTTCCTCCAAGATCTAGGAGTCTCCATATTCATCCTACAAGAAAGCAAAGTGACCCTTCCCAAGCATTTGAGCAAGTGTGAAACTCAAGAAAAGCATTGTCAAAACATGGTTGTCAAATTATAATTGCATTATGGTAGATATCACATACTAGGAGAATGACGTGTAGTTTGAGCCCTCTTCAAAGTATTGGCAACACCAGTAGTGCATTGGAGTTCCCAAAACCCACCTAACTTTGTTTTATAGGAACTCCTTCTTACATTATAAGAGTTTTATGGTTTGAGTAGAGTTTATAAATCCATTATGAAGGTGATCTAAGAAGACTAAAACAAAACAACACACATTTCTTGGTAGGTGAAGCACCCAGGAAGTTACAAACCTAAATTCCAAGTAGTTCCAAGACTGTATAGAATTTTGGGATAATATGTACATTAAATACCGAGTTGTATAATTTTGATTTGGCTCAGCCTTCAAGTTACAATTTCATTAACAAATCATTTCTATTTCCTAATCCTCCTGTTCTAGAACTTAGACCACCCATACTCTTCTAGATCCACACAAAATCAGCTAAGTGCATTCTCTCCCTTTTATTTTGGCATTTTTAGATCAATATTCACTTTGAAAAGTGTTATTCTGATTTGTGCAATTAATGTTGGAAGTTAATTAAATCAAAATATCCACCTGTAACATTATTCATCCTTTTTATGTATGTTAATTAAAATATTTTTAACTTAAAAGGGTGAGATTCACTCCCAAAAATTTAAATCATTTTTTGAACCCAACGTAGTGCAATGGCTTCTTCTATTCCTAATTGTATTTATCATGTTGATCCACCTACACATGAAGTCGCTCCAAAAAAATTTAAATCATTTTTTGAACCCAACGTAGTGCAATGGCTTCTTCTATTCCTACTTCTAGTTATCTTTTTGATCCACCTACACATGAGGTTCCCTTGCATGACATTGAGACCCATAGTGAACACTCATATGATTATGACCATGATGAGGACAAAAATGTAGATCAAGACCAAGTAGAAATCTTATCTAATTTTTCATGCTCAACTCCATCCTAATCCACATCATATTAAAAATATTATCAAGATTCTATTTTTTTCTAATCTTACTTGTGATCAGCAATCTAATGACATATCCTTTACAGATAGATCTTATCCCTCATCTACTATACCCACATATATTGTGCCTACCTCATTGGAGGCACCTAAAATTCCTAGGAAAATTGTTTTTATGCATATTCTTGTAACCATTATTTCTACTACATCTCCTATCTATCATCATAATGGCTCGCATGCATCTTCATCTACGAAGTACATTCTTGAATTCCTTTTTCATTCTTTTCTAGGCACAAATTTTATGACTACAATAAGGTGTCTCTCATAATTATAATGCTATGGAATCTTCTCAATTATTACATAATCCACTTGCACCTAAAGTTGTCTCATATCATGTTCATGTTTTTTTGTTGCACCTAGGCTTCATCTCTATGATGGAAAGGGTAATACCCAAGAACATCTTAGATAATTCCATTTTGATTGTTTTTATTATGCATCTAATGATATCTTGCTTACTAATATATTCCCTAGGAGTATTAAGGAATTTACTTTGCAATGGTTTTATGATCTCCCCACACATTTTGTGTGTTCTTTTACTACATTGGAAAATCAATTTTTGGCACAATTTTCAATCAACATTGGGGATAAGATATCTTATGCACAAATTTCCAAAATTAAACAAGGATATGATGAGCATATCAATTATTATGTCTTACATTGTACAATGATGCTTACTAATATTAACAACATATTAGTTGACTATCAGTTACAAGACCTCTTTATTCAAATTTTTGTTCCTCCATTATAAGAATATGTCATATTTGATAAATTTCAATCTTTTGACCATCTATGTCATACACTAAAAGAGTGTGAATCTAAGCTATTACGCATGAACAAAATCAATTATGTTGATCGCTCCCTAATTTATCAAATGTCATATTTCAAATAAAATCTAATTTCAAAGGAAAATATAATGACCCTAGGGTTGCTTCTAAATATATTATCAACATTATTGCTAAACCAACTAAGCTACAATTACAACCAAAAAGATGAAAATTTACATGGCTACTTTGTCCTTTGTGCATGATTCTAAATTATTTGAGTGCAATATTTTGTCTCTCCCTCCACCGTTTGAGGTTGATACAAGCATGCCTCAAAGTAATATCTTTGGTGTTACTGCTTATTGTGATTATCAAAAATGTATTGGTTACTCCACAAATAGATTAATTAAGTTATGACACAAAGATTCAAATATCTTATTGACTATAATGCAATTGAATGGGATGAGCATGTTGAATCTTCTAACCTACCAATAATAACTCTAAATTGAAAATTTTCAATGGTCCACTTCCTAATCATACTAATGACACATATACTTTGGAATTTCAAAACACTCATCATTTGGTGACATTACCACCTTCTTATAATCATCCACTTTATGTTATGGTTGGAACTATTATTCACACATTATCTTTAGCATCAATCATTTCATTTATTGATTCTGATATAGATGACACACGTGTTTCTGATACATTATCTATTACACTTTTTATTCATTGGATTCCTATTTAGAGTTTTTGGGTTTTCCACATAGTAAGGATAATGTTGGTGCACAGCAATTACTTCGATTTCTTTGTATCTCTTTTGAGAGTCTTACGCTTGATTCTAATCCATTTTTTTGATGCATTACACTACCATTCACAGCTGGATCTATCGCTACATAGACTTCATTATTGGATACTAAATATGTTTCTAATAGAGTATTATATATAGGTTTCCCTTAGCTATGTGATATTAGGGTTTTCCATCCATTTTTCATCATTGTATCAAGTGTGTTCATCAACAACAGTCTTCACTATTCAAGATATTCTTTTTAAGGATTTCTCTCTTAGAGTTTCTATTTCTTCTACAGATTTATATCACACACTACATCACATAGCACTAGTCATCCTCGGTCTCTTGATAGGCATTCGGTTGTACATACAGATTCACATAGTTATAGGTCTCTTTATAGGCATTTAGTTGTACATGTGTGCACCACATTGTTCTCGGGAATTTAGGTCTCATCCTAGGCCTTCTTTTTCACTCATTATCTCTAATGGCTCGCAGCCTCATGGTATTTTACATGCATCTACTCACTTTATGGATCGGTCTATATTTTATCATGTATTCTAGGAATTCTCATTCTTATAGTTCACCCCATAGGTATAACACATCATATTCTACTTATTTCTCTAATATTTATGGTTCTTCTCATAGGCCTTTTTAGAACATATCACCACCATGGTTCTACTTTCACTTGAGTCACATTCTATGACACATTTGAGGATTTACCCTCCATCTTCATTGACATTTTTTTCACCTCCTTGAATGGTTATCTTGGAATAGGTTTCATGATACCTCCTTCCCCTCATTTCCTGATGACACACATTTTTATAGGTTTAGTTTGATTGTTGAGGGAGAGGTTCCACACCCTAACCTCACTTTGCACACAAACACTAGGGAAAACCTTGTTTCCTATATTTGGTTGCATATTCTTTCTTAAGCACTAAAATATTTTCAAAATACAAAAAGCATTCAAATGTTTTTAAAAATAAAAAATTAGGACCTATTTTTATAGCCTACTTTATTTGCACTTTATATTATACATGTTGTTTATTCTTTTGGTTTGATAGATAGCATTTCTTCATTACACACATGCATTCATGTGGTATATTGAGCATGATGTATGAAATACACAGAGAAATACACAATGAAATTCATTTCCCTTCCCTTTACCTAGATGTAACCTTTGGGGAATCTACTTTATATAATTCCCCCTCCATGTACCATGTCATTTCCTATGCATATCATATCATGTTCCATTTAATTTATATCTCTTTTTTAACTTGTGTCTTGGTGTTGGAGTGTGGTACCTTTTTAGAATGAAACTCACTTGATTGGTGAATAGTGTTTTATCATAGTTCATGCACTTGATTATTTTTGAATGTGTAAATTTTAGTTGTTAATCTTGAGGATTTCTTCCTCGAAGTGTTTATCAATGTACCTTTTAATTGTCAAAAAAATAGTCATTGATGTCAAGATAACATGGATCCCATCTACTATTCACATCATATTGTTTCAAGAGTTTTTTTCTATTGCATGTCTCTTAATCGATTGTCTAACTAATCTTGATATGTTCATTATTCTAGTTTGAAAATGCACCTATGTGTGTGTTCTCATAGGTACTTAAGTGGTGCTCTACCCCCCTTTTCTCTAGTTAAGTTGATTTTAGATTGACAAAAATATAATTTTTCACACAAACCCTTTTATTGGTTGGGTAAGGATTAATGACTACATACACAAAGGGATTCATCCACTTGAAGTGGTGAAAAT
This sequence comes from Taxus wallichiana var. yunnanensis, assembly GCA_018340775.1. NCBI lineage: Eukaryota > Viridiplantae > Streptophyta > Pinopsida > Cupressales > Taxaceae > Taxus > Taxus wallichiana. The sequence goes on along the minus strand of CM031233.1, from coordinate 290,940,428 downwards.
AGAATGATAAAATAAATATAATGATAATAATAATAAATAAATAAAATCACCAATACAAAGGTGAGTTAGATAAAAAATTTACCGTGTGTGTAAACATAGGTCTACAATGAATTTTTTATGTCTTAAAGAGGTCAATAGGTAAACATTATGATTTTTTAGAGGCGCTACACATTTTGCATGTTAAACTTATAGATCCAAAAAATCCCTTGTGTATGTAGGGAAAAGGACCACTTTTAGCTTTGTATGTTTTTGTTTGGATTGGTATTTATTTGCAATGTGTTGATGCTTGGAATTTGGTATGTGTTGTGAGTTTTTACCAAGTACAACTAATAACTATTTTTAGACACCCTAAATCACTCATACATGTTCCCGATATTATCCTAGTACATATTGTTATTCAACCATTCATGATTGGTTAACTAAATTGATTAATCATGTGCATTATACCCTCTTAGCTAAGTTAATTATCATTTATTAAAAAAATGATTAATTAATTAGTGTGCACATTATAGCTAATTAAATTAGTTATCTAATTAGGAAAATACCCTATTTTCCTAGTCAAGTTCCACTCAAATTCCTACTCAGACGCCACTTGGACTCCACTTTCTCATCCCAGTCAACTCCACTTGGACTCCACTTCCTCATCCCAAAAAAATCCATATGGGCTCCACTTCACCAGTCTAGTCAATTGCACCTCTAGAATCCTAGAAATGTGGGGGTGATTTAATTGCATGTATAATGACCTTTCCATATGCATCTTTTGTAATTAAATCCCTTTACTACCCCTTAATGGCATTTATCTTCTCGAATTGTTGCAAATTTCTCAAATGTTATTTTTAGCATGTGCATTCAACTATTTGTAGCCAACTTCAAACATAGGCTTACCCTCTTACAAATCCTCTTGGATTTATAGCACAATTACTCCGTCGATTTTGCTCTCCAAAATCTTCATATTAGAGGATTTCTTATTTGTGTTTATAGCAATTGTATCCCAATTTTAGAGGAAATTCAAGAGAACCTACAATCATTTACAAGGTTACACAAGCTAAGGTTACACAAGCTAAGATTCGACAACCTTACATTGAGGTTTACATTGGAAATATACAAGAAGGTTTGCAGTAGTTTGTTTGTCTTTCATTTTAGTTTACTTTTTCATTTTTCACACTTTCCACATGATTAGTTCACATTTACCAGAAATTTCCCAACCCGGTTAAAAAGGAGCTTCAAATCATGGTAGGACGTAGGTAAAATATTGGAGTTGCAATTTCTTTATTATACCTACATGAAAAATGTGAATCGTTTGTCAAAAACCTCGAGAAAAAAAAATGCTCATGGACGAATAGTTGTAGGATATATGAAGAAAATGGATTTGTTGAAAAGTCCTTATAAACTTTCAAGCAATATGATATTTAGGTGTAAATCTAAATGCCACATTTGTTTCTAGCATTTCCCCTATCTATACCAAAATGGGGACTTTGGAACAGGGAAAAATATACATAAAAGCATCATGGAAAGCATTTTTGCTAAACATTTGGGGAGGGGTAATTTCAAATCACAAGAAGTTTTAATTCCTTACAATCACACTTCCATCTCATGCCAAGGTGTATGCCCAGGACACCCATCTCATCCATTCTCTTGAAAATTTCTCCTAGCCACATCTTCCTACCAACATGTGTCACCTTGGAGCCTTAGATTAGTTTTAAATTCCCATCAAAGCAATGGATAGTGAAATTTTTCAGATATTGGAGTTGCAATAGACTTAGTATGCAAGTATGTAAAATTTGAAGCATATACAAGGCACATAAACAATTTCACAAAATGTTGGGAAGAAACATTGTCTCTTGGCATGAAAAGACCTGGACATTTTTTTCCATAAAATCTCTTTTGGGAAGGTTTTATAATTCAAATTCTATGTTAACTCCTAACTATAGTGGTAGAGGAATATTGTTTCTTCTCTCCTTATTCGTTTCATTCATTCATGTTTCAAATCTGGAAAATATCATGTTTTCCTTCATCTCCTAAAATAATGTCTCCAGCTTAGCATAGATCTCTTGTGTTTATGGTGTGATCTATTTTTTACATGAAATATTTTAGATTTGTATGACCTTTAGCCCATCGATACCCAACCAATTTTAATTCCTTTATCTTCCATCTTTCCTCTTACCATTTTAACCTTTTTGTTCATGTGCACTTCTACATAGATATTTGATAGAAGAACATAAATTTCACCGATTAAGGAACTAACTCAAAAATAAGAGTCATCATAAATAAGTGAAAAGCTGAATTCTGCAACCTTTATGAGATTCCTACCTTCCTATTCCAAAATGGGGATCATTGTCATAGTGTACGGGAATTCAAATAGATTTTTAAATTTGATAATTATCAAAATGAGGAAACATATGCAATGCACATGAACTAGTTGACAAACGCTCTTGTGGTGGATTCGTAGATTGTGCGCATTCAAACTAGCTTGAAACACCTCATGCATTGCTTCATCGCCATTAACAGACATGATTTTCTATCCCCTATAGCATAATTCTCATTTTTTTTTCCTTTTACAATTACTTTGAGATTCAAAATAAAATGGTGTTGTGTGTTATTTTTACAAAACTGAGTTTTTTTTTAACTCATTGAAAGTTAATTTTACTTCGCTAAACCATAATAGCCACCTATAGTACTGAATATGATCCCTCATCATGTTGAGGATAGTTGAAACTTAAATGAATAAATTTTCTAATGAAAATCACCAAATTGTGAGTAGAAGATGATATCTTGTTTAAACACTCTATTTGCATTCCAGTAAAACCTAATGGAAGTTACTTTAAAACCAACATGTAAAATATCTCTCTAACTCATGTAGCAAAGAATTCAAGGTTTGAACATGTTCCTAGTGACATGGAATGTCACATCAAACTTTAAAAAAAATTCATATGATCATTTGATCGAGTAATGTCACAATTTTTAGGAGCCATGTTAGTTTTTTTTGTAACTTGGGACAACTAGCAAAAGATGGAAATTGGTTTTGGTTTTGGCTTGTGCTTTAGGGATTTATGTTGGGAAATGGATTTCTACCACCACATACCTCTATAGTTTCACCATGAAAATTATAATCAACCCTTAGATTTGAGAAAACTACTCTAATAGCTAGTTTTGCAAGTGGGTTTTGTAGGCCATTTGTCATTCTGCAGCAAGGACAAACTAGTTCATTTACGATAATCGGCCATGGAAAAATAGCTGTAGATTGAACCCCGGTTTCTAGAAATGAGTTTTGTTTGTTCTAATTGTTTCTTTGTATATAGGGGAGTAGATGTTAATTTACATAATTTGTGTTTTAGTCTATGAAATTAGTTTTCAAACTCAGTTTTGTAGCCACTTTGGCTAAATTGGTCACTTTTGTAAACTTGCAACAATAACAAGTTAGTTGTTGTGGGACCCTTGTTAATCTTAATAACTAATGAGAGACCTTAGGAAACCTTCATGAGACTATATGGAACTTTTATTAGTCATTTTCTTAAATAATTTTTATGTATAATATTGTGTTTTTCTTTCTCTCTCCTCTCCCTCTCTCTCTCTCTCTAAAGTTGAAAATGCATTTAAACTGAATATGTACTTATTACTCTCTCCAACTACATGTAAGAGTTTTGATATCATTGTGAATGGAAAATATGCATACATGAAATTTTTAGATCATAGGAGATTATCATGCCATTTGTTTGGGTTGGCCATGCTTTTGGTTACAGGTACCTTTGCTAAAAGGATTTAGTATTGTTGTTATGTTGTTTTAAAGTCACATGTTTATATTGAAATGTATGCAGTTTCTATTGAAATTGAGGCTTTATCTTGTCCTTGTTTAATAGAAATATCATTGTTGTAGTAATTTAATTGTGAACTTAAAATTTCGCATTGTGAGAAATAGTAATGGTATCGTGTTGAAAAATTTTTACTAATATTCTTGAATGATTAACAATGTGATTTCTAAATGAACTATAGATATTCATGGAGAGTAAAAAGGTGTTAACATGATTGTAATAAAATATCACGGTAAATTGAATAAATAAAATAAAGATAATGTTATAATTTGGTGAAGGAATTATATCTTTATCTATTGGCATGTTGTGTAAAATTGATATTGTAACATAACAAAGGAAGATATAAGTTTGAAACTAAAATTTGAGATAACCATTGTTAGGTCATATAATAGTGTTTGACATTAATGATTGTATGTAATGTATAGGGCATATTCAATATTTTCACAATTAAATAAATTAACCCAAGTATCTAATTTGTGATTGTAGTGAAAAATGGTTGTATGTATTTATGTTGTGCCTCACCTTAAGGTAGTATCACGTCTTATACTTAGGGGGATTGTGCTTAGTTGGATGTGTAAACTGAGATTCCATATAAATTAGGATCTAAGAGATATTAGTAACTAAAGGATATACAAGTTAATGATTTTCATAGGAAAATTTATAGCAGCGTATAATGATGATACTATTGAAAATGGTCTTGGTAACAAATGAAAATATGGTGGAACACTTTTGCTAAATTGTAGATGGTCACCTCGTGTACATCAAAGTAAACCCTCAACCCATATGATGTGAAAGGAATTGATAGGTTTTGCTTCTTATCACATAAAAAATAATGTAATAATTCCAATTCCTTTTATGAAACTTCTAATAGGAAGGTATAAAACAAGACAAATCTCATAATGTTGCAACTTTATCATGAGATGATATCGCTTACAAGAAATAAGGAAGAAGACTTTTTTGTTCTAGGTAGGGAGTTAGTTTCTCTTACTAGTGACTTGTGGTAATAACTTCCCTCAAGTTATCCTTAGAATAATGTTGTCACACCCACAAATCAATGAAACCCCATTCATATGTTAATATGTGAGCTTCTTATATTTTATTAAATGACTTGGAGCAATGTGTGAATGGAAACTTGAGACAAGATTAGTTTTTATGTTGGGGATGTCCTAAGGACTGTTATTGATTTTGTAAGTGATGTTCTTAACAACCATTTTTCGTGGGATAGACTCATTGGATATCCTTATACCATGGCTAGTAAAGTTTTTGTGGTAATTATTACCATGAGAGAGCATCATGTTTATTGGATGGGTCTTTGGTCATTGTAGCATGGGGAAACATTGGGTTGTTTCATAGTTGCACTCTTATGTTGAGTTGAGCATATCCTACTTTCCTAACTAAGAGAAAGATAAATTATGATTGAACCTTATTATTTTATCTAGAAAACATCCTAGTAGGAGGTGCACGGGACCTCATGAAAGGTGTTTCAAGTCACACTTTTCTCCTTATATATAGTGGGAATGTGTGTGACATAGAATCTGTAGAATGATGGTGGTCAAGAAACATGTTATGGAAACTAGCTCATGTTTGAATCTATGTATGAAATTAACCTCATATGTAATTTGGTATTGTGTAACATAATGATTTTAACCACATTTCTGCAAATGAAATTATTCTTAAGTAACCAAATGTTATGCATATAAAATTAAAAATGTAAACCATGTGTTCCTTGGATTGATGCAACAATGAGTGTTGCTGTTATGTGGGGCCAATGTTATTTTTCTTATGATCAGTGCATTTGTAGTAAGTGTTGTGTCATATAACAATAACAACAACATTAATCAGTTTTACTATTACATTTTGAGTTGTGAACTTTTGGGGCATTACACTTTCACACACTATCTCAATACGTTATATTTCCATTATAGTTCCTTTATTTCCTCATTAAGCTTAGTTACATATATATTTTGTATGTGTTATCTTTTGGACTAACATGAATAACACATGTGTCTTGTGTGGTGTGTATAGTTATTGCTTCACTAGCTCTTTTATATCATATGTTATGTGCTTTTCATCCCATTTAGAAACACCATATTTTCATACATATTTTCTAGTTGTGTAGGTGTGTGTGCTTGTTTATTATGTTGATTGTGGCCTAAGGGCCTTGATTTTCTTGTGACACCATGGGCATTCCATGTTTTTGGTGCAATTCCTTGTGTTTGTGGTTATGCATCTCTTATTTTTCAGCCTAAGGGTTTCCCATTTTTGTAGGCATTTCACCTTTTGTGTGCCACTATTTTTCATATTTGCATTTGTTTCTACATTGTATGTGCTTATTTTCTCTTGACACATGGTTTTATATTGTTGTTATTAATGTTTTTTACATCAAAACTATTATGGTTATCATGTTTATTATTATTGTTGATCTTATTTTATGTCATGGTTTCTACCATGTGCATCCCCCTTTAATCTATAAACTTCTACTTTGGAACTCTACAAATCACACAATTATGTTATTCTACTTTCAACTTTAGAAAATGACATATTTTCTTGAAAATTAGAGCTTCGTGACTGATTATCTAGTGCTATAGAAAGGAAATTGTAGAGAAGGAAATAATTCAAAACTTCAACACCAACAATTTTATCTTGGAAACCTCCAATGGAGGAAAACCAGTCGGGAAGGGAAACTGCTCTTTCTTCCCACTTTTATTGGTCTAATATAGACAATTATAGATTACAATAAGTATGAAAAGAAGCAACAATGTAAACCTTCTCTCTAATTACTTGTTTGCTCTGTTTCTACACCTTGCTCCTACAACTCCATTCCAACACTGAAGATCTTACTCACTGCTCTCATTAAACTCTGCTTCTCAATCTCTCTGGATCTCTCGAATGACTATTCTCTTGTTCCTTTCATGCATTTATAGGCCTTCCCATGTCCTCCCATGCACTGAAGGATATGAAAGGCCATGGAAGGGGAAGAGACATAGTCAGGCGCTTCAAGTTTGTGTCCATTCATGTTCCATTCTTATTTTATGTTCGAAAGTGTCAGGACCACTTTGCCTAAGTAGACCGGTGGTGTCGGGACCACGACCTGCAGGCGGCGATGATTCTGAAATGACCGCTCTGCACAAAGCAATGGTTCCTTCCAGAACCTCCATTTACCTCATTTTTCTCACTTTTCTTGTTTCTCCTTCTTGGTGCTGATGGAACTAATGAAGTGGTGTGTTTTTCTGGATCCCTATGGATCATACCTCCCCTACTTAGGAGGATTTTGGTCCCACAAAATCTTAGTGGGGGAGTGGTAGAGGAATCAACTCCCTCTCATGCTCATTCGAGTACCACTGGGTCTACCTTGGTGTCTTCTCTCATCCAACCTGCCAAGACTCCTATGGATCTCTGGTTTGTTGTTCCAGTGCTACATCCTCCTCTAAGTTTCCTCGAGTACAATCCTCTTTGGAAGGTAACTTCTATATCTTTCCTTCTTTTTCATGCATAGATGGCGTTAGTGGATGTGAGCTCTTGCAACTTACTATCACATGCATTTACATGAAGTATGGCCTAAAGGTTTCTTCTCCAACCTGCTCAAGTATGGAAAAGGTCCCATACTATAGTGGTTTAGTCCTTTCTTGTCTTTATCTCTTGAGATGGATTGGTTGAATCCTTTCCAAGTACATTATATAGTCACCACCATTCCTTGTATCTCCTCTTCTTCTTGTTGCCCCATGGTCGAGTCCAGTTGAATCTGTGGTAGATCATCTGTCACTACATAGTGGAAGTTTGTTTTCTCATTGAATGAGCAGCTCGATGGTGGCTTCTTCTGTAAAACCGACAAGTGCTATCCAAATTCTCCATCCTTTGGTCAGAAATATTCATGCTCTCACGTCCATTTTTCTTTTCTTCCAATGAAAGTAAACAAAACTAATGATTTTCCTGAATAAGTCTTGGTGATTGGTTGGCACTTACCCTAGCATTCTTTAATTTTCTCTGGTGTGCCTGGATGTTAAAACTGACTCCATATTTGACCCATCTGTGCAGTTCTCCCTCATTGTGACCACAAAGATCCCTAGTATACAAGTAAGGACTTCCAAATACAATGTCAAATGCATCAAATGGAATAATATCAGCCTCTAATACATCTATGTATTGGGTGTTTATCCCAAAATAAAACTTACACTTCCTTGTAACTTGTATTTCTACACCCTTATTCACCCATCCCAATGGGTATGGATGTGGATGCGTGTAAGTCTCTAGACCAAGTTGTTCTACAACCACATCAGAAATCAAATTTGACTAAGAACCAGAATCTACTAAAGCGTTTACCTTAGTCTTCTTGATTTGGATTTTGATTTGAAATAGCTTACTCATCTCTTCTTCTTCTGCTGCCCCATACATGTTAGTGGCCATGCATCCCACCTCTTGTCTACATTCGAATAATCCTCAATCTCCACCTCTCTCTCTGTCTTCATAGTGGCCACGGATTTCTTAGAATCCTTGGTTTCATGCTTTGGGTGTAATTCTAGATGCACCTTCCAACATGTGGCATAAGTATGTCCATTTACATTACAATTCTTACAAAACAATTTAGTATCTTTACAAGTATGCAAAGCAATAGTGGCATGTTTACCTTTCCATTTACCTCTGCTACTTGTCTTCCCTTGTTCTTTGTCCTGTTGTTCTGTTGACTGGTCTCCCTTTGGCTCTATTTCTCCTTACTTCTTCTCGTCATCAATGTAGTATGCTTGTACACAAGATTCATTGAGATCCTTGGGCTTCATGGAGATTACCTTCCTCCGAAGGTGAGTGTGAAGTCCTCCCAAATACTTGGTTAGAATGTCCTCATCCTCCAAGTCCATATTAAGCAACATGGCTTGTCTCTGAAATTCTGTAGTGTAGTCTTGCACGCTTTGACCACTTCCTGTCTAAAGTATTGCCACTTAATCATCATGTCAGTCTTATGGCCAATAGGATAGAAGTTAGCTCTTATCAATTCTTTAAAACCTTTCTAAGTACTGATAATAGGATGTTTCTTCTTCTCACAAGTGGCTAGATGGGTTTCCCACCAAACCAGAGCATGACCTTCCATTTTGAGACATGCAAAGGTGACCCTTTATGCCTCAGTGACATTATGCACACTAAAGTAGACTTCCAACTATTTTAGCCATTTATCCAATAATTTTGCATCTACTTGTCCTTCAAAATTCTTTATTTCCACTTTTATTTCAACTTTAAAAGGTGTATGTGTAGATTTTACCTTCTCGCTTACAATTGGCATCTCTTCATGCTCTTCCCATCCTTCCTCTTCATGGCTCTTTCCGATACCAAATTTTTTGGCTAGTGCTCAAACCACCAAGTCCATGGAATCTTGCTTAACCGAAGTCATCTTTTACAGATATGAAATCTCTTCTTGTTTTATATGCAATCTATCCATCATGGTCTCTAGCATCTCGACTCTACGCACCAATTTCTCTTCCTCCATTTGAGCTCGAATTCTCTTTCCCACTTCTTCGTAGAAATATCTCGGCTTGCAAGGTAAACTTCTTTTTCTACTTTCAACTTTGGAAAATGACATATTTGCTTGAAAATTATAGCTTCGTGGTGATAATCTAGTGGTATAGAAAGGAAATTGCATAAAAGAAATAATTCAAAACTTCACACCAACAATTTTATCCTAGAAACCTCCTAGGAGGAAAACCATTCGAGAAGGGAAATTGCTCTTTCTTCACACTTTTATTGGTCTAATATAGAAAATTATAGAATACAATAAGTATGAAAAGAAGCAACAATGTAAACCTTCTCTCCAATTACTTATTTGCTTTGTTTCTACACCTTGCTCCTACAACTCCATTCCAACACTGAAGATCTTGCTCACTACTCTCATTAAACTCTACTTCTCGATCTCTCTGGATCTCCAAATGACTATTCTCTTGTTCCTTTCATGCATTTATAGGCCTTCACATGTCCTCCCATGCACTGGAGGATGTGAAAGGGCATGGAAGGGAAGAGACACGGCTGGGTGCTTCAAGTTCACGTCCATTCATGTTCCATTCTTCTTTTCTATTTGAAAGTGTCAGGACCACCGCCCTAAGAAGACCGGTGGTCTCAGGAACGCCACACTGGCTGTACGGTGGTTCCTTCCAGAACCTCTGTTTACCTCATTTTTCTCACTTTTCTTGTTTCTCCTTCTTGGTGTTGATGGAACTGATGAAGTGGTGTGTTTTTCTAGATCCCTATGGATCACCCTTACAGATACTGATTTATTCTCGGTGGCCACCGCATCATCTTTTTAGAGATTATACATAGGTTCTTAGCTTCTCGGACATAGGTATACATCTTTTATTTTTAGCTGCACACTTACATTCTTCATCACACATGCCTCAAAAGAAGAGGAAAACATATAGGGTTTGTTCTACATTTCTAGAAAACACAAGCATCTTTATGGGCATAGACATATACAGAGGTAAATTCGAAATACCTTAGAATTAGACTCGAGAAAAATAAATTCGAAAAAATCTACTCATGGTCGAAACGTATTGCTGGTAGGACCATGTGGATGGTTCTAACCCTATTATATAATTTTTTGTAGCAGCATTTTCTACATATTTTCTAATAGTTCAAATTTTTTCACCATTAGAATGACAGTGTTTTGATATGCTTTTTTACTCAAATTGACTCAATTAGGCATAAATTTAGGGGACATGAAGGTTTTTATTCTCTCTTTCCCCATGGTACTCAGTTTCACTTCTAGTTTTGGACATATTAGGTTTATGGATCTCCTTTCTCAGTGAGATATCGGCATGCATAAGTTCTACTCGGTTTTGTGCACATGGGAAGATTATAGGTTCACTTATTCTCTTTTCCAATTGTGTGTCCTAATTTAGAAAAATTAAGCTTATATCCATTTGTAGTGGTATGGTCCCTAGGGTCATGTAAGGTATCAAAGTGGATAAGTTCTTCATAGGAAAACTTACGTATCCGCTTGCACTTAAAGGGAAGATATTGGAGATTCTTCAATGACTTTTATACATGGTTTTCTTCCTTAGTGGGGTGTTTCGGATCCTCATCCTTTTTCTCTTCTCTTTGGAATTTGTGTGATTGGTTAGTAAACCTAATGCATCAACCTCTCCTTATCACAATTGGGGACTAATTACCACCAATTATTCATCATAATTCATTGAATTCAAAATATCCAAATCATAAGAACATGTTTTCATGCTAAATGTCTAGCATGAAAATTTGAAAAAAATTCCATGACAACTAAGCCCACACTCAAAAATCCTTGAACTAGGTAATGTAAACTTGCCCTCTGGCCAATTTTTGACTATGTAAACCCCATCATGTCCAAGAGGGATGTGCTAACTATATTTTTAAAGTGTGTTTCATGTGTAGGTAAGTTAGTGGGAAGTAATTCATGGATTCATTTTGATCCACTTTGAAGGAACTATTCTTGAAGGCCTAAAAAGGCATCTTTTCAGGGTTTTTACATCTGGTAAGCAACCTCTAAGGATGAACCAAGAAGATATAATACACCCAATCAGTATGTGATAGAGATATTATATCATCAAAGTCCTTTTATGGAATTTGTGAAGGTAAATCAAGTTTAGGAACAAGCTATGCAACACCGAGGCTATTTATAACATGGTGTAGGGAAATGAAAGCAGTAAAAAGGATAGTGAGCTATTAATGAATGTTTGAGGATCCTCGAGATATTTTTTGAAGCTACCAAATACTCATGAAAAATATAATAAGGTCTACTTCACATTACAAAAAAATTCAGGAGATTATATTGTCCAGATTTTGAGATATTGGCCCGATAATGCAGATGAAGATCCTTGATTCCGGTGGAGATTAAAATGAGAATTAAAAAATGTATATGAATATTTGAGGACTAACTAAAATCCTAATATGACATATTCAATTTCCTCTTCACTCAAGTTTTTTTGGTTTCCATTTTCATCATCACTCTTTTTAGTGACAGTCACTTTCACTAGTGCATAGAGTTGAGTAGAATCATAAAAGGGGTAAATTTCAATTTGCAAGAATAATTGGCTCCTAAAACCTATGGTAATGATATCAAGAGACATTTTTAAGTAAAAATTATATATGTTTGTCCTAGGAAACTCTTAGAGATGTTCTCGGGGTGGAAAACCACTCTCCTATGTCTATTCTTGGCAGTAGTTAGTGAAGGTAGACTTTCTAAAAGCATCAATGTAGCATTTTCACACCTTCGACACACTTTTTAACTTTTATCTTGGCGAAAAGTTTTAATTTCTGGAAAAAAGAGTGAACCCAAGGTGAGGAGAACTTTGTTTGAGTGTTGCATCACTTAAGGTGTGACTTTGGTGGTTAGGTGAGTGTTAACAACTCACAACTTAAAATGGCCCCCTCCCCATGATCAAGCACGCCCATGGAACACTTGGGAATACCTGATGCACCTTTTCACATATTGTAAAATTACAATAGGTGAAAAAAATATGACCCCAAGGAGGAGTCCTCTTTCATCACTTAAAACACCTCTTTGGGTGTTAGGCTCAAGTTATGCACTCACCAAGTCAAATGGCCCCCTTCCCATGATAAGCATGACCCATGGTGAATTTTTCAAGGCTTGTTGTAATTTTTCACCTTTTACATCATAATAAATGTGGTGAGGTGTAATATAACCTCCCATATCCATAAAGTAATTCTTGACTCATCTTCAACCCGGGTTAAAAATGAAGTGTTCAGGAGAGTCAAAAGGTGGGTTTGCTTAACTTGGGTTAAGGGGTGAGTATTTGAATTTCACTTATCCATTTTTGGATCCAATTTTAAAAAAATCCCTCCTTTATACTATAACATTTTCATGCTACATCTTCACCAAGAAACACCATTTCCATAAACACAAAAATGTGCATATCTTACTCATTTTCCCTATTTTCACCCAAATTTTGCCAAAGCCCTCCATTGGTGAAAACCTTTGAGATGATCCAAACCTCGAACCCATTGAACCTATAATTTTTTCAAAGCATCCACCTGAATTTTTATTCCAAAATAATTTTCCTTTTCGGACTCAAAGAAATATGTCACCTAACAACCCCGAAATTTGGAGCAGGAGATCACAAAAAAATTCTAATCTAACAAGACCATTTTCATCCCAATCGGAAAAATAGAAGGCATACTTCTATTTTTAGTAATTTTTCATCTAATTCTTACTAATAATATTAAATCATATAATGAAGAGGCAATCATCCTGAACCCCTTGTGCAAATTTCAAGTCTAGGACCCCAAAACGTAAATTGTCAAAATTGGCGAAAAAATCTGGTAAATTTAGAAAGTAAGGGTGAGGTCTGAATTTATAAAAATATTAAATTTTGAAATGAGCTAAAAATTATCACATTTCATTCCTTCACTCATCCTAAAATGGTTCCATAACTCATAAATTATTCCGCTCAAATTTCAAGCCATTTCTCACATGCCCTAATGTGGTGAGCTTAAAGTGTCAAAATGAGAAAAAAGCCAATTTTATCTCAAGGCCATTTCAATTCATTTCACATGGGATGTGTGATCAATTGGTGGATTAAATTTATTTTAGTTTCATTCTCCTTTCCTCACTCTAAATTCAAAATGATTTGGTCTCATGTCCCATTCATCATCAGTGCTCCTCAGTGACAGAATTAAAATCATGTTCATATGAGAAAAATGCACCAATTTCTCCCATATGAATGATTGATCACACAAATGTGGTAGTTTCTCAAGGATCAAAGGTTTTTATCGGTGAGGATTTTCATCCTCCAATTTTCTCGATGGTATACATCACAATTTTACATCAATCCTTTTCTTGGTGTGTTCAAGCGATTAGCTAACAAAGGTTCGTCATTTCAATAATTTTCAAGGGAGTAGAGTGTTCAAAGGTCTTCATCAATGCATCACAATCGAGGGTCATCGTGGTTCAGGTTGTCATCTTTAACTTCTTTGGATCATATTTTCATTAAGGACGAAGCCATTTCCATCATGCTCTGGAGCATTCCTTCATCTCCTCTCTCCTTATTTCTCCTCGTATTTCTTCCTTTTAATTCCTCATTATATAGGATCATGATGTTTTTTCCTATTCATTTAAGTGACAATGAAATATTTACAAGATTTAAAATTAATTCCGTAAATTAAAAAGAGATGTTCTTATTTTTTTCTTTCCTAAGATAATTAAAAGTCACAAGTTGGATAGGAATGTGAACAGTCATGTGGGGGTAGATGAAGAGATGAATTGTGAAGATATAAAAGAAGGTGGTCTCCTCATTATAAGGGTATAGTCGATTCTTGTTTACTAGCTCCCATTGTCTTTCTAGAAAAAAGTGCCTTCATGTTCTCTATTTGTTTGTCTATTTTTATTCCATCTCTATCTCAACTTATACTCCATGAGTATTGTAAATTGTGCAACATGATGCAATAAAACTTTGTGTTTCTTGTTGATTGTTCCTCTTTTTATGTGAATGGTTTCTTCTTATTGATGCAAGTGAAATATTCTGGTTTTGAAACAATAAAATTTGTTATACTATTTATTATGCAAAACCCCTCTTTTTTATTCTCTTCACACCTGTCTCTAAGAAATTTTCCTCCCTTGTAGTTCCTATAAGCATGTTGCCACATGTGTAGGGAAGTACCCCTATGTGATACCCAGTTGAAAAACCACCCTCGATTGATAGAATAGTGTACATAATTTTCCTTTCTTTCAATAAATGGAGCTGCCCCATTTGAGAAAAGGGACCTAATCCTAGAGCGTTGGTGAAATCCCACTATTTTCCAACTTTGAAATATTATTTTACCAACACTTTTGGCACCCACCATGGGGAATATATTACATATTCTTCACCCAATATATGAACTACAATTTTGAAAATTTTAAATATTCTAAAAAAACCAAAAAAAAAAAATCAAAATTTTGAAATTCCAAAATCCCACAAAAAGAGTGAGTAAAAATTTACCTTGAGTTGAATCCAATATTTCCCAAAATTGGTTGATAGAAGATATATCGGATTGAATAAGTTGAGAGGAATTTTTGCCCCACTTTTGAGGATTTGCAAAATCAGCAAGAATAAATCAAATATAATCCATATTTCTTCTCTCAAGCCTCATCTCCATTTAATTTTTCAAGTGGTACACCTAGAAATCCTATTCAAACTCTTATTGATACTCCTCCTAAAAATCCTCTTGATTCTCCCATATTTCAACCACCATTGAACATTGAATTCCCAAGTGAAGAAGAACAAGAACTAGAGGAATAATTTGGAGAATAATTTGCATAAGAAAATTAAAAGTAGAATTGGAAGTAAGAATAGCGAGAAGAAAGAGAAATTCCTCAAAAATTGTTCCATGGGGTAGAAACACAGTCCACTCTCCCTCCCTCAATCTATCCATGAATTACCAAGGGGATCTAGTAGTATTTTCTCTAAATTAAGAGGTAATGGCATGCAGCTCCTAAAGGAACACGTAGCGAGAAATCATCATAGCATGTGGAGTGTTAGGAGTAGAAAACTAAGATGTGTTGGTAACATTGTTTGTACAATATCTATAAGAAAAGGCAATGGAGTGGTTCTATCTCCTACCATCTAGATCCATTACTAATTGGGAAGACATCGAACTATATTTAAATCAAGGTTTAAATAAACTGAAGATTGGAAAAACCTCCGAGTTCAACTGGTTCAAATGAAAAGGAGCCCAATGAGACTATGAGGGACTTTGTAGCTTGCTATAACATGTTTCTTAAGAGGATACCCTTTGAATATTTTCCCTTTGATGACAACATGAAAATATTCTTCATCAACGCTCAATTTCCTAAGGTGGGATTCATCCTCCAAAGAGTTCAACCAAGAAATTTGGGCCATGCTCAAGAAATTTCCATTGAAGTGGAAGATGACCTCATCTTTTAAAAAAGATCAAAAATCCATCAATGAACGATAAGGCCTAGCAACCCAAAGGTGAGAGAACTAATTCATTGTTGTAGAAATTGGCAAATGAATTGACAATATTAAAGAGGGAAGTTTCCCAAAAAACATCCCATCAAAATCATTAAAAAATCAAATTATAGGAGGACCCAGAGGATTTCCTTGGATGATCCACTGTCATGAAATTTGTAGTACTCAAGAGTATGACAAAGGACTTGAGCAAGAAAGTGAGAACATTGATGTCCTAGACATTGAATAAGTAGAGAATGATGTAGGAATAAAATTCTATGAGTATTTAGGAGGAGAAGAAGAGGATGATGAAGATGCACCAAGTTTCTCATGTGTATTATTCACTTATTATCAGTCTCAAAAAGGATCTTCTTCCTTCACTTCTATTAAAAAGAAGAATAAATAAGATCCTCACGTGACAACTATACAAAATAAAATAATTATTCAAGGATCTCCACTTTGACCCTCCATGGAGTGTGCATTGGAGAAACTGGATCTTTTGCTAAGTAAGATGCCATTTTCTATTCCGAGTAAGTCTCTTAATTCTCCTTCTAATTCTAATTCTACTTCTACAAAATATAGTCCTTCCAAAACTTTTAGTAGTATACCTATAAAATCCTCCACTTTTCCCTAAACATCCACTCCTTTTTATATCATAGAACATATGAGAAAGTCCAAAGTGTAAATTTCTGAACTTGAATATTTACGGACTCACCTGAAATAATTTGAAAATATTTTTTTTCATATCAAAGGTAATAGTTCAAATTCTAGCACCTTAGCTTCCAATTCAACAGACTTCTACCGACCCCCTTGCTCCCATATCTCAAAACATGATTTTTTGAGTGCATCAAATTTTATAAGATTTATCCTTTCTATATCTCCCTTCTCATTGGAAGATACCAATTGAATAATTATATAATAGATTCAAGTGCCTCTGACAATGTAATGCCCATAAAAGTTTTCAATGCTCTCGGACTTACCTTGACACTAGCCAATGGCTCTTGTTACTCCATGGAGTCAAAGGAAGTCCCACTTATGGGGAAGATCAAGGATGCACATGTGAAACTCACTGAATTTTTGAGAAAAAATGTTTCATTGACATATTGGTAGCAAAAATTCTAACATCATTTGGAATGTTTCTAAGTAGAAGCTTAGAGACTTGGGAGGAAAAATCTAGATGAATTAGTCTTGAATTAATATAAATTGAATTAAATCTAGTTAAAGATTAACTAATGTAATGAATGATATAAAAATTCTAATATACAATAAGGTGTAAGAAAACAAACGTGAATGGATATGAAACCCTAAGCAAGAGAGGAGATAGAGAGACTTAGTTGATTTTCAAGAAATATGGAAGTGACACTGAGAAGGTGAATAGCTAAAACATACTAAGAAGAGTGTCAGTAAATGCTCGTTGGAGGTTCGAGACTAGGGCAAGACAAGGAGTTCCCATGGGAGAATGAGAGCACTTAGATGCTAATGTTTTCTCTGGGTGCTTGAGTGTCTATGTGAGTGATCTGGATATGGTCTCTTACGTGTAAGAGGATCTTCACTTTGCTAATCCATGTTTATCACTTTGGTTTCTCTCCAAATGTACCTATAACCTACCCAAAAAAATTATTCCTTCACATTTCCACAAACCACATCAAATCTAATAAAAACTATGTAGAATGTGGAGTCAAACTCACCTCGGTGGTCACCCGAAGAGTGAACTTAGTATGGAGTGTTGCACTACATTTCAAACTCCATGTAATTTTGTGTGTTTGTGTAATGATTCCCTCAGATTCCTTTATACAAGTTATACAATGATAACGAGCTATATCTAGAGTGTAGCAAATGTATAGAATGTGTGTGATGGAATATAATAGATTTTCCCCCATATGCTTTGTATACATAGTGATGCAGCCCTTTTCCCTTGAATGAGTGTACTAGATGGATGTTTTGAAGTGTTGGTATGCCTTTGGATGAAATCTTAGGTGATATTATGTAATGCTTAGTACCTTATTTTGAAAACATAAGGGCATATTTATATGATTCCCATATTTGAATTTCATAATTGACAACTGGAAGGCCAACCCAAAGTAGTAAAAAGTAATTAATAAGTGAAAGGGGTCCAAAATGATAAGAAAAGGTAAAGAAGAATAGGAGCACCCGGAGGACAGAGCTCCTGGAACTAGTGTCCCAATTGGGCGCTAGTGTCTCGAGGCCATAGAAAAATAAAATAGTAAAAATTTGGCAAGATGCAAGGTGTATAAAGTAAATAAAAGTGTAGAAGAAAAAGTAAAATTCCAAAGGGAGTTGTCAATTACTAGTTTTCTTGCTTAGAATCATGTATATGTTAGCATGCTTTTAGGACCTATAAATGTACCCAAGTGCATTTATTTTTTGTTTACATTTTCCCCACTTTATGTTTTTGAGTGAATACTTGATAGCATAAAGTAGATAGAATATGTGTACCTTATGATCCTGTAGAGAAGAGTGTTGTCGATAGTGTGCCGAGTGGACAAGTGAAGTGTGAAGTGATCATAAAGTGAAGCGTGAAGACTAGGAAAGGGAAGTGGACCCTAGGGGTGAAGCATATGTGTAGTAGTGTGTTGTGTTTTTTGATGTGAGATGCTCCTTGTTATGTATTAAGGACGGACCTACAAAAGAAGAGTGAAAAAAGTAGTCAAAGTTTTGTATATGAGAAATCAAAGTAACATGTATAAGTAAAGTAAAAGTTTGAAAAGTATGTAAAAGGAAAGTGTGTACTTTATAAGTAAAATAGTATAAAGATAGAAAATTTTCCTTATTTCTTGGAGATGTTGCCAAATTTTTTTGATGTCAAGTATCTGAGGTTTTTTGGGTGATCTCATGCCAAGAGAGTTTTTTTTGGGTGATCTCACACCAAGAGTGAGTTTTTGGGAAATCTCACGCCAAGAGAAGAGTGTTGGGGAGAGAGGTCTAGTTTTTATGTCTTTTCATGATTTTTCTCGAATAAGCACCACTACGGATGGTAGATCCTAGTTTTTTTTAATTGTGTTGATTAGTCCCAATTAGTTATATGTAATAATATGAAATGTAATGATAAGGTGAATTTTGCTAACTAGAGAAAGTGGTTGAAAAATTGTGAAATTGATTGTTTGAATGAAAATTGACATTTTTTTTCCCTACCAAAGCACCCAGGGGAGGACACAAGCATCAAACTTGATGTCTCTATGCTGAGGCGCTAGTGTCCATTTCGTGTGTCTGAAGTCCAAGTCTGATTTTGGACCATTTTATGACTATATTATTGTTTTTTTTATATATTGTGTTGATTTTTACTATAGCTCTAAGTTGTTGTAGGGGTGATTTTTCACCCAATAGATGCCCCCCTCATTTGGGGTGCATGCGATGATTGTAGGAGAATGTGGTCCAAAGGAGAGGACCCTAAGCTAATATGTATATATCGAAGTGGATACCTACGGGGGTAGGGGATGTGCATGGTAGAAACCAAGGCACATGAAAACAAGAGGGCTAGTAACATGTGTTAGTAGTAAAAATAGTTATCATGTAATAGAAAACAATGTAACAAGAAAATAGGAAGACAAGATGGACTACAAAAATTGGGTTTCATACATGGGACATCACTCATAATGTCACAAGAAAATCAGGGCCAAAGTGGCCAAAAGCATACAATGATCAAAAAAGACATAGGTCATACCCATGCAAATAATAGCATACAATAGAAAACAATAGCAAGAAAAATGTATCAGATAACCATGGTTGTATATAGTCCTGCAAGGAAAATGCTACACATGAAGCACCCATTAGCATGTTAGAAAGATAAATAGTATGTCAAAGTCATGTATATATAGTGAAAAAGTAAAGTGAAAATAAGTGATAGTAAATAAATTATATAACAATAGAACTGTGTATGTATGTAGAGTATGAGAGTAGCAAAAAGTAGTTGCCCCCAAGAGCCTCACTGGGACTAGTAAAAGAGTTGTGTCGAGCATCATGCATCATGTATAAATCTGTGATAGGTCTTGCATTCACCTCAAGATACCAAGTGAACATGTATGTGTATATAGAAAAATATAATGACATACTAAGAATTCATCTAGCATAGTAAGAAAAGTGCAACATGTAAGTAGTATAAGCTAACAAGAGTAAATGCAACCAAGATATGTAAATGTTGTGTGAGTGTGATGTGTGATATGAAGTGTGAAGATGGTAGGAGCAGTTTCCCCCAGTATATGTGTATGAGATGAGGTTCATTTATAAATTATCCCTCAATAGTCAAGAATGAACCATAGAACAAGAGTGTGTCATCGGGAAATGAGTGTGTTGTGTGAGAGTAGATGCTAGAAAATGTATCATGAAGCAAATAAGCGTGAAAAATATGTGATGTGAGGTTTCATTGATGAATTATGCCCTCAATAGTCAAGTGTGAACCATAGCACTAGAGTGTGTCATCGGGTAATGATGGTACAATGTGTGTACCAAAGAGTGTGGAGTGTTGAGAAAGATTATACATGAAACACGAGAGCGTGAAGTGTAGTATTAGACACTAGAGATAGAGATAATGATAGTGATAAAGGGGAAAAGTGTGATGACCCCAAAGTATGTGAGTTATGGATATCTATGTGACAATGTAAGAGAGACATTGCGATGGTGACAGTTTGAAATGTATCATAAGAAAGTATATTGTTGTCACAACGAGAGGTAGAAGCAAGAGTAGGACCAAGGTTGGATTGTGGGTTGACAGGAGGAAGTTTAAAGAGGTTAGCTATCATAGGGTGAATTGGTTGGTCTTGCTTGGTTGGTGGTTTCTGATTTGGAATTGGTAATATTGTAGTGGAGTTGATAGAAGGAGAGGATGGAGGATGGATTTTTAAAGGAGGTTGTTTAGTTGGAATGGGTAACGTTGTAGAGGACTTGAATGATTGAGGAGAGGATGGAGGACAAATTTTTAAAGGAGGTTGCTTAGTTGGAATGGGTAATGTGTAGAGAGACTTGATATGAGGAGAGGATGGAGGATATATTTTTAAAGGAATTTTCTTAATTGAAATGGGTAATGATGTAGAGAAATTAATAGGAGGAGAAGATAGAGGATGGATTTTTAAAGGTGGTATGACATTGGGTTGGATAGGTGGCTCTTGAATGACTGAAGAAGGAACATTAGTAATTATGGCATGATGCTCATTAGACATGGAGGGATTGGATTTGGGAGCCTATTGGGATTTAGCAATTGGAGATGAGCATGTAGTAGAATGTTGTGTAGAAAATGAAATAAAACCCTGATGCTCAAGGTGCTTAATTATTTGTTTTAAAGCATAGAAATCATTTTCATGATGTCCATTAAGTATGTGATAATTACAAAATGGGAGACCTCTATGTATTTGGAAATCTGATAAGGAGGGTAGAAATGAGTAGTTGGCAAGTTGATCAACTGGTGATTGAGGAGCTCAAGGAAGAATATCATGTTTCTTAGCATTTAGATCAAACTTGAGAGGTGTTAGTAGTGGTAAGACTTGGGGTTCACTTATATGAGCACATGTAGAAGACATAGGATTAGGATGAGGTGTAGAAGAAGAACTAGCATGGGCATGAGAAGTATCCTTAAGATGTTGGATTTCATATTTGAGGATGTAATCATGGTTTCCATAGCTTGAAATTTATCTTGAAAATCATATTGTAAAGCTTGAATTGACTCTAAGATGGGTTGATTTGATGGAGGATTAGGACCGAGAGGTCATCAGAGAGACAATCAAAAATGGAACTTACTTGTGCAAGTGGCATATTGCGAGGGAGGTACATAGTGTCTAGGGATTTTTGGAGAACATATTTACAAGGTGGGTGCATTTGAAGTAATTTGAAGTAATTGATGCAAGGAGACTTTAGGAGCCATGAAAGAAGATTAGATAGAATAGGAAAAATAAGGATCCAAGTGTTTGATCATGAGTGGGGTTCACCAAATGATTTAATATAAATTGAATTAAATCTAATTTTAGAGTAACTACTATAATGAATGATATAAAAATGCTAATATACATTAAGACCCAAAAAAAAAATGTATAGATATGAAACCATAAGAAAGGGAGGGAGATATATAGACTTATTTGATTTCCAAGAATTAGAATTGATAGGCGGTAGTGAATAATGAAACAGACTAGGTAGAGTGTCGTAAATACTCGTTGGAGGTTCTGATACTTAGGAATGTTCCAAACAAGAGCACCCACAGGGAGGATGAGAGCACCTAGGTGTTATTTTCTGCTATTAACACTAGTTTCTATGTGAGTGATCTGGATTTGGTCTTTTTTGTGCAGGAGGAGCTTCACCGCTAATCCCTTTTTTTCATTCTGATTTTGTTCCTTAATCACCAAATGTACCTGTAACCTACAAAACAAGTTGTCCTCCTGCACATGTCCATAAACCACATCAAATCTAATAAAAAAGATACAGAATTTAGAGTAGGACTAACCTGGTGGTCACCTAAAGATGAAATTAGTACCGAGTGTTACACTACATTTCAAACTTCGTGAAGTTATGTGTGTAAGTGTGTGTGACGATTCCCTAGGATTCCCTTTCTCAAGTTACATAATGATAGTAGGCTAGATCTAGATGGTAAAAATTTTATAGAATGTGTGTGATGAAATAGAATAGACTTTCCCTCCTATATTGTGTGTGTAGAGTGATGTAGCCCTTGTACTTGAATGAGTGTGCTAGATGGATGATTTGAAGTGCTTTCATGCCTTTGGATGCAAGCTTATGTGATAGTATGTAATGCTTATGTTTGTTCATTTATTTTTAAAACATAATTTTTATTTATATGATTCCCTTGTTTCAATTTTGTAATTGACAAACTGGAATGCTGACCCAAAGTAGTAAAAATTAATTAAGAAGTGAAAACGGTCCAAAAGGATAAGAAAATGAAGCTAATGTCCCAACTAGGCGCTAGTGTCTCGAGGCCATAGAAAAATAAAATGCTTAAATTCTAGCAAGAGTGCAAGATGTATAAAGTCAATAAAAGTGAAAAAGACAAAGAAAAAGGCCAACAAGAATTGTCAATTACTAGTTTTCTTTTCTTAGGAATCATGTAAATGCTAGCATGATTTTAGGACCTAAAACGTACCCAAGTGTATAGATTTTGTGTCTATAGGTATTCCGCAACCATTCTAGTTAAGGGATATATGAAAAAAATCTTTGAGTGAAAGAATGAGATATATGGTGCGAAAATCAAGAAATCCAAAAATTAACATCTTGTACAAGGTATCAAGAATAATAATTAAATTGCATAACATCCAAAGATGAGAATTAAATTCCTATCTTGATAGGACCAAGAATTACTTTCCTATGGGGTATTGGTTATGAATCAGAGTGGAAAAATATTGAATTGCAAAAGGGTAACCCCGAATTGCCATATAATGCAAGCCATGAAGAAGACAAAGTGATTCTTGATGAGTTCCAATTTGAAAAATTAGCCAGTGCATTTTTCATGAAGAAGAGGTGTTCTCATTTCCATTCAAAGATGAATATTCTCTTGATCATGTCATTCATGAAGAATAAAAGCCAACTTGTGATGAGACTTTGAATATTTCAAAAGAATATTTCATGCAAGAAATGTTAAGAATTGTGGAAGAAATAGATGATCCTCATTTCGGTCTTGAACTCCTAATGCAAACCATGGATTTTAAAGATAGGTATGCATCTAGTATTGAATTCTCAACAAATTCAAAAAAATTCATGATGAAATTTATCAAAGTGAAAAATCTAATGTCCCTCCCGAGTTAATAATTGATGGATGTGTTGATGAAATGAAAAGGTTGAAACAAAGGTCCTTGAGTCCTTTTAATATGGAGCCTCACATAATGAAGAAGTAGTGAAATTCAATGAGCTTTAAGATGATGGATAAATTTCTCTAAATTGTTTCATCAAGTTTCAAAATGAAGATTCTTCAAATGAATGTGATGGTGAGCTCTCGGCAGCTTTTGAATGAGTTCGTGCAAAAATCTTGAAAGATACAAAAGGTATGGAAGATCTCGAGCTAAGTATTTACATATTGTCTTATGTTATGGCCATGCAAGATAGGTATGAGGCTATTCTTGATTCTTCATTTGATTTCCAAGTATCTCATAATGAAATATAAAAAAGGAGGAATTCAATGCTTCTCATAGAAAAAAATTTAAGCATGAACTTGCGAAAGAGAAATTATTGAATAATTAAGGCAATACAATCAAAAACTAGCATTGGGATAGTAGTAGTAAAATGAGAAATCAGCAATGTGGGTGAACATGGAAAGCAATTTGCAATTTGAGATTGATTTCTAAGATAGTAAGAACAATGGAATTTTTAGAGAAAATCTGAGCATCAAAGGGATCATGTAGGCTCACTCCTCCCAAGCATACAGAACTCATGAAAGCACATAGATTTCATAAGCAGTTGAGGAAAGGAGGCTACTTCCTTAAACCATTCAATGGATTTTGGAACATCATCACTCAATGTTACCCATTCAGGGGTAACTTTTGAAGAGAAAAGTGCTTCAGTGAAAGTGGGTTATCCCCACCTATACCATAGGTGAATATAGGTTTGTGTGTTTCCCTTTATGTCATGTGTTTCCCTTTATTTTGTGTGTTTCCCTTTCCATCATGTGTTTTTTTTTGTCATTTTTTTTGTTCAATAAAGAGGTTTTGTTGTATCCATCCTTGATATGCAATGACTTTATAGCCCAATGGATAATGCACTGGTCCTCTTAGTGTCTTGAGATTCTAAGGTTCCTACTTGCTTTTTATCACTTTGTTCAAACCAAAGCAAGTCCCCAAGCTATTGTTATCATGATAAATGTCTAACATGAAAAATTGAAAAAAAAATCCATGAGAACTAATCCCACACTCAATAATCCTTGAACCGGGTAATGTAAACCTCCTCGGCCAATTTCGACTATGTAAACATTATCATGGCCAAGATGGATGTGTTAATTGGATTTTTAAAATGTGTTTCACATGCATGTAATTTTGTGGGAATAAATTCACCAATTTGTTTTTATTCACTTTGAAGGAACTACTCCTAGAGGCCAAAAAGGCCTATTTTCAAGGTTTTTACATCCGTAAGCACCCTCTAGGGATAAAATAAGAAGATATAATGCATCTAATTATTGTGTGACAAATCTATAAGATAATAAAATTTATTTTATGGAAGTTCTAATAGTCATTAAGGTTTAAGGACAAGTTATGCAACACAGGGGATACTTATAACATGGTGCAGGGAAATGAAAGTAGTAAAAAAGCTAGTGAGCTTGTTCTAAATGGTTCAGGAGACTCAGGATATTTTTGAAGTGAAAAAATACTCATTAGAAATATAATAATATCTACATAACATTTCAAAAAAATCATGAGATTATAATGCTCGGATTTTGAGATATTAGCCCAGTGATGCGATGAAGGTCCCTAATTCGATGGAGATCCAAATGAGCATTACAATATTTATATGAATATTTGAGGACTTATTAAAATCCCAATATGACCTATTCAATTTAATCTTCACTCATAATGTGTTGGTTTCCATTTTCATCATCATACTTTTTGGTGGCAATCACTTTCACCCTTCCATAGGCTTTGATAGAATCATAAAATATGGTAAATTTAAAATTTTAGGCATAATTGGCTCCTTAAAACTATGTTAATGATCTCATCAAACATTTTGGATTCAAAATGATATAGTTATTTCCTAGGTAACTGTTAGGGATGTTACCGGGGTGGAAAGCCACTCTCTTATGTCTAGTTTAGGAAGTTGTTGGTGAAGGTAGGCTATCTAAAAGAATCCATGTCGCATTTTCACACCTTAGATACACTTTTTCACATTTTCACTTGGTTAAAAGGTTAAATTGGTGCAAAAAAATTTGACCCCAAGGTTAGGAGATCTTGGTTTG
This sequence comes from Taxus wallichiana var. yunnanensis, assembly GCA_018340775.1. Classification (NCBI taxonomy): domain Eukaryota; kingdom Viridiplantae; phylum Streptophyta; class Pinopsida; order Cupressales; family Taxaceae; genus Taxus; species Taxus wallichiana. The sequence continues at coordinate 290,914,809 of CM031233.1, read as the reverse complement.
ATTGTTTCGTCACTTAAGGTGTAACTTTGGTGGTTATGTGAGTGTTAACAACTCACAACTTAAAATATCGCCCTCCCCATGATCAAGCACATCCATGGTGCACATAGGAATTCCCAATGAACATTTTAACCTAGTGAAAAATTTAAATGGGTGCAAAAAATGGTGACCCCAAGGGAGGAGTCCTCTTTCAACACTTAAAACACCTCTTTGGGTGTTAGGATCAAGTTATGCACTCACCAAGTCAAATGGCCCCCTTCCCATAATAAGCATGACATATGGCACATTTTTCAAGTAATTTTGCACCTTTTCACTTGATACCAAATGTGGTAAGGTTCAATATATCCTCTCAGACCCATTTAGTAAGTCTTGACTCATCTTCAACCAGGGTTAAAAATGAAGTGTTCAGGAGGGTCAAAAGGTGGGTTTACTTAATTTCAGCTTATGATGTGAGTATTTGAATTACACTTAGAAATTTTGGAGCCCATTTTTGAATGTTTTTTTACCTAATTAATTATATAACCTTTTCATGCTACATTTTTACCAAGAAACACCATTCCTAGAAACAAAAATAAAAATCATATCTCGCTCATTTTGCTCCATTTTCCCTCAAATTTTGCCTAAGCACTCTATCGTGAACGCCTTTTATATGATCCAAACCTCATCCATATTTAACCTCTGATTTTTTCACAGGATCCTCCTGAAGGTTTATTTCCAAATAAGTTTCCTTCTTAGATTCAAAGAAATCCGCATCATAAAAACCCCTAAAATTTAGTGCAGGAGATCACGAAAAATTCCTAATCTAACAAGACCATTTTCATCATGATCGGACAAATAGAATGCATACTTATTTCATTATTAATTTTTACTCTAATACTTAATTTTTATAGTAATTCATATAATGAAGAAGCAATCATCCTTAACCCCTTGTGAAAATTTCAAGTCTAGGACCCCAAAATTGTAAATTGTCAAAATTGGGAAAAATGCTAAATTTAGAAAGTAAGGGTGAGGACTGAATTTCTAAAAATATTAAATGGGTGAAATGAGATAAAAATTATCAAATTTCATTCCTTCAATAATCCTACAATGTTTTCAGAAATCATAATCTATTCTTCTCAAATTTCAAGAAAATTCTTGCATGCCCTAATGCAGTGAGCTTAAAGTGTCAAAATGAGGAAAAAAAAGCCAATTTTACCCCAAGGCCATTTCAATTCATTTCACATGGGATGTGTGATAAATTGGTGGATGAAAAGTATTTGAGTTTCATTATCCTTTCCTCACTCTAGACTCTGAAGTATTTTTTATCTTATCTCATTCATCGACGCTTCTCATGTAGTGACAAAATCAGGATCATGCTCATACGAGAAAAATGCAAAAATTTATCCCATATGAATGATTGATCACAAAAATGTGGCAATGTCTCAAGGATAAAAATAATTTTCTCGGTGAGTTTATTCATCTTCCAATTTTATTATTGGTAGACTACTCAAGTTCTCATCACTCCTCTTCTTGGTGTGTTCAAGTAGTGTTGCAAAGGTTCATCATTTAAAGAATTTTCAAAGGGAGAAAAGTGTTCAAAGGTCTTCATCGAGTTCTTCGTTAGTGCATCATAGTAGAGGGTCATCATGGGTCAAGTTTTTGTCTTCAACTTATTCAAATCATATTTTCATCGATTATGGATGCATCTTCATCATGCTTTGGAGCATTCCTTTCACTCCTCTCTCCTTCTTTCTCCTCTTCTTTCTTCCTTCTAATTCTTCATTGTGTGGGATCATGATGTTTTGGCATATTTATCTAAGTGACAATGAAATATTTGTAAGATGTAATAGTACTTCATTAAATTATAAGATGGGTGCTTAGTTTTTTCTTTCCTAGGATAATAAAAAGTCACAAGTTGGATAGGAACGTGAAAATTCAATAGATGAAGAGATGAATTGAAGCTATAAAAAGAGATGATATCCTCATTTTAAGGGGATGGTTAATTCTTGTTTACTATCTCCCATTATCTTTCTAGGAACAAGTTCCTTCATTTCCTCTGTTCCCTTTCCTTTTTATCTCATCTCCATCTCAAATTATACTCCATGAGCATTGTAAATTGTGCAACATGATGCAATAAAACTTTTGTTTCTTGTTGATTGTTCTATGTGAATGGTTTCTTCTAATTGATGCAAGTGAAATATTATAGTTTTGAAACAATAAACTATGTTATATTATTTATCGTGCAAAACCCCTATTTTTATTCTCTTCACACCTCTCTCTAATAAATTTTCCTTCCTTGTAGTTCCTACAAGTGTTGTCATAGGTGTAGGGGAAGTACCCATGAGTGATCCCCTATTGAAAAACCACCCCAGTAGATATAACAATGTGCATAATTTTCCTTTCTTTCAATAAATGGAGCTTCCCCATTCAAGCAGAGGGACCTAGTCCCAAAGCGTTGGTGAAATCCCACAATTTTCCCACCTGAAAAATAATTTCACCTACAAAATGAGAACACGTTCCCTCCACAAAACAAACAAGTGTATTCCTTTTATGTTTTGCATCTCTTTAGGAATTTCTTGTTGTAAATTTATTTATAGTAATTTCATTTCATTTTAGTTACATTTCAATTTCATATCTTTGTCATTGACTACACTCTATGTTCAGTAAGTTTCAATTTGGACCATACTAACACAAACACAACATGATACTTTATTGTAGACATGTAAAATGTCGACATAGGCCATCTAGAAAATAATTCTCCAATCATATAATAGATATTCATCCCCACATCGACCTTATAATAATTAATTATAAATTTAATTAATTATTATATTATATACAACCATATTCCAATTATTTCATATTCCATAAACCCCATTTACACCCTTAGAAATATTAATACATTATTAATATTTCACTTATTACACTAACTAATCCTCATTAACTATTTTCCACTAATTTAAAAATACTCACCCACCTACCTTATACCTACTCTATGCCTAGCCTCTCCATTCTTCCCTCCCATTTTCAAATATTCAAATAAAAAATACACTATTCCATTGAATTTTTAATTCAATGGAGAATTCTCATGAAATCTAGAATTTTCTAAATCCTCCCTTCTCATCCATTCTCAACCATTGATTTAATCCACCATGGAAATATCTTAGCCATTGATTTCTACCTCCTCTAACTATAAATAGAGGTTCCACCCTCCATGACAAGCACCTTAGAACAATTGCAAGTTTATGCTACCAAATTCTCAAGCAAGACAAGCAATATTCATAGCATTCCATTAATCTAAAATCATCATTTGATCAAGGGGAGGTGCTGCTAAAAAAATTCCAAGATCTAAAGCATATTTGCATCCATTCAACAAGAAAATCAAAGGATCAAATGAAAATAATCGAAGGACAAGGATCCACTTATAGGTAAGTACATGTAAATCACTTTCTCCCCCTTTTAATCTCTGCTCAATCTGAGGTAGATGAACCATTGTGCTAGATCTTGTTTTGGATCAATTTTATAAGTCTTTTCATGTTTACACACTAACACATTTTTTATCTACATTTTGGCACCTACCATGGGTCTTAACCCCTAAATTTGGGTTGAAATTAGTAGCATTAGGCACTACTAACAAGCTGTCAAAATTTAATAATTTTTCAGTGAGATTTAAACTCAAAATTTTGAATTTTCATGAATCTGTGTCATATCGTGCAGCGCATTCGTGACATGTAGTAGTGTGTATACCCTAAAACAACACATTTTTAGGGAGCTTTAACCTTTGTTATTGCGGTGACACCTTTCAGGTGTGTCTTTGAAACCCATGGTAGGTTTTCTCACCTTTCAAAGATGCATGTCTATCAACATAGCAACATGTTTGCATATTAATGGTCTTTTTCTACATGTTCAATTCTTATGGAGTCATATTGGTATGTTTATCATACTTTTAGCATGTTTATTCCCTATTTTAGGGTGTTTATGCTAATATTCTATTTTATGCAAAGTTTAGCATGTTTGTCTCCTGCGTCAAAGCGTCGTTACTGTTTTAGTGTGTTTACCTACGACATTCTTCGTGTACATTTGACCTCGTGTTCACATTTCAACGTGTATACACATAGTTTTAACACGTTGGTTTTTTTCAAAGATGTTTAGTTGCTAACACTCTATCTAGGCATGTTTTCATATTTCAATGCATATATCCTAAATAGCGCATACATACCATGTTTGAGCATGTATAACTGTAGTAGCATTTTTATCAAATTATTATATTTTGTCTTCATATTGACTAATAACCACATATTTTGCTTTTTTCCATGTTTTCTGGAAACTAACATTCTGTTTTTGCGAGAAAAATCACAGAAATAATGGGAAACTCTACCATATTTGGTATTCATTTTTTATTTAATCTCACATTTGCATCCCGAACAGTCCAAGAATATTGGGGTTTTAAGTAAAAATACTAACAGTTTTGGATTACAAGCTCCCTCGTTGAAGACCCCCATTCAAATAACTCATTTTTGATTTAATTTGTGTGTTGTCTTTTTTTACTTTGTGTACTTGTTTTTTTAAACCCAAAGATGACCTCGTGTATCCTCTCCTCTCACATCCTAGGATGGTCTTGAGGATCAAAATTGGTTAGCCTTCCTTCCCATTTTCTTTTTTATAGGGGGTAACATGACCAGGAAGTGACATCCATGCACTTACCATGGTCATAGGTGTCTCATGACCGTGGGATTCACCTCCACACACATAGACACACCTCATGTTCTAGTAAGGTATATAAATTCTTGGAGAGTTATAGTTATTGGCTAAGAGTCTACATGTTTTAAGTGTGACGTGAAGTGAGGAGCTTCCACATCCCAACACCCAAGCCTTATACATCATCCTTGCAATGTGGATTTGGGCCCCAAATACCATAAGGTATATCGGGGATGCCCCTAGAGAGCTTGTTTATCCTAGCATAGGTATCCTTCATCCGCAACCAAGCTATAGTGCAAGGGAAGGAACCACCGAAGATTACTCATTAGCCAATCACACATTGATGTAAAGGTGGGCTAGCTCAGTGAGTGCCACTATCGTGTGTGGTGTTGAAAGTGAGCTATAGCTTATGTTGTACAACCACTTGACTAGTTAGGATTTTGCATGCATACGAGTACTTGTTCGGTGTTTTTTCAAAACCAGTGAAATAACCCTCACACCAATCTTCGTAAACAAATCAAACATCTACCATCCACTCATTTTTTACCTTTACATTTTTATCTCAATTTTCAAAAATATACAACTTCATAACCCCCCATCACGTATCATTAATCAAACTCACTTAAATTATCCTTTTCTCCATATAATACCCAAATTTTGACCATAAATTATTCCCTTAACTTTATACCCACATTTTGTAAATAATAAATCAAATTTTTGTCTTCATAGACTTTAGACATATACTACCATCATATAAATATTTTCTTATTAAACCTCTCACATTAATACAAAAACAAAAAAAAATTAAAAAATAATAAAAAAATCAACACTCCCATCTTATTAAACAGAATTCATAATCCCACATTCATTCATTCATCAACCACAACCACACCTTTTCCACTTTCAAAACAAAACACACTACCGTAAACCACATAAGACTTACCCTATTAATCGCTTGACATTTCCTATTGGCATCCTAATCAACCTAGGTCTATAAGATTCTGAAACTCATACCAATCATATAATTCTCCCATCCCAAAATCTCGTCATAACCTTATATCATCATACACATCCTAAACATCCTATTTACAATCCCTTTTGATACAATTGACCTAATCTTATTAATCAACATCTTGCTAATAGACAAAATATCCTTATCATCTATCCTATTCTTCTAATCCCTTATAACAAGGCACATCCTAAGCCCTCTACTAACGAGGAAAATCCTTCTTCCATTCTCTCCCTCGAATTTCTTCCATCCTATAAGCAAGACTAGATTATTCATGTTCTATGCCGATCATTAAGGAATCGTAATATCCTTTTCATCTAAACATCCTTCACTTCAAAACACTTTCATCTCACACATCTCACTAACATCATAATCTAATGGCACCTAGGTGAATAATAACCTGATCCTAATTTGGAAATGACGACAAAAATAGTCACCACAACATGGAAAATGATCTATTCAACCACAATTATTATGATGCCAATAACGAAGAAAATTGACCTAGAGGAGAAGACAAGGAGACCATGGTTAATACTAGTAGTGACGATGACTCTAGTACCTACTTTACTGAGAAGGAAGATGAGAAAAAATGATAAATCTCTTTGTTGAAAATAATAAAGATGCCCTTTTTCTCTAGCTATATCACATGGGGACAAACTTCCTTCTGATTACACTCATGACCAACTCCATAGTCTTCTCCCAGATGAAAATGATAACATTGGCCAAAGACCACCTTCTACATAATGTCATAATCCAAATCACCATCTTTTTTTACATGGATGGGATGGTAAAAAGAACACCACCAATATATCCAAAGAAGTTGTATTATCTCAATTGTAACAAATGAGAAACCAAATTGCCCAATTATCCTCCCAAATCGGTCCACAACCACCCAATGATCATGGTTCACAACATTCTCATCCCAACTTCAATCCACCATCTCTCAACCCTCCAAAACCAACCTTGGAGAAAGAAGTGAAATCTATGAATAAAATTCTTTAAGGGTTACAACTGCAATGCACAAGGATGGCAATATAAATTCAAGGAAATTTTTCCCTATCCTTTTGACCGCGATATCTTATAGGTCCATTTTCCACCATATTTCAAACCACCTAAAGGAAAAATACAGATCCTATGAACAAGTTAAGGATTTTTATATGCTTTGTCAAGAAGTCTCCTACGATGACTCCTATTTGCTAAGACTCTTCTCTATAAGTCTAGGAAGTCCACTTTAGAATGGTTCCTTCGATTACCCAAAGGCTTTGTTACAACGTTCATCGACTTATCGAAAAAATTGTAAAACACTTTTCCTATAATGTAGAACATGATGTCACAATGATTGATTTTTGTAATACCAAACAACGAAATGGTGAAATTTTCTTGTCATTCCTACAATGATGGCGAGCCCTTACTAGCCACATTCCATGGCCCATACCTAAAAAGAAACTAGTCACCATCTTCATATCTAACCTTAATCAGGAATTATATTTTCATCTGCAAGTCCATTATGCAAATACATTTGATGACATCATTGAGAAGGGAATGCAAATTGAGAGAGCCCTTATTGTAAAAGGCCTTATTAATATATATTCCGAGATGGTCATAACTAATCTAATCCAACCAACCTTCTACATCTAAAAAACCTAAGTACTTTAATAAGAATAAGAATTTTTTTGGTGACGGAGTAATAGACACCAAAAATATCCAACACGTCCATACCACAACCACTCATATCTATCCCTAAAGGACAACCTCAATATACTTATTATTCTAGAAGACAAACATACACCTCCTTTGGTGAATCTATGGAAGAAATCCTTGATAAGTTAATTACTAGCCAATATGGTCATTTTTCCTCAAACTCAACCCATCGATGAGTCCCGACCCAAACCTTCATGGTTCAAAGAAAACGAATATTGCAAGTTCCATAAAATCAAGGGTCATGCCACACATCAGTGTATGAAATTGAAGAATTATATTCAAGACCTTATCAACCGAGGTGAAATCAAAATAGAGGATAATTATTCCACTTCTTCCCAAAATCAAAAACTCGGGATATATCAAAATCCCCTTCCTAATCATGGTCAGAACCATGCCTCTAACCAAGGACAATAGAAGTCTGAATTAAACCCAAATCATTTGTTCATCATTCCAACCATATCAATTATCATCATGTATCCCCTCCTAACATGTCACTTGTTGGCCATATCCACCATTATCTCCATCAAGTAGCCACCATTAAAATAAAGGGTCCTTCACAAAACCCCCCAATGTGTTTTCACTACCTATCGAGAACCGTGTGGTTGTTCAAAGAGCTACTCCGTCATCTTCCAACCCAACAAAGCACAATATAATATCATCGAACAACTTGAGAATACTCCCACACAAATATCCATTATGGACCTTCTCAAAACTTCATCCGTCCACAAAGACATTTTATACCGTGCCCTCCAAGAAACATGCATCCCCACTAATATTGATCCTACACAATTTCAGGCCCTTATTGCCCATCTTTATCCATATCCAATGATCCCACTTACCTTCACCCAACAAGACTTTCCACCACACTTTCCTACTAGTAATCTTCCTCTCTACATCAAAGTTCACATCGACAACATTCGCGTCAAAAGAGTGTTAATAGAAAATGGATCAGCTCTTAATCTTTATACCCTAAATCTCATTCATCGGTTGGGGTATAGTGACTTGGATCTAAAGCAAGATATAATTACTATTAAGGCATATGACAATACGGAGCATAAATCAGTCGACACCATCTATTTACCCATTAACGTCAGGCGTGTCGTACTTCCCACCTTTTTCCATGTTATAGACATCTACTTCCCGCATAACCTATTGCTTGGACAACTCTGGATTCATGAGATGAATGTCATACCATCCACACTCCATCAATGTCTAAAATTTAACCATGATGTTACAGAAATTACTATCCATGGTGACCCATATCCCTTCAAGTATTGGCAAGCATTAGAAGCCAAATTTTATCGGGAACCTTCTTGCCATCGCTATCACCGATCCTACACTTGCATCATCACCACCATCATCCGACACTTCATATATCTCACCGATAGTTTTTCATCCACATCACATAACATACCATCATCATCCACTCCCCTTCCGCCTAATCCACCCATATCCACTCCCCTTCTACCCACTCTTCCACTCAACCTAAAATTTACAGGGTGTGGAGAATATCAAACATTCAAAGATCAAGCCCTTACCGTTATCCCTCAAATAGTTTGGAATGCCCGATATATTTCCAAACAACTGGAAAATGTATGTGTTGGGCTCATTCACTTTTATTCGTTTCGGTATCTTGTTGATGAGTACATTGAGCCATCTGATTATGCATGGTTTATTGAGAATTTTATAACTTATTGTTGTTCCGATAATAAATATTTGATTCCTAAAAGGATGATGACCCATATGGGATACTCTAGACGAGGACTAGGTTACTATGGACAAGGAATCCCAGAACCTCCAGCCACTATCCCCAACCTTGATGGCCATAGACTTGGGTACCACCACCTAGTGAAAGCATCTATGATGACCTTAGTGACACTTTTAGTACAATATTGAGGAGATAATTGATAACATTGACATGAGTCTCGTTTATAACCAATATGAAGACCTCGCTTTATAACTATATCGATATTCTCACCATTGACATCACCCTCACCTATCCATAACTCATTGAATGGGACCAACAATTAGATAATTCCCCTCTTGATTCATTACAAATGATGAATTCTTGAGTTCATGGGAACTCATGATAATATACATGTTGGGGATCATAAAGGGGTTTCCAAATATGCCTAAATGTTGATGCCTACTTTGGAGCACAGGATCCTTCCCTCTCCCTTTCATCCCAATTGGATACCCCCCATCCCACCTTCTCTTGTCACCTTGACAAGAAATATCACCTCGCTTAATTCTTCCAATAATCTCCTAATCCCAAAAATGATCCAAGAATCGATCAACTTCTTCCAAGTCCTAAGACACTGCAAGATGGATCTACATCACTAATTGAGGAAACCATTGATATCAAAATCGACACAGAAGAAGAGCCCAAGATTCTTAAGCTGAGGGCATCTTTATCTATAGAGGAAAAATCCATCTTTACCGCACTCCTAAAAGAATTTTTAGACACATTCACATGGTCTTATGTGAATATGTTTGGTCTAGATCCTTCTCTCATGGTCCACAATATTTTGGTGCATAAAGATGCAAAACCCATCAAATAAAAACTTCAGAAAATGCATCCAAAATTTGTGTTGTTTGTCCAAGAGGAATTACAAAGACTGGTTGATGTCAGTTTCATCTAACCCATTGATTATTGTGAATGGATCTCCAACATTATCCCAAAGGTAGGAAAGAATACTGGGGGCATTTTTATATCTGTAATGACTTCCACGAAACCAATAAATGTTTCCCTAAAGATGATTTCCCACTACCAAATATTGATATGATCATTGATTCTATAGCAGGGCACGAACTATTGTCTCTCATGGATGGTTTCTCTGGCTATAATAAAATTAAAATTACCGAAGAAGATCAACATAAAACAAATTTTCCTACACCTTGGGGGCATGTTCTGCTACCGATTGATGCCCTTTGGACTCAAGAACGTCATATCCACCTACCAATGTGCCATGACTGTCATTTTCATGATATGATGCATGATATAGTTGAATATTATTTCAACAACATTCAGGAAAATCTAAAACTTGCGGGACATCCTACAGTCCTACGTCGAATCTTGAATGAATTCGAGAATATAAATTCCATCTAAATCCCAAGAAATGTTTTTTAGCATCACATCTGGAAAGCTCCTAGGCTTTATTATCTCCAAACATGGAATTGAAATTTATCTGGATAAATTTAAAGTTGTTATCAAAATGCCTTTGCCTAAAAATATCAAACAGTTATGAATCCTACAGGGGAAGATTCAAGCTATCAGAATATTTATTTCACAACTAGTAGAAAAATGCTATCCATTCCACCATCCGCTTAAAAGGGAAAATAATTTCATTGGAACGAGGAGTGTCAGGAATTTTTGATAAACTTAAGCAATATCTAATGCATCCCCTATTTTAATGCCTCCCACGTTGGGAATTCCTCTTCTTATCTACATATCAGCTACACAACATGCCTTGGGAGCTCTTCTAGCACAACATGATCACCAGGAAAAGAACAGGCCATCTATTATTTAATCTAAACATTAATTACGTATGAAGCTCAACTATACTCCTATGGAAAAATCATGTCTTGTTATAGTATTTACCTCCCAAAAGCTATGACATTACATGCTCAATAATATTGTCAAGCTCATAGAAAAAGTAGACCCACTCAAATATCTACTTTCTAAAATGGCTCTCACATGACATATGGCTAAATGGATCATGCTTCTCAGTGAGTTTGACATCAAATATGTTGATCGAAATCTATCAAAGGACTAGTACTTGTTGACCGAGCTAGGAAAAGCTCCAGTTTTTTATACTACACCACTCACCACATGGTTCCCAGATGAATCCATATGTATAATTGCAGAATTAGACATATGGACATTATACTTTGATGGATCCTTCACACATCATGGCTTAGGAGCAGCCATCATGTTTATCACTCCTCAAGGTGACCTAATTCCTAAAGCTTTCCGGATTTCCTTTCCTTTTACTAACAATATAATTGAATATGAAGCACTTCTCGTTGGTTTAAAAATGGATATTCAATGGAATATTAAGCATCTCAATGTCTTTGTTGATTCACAATTAATCATTAAATAAGTAAATGATGAATATGCCACCAAGGATGATAAATTAATTCCTTATAAAATAATGGTCGACAGCTTCAGGCATATTTCCAGCATATTCAGTTTGAACAAGTCCCTTATACAAGAAAACAAATCAGCAGATGTTATGGCTACCATCACCTCACTTCTAGACATGCCTCCAGATGCATCTAGTTTATAGTTTTTATCGAGCAATTAACGATCCCCGTCTACATGATACTCTTGAGTCAGAGATGGTTTGTGAGATCATTGGTCCTAATTCCCCTTGGTACCATGACATTTACACCTATCTACATGATCATACCCTTCCACCTAATCTCCCTCACATCCACCATAAATCATTCATCCAATGAGCCTCTACTTCATTATCCTTGGTGATACCCTTTATCATAGAAGATTTGACAAAACTCTACTACAATGCTTAAATTCCCAAGAGGCCAAATCAGCACTCCAAGAAGTTCATGCAAGGACTTTTGGTGCCCACACTAGTAGTCTAGCCCTCATTAAAAAGCTTCTATAAACTAGATACTATTGTCCAGGACATGGAAAAGATGTATGTTCCTATGTCTCAGAAATGTGTCTCTGTCAAAAGCATGTTGACCTCATCCAAGCACTATCACAAGCATTACAACCCATCACAACCCCGTGGCCCTTTTCTACCTGGGGTCTTGATCTCATGGGAAAATTAAATCTCACTTCATCGATGGCCAAAAATTCATCATCACCACTACAAAATACTTCACTAAGTGGGATAAAGCCATGTCGATCACCTATATCAAAGGCAAACAAATGTCTAAATTTATCCTTAACCACATGATTTGTTACTATGGTGTCCCATCCACACTCATCATGGACAATGGAAAACCGTTCATAAATCAAGATGCCCATGAACTTTTTGAAAAATTCCACATCAATCTCAAATTTTCCACCCCATTGTTATCTGCGCAAGGCAATGGAAAATCCAAAGCATCTAACAAGACACTAAAGTGCATCCTTGGAAAAATAGTAAATCAAGCATGGCGTGATTGGCATACACAAATATATCCCACGTTGTGGGCCTATCGCACCTCCATCTGCATTCCCACCGAAACTACTCCGTACTCTCTTGTCTTTGGCACCAAATCAATCTTACCCATTGAGATCAAAATCCCATCCCTACGTGTTTCCCTCCAACACCTCATCAATGATGAACACTACTACATCCATCTCCTTCAAGAACTTGAGCTCCTCAAGGAGAAATTCCTCCAAGCCCTGGATCACCTCAAATCCTATCAAAAATGCCTTCATCGTCATTATAAAAATCACATAAAGGAAAATGAATTTGAATTTGGTGACCTAGTCCTCAAATAAAATCAACAAAACACTAACACTAATCGAGAAAATAAATGCAAGTTCAAACCAAATTGGCTTGGACCATATGTCATCATCACTAAGTTTGGCTCAGGTGCTTATAATATTGCTACTCGGATGGATACGATTTGGATGATCCCATGAACATCATACATCTTCGTTGCTTCTATGCTTAAGTACCTAACACTCTATGTCAAAAAAAATTCATCCAATGATGAAAACTACTTTAGTGGTTCCTTGGGAAATTACCATGGTAAAACACGGTTTGCGGCACTATGGTAAATCTGATCATCTATCTACTAGCATGTGCACACTAGGGGCACACTACCCCCTTTCATCCCTTATATCACTATCCACACTTTTCATCCTAATCTACCTTATCCATTCTCTAAATCTAGACTTCTTCTGATCCTCTCTATACCGCATAGGATCTGTCATGATTAGGAACATCTATCCCGATCCCAACTAAGGTCGCATTGTCCACAATCACACCAAATAAATATATTTCTAGGATTCTAATTTAACTAACGAGAAATGCAACCCTTGTAAGATCTTGAGGCCTTCATTTCTCTCCATCCCCCCATTCCCATCCATTGCTACTCATTCCCTATCACTCTTACTTTCTCTCGTCATTCATTTATGATCAACATAATGCTTATATTGTAAATATTTGTATAAATTTTGAACACATTCGACATCCATTTCCTTTGTACATAACATATGTTGCATTACTAACATACACGAAATATATTTCCATCCAAATACATGACCACAATCCTAATCTATATCTAACACAGTCATTATCTCATCAATCATCCATACTACCATTACTCATATCCATCTCTAACATGAACACATCACATCATAAATTCAAAAAAATCCAAAAATCCAAAAATCTAAAAATATATATAAAAAATAAAAAAACTTTTAAAAAATCTAAAAAATTCAAATAAATCTAAAAAATTCAAAAACAAAAATCACCCACTCAAAAACACACTATGTATGTTTTGCTTGTTTGTTTGTTGTTTGCTGCATTTTTATTTCGGTCATGATATGAGGCCACTTTTTTCTTTTTATACGGCCAATGATATGAGGCCACTTTTGTTTCTTTTTATCATGCACAATCCAATGATATGATGACCATAATTATATCAATGCATTCGATGATATGAGGACAGGGAATTTGCGCAATTACGTCATCATGGTCTTGATACCTTGGTGCATCTTCCTTATGCCACACATAGCTTATGATGATACAATGGACACCTTATAGCAGCACATCCTCTTCTATCATCATATTTTGCATGCACATAATCCTCATCATCATCCCATCAACCCTTTATCAAATCAATCTTCACACCCAAACCTTATCATCTTGCATCCCACATCTTCAACTTCTCCCCTTTTTAACTAGGGCATCTCAAAATATAAAATCAAAATATAACATCTTTAAATCCCACACCACACATCAACATCCAAAATCTTCAATCCTACCCCCTTGCTTGGGGCATCATATAAACCAATATCTCCAAATCCAAAATCTTATAACCCAAAATTCCTAACACCTAACCCCTTTACTTGGGCATCATCTAAATCCAAAATCTAAACTTTTCACCCTTGTCATACATGTTGACTTGGGCATTCGATATCCTCTCCCCTCTACTCTAGTCATATACTTCTCATCTTCGCTCCTCGCCTTCTAATATATTTTAATCCTCTCTCACATCTTATTCTTCTAATCTCTACTCATCCTCTAGATATATATTCTTTCGCCAATTCTCTAATCTCCTCTTCTACTACAATCCCCAAATATCCTAATATTCCATTCCTCCTCCTCTAACTCCATATATTCTAACTCTCTAACTCTCCAACTTCTAATTCTCTAACCCTCATTCTCCACATCCTATCTTCCCTCCTTTAATCTTCCATCTTTTCATCCTTTAATCCTAACTTCCACATCCTCAATATTTAAGTCAACCCTGAATCCTCATAATCAATCTCCTCCATTCCTCCAATCATCTCTCATCTACTAACTTTGGTATCTCCTCTTTTCAAGTAGTTACCCGAATCATTTCTCCCGCATCATTTCTCCCCGCCTAACCCCTCGAGGGCTCCTATTTGTTTTTTTCTTTGAATTGTCATTACTTCACAATAATACTTCAAAGAGGGGAAAATGTAGACATGTAAAATGTCAACATAGGTCATCTAGAGAATGATTCTCCAATCATATAATAGTTATTCATCCCGCCACCGACCTTATAATAATTAATTATTATATTATATACAACCATATTCTAATTATTTCATATTCCATAAACCCCATTTACACCCTTAGAAATATTAATACATTATTAATATTTCACTTATTACACTACTAATCCTCATTAACTATTTTCCACTAATTTAAAAATACTCACCCACCTACCACCTACCCTATACCTATTTTATGCCTAGCCTCTCCATCTAATCACCTCATTAAACATAATTAATCTCACTTAGCTACATGTTAAATGACCCTACAAATATATAGGCTTCTATTTATAGAAGCCTCTCCATTCTTCCATCCCATTTTCAAATATTCAAATAAAAAATACATTATTCCATTGAATTTAATTCAATGGAGAATTCTCATGAAATATAGAATTTTCTACATACATTCTCTCCTTCACATCCATTCTCAACCATTGATCTAATCCACCATGGCAAGTTCTTTAAAGTTCATTTAAAGGAATAAAGTACTAATTAATCCCACCTTTTGGCCACCTTTATTTTATATTTTATTTCATCAATCCCACATATTTCCTCATACATATCCACCTATTTCACAATTGTCCCAGAATTTTAGCCTAAACCTAGGTGCTAGGCCTATATTGGGATGCCCTAAGGTGCCCTGGTCCCACTTTAGGGTGCCCCGATCCATGTTCCACTTTCCTGCTTCTTTTTGGGGTCTTTCTAGCCATTTTTCATCCTTATCTTTTTCCTAGTCGGCCATGTCGGGTTAATTATGAAATTAAAGCTTGAGAACCCTATAAATATAAAGTTATAAGACCATAATGAGGGTCCTAACATCACATACTACTATCACTCCATCTAGAGTTACATCCATTGCATCACTTGCATCCACATAGTGTCATGCATCAAGGCTAGGAGATCTGCATCAACACACACAACATAGGGGGAGGGATTCTATTCTATTCCATGCACACATACTATACATTTTCTATAGTTATTATTGCTCACTACTTCACAAAGTGTGACTGAGCACAAGAGCACCTAGGGCACGACATGCACACACACACTAGAACTACATCCGGTCTAAAATGTAGTGCATCACTCTCAATGATAAGACCACTAGTTTGGCGGTTGAGGTCATTCGACCCATTCATTTTACATCTTTTATTTTTCTTAGGGTTTGATACTTCCTTTTCTTTTATATGTCATCATCTTTATTATTCACACACATTCAAGCGCAACTCAACGAAATCCAATCATGATAGATAAAATGTTTCAGATCATCTCTTGACCATACATAAAATTTAGATTATGGGCATTTACAGAGATCCAGGGCACCTAATCTATAGACCAGGGCACCCCAAGGTGCCCCAGTACCTTCCTCGGCAGTGCCTAATCAGTTCAAATCTTCTAGATCCAGACCTTCACAGACTTCTAAGTGGTTTATCACACTTCCATTTTTATTTCGGACCTACGACAACTGTGATAGTCTCTCTCTAATCAACTAAGTCATTTCTCTTCTTTACTTGCATATTTAGGGTTTTATTTCACTTAGTATATTTATTTTATTATTCATATTGTTTTAGTTCATTTATACAACATTTTAGTCCTCCTATTTAGATTAACTAAGTGGCTATACTTTCATTAGTTTAGTTCCATTTTTAGTTAATCATTTTGGTGAACCCATGTTTTCTTCATAGCACCTTCTAGGGTTTTGCATTTCCATCTTTTTTTCATTATGCATTTTCATATCTCTTTCTCTCATTTTTATTCCTACACCACTTATCCAACAATTTCCACCTTTCTTCTTTTCCATAGTTATTTTCTAATCAATCAATCACCATGAGCATATCTATTCATGTGTATCTGCAAAAACACCCAATTGCCTCATTCACCTTCAGAATACTTAGCTACCCATTATATTTCTCCACACACATCACCAAAATATGTCTACCATAAGTTTATTTTGGCATTTATCCCTTAATGAAGATCAAATCACTTTCACATCCGATGATCTACCACCACCAACATTCCTAGCACATGACCCTCCCTTATATATCCAAGTTTGTGTTAACAAAGTAGGTGTTAAGCGTGCCTTAGTAGACAATGGATCTGGCCTCAACATTTGTAACATCAATTTTCTTCAACATATAGGCATGAATCCAACATCTCCTTTCTCCCTCATCCATTTCTATTCGTGGTTTTGATAACATCCCAAAACATGTCTTAGGTATTATTCATTTACCCATTACCATCGGCCCATGTATGATTACCATCCCATGCCATGTCATGCCCAATGACCTCAACTATAACATTCTCCTCAGTAGGCCTTGGATCCATGCTATGCATGTGGTCCCTTCTACACTCCATGTGACTCAAGTTTTGTTACCATGGCACCATCTATGATGTGCCCATTGACCCTCACCTTTTGAGTATTGTAACTCTGTTGAACACCCTTTGGATTTACCTATTTCCCTCAAGCATTAGCCTGATCTCTCCAAATATGGGTTAGGATATGACTATCTTCATCGCTTTGGTTTCTCTCACTACCAAGACCACAAAGTCACAGAACTTTGGGACATCCCCACACACACACATAAGTTTGGACTAGGATATCAACCTCCTCCTCTACACTACTTTAGATATGTATACCACATGTCATGTTGTCTCTACCCTTTCTACACCCCGAGCTTATTAGTAATGATGCCCCTTTCTTTTGGGACACTACTGATACTTTTCCTACTGATGATGCATTACTTGACCATATGGGTGCTTATGATGATCTCCCTTCTTTCCACCATAAATGACATCATTCTCTCTCTCTCTGCTAATATGGTTTTCTTGGGAGAACTTGATAACCTCACTGATAATTCCGATCCACTTGACACTATTCCAACTGAGCCATACATTGAGGATCGTTCCACTTATCAATGAAGAAACCATACAACATAATTTGGGAACATCTGAATATCCACACATAGTCTTGTTGGTCGCCTTCTCTCTTACTCTATAAGAAAAAGGATCTCAAGAAAGTCCTCCATGACTTCTCTAATATTTTTCTTGGGACTATAGTGATATGCCCAGTATTGACACCTCTGTCACAATGCATAATATCATCCTTAACCCTGGTGCCAAACCCATCCAACAAAAAATTTGTAAGATGCATCCTAAAGTAGCACTCTTAGTCAAGGAAGAAATCCAAAAACTATTAGATGTCGGTTTTATCCACATTGTTGATTATCCTAAATGGGTGTCTAATATTGTTCCCATAATGAAGTCGGATGGTCATGTGCATTGTTGTACTGATTTCCATGATTTAAATAAAGCCTTCCCTAAGGATAGTTTTCCTCTCCCACACATTGATGCCATTGTAGACTCTACCACCGGTTACGACATACTCTCCTTTATGGATGGTTTTGGGTTATAATCAAATCAAGATCAATCCTGTTGACCAAGAAAAAACCTCTTTCACCACACCATGGGGTACATTCTGCTATACTTGTTATGCCTTTTGGCCTTAAGAATGTAGGGGCTACCTATCAACATGCGCATGACCCATATCTTTCATGACTACATCCACAAGATCATTGAGGATTATGTAGATGATATTCTAACAAAATCTAGGCGAGTTTTCTTCTCACACAAGGGACCTTCACATACTATTTGAATGATTACACCAATATCATGTACACCTAAACCCAAAAAATGTGTTTTTGGGGTAACCACAGGCAAGCTACTTGGATACATTATTTCACGATGCGGCATAGAAATTGACCCCACCAAAATCAAAGCCATTATCGACATGCCTCCACCAAAAACCTTCACCAACTCCGCTCCTTGTAAGGTAAAATTCAAGCTATCCGATGTTTTATTGCACAATTGGTTGATAAAACACAACCATTCACATGACTAATGAAGAAAGATACCAAGTTCATTTGGGATGAACAATGTCAATCAAGCATTTGATCACATTAAAGCTTATTTATTAAACCCACCTATCCTAGTCCCACCCATCGTCACCGACCACCTTTTTGTTGTATATTTTGCTACATTTCACCTTAGGTGCACTTTTGGCACAACATGATGATACTCACCATGAGTGAGCCATCTATTATATTATTCACACACTCCTCTCTTATGAATGTAATTACAGCTACATCAAAAATTGTGCCTCGGCCTTGTGTTCATTGCGGAAAAATTACGTCATTATCTTCTTAACCATGAGGTTCACATTATCACCAAGGTAGATCCTCTACGCTATCTTTTATCCCACACTCACCTTTCAGGATGTTTGGCTTGTTGGGTCATGCTCCTTAAAATTTGACTTTAAGTTTATCCCTCAAAAAGTAATTAAGGGGTAGGTCATCATCGATCAGTTGGTTGCCCCCCTCTCTTGGATGCATCCCCTATTTCTAATTCCTTCCATGATGATTTCACTACCTATACCATTGAATCACATATATGGACAATGTACTTTGATGGTTCTCACTTTGCCACTCTCTGCTCGGCATTGGCATTGTGTGGTCTTTATTACCCCACATGGTGACCCACTTCCCTTCGCATACCGGTTAGGGTTTTCTTGCACAAATAATATTGTTGAATATGAGGCCCTTATTTTAGGTTTACTTACCACTAAAAAACTCCTCATTCATAACTTGTGCATTCATGGTGACTCTCAATTGGTCATTAACCAAGTCAATGATATATATCATACCAAGGAGGAACATCTTATCCCATATAATGCTTTTGTAAAAGACCTTTTAGCTACCTTTGAGTCTTATTCCATTACTATCATTCCTCACAAAGATAATCGCCATGCCGATGCCATGGCTAGTGCAACATCACTTATCCCACAAGATATCACCGATGACCAGGCCACTTTCATCATTACACACTTACGACAACCTTCTATCTCCACCATACCTATTGCAGCTTGTGTCATCACATGTAGTCATGACACCACTAAATGGTTCACCCCTATTTATAACTATCTTATATAAACAAACTATTCTTGATACCCTATAGCCTCACGAAGCTCGTTGGTTATGTCGTGAAGCCACTCGTTATGTTATTGTTGGGATTGAATTGTTCAAACATGTCCCTTGATGGTCATCTACTCTGCATTGTCTTCCCCTCGCAGATATCCCTACAAAATCTCAAACATTCATGATAGCATATGTGGTGGCCATTTCTCGGGTAAAGCCATGGCACAAAAAATCTTACGTCAAGGGTATTATTGGCCAAAATGGAACAAGATTGCCTTGATTATGCTACGTGTTGTTGTGAAAAATTCCAAAAACATGGTAATCTCCATCATGCACCCGCATATGATCTTCAACCAATTGCGCCCACGTGGCCTTTCTCCCTTTGGGGATTTGACTTAATTGGCCTCATCAACCTAAATCGGCCGATGGCCACAAATTCATAATCACACCACAAAATACTTCACCAAGTGGGTTGAAGCACACCCTTACAAACAACCACTTGGTACCAACATTTGTAACTTTCTCACCATGCATATTATCACATGCTTTGGCGTGCCATCTGCTATCATCACTGATAATGGATCCTCATTCAAAAATAAAGATGTCAAGAAATTTTGTGCTAAATTTAAAATCAAACAATCATTTTCTACACCTTATTATCCACAAGGAAATGGCCAAGTGGAGGCTACCAATAAAACCATTGTAAAAATCCTACGAATAAGATTGTTGACTCTAGTGGCACTTATTGGCATAATCAAATTTTCTACGCATTATGGGCTTATCACACTAGTGTTCACACACCTACTAATGCTACCCCCTTTTCCTTAGTTTATGGCACTTGAGGTTGTTATTCCATTAGAACTCAAAATACCAACCCTACGAATCTCTCTTAAAGGCATCCTTAAAGATAATGAATATCACAAAATCACTTACATGAATTAGAAATGTTGGACTCACATCATGTCCAAGCATTGGAAAACCTCCGCACATACCAATCTCATATCTCACAAGCTTACAACCAAAGACTTTTTCTAGAGACTTCAATATCGGTGACCTCATCTTAAAAGAAAACCAAAAAAATACAAAATTCAAGCATCCCTCAAAGGAAAATTTAAGCCCAATTGGCTTGGCCCTTACATTATCATACATGAATAAGCTTGGTGGTGGTGTTTACCACCTTGCCACCCTTCTAGGAAAACCACTCAAAAACCCAATTAAACGTCATGCATCTCAAGAAATATTACACTTAGATTAGCACACCACCCTCATTACCCGATGACGCACTCTTGTGCTTTGGTTCACACTTGACTGTTGAGGGATTACCATTACATTGAACCCCACACACTACACTATAGGTTCTACATATTCATTTATCCTTCTATCACATACATCATATCATCTACTTTATCATCCATTCTACACTTAGTCTACATCCTACATTATCTATACATACCTACATCATTTATTATTATCATTTATACATCATCTATATTATACATATTACACTAGTCGTCATTACATATGAGTCTAGTTTTACATTTCATCCATACATTCTACATTTATGCTAGGTTACATTATATATGGGTCTAGCTTTACATTTATCACTACATATTCTATTTACACCTATCACCACATCTTACATAGTCTACACACCCTACATTTCCTACATTGCATGATTCACATGGCATTTATCCATCATATACATTCTACATACTACACTAGATTCCATTACATATGGGTCTAGTTTTACTTATCATCATTACATATTCCATTTCTATATACACCTATTATTGCATTTCACACATTACATATCCTATACACACTACACATCCTATATTGCATTTCCCACACCGCATTTTTACATACCCTATTCATCACTTGGTCATTTATACTATGTTGTTTCTACATGCTTTGCACTCACCACCCTATGACACACTTTAGTTCCTCGGTCCATACTTGATCACCAGGGTTTACCAATCAAATGGACCTTACATTCATCATGCGACATTTTCCTCATGCAACATTTCCAGCATTAGTGACATACACCTTAGGTTAAATTATCACCTATTCTATCATCTTGTAGTGGTATACGCTTTAGGCTAAATCACCACCCCCATTATCATCTTGTAGTGGTATACACCTTAGGTTACATCACCACTCCTCTCCTTTCATCTTGTAGTGACATACGCTTTAGGATAAATCATCACCCATCTTCATCCTTTCATCATATAGTGATATACGCTTAGGGCTAAATCATCACTCCTCCATTCAACAAGTCGTGATATATGCTTCAGGCTATAGGGTTCACACACATCTCTTCACATGTCACATTTCATCACCATTACATATACACACTCATCACAACAGCACTAGACACAACCAACACTACTCGACCATTTCCCGATGATGCACTCTCATTTATGGTTCATTCTTGACTACTGAGGGGGAAACAAAATGAACCTCATTGCATACACATTCCATCCACTCGGGGGCACGTTTCTCCTATCATTCCATCTTGCATTCCATTCCATCCATCCACAACATACTTGCATTGTCTTGGGGGCATTTACTCTTGCTTACTAGTGTTTTGCATGATCACTTTATTACACATGTTAGACTACTTTCTTATATGTCATTATCATACACACATGCACGTTCACACTTTGTTTAGTGTGATCACAGATACAAGATTCTACATGCATGACATGGATGCTCGCCTTCTACCCTTCCTATACCGGTCATTGGGGCATCCACATTCATCTTATCTAGGTGTTATTGTTTCATTTTGTACTTAACATCTTATACTATTTGTTTATACACGCTTTGACATATTGGTTATCACTCTAACATGTCTATTGTTTTTGACCATGGCCATGATGGCCTTGTCTCTTGTGACATCGTGAGTGATGTCCCATGTTTGCAACCCACTTTGTGCAGTCCTCTTGTCTTCTTACTCATTACACTACTTTGTTTGGTAGTTACTACATTTCCACTCTTGAGTCTAGTCCATCAGCATGTCTTTCTTATATACTCTACATGGATATCAAATATGCATCTCTATCTATTTTACGTTATCAAACATTCCACTCCAAACATAAAGTGGGGGAAAATGTAGACATAAAATCATGCACTTTAGGCATTATTTAGCCCGATCTTATACTACTTATTTATAAATTTCTCAAGTGAATAAATTACAAATTAATCCCACCTTTTGGCCACCTTTATTTTATATTTTATTTTTTCAATCCATGTATTCCTTCATACATATCCACCTATTTCGATAATGTCCCAACATTTTAACCTAAACACAGGCACCGAGGCCTATACTTAGGTGCCTCAGGTGCCTGGTCCCAACAGGGGGCCATGATCCATGTGCCACTTTCCCACTTCTTTTTGGGGTCTTTCTATCCATTTTTCATCCTTATCTTATTCCTAGTTCACCATGTCGGGGTTAATTGAAACTTAAAGCTTGAGAACCTATAAAAATAAACTTATAAGACCATAATGAGAGTCCTAGCGTCGCATACTACTATCACTCCATCTAGAGTTACATCCATTGCATCACTTGCATCCACATAGTGTCATGCAACAAGGCTAGGAGATCTGCATCAACACACACAAGATAGGGGAGGGATCCTATTCTATTCCATGCACACATGCTATTACATGTTTATATAGTTACTATTGTTTGCTACTTCACAAAGTGTGATTAGCGCAAAGACCTAGCTATGTAGTGCACGACATGCACACTCACCCGATAACTACATCCGGGTCTGAAATGTAGTGCAATGCTCAATGATAAGACCACTAGTTTGGCCCGGTGAGTCAATCAGCCCATTCATTTTGCATCTTTTATTTTTCTTAGGGTTTGATACTTCTTTTCTTCTTGCAGGTCGTCATCTCATTATTTTACACATCTCGACATAACTTTCAGCAAATCTAGTCGACAAACGAGGAAGAGCTTTGGATCACTTTGTGACCATAAAGAATTCATATTCTAAGCATTTACGAAATTCATGGTACTTAATCTGCGGACACAGGCGCCCCGGTCGGTTCATATCTTCCATATCCAACCTTGGTGGGACTTACGAGTGATTGTGCACTTCAGATTCTATTTTTCAGAGGACTGCGACAACCTGCATAGTCTCTTCTAATCAGTTAAGCCATTTATCTCCTTTTTCATGCATTTTAGGGTTTTATTTCACTTGGAATATTCATTTTCTATCATTCCATATTGTTTTAATCTATTCATTACAGTGTTTTAGTCCTCCTACTTAGATTAACTAAGTGGTTATACTTTTATTAGATTAGTTCCATTTTAGTTCAATCGGTAGGTAAGTACATGTAAATCACTTTCTCCCCCTTTTAATCTTTGTTCGATATGAGGTGGATGAACCATTGTGCTAGATATTTTTAGATTGATTTCATAAGTAATTTCTGATTACACTAACACAATTTTTCATCTCTGTTGCAAAACAAAGTTTATTGCGAAAAAGAAAAGTGTATCTACATGATCAGGTATATGTTCCTTTTAAGCATATAATTTTCAAGTGCTACTTAAATGGGGGGAAAATGTAGAGACTCAAATTTTAAATCAATCCTTTGACACTGTTAATCTTGTAATTTCACACTTGTATGGACAAATGCACTCTCTTCACTCATGTTTATCATACCCTGATAGCACTTCATGCACTTCATTATCTTTACACACCTCTCTGTGTCGGTATTTGAACTTTAACTACATAAAATACATCTAAAAACATCAATGCTTAGGATAAGTAAGTTAAAATATAATTTTCTCCCTCATGTCTAAAAACATTGTCTTCAGTCATGATGCAGAATTATATCACGACCACTATTGTCTGAGTTTTGGACCAACATGTTTTGAAGTAATTCCATCACATTCTTACGAAAATAGATATACCTCCTTTTTTTTCCTTTCATGACATAATAATCTTTGAAAGCGCATATAAGAAAGTAAATCATACCTCTCATTTTTACTGAGGGACCTTTCACTTTATGAAATCCTCCATCTAAAATTGGTTATCCATTTAGCGTCCTCGTGCGCATTTATTCTCTCGGGTAATTGAGGCATTTAAACACCTATCCTAAGTTTAATTCACCCCATTATGTTTTACCCATGAGTAATTAAATATTAACTATTTAATTACACCTTTTTACATGTATCCTAACCACTTATCTACCCCATATCTATTCTATCCATATATCCCCCCTATTTCTCCTCCTCCCAAAGTGGGATATTTCCCGTATTTGAGGTGGAGGGATCACTCTTATCTTTCCAGAAATTGCTCCTTTTGGCCATCTCGGGAGTCATTAAAGTGATCGGTACGGCCAGCCGGTGCTCGGTCGGCGCCGATTTTCATAAGCGGTGCCGATTACAAATAGAGGCCCAGAACTCAGTTCTGGAGAGACACAGATTGTAAGAGAGAGAGTAAGAGAGAGAGATTTTTGAGCATCAGTGTGAACATTATCTATCGAATGAAAGTGAATCTTGTCCAAATCAATCCCTGAGAGGAGCACCGTTACTCTGCTCTTATCACATCAACATCATGCGTCTCCATTGATTTTCTGGTGACTCTGTTCTGCATCCGGCCTGAGTGGAGTCTTGCCCAGAGTATCTCTCGGCCTGTACGCAGATCCGAGGCGTTGGCGATCTTGCCTTTGTTTTTGATTCCCAAATCTTCTCGCACTTTGTCTCAGATCGATGCGATCTATATCTCGACACCAACTGGATCGATCGACGCCGATCTATATCGATCGGCGCCCGATCTAAACCCGATCGACACCGATTCTACATAATCGCGGTCGATCATCTTGCAGATAGGTAAAAGGACACAGGTAACACAAATCTAACTTTGTTTTCACAATTCCCTGTTTTCTATTGCTTTCTGTCTGTTGTTTAGATTCTATTTATTACTTTGATCAGAAAATCTAGTCCTGTACGTACATCTTTTATCATGTATGCTTCTTTACTTAATTGAAAACGTGGTGACATCCATGAGGAGCTTATCGCTTCCTGGACCGCTTCTCGGGCAGTCCACCTAAATATCTTTTAACGTGGTCTTTTTCTATCAAGCATCGGTGTCTTGCAGGTTACTTGGATCTATTGTGCAGAATTGCTCGTGTGCGCCCATCTTATCTACATCGGCTTCCTTATCCGTCTACATCTTCGGATCTTGTCCATCAGGTATCAATTTCATTTGAGTTTTCAAGGTTTTGTGTTTAGTTTGGTACATTAACTTGGACAGGTAACAAGCGTGAAATTCTTGATCAACATTCAGCACGCGCTTAGGTGGGACTTGAACCAAAGTCCCTTATTGGTAAGTTCATCTCTTTTTTTAGTTTTGAGCTTTGTTCTTTTTCTTCACTGATTTTTATCAGTTCTGCTTAAGCATTTCCTTTCATCGTTTCAATCTTGCTCTTTATGCGAAATTGTTATTTCCTTGAAATTTTTCTAGTTCCTTAAAATAGAAATTTTCGTTTCACCATTATCTGGATATATCTTTCTGGATTTTGTTTGGTGTTTGCTTAACCTTTTCTTGTGGAGCACTTTGCTTGTTCGTGGGATTGTTCGAGGGGAAGAGCTCAACAACGTGCTTTTTGAAGTCCACACACCTTGGAGAGCTAAATCTACAGGTATTTCTCTTTTACGGTGTTTTCTCCTTTTTAGGAACTAAAAAAAAAAAAAAACTTTCTTTGTTTGTGGTCTATCACATTCGAACATTTCAATTTTTGGTGCTTAAAAAGAATTTAATCGCATTTGGGAAAGAATCTGTTTGACTTGTCTTCATCGAAATCAAACACTTCGTTTTTAAGTGCTTAAAAAAAACTCTTTCTTTGTCATTTATGTTGTATGTTTTTCATCTAGTTTTAATTAGGTTGGAAAATTGATCAAAATCGGTAGTGACACTATTTGATTTTTATTTTTCACCCTTGCACACAAAGCCAAAATCACTAGGTATAAAGCATTTAAACAAAAATTCTTTCCCTAGCCTCGC
Source organism: Taxus wallichiana var. yunnanensis (assembly GCA_018340775.1). NCBI lineage: Eukaryota > Viridiplantae > Streptophyta > Pinopsida > Cupressales > Taxaceae > Taxus > Taxus wallichiana. The sequence goes on along the minus strand of CM031233.1, from coordinate 290,887,731 downwards.
CTACTTGGAAGTGACATCCAAGAGGAAGAGCCTACGCGGTACTCGGGCATGCTTTATAAATTCACGGAAGTTACAGTATATATTGGCAAAGCACCAGGCTCCCTTATCGCAGGCGGTGTGTGAAGTGCGGGGTAGGCCCCTATGTCAAGCCACGTCTTAGGTCTTTTACTAGAAGTGCCTTTGGGACTCCTCACCAAAACATCCCCCAAACCATCCTTAGTTTGGCTATCTGAGTAGTTCCTGTTCTAAAAGGCCTTCCCTAATATTTTCTTTCTTAAAAGCATAAAAACTTAAAAGAGATAATCACCTACACTGCTTGAATTATCGTGCATTAGTTAGGTCAATCTTCTTTTACCTTGTTTATGACGGTCATCACTTTCGGTTACAATCTAGAAGAATGGCTCAATTAGCCCCTTCTTCCTCGAGATCACCACTAGTGTGGATGTTTGGCACCCCCGAGGTCTTCCTCGGGACCAGCTTTGTTAGTTGGTTCCCCATCACAGTCATATAATCCTTTCTATCGGGCCAAAGCAACCCCATCACGTCCGACTTCCCTAGTCCTTGAAAATATCATCGCTTCCGACTCGAGTATGTTCCTCGCGGGGATCTGAATTTGAGGCGCTCCTTGATCGCGATCCGGTAGCCCTCATGGACTACCTAGTACACAAGTCTATTCAATATCGATCGGGGACCACCCGATCCAGCAAGTGTACGATTATCTCGTGAACCATCCCGAGGCTTTTGTAGAGCGATTAGCATCATTTTCTCACCTCGAGCCATGGAGGAGGGTGGCGCACCTGTGCCTCCTTTTTCTCTTCCACCGACCATATCGACTAGTTCTCAAATAGTCTTACCTATTCCTAACGCCGAAGTTACCTCGACTATTCCACAACCTACTTCTGAGAGGTCCTCTTCTCTGGCTATAATGAGTGCGTCAGTGCACCCGCATATTGTTGTTAATTCATCTATGTCATCCATTGTGTCCCGAGTCGTACCCTTTATGAGTCAACCCCCTCGACTAGTCGGTTGGTTCACACTTCTCGTCCTCCGGTGGGTTTTTCTTCGATGTTCAGCCAGATAGTGACCTTCGCCCATCCTCTAGCATCGGCACCCTTAATAACTAATCCGGTAGTAAAAGCCTCTTTGGGTCTTGTTCCCCATATGTCGATCAAATCGGCACCCATGTTCCTCGATACATTCCGATTCGGTCAACAAGCATAGAGTCCACCAATCACAGGCTCCATCCATCATCTAACCTTCATTTTCTCAACCACTTATTATCTCATGCTTTTGCTATACGAGGCTCCTTCACGTGAAATACCCCACCCCGGGCGTCACCCAGAATGCCTGGTTACTCCTCTTATCATCCTATCAATCAACAGATGAATCCCCGTTGACACCTCAACAACATCCACCATTTGCTTCTTATGTAGGACATGCCAGTGTGCCTCCTCCTCAATCTGACGTGGTTCAAATTCTTTTCAAGAAAATCATAGACTTGGAAGCCTCCACCAAAGGGGCTCGTCCTTCATACTCTTTTGAAGAAGTGTGTAATGAACCCATTCACCCCTCAGTGGCTTTTAAGCCTTATCCTCCCCAATGGGAACTTCCTAAATTTTCAAAATTTCATAGTCGGAGGACCCTCAGCAGGCATTTGCGAGCATTGAAACATGCTTTGCTACCTCATAGTCCGGGATCGGGAGCTTATGCTCCATGCTTTCCTATGTCTCTAGCGAGGTCTGCTTTAGGTAAATCTGATAACATTCCTCAACATTCCTTGTTTTCTTTCTCTCAATTGGCCCGAGATGTTTGTTGAAAACTTTTCAATAAATATCGCGCATAAGATCTCGATTACGAGATCTTTATAACATTAAATCAATTCGATGATGAGTCTATTGCATGAGACTTTGTCAGCTCGTTGGAGAGGGATAATAAACCAATTGTCTTTCTCCCTTCCTCAATCCCAACAGATCGAGTTGTTTACTCGATCTTGTGCTAATCATATTTCTTCCACTTTAAGGATCTAGACCTTTCATACATTTGAAGAAGCCTTTACGATGGCACGCAAACTTGAATCTCGCGCCATTGAACAAGGGAAGTTAAAACTTCGCTCTAAATCTAAACCAGATTTTTCTCGGTTTACCAAATCAAATCCTTCCACTTCTAAAGACAAGAATCAGGGATCCACCAATGCTATCATATTAAAAACATCACGAGCCGATACCACTTCTAATCAAACACCACGAAGAGACTCCTCATCTTCTCGAAAAGGGTCCTCGTCATCTCGATCTTTCACTTCGTTGGGGGAATCATATGCTTCTATCCTGGAAAAAATGTTGGAAGTCCACATGATCGAACTTCCCCCCATTAGGAATATTGATGAAAGCCAAGAACGTCCATTCTGGTATAGGGAAAATGACTTCTGTCATTATCATAGAACGAAGGTCATGACATCGAGCGATGTCGGACCTTGAAAATCTTGTCCAGAAATTCATTGATAAAGGTGAGCTCATTCTGGATAACCCAAATGCTCCCCCAAATCAAGCGTTGGATGTCTTTAAACAACCTTTTCCCAATCATTCCCCGAACCATGATGCTTCAGAGTCTCAAAAACCAAACACTCATACTATCAACTTCATCTCTCTTTTGAAGAATCTTCTTAAAACTAAGCCATCTGCGAACACATCGACCAAATCAGAACCTCCTTCCGCTTCGTTAATCGTTGGGATTCCACCATCTTCAATAGCCCATCTTTGAATATTCCAACATTGTTAGATATGGATTCACCTCTCTCTGCTTCTTTGTCGATCTTCCATCCATACTCAGGCAGTGTCATCATCCTCATCTGTCTCATCGTGGACATTCTTTGATGCTCGAGCGATTACATCCCTTCGAGTTTCCACCAGCGGATACATCTACTTGTTTCTCCCATTTTTGCTTTGCGACTATGCCATTGGTGAGCGTACCTATAGTTGTGCTTGACTTGACCAGAAGCGTCTTGATTTTGACTCTTCTGTTTCCTTTCCTCTGATAGTTTCACCCATGATTCTTTGTGCAAGTAGTTCCCTCGCGAGCGCTTCTTCATCACTCACTTCTTCCATCACCAATGCTACTTTTCCTATTAAGGGAAATCTAAAGTAGCACCAACACCTATATACTCGGTTCTGAACTTAGACCAGAGACAACCAAAATCTAACGTTGCGCCATCGTACCTCCCCATTTGCTTCCCCGAAAAGGTTCCAATCACCTTATGCGGTTGAAATTGTCACCATCCCTGAAAAAGGAAAGCCCATATTTCGAACCATCAAGACTCTTGGTGCTTTCCCACAAAAATCTCTCTCTGTGCCTCATAAAAGATTGGATTTGTCAGAGAAGGCGTCTTCTTCTGCAAACTTATCAAAACCATCATCTTCTTCTCTGACACATTCTTCTTTGACACCTCGAAAAATGGACTTACCTCTTAAAAAGATGTCACCTCTTTTATCGAATCATCATCTTCATTACCAAAAACCAGGGCACCCTTTGTTCCTCCGATTAGACCTACTTTGGGAGCTTCTTCCTCATCTAAATCGACATTATCTAAATCATCAGTAGTTTTGACCAAGCAGCCTCCTTTACCTCTGAAGACCGCGACACCTGTCACATCTCCATCATCTTCAAAATCTATTTTAGGGGCTCCTCCTCCATCGAAATCAATCATGTCTCACTTACTTCCACCTCAAGTGCCCAAGGCTGCTCCTCCAGATGTCCAAAAAAATAAGATGATCCCTAAAAATACTGTCAAACCTAACATGCAAGTCCTTTTACCTCGCGATCTGTTAAAGTAGAAGAGGCACCTTCATCATCTCTGTCCTCATCTTTGTCTACTGGGTTCTATACTGAAATCCTTCACCAACTTATCCAATCTTCATCCATATCTCTTCCTCCGATTAAACCCTATAACCCTAAAGGAGTTAAACCTACCTGGTTTAACTCTGATTTGATTTGTGCTTACCACCAGTACCACAGGGTCATGATCTTTTGGGATGTAAAGCTCTTGATCATGTCGTCAACTGACCTTTTGGAAGAAAGTGATCTTTTGCTGGAGGAGGAGAGGAACAAGTATCTCCTGTCATCTTAGCTCCATCTGAGCCCCAACGATCTACTCAGACCTCTACTTCTAGTGATTCCACTCCAAATGATCTTCCACCTTCTCAAATCGACACAATTCATATCGCCACTAGAACCCAACAGTATGATAATCCATCCTCATCTACAACATCTCGACCACGGGTTGTCATTTCTGCGGCCCCCGAAGGAGTTCCTCCTTCCTCATTAGCCCCGAGACCTCGGGTCTCTATTCGTGTTGCACCTCGGGCTCAAATTCCCGTGTCAATTGAGGAGAGTGTTATGAAACAACTCACCCAGGCTCCGGTCAAAATGTCTCTTTTTGACCTCATTCATCCTCTCATGACATCACCGGGGCTCGATTGATAATCTACGTCACATCGAAGTGAATTCAGATGAGCCCCAGCCCTTCGAGATGGTTGTTGGATTGAATAGACCATCAACCACCATTTCTTTTGAAGATTTGGAAATTCCTTCCCTTTCTTCTGAGGATTTGGAGGCTCCCCTCTTTATCACAGTCCAAATCGACAACACTACATTAAAACGCATTATGATCGACAGTGGTGCTGCACTCAACGTCATCTCCTCACACACATTCGAGCAACTTAAGTTACTGAAGAGCGTAGTGTCACCCCACCTTTCGCTCTTGATCATTTAACGATCATTGCTATGATTACTTTAGGAAGCTGTGGTCTACCCATTCGAGTAGGTAAGAAGCTGCTTCACGAACTCTTTTACATTGTTGAAGGGAAATTCCACTATAATATGATCCTCGGACGCTCCTGGATTCGTGCGATGCATTGTGTCCCATCCACCCTCCATCGATGCTTAAAATATCAATATGAGGGCAAAATCTATACTCATCAGGAGATCCTTTTCCTTAGCGCGATGCGACATGACCCACGAGTGCCCCTCTAAAGGAAAATGCTTGTTCTCTGTGGGGCCTCATCTTCTTCCATACCTATAACCAAACTACCGGATTTACAAAATCTAGAAGAGACATTGCAGCGTTTCTCACTGGGAGAGCTTCCTCTCCTTTCTTTTGACACCCATCTCAAACCTAGTGAGTATGGTAGACCAGACAAACAACCTGAATATCAGCCAGGTCTTGGTCGCATCGTCACCATTGGTCTACCCAATCAACAGACTAATTTCATTTACGGTGGTCTTGATACGCCTCACTATCACCCGGATTCTCCTCCTAGGACCAAACCTTATTTAACAAGGTTCGATTGTCTACAAAATCCCACGTTTGCAAAAACTTATTTATATCGATGCGCGTGGAAGGGCTTTGGCTTAGGTAAATATGAACAAGGTGTGCATGACCTCGCGTCCATTCCAACTCTCAAGCCACATCAAAAATTTGGTTTAGGATTTAAACCTCTTTCAAAAGCCACCGTCACTGTTCTCGATGAGCCTCTTCCTATTGAGGAACCATCTTCTCCCGCTAAGTCAGAAGCATCACTCGATGTGGACGACGCCATTTCCATCCCATCTAACTTTTTTTAGTCAATACCATTTCCTTAGGGCCACTAGCCTATAAGACTAATGACAGGTCCACTTCCATACCATTAATTTTCCCTGAAATAGTTGGAGATGACTCTCCTACTATCACACTATCCTTGTGTGCGGATGATGATTACATCCTCACTATCTGGGGGCGGAGGATTCCTATCTTCCTAAAACCATTCCTTCGACATTACGTCTCGCTTCTCATGAAGCCCTTTATCGACCTTAATATAGGGACTTCTAAAGACCCTCGCATCATTAAGGTCGGCCAATCCCTTAATCCACAGGAGTTAGGAGACTTTACCACTTTTCTTTCCAACCATCGTCAAGCCTTTGCTTGGGCATATGAGGATATGCCAGGACTTGATCCCGATATCGTGGTCCACAATATCGTTACTCTTCCCGACATCAAACCGGTTAAACAAAAATTGCGTAAAATGCACCCTAGAGTAGCCCTTCTTGTTAAAGAAGAATTGCAGCGCTTGCTCTCGGCTAACTTCATCCAACCCATCGATTATCCACAATGGGTTTCCAATGTAGTACCAGTAACTAAAGCTACTGGGAAAATTTGAATTTGTACCGACTTCCGGGATCTTAATCTTGCTTGTCCAAAAGATGATTTTCCTCTACCTAATATCGACCAACTCGTGGATTTAACTGCGGGTCATGAGATGCTTTCTCTTATGGATGGTTTCTCTGGGTATAATCAAATTCTCATCACACCAGAAGACCAACATAAGACTTCTTTCATAACTCCTTGGGGGACCTTTTGTTATCGTGTCATGCCTTTCGGTCTTAAGAGCACGGGAAGCAACCTATCAGCGAGAAATGACCTACATCTTCCATGATCTCTTACACAAAACTGTGGAAGATTACGTCGACGATCTCCTCGGTAAATCCAAACGTCGTCAGGATCATCTTTTCATTCTTGCACCTCTCTTTGAGAGGCTTATTCACTTTTGTCTTCGTCTAAATCCATCTAAGTGCGTGTTTGGCGTTCTCACTGGTAAACTTTTAGGTTTTATCATTTCCATTAGGGGTATTGAAGTAGACCCCGTAAAAATAAAAGCTATCCTTGAGATGCCTCCCCCTTCTAACTTAAAGCAACTCCACGAGTCTCGAGGGCGTCTTGATCGGTCGTCGTTTTATCTCACAATTGTCGGACCGTTGTCAACCTTTTCATCATCTCCTCCGTAAGAATGTTCATTTTGAATGGGATGAGCATTGCCAAAAGGCCTTTGATGATCTCAAAGCTTATCTTCTTTCTCCACCTGTGCTTACACCTCCACGCGAGGGGAGCCTTTCTATCTTTATATCTCTGTGACTGACCATGCTCTGGGAGCCATGATCTCGCATCGGGATGCTTGCGGTAAAGAACAAGTTGTCTATTACATCAGTCGCACCCTCCATGAGTATGAAACACGTTATTCCGAAGCTGAAAAGTTGTGTTGTGCTCTCTTCTTCACAACTTCTAAGCTTCGTCATTACCTCCTTAATCACAAAACTTACATTGTCACAAGTGTCAATCCACTCAAGACAATTCATGCGAAGCCTTATCACAATGATCGTATCACTCGTTGGCTCATGCTTATGACTGAATTTGATCTCGAGTTTATCCCCAAAAAAGTCTATCAAGGGTCAGGTCATTGCAGATCAATTAGCTGATGCTCCTCTTCCGGACACTCAAGTCCCCTTGCTCGATTCCCCGATGAATATATCCAACAAATTGATTTTGGTCTGTCTCCATTTAAAGTAAAGCTCTTCTTTGATGGATCCAAATGCCAGTGAGGGAGAGTGCGGGTTTCGTGATGATTCCTCCTTGGGAGTACGCCTATCCCGATCACACACAAATTGAACTTTGAGTGCACCAATAATATGGCTGAATATGAAGCTCTTGTCTTGGGTCTTCAAAATGCCATTAATCTCGGTGCTCGTCATATTGACATCTTTGGTGATTATGAACTCATCGTTAATCAAGTCACGGGTGTCTATCAATGCAAGAATGATATCCTTCAAAAATATCATGATATCGTTCTCGTTCAACTCCAATATTTCGATAAATTCACTATCGAAGCTATTCCTCGTCTTTGCGAATCGATTCGCGAATCTGATAACCGTTAGCCTCACTTATCCTTCCTTTTACCAGGGACTCGCGACTTTATGTGGTTGTCTGGCGATTAGATCAACCATCTCATCTTAGGCAACTAACTTCAATCCATCTTGTCATGACCCATACTCGGGATGAGTGGTATCAACGAGATCGTTGATTATCTATCTCATTCGGTGCTTCCTCCGAGATCTAACTTCCAATGATAGTAGAGATCTTTTATCCTACTGTCTAATCACTATACTATTCTAGGTGGGATCCTCTACAAACGCGGCTTTGATGGTATTTTGCTTCGGTGCCTCAAAACCCTTGAATCATCTAAAGCTATCCAGGAGGTCCATGACGGTATCTGTGGTGGACATTTTAGTGGCTTGGCCATAGCTAAACATCTTACGTTTGGGATATTATTGGCCTTCTCTTAATCGAGATTGTTGTGAATACACTAAGAAATGTGTCAAGTGTCAACAACATTCCAATCTCACACATATCCCTAGTCAAGCTTTACAACCTACAACGGATTTGTGGCCTTTTTCGCAATGGGGTCTTGATCTCATTGGTCTCATCAATCCCGTTCTTCACGGCATCATCATTCTATCATTCTTGCCCCTTTGAATACTTTCTAAGTGGGTGGAAGCTATCCCTCTTTCTTGACAAAAGCTAAACCCATAGTTGATTTTGTCTATCAACACATCATTTGTCGCTTTGGTGTTCCACACAAACTCATCACGAGATAACGGTAAGTCTTTCAAAAACATTGATTTGCGAGAACCTCTGCGATGCTTTCAATATCAAACTCAGCTTTTCTTCTCCATACTATCCTCGAAGCTAATGGCGGAGCCGAAGCTTCCAATAAAACTTTGCATAATATCCTCATGAAGGTAACTAGTCAAATTTGGTAGGGATTGGCATTTACATATCCCTTTTGCTCTCTGGGCTTATCGGACTAGCATTCGTACTCCTCTTTGGTGCTACTCCCTTCTCTCTCGTCTATGGAGTGCAGGCTTGTTCTTCCTTTGGAAGTCCAAATCCCATCTCTCAGTGTTTCTCTTAGAGAATTTGTCTCTCGATGAGGACTATCGTCAAAATCATCTAGCACAACTTGAATTATTAGATGAGCGGCGTCTCAACGCTCTTGAACATCATCAAGTCTATCTTGAGCGTGTCAAACGTGCTTATAACAAGCACTTGCAGCACCGTGACTTCAAAATTGGTGATCTTGTTCTTAAAGAAAATCAAAATGTCACTACACTCGAAAGGAGTCAGCGTGGTAAGTTTTCTCCCAACTGGATGGGTCCATACGTTATCACTCATAAATATGGGTGGGGGCTTATCGTCTATCTTCCATGGATGGTATACGAAGTGGAACCTCTTAATGCCTTGCATCTATGGCCCTTCTCTTTGTTAAAATCTATCTTACACAAATCTGTCGCAAGAAGCAGATCTTTCATCCCTCTAACACCCGGTCATATACTTTCATGGTGATTCGAAATTATGTGGTTCTCCGCTATTGTCTTTTTACCTTAAATATGAGTATCGTGGCTCTACTCATAGCATTTTTCTTCTGGATATGTTTCTCCTCATGGTAGGAATACCTTAATCACCGCTTCATTTGTCCCAAGTGCTTATCTTAATCGGATCTACTCGGGGCATGAGTGCGTGCTCTTTATACATTTTCTTCCCCTCTATCTGATCTATCTAGGTCTAAACTCAGCTTCTTCCAAAAAAATTTCAAAAAAAAAAAAAAAATAGGCAAGAAGATCCCCTTGAAGGACCCTTGAAGGATAGCTATCCATACATTATCAAATGAATCAAAAGATATAGACCATGCCCTCGAAGGATGGCTATCATTAAAATTCAAAATACAGACCGCTCCCTTGAAGGATGGCTATTTCTCAAAGGAATACTCAAGGCTTCTTGCATTGATCAGCCTTTCAGTCAGTTTATACACTTTTTAGCATCACTGAAAGACTTCCCGTATTGATCAGTCTTTCCATATCTAGCAAACTTCCCGCATTGATCAGTTTGCTTTTACGAGAAATCATGAAGCTGAGATATAAGACCTTTTGTCGATCATATGGAGAATCCTATTTTCCCAGTATGAACATGTATTCTGTCCCTTGTAAATTTCGACAAGATACCTACTTACTGCTCCTTCCGTTTCCCTCCTAAATCTGGTTTGCGGCTAGTTAGTGTCAGGTTTATTTTAACCTCATATAGGGCCTTGTATGCATGATCTTTTGGTTTCCTATCCAGATTCTATTTATGGTCGGTTGGGAGTCCGACTTATCATTTTCTTCATATTTGGGTGTATTCCTTTATTTCTAATCAAGGTCATTTTCATTACGTCCTTGGCTCTCACAGAGAATATTTCCAATTATTTCATCCAGTTAAATTAACATTTAACATGTTAATTTAATCAAACTCTATCATTTATCTAATTTCATCTGATCTACTTTGTCCAAAACACATCTCATCGCCTCTATTATAAACACATGTGGGTCTATCTATCTATTTTCATCAAAATTTAATTAAAATCTCAAAAATATCAAATCCATTCCAACTATCAACTCCCACCTATCCATCACATCATCTAAACACTTGCCCATCCAAGTAACATTCCATCTATCTATATCTATTTTCTCATCCAAATTAAATCCACATATCAATCACATCAAATCACATCTATTTATATCCTCTACATCTATGTCTATCCCATCACATCTATTCATCATCTATCGGTCTATGTCTATATCCATCATAATTACGCTACATCTATCCATGTATATCAAAATTAAAAGCATGAGAACAATTATATGACAAAGGAAATGATGAATCTATATATATACATGAGTGTCTGTACAACAAAAAATGGGTGGCTCTCAATCAAGCCATCTATAAAATGCCTTCCAATCGAGGCTACATCACTACATTGATCTAAAAATACATCAATCTCTATATCGTGAAATCTGATACGTGGAAGACACTATCTCCTCCACCCTCCTCTGGACCGGTGTCTCTCTGGCCGCCACCTATCAGCTAGGCCTTTCTTCTTTGGAGGCCTCTGCCCACCTCGGTCTCTCCCGGTGCTCCCTCCCTCTGATGCCCCACTCGCTGTGGCTGTCGCTGATCTCCTCCTCGCCCCGTCATCTTGAGGGCACATCACGGGGCATGTTGTCTTTAGGACATCCTCGTAGTATCTCACCTCAGTGAGGAGAGACTGATATGTACTCAGGCTCACGGTACCAGGTGCTCGTAGTGGTGCTGCTGGTGCTGCTGGTGGTGCCCCTCCTATGGTCGTGCCCTATGTCCCAGACTCTGACATGGTACCTGTCTCACCATATTTGGCCCTGAGGGCCTCCCTATGTCGATGGTAGCGATCCCTCTGCTGGATCGTTGTATCTCACTCCTGGCGAGTGGTGTCTCTCTCCAAAATCAGGGCATCCCTCTCCTCTGTCAGAGCTCTGATCTCCTCGAGAGCCACCTGGTGTGTATGTGTCAGGGTGGCGTGCTCTCCCTCCAGTCTCTCCAGCACTGTAGCCATATCCTCCTCATCGGCATCTATAGATGCTGGAAGGTGTCGTGGTAGCTCTGTCGCATACCATGCCGCATAACCATCATCCACTCCGCGTCATCATCACTGTCTGTGGAGGGTGGGGCCTCTCTCAATGGATCTGCCGGGATCAAAATCGGCAGATCAGTCTCTCTGTTGTCTCACCTGTAAGGCCTGTAAGTAGTCGGCACTGTCTGTACTAGGCCGAAATTGTCTCAATACCCGTATAAACGGGACGCGCTCCCACATATCAGGCCTGTGGCCCCTAACCACCATGCTCCGTCTCAATCCCACCAGGTGAGCATCCTGACCGGCCCATGTCGGAAATACCCGATATGGTCTCCAGATGACCTGCTCTGGTGTCAGCGTCCTGAGCGCTCGGCATACCAATCTGCGGATCTCCCTGTATCTCCGGGGCCATATCGGCCCGCCATCGCCGAATCCGTAATCAATAGCCCCCACTGCTTTGGCATCCAAGGAAGCCCGGATGGCCTGATCACTGCTATGTGCTCATATGCCCAGCAATGGAGCACAAAACTAACATCAATGCCTGTCCTCCGGCCAGTGGTATACATCCATAACTCATAATATATCTGAGCTATCAAGGCATCAGCAAATGTGAACACTGTGCGAGGCTGAGGATGTCACAAACGTAATCTAGTAATATGATGGGAATCTCCCACCTCTCCAGAGTCTGGTAGAGCAAAGTAGGAGATCGCCATCTGAATCAACACTTTATCACGTGCTGCTCTGGGAACATCTGTCATCTTGCTTGAGGCTATCCTCACCGCCGGACACTATCTACGAATCATCTACCCCGTCTCCATCTGATCGACCTAGGGCCCTCTTTGCTGCTCTCGTGGCGTAATCTCTATCGGGTCCCAGGTGATCGCGACCTGAAATCTGTATATGTCCTCGTGGGTGATGGTCATCTCACCCGTCCTGAACCAAAAAGTGCAAGTCTGGCTATCCCATCATCGCACTAGTGCTCGCATCAACTCTACATCTCGCGGCACTTGTCTGTAGTACCGAAAGCCCCAGGCCCGGCTAACTCTAAGTGGCGCCAATCTGCGTCAGTGACATCAGGGAGAATGGTCTCCAGTAACTCGGGAATCGCATCCCTCATGTGTAGTACCTCTCGTGCCTACATCCATGACATCAAGAGCAATATTAGCTTCATATTTACCCAAATCCGAACATCCAAAACAAATTTTATCATTTTCATCTAATGTTTTGTCGATCGGGCGTCGATTAAATCTGATCGGCGTCGATCTTATATATAATCGGCGCGCGATTTAATTCAATCGGTTGCCACTTTCTCTAACATCGGCATCGATTATACAAATCGACACCCGATTATCGAGGCGGATTTAAAATACACTGCGGCCTCCCATAAAAAAAAAAGCCAAAATAAAAATAAAAATAAAAATAAATATGACGGGTTGAAAGAACCACTTACCCAGGGCGTGTCCTCCTGCCTTCATCACTTCGAGAGGCTTCCATGGTGCTCAAATCAATTTTGATTCTCTGAATCAATCATCACATTGTAAATAAATCATTCACGTTTCTGTTGGCATATTTATATGTCTTTGTGAAGCTGTCGACACCGATTTTTGTGGTTACATTCGGTGGCAATTGTTTTACTGTTAGCGCCAGATTTGTCCTAAATCGGCGCCGATTTATACCCATTTTTGCCCGTGGGTTGTAGTATCGCTTCTCCACATCGTTTTTACTTCCATCTCCCCAATCTTCTTGCCATGGTGTTGATGTTTG